>CM074718.1:331875935-332490935 GCA_037306005.1 Rhinophrynus dorsalis | reverse complement strand
AGGGTGAACACCCAGTAATCCGTGTTGTCTAAAATGCGTACAACGCGTGGGTCACGGGAAAGGCAGCCTAACATAAAGTCAGCCATGTGTGCCAGAGTACCAACAGTCAAAATTTCTCTGTCCTCACCAGGAGGATGACTCTCAATCTCCTCATCCTCTTCCTCCTCTTCTGCCCACCCACGCTGAAGAGATGGAAATAAAGTTCCATGGCTACCCTCTGTAGCGGAGGCAACCGTGTCTTCCTCCTCCTCCTCCTCCTCCGCCTCCTCCAATTGTCGCTGAGAAGACGAAGTGAGGGTGCTCTGGCTATCACCTTGTGTAAGCTCTTCCTCCCCCATTTCCACCTCTTCCACATGCAAAGCGTCGGTTTTAATTGTGAGCAGCGAGCGTTTCAGTAGACACAGAAGTGGGATGGTTACACTGATAATAGCGTTATCGCCGCTCACCATCTGTGTCGATTCCTCAGAATTGCGTAAAACCTCGCGAGGTCTGACATCCATTCCCACTCCTCACTTCTGATTACAGGAAGTTGAACGGAGAGGCGACGACCGTGTAACAGCTGGTACTCCACTACTGCCCTCTGCTGCTCACAAAGCCGGGCCAACATGTGGAAGGTGGAGTTCCAGCGCGTGCTCACGTCACACAGCAGCCGGTGAGCTGGTAATTGTAAGCGCTGCTGCAGCTTCAACAGGCCGGCCGAAGCTGTAGATGACTTACGGAAATGTGCACACACGCGGCGCACCTTGGTCAAGAGATCATGCACATTGGGGTAGGTTTTTAGAAATCGCTGAACCACTAAATTAAATACATGCGCTAGGCATGGTACGTGTGTGAGCTTGCCGAGCTCCAAAGCCGCCACCAAGTTACGCCCATTATCACACACAACCATGCCTGGTTGCAGGTTGAGTGGCGAGAGCCACTGCTCGGTCTGGTGACTAATCCCCTGCAACAGCTCTGAGGCCGTGTGCTGTTTGTCCCCAAGGCAGATCAGCTTCAGCACGGCCTGTTGACGCTTCCCCACTGCAGTGCTACACTGCTTCCAGCTACTGGCTGATGGGGGAGTGGCGCTGCGTGTAGAGAATTCGGAGGTGGAAATGGAGGAGGAGGAGCCAATAACGTAGGTGCTGGCGGAAACCCTGATGGAGGTAGGGCCCGCAATCCTCGGCGTGGGTAGCACCCGTGCCATCCCAGGGTCCGAGTCGCTCCCAGCCTCCACGACATTCACCCAGTGTGCCGTCAGGGAAATGTAGCGTCCCTGGCCACAAGCACTTGTCCATGTGTCAGTCGTTAAGTGGACCTTCCCAGTAACTGCGTTGGTCAGGGCACAGGTGATGTTACGGGACACATGGTGGTGTAATGCGGGGATGGCACACCGGGAAAAGTAGTGGCGGCTGGGGACCGCGTACCGAGGGACAGCTGCTGCCATCAGGCTGCGGAAGGACTCGGTGTCCACAAGCCTAAATGGCAGCATTTCGATGGCCAGTAATTTGGAAAGGTGTGAGGTTAGTGCTATGGCCTGTGGGTGGGTGGCTGGGTATTTTCGCTTGCGCTCAAATGCCTGGGGTAACGACATTTGGACGCTGTGCTGGGACAGGGAAGTGGATGTGGTCGCTGGTGGTGCTTCAGATGCTACAGGTGCAGGGCGGGAGGTATGCGGGCCTGCGCCTTCGACAGGCGATTGGCCGGCACCGAAAACAGGGGAAGAGGAGGCAGTGGTGTGGCCTGCAGACACAGATGGGCGATCCAGGCGTTCCTCCCACTTATTACGGTGCTTGGATGCCATGTGTCGGATCATGCTGGTGGTGGTGAGGTTTCTAGTGTTCATGCCTCGGCTCATTCTGGTGTGGCACAGGTTGCAAACTACAATTCTTTTGTCGTCCGCACTTTCCTTAAAAAAACGCCATACCGCGGAACACCTACCCTTTGGCAAGGTAGATTTACGCAAGGGGGTGCTCCGTGGAACATTTGCGGGCCGGTTTGGTGCGGTCCGCCTTCTTTCTGTAGCCACACCACTGCCTCTTCCAGCCTGTTGCGGTGCTGCAGATGGCTCACCCTCAGGACTGCTGTCATCGCTCGGCTCTACACCTTCCCAGGTGGGGTCAGTCACCTCATCGTCCACCAAGTCCTCCTCCACTTCCTCACTCTGATCATCCTCCTCATGTCTTGATCCCACCACATACTCAGTCATTGACAACTGTATAACATTCTCCTCAACAAGGTCTTGAGACGGAAATAGTGGTTGATTTAATGGCAACTGTGTCTCATCATCATCATCATCATCCACTACTTCCTTTGACCTTAAATGCCGTTCACATCTGTCATCTTCTTGTGATTGGGTACCCTCTAGAGGTTGTGAATCAGGGCACAAGATGTCATGTTCCTCTGCAAGCGTGCTTGGAGAGAGGGTCAAATGAAGGATTGGTGATGAGACGAGCTCCTCACTATATCCCAGTGTGGGATCACTTCTTTGACCAGACCGTGTATGGTGGGAGGAAGGATGATCAGAGTGAGGATTATGTTGACCAGACTCTTGGCTACTGAGAGTGGTCTTGGTGGAAGACAGGGTGGTGCTTAACCGACTGGAAGCAGTATCAGCTGACATCCAACCGACCACCTGTTCGCAGTGGTCGGACCTCGAGAGTGATGTCCTGCGACGCCCTGTAAAATTAGACATGAAGCTAGGTATGGTGGATGTCTTTCTTTCTTGTGCTCTGGCACCAGGCACAGTTTCTCTGCGTCCTGACCCGCGCCCTGAACTATCAGGATCACGTCCACTTCCCCGTCCCTTTTTACCCGCCTTCTTCATCTTACACGGAATATGTGACTTTAATATTTGAGTTTGAAAACTTAACAGTATTTCTTCCTATTCTGCAACTGTGCAGAGTACACAGAATAGGCTGCTAAACTGCGGTGACACACACTGAATGGAATATGTGACTTTAATATTTGAATTTGAAAACTTAACAGTATTTCTTCCTATTCTGCAACTGTGCAGAGTACACAGAATAGGCTGCTAAACTGCGGTGACGAACACAGAATGGAATATGTGACTTTAATATTTGAGTTTGAAAACTTAACAGTATTTCTTCCTATTCTGCAACTGTGCAGAGTACACAGAATAGGCTGCTAAACTGCGGTGACGCACACTGAATGGAATATGTGACTTTGATATTTTAGTTTGAAGACTTAACAGTATTTCTTCCTATTCTGCAACTCTGCACAGTACACAGAATGTGCTGCTACACTGCGGCGAAGCACACTGAATGGAATATGTGACTTTGATATTTTAGTTTGAAGACTTAACAGTATTTCTTCCTATTCTGCAACTCTGCACAGTACACAGAATGTGCTGCTACACTGCGGCGAAGCACACTGAATGGAATATGTGACTTTGATATTTTAGTTTGAAGACTTAACAGTATTTCTTCCTATTCTGCAACTCTGCACAGTACACAGAATGTGCTGCTACACTGCGGCGAAGCACACTGAATGGAATATGTGACTTTGATATTTTAGTTTGAAGACTTAACAGTATTTCTTCCTATTCTGCAACTCTGCACAGTACACAGAATGTGCTGCTACACTGCGGCGAAGCACACTGAATGGAATATGTGACTTTGATATTTTAGTTTGAAGACTTAACAGTATTTCTTCCTATTGTGCAACTCTGCACAGTACACAGAATGTGCTGCTAAACTGCGGCGACGCACACTGAATGGAATATGTGACTTTGATATTTTAGTTTGAAGACTTAACAGAATGTGCTCTAATCTGCAACTTTGCACACTAAACAGAATGTGCTCTAATCTGCAACTTTGCACACTAAACAGAATGTGCTCTAATCTGCAACTTTGCACACTAAACAGAATGTGCTCTAATCTGCAACTGTGCACACTAAACAGAATATATATATTTTTTTTTTTTTTTCCCCCACACAAAATAACCTGCTGCCCCCACACACAGTAGTCCTAAAAAGGACTTTTGGTTCTTTTTTTTCACAATTTTGCTTTTTTTCCTCCCTACACTGACTTTCCCTTCCTATCCTCAGCTCTCCCTGGCTAAGACTGAGCCGAACTCGCTGGTCAGGTGCTATACAGCACCCGACCACGGGTTCTGGCCAGCCAATCAGTGTAATGCCAGCAGCCAACATGGCTGCTGGCATTACACCGATGTCAGAGCCTCCCTGCACGTTTATTGGCTGCGCAGCAGCCGCAAAACGTGCGGGGAGGAGACCCGAACATGGCGGGCGAGCACATGCGGTACTCGTACGAGTACCGCCATGTGCCGAGCAGAGCGATGCTCGAGCCGATCCGAGCATCGGCCGAGCATGCTCGCTCAACACTATTCGATACCCCTTCCTCACTCCCCTCACATGGTTCCATACCCCATTCCTTTCTCCCCTCATGTGGTTCCTTAAACCCTTCCTCGCTCCCGTAATATGGTTCTGCATTCCTCGCTTCCTTTGTTTTGATGCCCTTGCTTCCCTCTTGTGGTTCCCTTACTCGCTCACCTACAGTCTGCTTCCAGGCTTATGCACCCACGATCCCCTCTTGGGCTTAGGGGGTTGCACACTCATGGCTGCACTCCGGGGGGCAGTGTTGCACACTTATGGTTTCCCTTCTGGGGGAAAGCACACCAGCTTTTTTTGAGAGTAATGCACACTTGGAGGGGGGGGTTGCTCACTTGGGGTTCTTCTCAAATGGTACCTCCCCCCCCCAATTACAGTTCTCTCCAGTTTCCTTTATCTCTTTCTCTTGTCTTCCTTCCCAACCAGTATTTGCTCCAAACCATTCCAATCTCTCTTTCCCCCCTCCCATCCAAATCCCTCTCTCATTCCCCATCCAAACCTCCTTACTCTGTCCTATCATCCAGTTCTCATTCTCTATCTCTTTCTCTTTTTTTATTTTCTTTATCTCTCTAACACACATTCAGTTCTCTCTCCTTCTTTATGGTTTTCACTTTCCATCTCTGTTCTTTCCCATCTAGTTCTTGCTCTCCATCTCTGTTCCTTCCCATCCAATACTAGTTCTGTTCCCTCCCATTCTGCCGTCAGTCTCTGCTCCGTTCCATCTGGTACTTACTCTTTGTTGCCTTCCATTCTGCCCCCTCTTAACATGTTCTATATTTCAGTTCCACTCCACATATCCTATTCCTCATGCTTTCTTTTCCCAGTTTTCCACACCCCACCATCCTTACACATTCCCCTCCTCCTCCTCCTCCGCCATGAAATGTCCTGTATTTATTTTTCTCTGTCGTCCAATATAGGTTACAGGTATCTTTGGGTAGGCGATCCATCCCTTTAAGTAGGCAGGAAGAATTCTAGAAGAGAATGCAGGGGTGGAGCCTACCTTCCCTCCTTGGCTGCAGCTAGCCAATCAGCTCCAGTAAGATTTGTTCCTTGGATGAAGATACAGGCAAGAGAACAGTTCTGCCATAGTTTTAGCTAATTTTTTATTTTTCTGTTAGATATGGAATACCACCATTAGGCGGATTACCATCACTGGCAATGCCCTTAGATGTGGCTAGCTCAGTATCCAGGTGCTCTGGTGGACCTTAAGGGGATAGTAATACTTTAATATTACTATTCCCCATATTGTAGCGATTTCAAAAAGAATTGAATTGCCCCCAGTGTCATCTCTCAAACCTTTATGGTTTGAGAAATAGCAGAACGCAAAGTTCCCCATCCCCTGAAGTCAGAGTTGTACTGACTGCAAGGGAAGTCTGTGTCGTACAACAGGCTTGCGGCTCTGCAGCTGAGCCGAGATCACGTTAGTGAAAAATAATTATCTCACTGAAACGGTCTTCTACATGTGCTTGGTTTGCCATCTGATGAAAATAAGCCTGGATATCCCTGCAGTCAGTACAATGCTGACTTCAGGGAAGGGGGAGGGAGGGGGGAACTTTTGTTATCTCTCAAACCATAAAGATTTGAGAGATGAATCTGGGGGCAATTCAATTCTTTTTCAAATAGCTACAATATGAGGAATAGTAATATCAAAGTATTACTATCCCTTTAAGCCCTGGGGGGAAAATCTTGGTTACAAGTTCTTTCCTCAGGAGTTGCCCACTGAGGCGTCTTCTTGATACATGGTAAGCAGAAGATATGAGGGAATGGTGAGCAACCATTTGAGTGCTGCAGGTCCACATGTCTCACATTGCCCTCCGCACAGGGGTTTTCCTTTGGAGTTCCTATTGCACACTCCTGCACTCATTGGGTTTATCTGTATGTCTTTTGGGTGTTTGGAGCAAGGTTCTGTGGAAGTTAACCCTTTGGTTGCTGGTTTAGCATCTTTTGGGGGGTTGTTGGCACTTTTCCTACTAGGTTCATTGTTTATTGGGTCTAGTGACATGTTTTAGTAATGTTTGCTGCAAATTTACTTCTTAGTTACAATTTTGCAAAATTTGTGTTCGCTTTTACCGCATAGACGCCATTGCGCCGTTCACTTCTATGGGACTTTACAGTTTGAGACGTATCTCTGCAACCGTTTAACCTAGCGACTAAAGAGATGGCTTATTTTGTTTGTCTGCCCTTGCTCTATTATCCTGTCAACGTTTGGTGTGTGTTGGGGGGCTTAGGGGGCTTCGGCACTGTTGGGATACTTTTTATGGGAAAACTACATATCCCAGGAGTGCTTGCATTGCATGCTCGTTCCTGATTGGCTCCCGTCACAGCAGTCATTTTGTGCTTTCCCTGAACGAGTATACTATGTAGGGCTTGGACTCTCCTTCTCTCCTCTGCAGATTAACCCTTCGCCTGCCAGATAATTTATTTTAGAGATTTCTAGGGTGAAATTTTAATCACACACACTGTATTTGGGTGATTCCCTATACTTTGAACTTTTTGACACCGTGAGAATGTCTAATCCGCTGGAGCTTGGGCTAGACCTAAGACTAAGGATGCTGGGGTCTCTGTGTCCCCCATTGTGTATTGCTCCTAATGTTAATCAGGGTTACCTAGAGAATTCTCAGGTTATTAATGCCCAGCATGTTCTTCTGTCACTGAGTCTCCCCCAGGGACCTCCAGCCATGCATTAGAGACAGTTTGGGTGCAAGAGTTTCAGGATGCTACTAGAGACCTCTGGTCTACATTGCAACTCTTTACATCCCAGTTACAGGGTGTCTTCCACTCCTGGCAGACCTCTACTTCTGTCAGATCTTCCCTACCAAAACCGCAGGGAGTACCTCACGTATCCGATTCCTCTGAAGAGGAACTGTTGGTGGATTCTGATGATGAGGAATGTTCTGCTGTGGTCTCCCCTCAGTTCTTGGGAACCCCCTTTGAGGCTGATCCTTTGACTGAGGACCTGATCAGGGCCGTTTTAAACACCCTAAACATTCCCTTGGTTCAAGAGGTTTCTTTGGACCCCTCTGGTGTGTTTCAGGAGCCTAAGAGGCCCCATACTTATTTCCACCTAACTCCACACTTGACCGGTTAGTGTCTGATGAGCAGAAGTCTCTGGACAGAAAACCTTCTCTCTCCAAGAAATTTCCCAAGCTTTACCCCTTTTCTGATGCGGCGCTATCTCAGTGGGTTCCTCCCCCCAAGGTGGATGCCCCTGTTTCTTGCCTTTCTAAGTCCACTGCCTTGCCAGTTGCTGATGCTTCCGCTCTTAAAGACTGGACTGACAAGAAACTTGAAGCCACCGCTGGTACTTTCCCATGCGCAGCGTTTGCTGCGGCTTGGGTAAATAAGGCCGTTGTGGTTTGGACTGAACAGCTCTCACTTCCTGTTCGTCAGGGAGCTCCTACTCATGATATGTTGCGGCTCCTTGCCAACATTTCTCAAGCCCAGCACTATGTATCTGCTGCTTTGTTTGATGCCATCCGTTTGGTGGCAAGGGTTTCCACCATGTCTGTGGTTGCCAGACAAGCTCCTTGGCTCAAGATCTGGTCTGCTGACACTGCTTCTAAGAAAACACTGCGCTTCTTGCCCTTTCAGGGCACTTCTCTGTTTGGGCAAGAACTTAAGGATCTGATTAGTGAGGCCACAGGGGGCAAGAGTACCCTTCTGCCTATGGTTTTCAGGAAGGTGATGCCTGTCAAGCGGAATCTGCTTTTTCGTTCCTTCCAGACTGAGACACGCCAGGCGAACCAGGTGGTTTCCTCAGCTCTGCATTCCTCCTCCAAGCCCAAACAACAATGGAAGCATAAGGCCTCCACCAAACTCAAGGCTTCCAAACCTTCTTCGGCATGACTTGCCGAACCCAGGTCCCCACTCTGCTGTGGGTGGCCATCTGCTCCACTGTCACAGGATATGGGAGGACTCAGTGGTGGACCCATGGGTTTTACAGGTGGTGGCAGAAGGGTACAGGATCCCTTTCACCTCTCTTCCTCCCTTCCGGTTTTTCCCTTCTCACACACCTCAGGGCGTAGACAAACGCCGTCGGTTCAACGGCGCCATCCAGGCCCTTCTGGACACGGAGGTTCTGGAACCAGTTCCCGTTCTTGACAGGGGTTTGGGTTTTTACTCAAACCTGTTTGTGGTTTCCAAGAAGGACGGCGGCTGTCGTCCAAATTTGGACCTGAAGGATCCCAATTCCTTTGTGGTCAAGACTCATTCTCACCAGGAGTCCCTAAGGTTGGTGACTGCTGCCGTTTCCCCTGGGGAATTCCTTGCTTCTCTGGATCTTCAGGACTCGTATATGCACATCGCCATTCATCTAGGAAGCCGGCAGTATCTCTGATTTACCTGTGACCAAGGGCATTTTCAGTTTCCTACTCTTCCCTTTGGTCTGACTACAGTCACGGCGGTGGCTTACATCAACAAGCAAGGTGGGACAAGAAGTCTCGCAGCTTGGTTGGAGGTCAAGGGTATTTTGTCCTGGGCAGAAGAACATGTTCCTGCCATATCCACAGTTCGCATTCCTGGAGCAGACAACGTCATGGCAGATTTCCTCAGTCAACACACAGTGGGCAGCGGAGAGTGGGAACTGCATCCAGAGGTGTTCAACCTCATTGTTCAGAGGTGGGGTCTTCCATGCATCGACCTGATGGCGACAAGACACAACAGGAAGACTCCGACGTTCTGCTCTCGCTGGAGGGATCCTCTAGCTCTAGCAGTGGATGCCATGTCCATTCCTTCGTTTTTTCCTCTGGCTTACATCTTTCCTCCCATTCTCATGTTTCACAGAGTGATAAGGAAACTGAAACTGGAGCGCTGTCCAGTCATTATGATTGCTCCGTACTGGCTTCGGCAGGCTTGGGTTCTGGAGCTTTTGGATCTATCTGTAGCTGAGTCATTCTGGCTCCCTTGCTGTCCTGATCTTCTTCTGCAGGGTTACCTGTGGAAGGAGGACGTCCATCAGCTAGCTTTGGCGGCTTGGATATTGAATCCTCAGTACTGAGAAAGAAAGGTTTTTCTTCTGGTGTGGTGGCTACTATGCTTAGTGCACGCAAACCTGTTTCTTCTAAGGCCTACCATTGTGTCTGGTCGACCTTTCTGTCTTGGTGTGCACATAGGGATCTATCTATGGATTTTCATCTTCCTACGATCTTGGCCTTCCTACAGGAAGGTGTGGATAAGGGCCTCAGTTGAGTTCCCTTAAGGCTCAGACATCTGCGCTCTCTGTTTTCTTTCAGACGTGCATTGCTATTCTTCCTGATGTCAAGGTTTTCTTCCAGTGCGTTGCTCAGTCTTCCTGTTTTTTTAAGACTCCCGCTCCTCATTAGGATCTTAACTTGGTTTTGGGCATCCTTCAGCATCCTCCCGTTGAGTCCTTGGCTACTATTCCTTTACGCCTGCTTACGTGGAAAATGGCCTTTCTCCTGGCGATCATGTCCATTTGCCGTGTCACGGAGTTGCATGCTCTGTTTTGCAGACCACCCTTTTTGGTGTTTCACAAGGCCAGGGCGGTGCTTCACAGGAGTTTCTCCCGAAGGTGGTTCTGAGTTCCACATTAATCGGGTGATTGTGGTGCCTTCTTTATGCCCTGACCCTACCTCTGACAAGGAGAGGGATCTCCTCTTGTTAGACGTGGTGTGTTGTCTCCAGTTTTATATACATTGCGCTGAGTCCATTCGACAGTCCGACGTGCTGTTTGTCATTCCTGAGGGTCCCGGGGCAAGGAGACCTGCATCCAAAGTGACCATTGCGTCTTGGATCAAGTCCACCATTCATAAGGCTTATGAGCTAAGGAAGAAGCCTGTTTCATTTTTGGTCACGGCTCATTCTACAAGATCCATTGGGGCTTCTTGGGCTTACGAGAATCAGGCCTCCGCTGATCAGTTGTGCAAGGTTGCACACCTTTTTCAAAGCACTACCGTGTTGATGTGCTGGCATCAGCTGATGCCGGCTTTGGGAGGAAGATCCTGGAGGCAGTCTTGCCTGTCTAGGATCTTCTTCGGTTCTTCAGTGCTCCTTCACTTTTGTGCCCTGTTGGCTCCAGTTCACCGTACTGTGGGGTGTTCTTACCCCTGTTCAGTGTCCGTTGACACTTCTTTTGTTATTGTTGAGCTATCTCTGATCTGATGGTTCATATATGCTCTGGTGACTTTGGGGGCCCTGCGGCTGGTCCTTGCCTTACTTCCCACCTCTGGGAAACTCAATGGTTGGACATCCCAAAGTTACCAGTAACCTATTATCACGGTGCCCGTGATTGATGCATTTCCTTGCCTGTCACCATTAGGGGGCTCCTATTGGCTGTCTGCCTTTAGCCCACCTCATACTGCCTATTTAAACCTGGTTTGGGCACCCCTTGGTTGCCCTTTCGTGGTGTCTCTGACCACGTTTGCTTTCACCTTGTTCCAGTAGTCGTTTGGGCCTGTTGCTGTGTTCCTGAGTTCCAGATTGCATCTTGTTCCTGAGTTCCCTGTCTGCGGTGCTGTTCCAGTGTTGATTCCGGCCTGTTCCTTGAGGTTGCTGCTTCCTGCTGATCGTTCGCTGCCGCTTCCTGACCGGTTGATCGCCCTGCTGGTTCCTGCTGTCTCCTGTTCTGTCTGCTGTGTTCCTGACGACTTGTTTGCTTGGTCGCCTTGGAGACATTTGCAGTCCCAGCGTGCGGACGTTGGGTTATCCTCCAGCCTTGCGGCTGTGCTATCTCTGGTGGGTTCCAGCGTGCGGACACTGGTTTGTTTGAAGCCTTGCGGCTATACAAATCACTTGTTGGTCCCAGCGTGCGGACGCTGGTTTGCTCCAAACCTTGCGGCTATACAAATCACTTGTTGGTCCCAGTGTGCGGATGCTGGTTTGCTCCAAGCCTTGCGGCTATACAAATCACTTGTAGGTCCCAGCGTGCGGACGCTGGTTTGCTCCAAGCCTTGCGGCTATACAAATCACTTGTTGGTCCCAGCGTGCGGACGCTGGTTTGCTCCAAGCCTTGCGGCTATACAAATCACTTGTAGGTCCCAGCGTGCGGACGCTGGTTTGCTCGAAGCCTTGCGGCTATACCAATCACTTGTTGGTCCCAGCGTGCGGACGCTGGTTTGCTCCAGAAGCCTTGTGGCTATGCCAAGCTGTTGTTAGTCCCAGCGTGCGGACGTTGGGTTCTTCTCCAAGCCTAGCGGCTATACAATCTGTTGTTGGTCCCAGCGTGCGGACGCTGGTTTGCTCCAGAAGCCTTGCGGCTATACTATCTGTTGTTGGTCCCAGCGTGTGGACGCTGGTTTGCTCCAAAAGCCTTGCGGCTATACAATCAGTTACTGGTCCCAGCGTGCGGTCGCTGGTTTGCTCCAATAATACTTTAGGTCATACTCTTGGTTGGTGTGCCTATATGTATAGTTCCTTGGGCTGCCTTGCCCAGTATATTGGTAAGGCCGGTAGAACCTGGTACATTATTCCATCAGAAGGTTGCCTTACCCAATATTGGCAAGGCCGGTAGAGCCTATGTATAGTTCCTTGGGCTGCCTTGCCCGGTATATTGGTAAGGCCGGTAGAACCTGGTACATTATTCCATCAGAAGGTTGCCTTACCCGGTATTGGCAAGGCCGGTAGAGCCTACTGTCCCTATATTTGCAGGCTGTCTTGCCTGGTATATTGGCAAGACCGGTAAAGCCTATATTATCTATGCTAATGCTATAATTAACGTTGTATGTACGTGTTGGAATCCTAAGGGATCATTTTAAGTATTTTTTCAATAAAGTTGTGTTTTTACCTAACTTTGTGTCTGAGAGTCATAACAAACCATGACACCTATATTGGACGACAGAGAAAAGAGGATTTTAGTCTTACCTGGTAAATCCTTCTCTCTTAGTCCATATAGGTTACTGGTATCCCACCCTGTCAAGGGACCATGCTTGGCTGTCCTGTGGCAGAGGGGTCCTCGGGTTCATTCTCACAGGAGTCTTCTTTCCCTTCTTACTATCTAGTCAATTGTTAGTGTCTCAAATCTTACTGGAGCTGATTGGCTAGCTGCAGCCAAGGAGGGAAGGTAGGCTCCACCCTTGCATTCACTTCTAGAGTTCTTCCTGTCTACTTTAAGGGGTGGATCGCCTACCCAAAGTTACCAGTAACCTATATGGACTAAGAGAAAAGGATTTAACAGGTAAGATTAAAAACAGGGGACCAAAATCCTCTTATTATACGTAACTTTTTATTTCTTCTATATGTTGTTATGATGAATCTGCTTCTGTTCCTCAAATATTTAACTTATACTACTAATAACATTCAAGGGTTTTTCTGTCAGTCAATTCTCACAACCCCCACTAGGTGGCAGACTTTTATGCACAAATAAATCAGTATGAGTCCTTGAAATACTTGTCCTACCATGTAATCTTATAGTAAGTAATTTTTTGCTTCACCTTTCTATAATAATCTTTGCCAAAACTACCTGTTGAATGAGGTCCACATAATGCTGTCTTATGCTTGCCAAGAGCTATGTGTTAATAGTTTAACCCTTTGGCTGTCAGAGCAGAATCTCTTGGTAGCAGCTGGCAGTTAAAAAAAAAAAAAAAAAAAAAAAAAAAGTGAAAGCAAGATTCTGCCAAATTATTATTATTACTATTATTATTATTTTGTTTTTTTTGTTTAGATCTTACATATATTAGGGGGATCACCTTTTGTGAATTGTATTCTTAGAGAGAACTAAACTCCCCATTTACTTTTCTATTTCCAGAAAATCCTAATGACCCTATGAATTTTGGCCTTGTGCTTTTATTCAATAGATAACATCTTCAATCAGTCATGGGTGCCATATCCTGGGAGGCTGATGTGACCATTGCCAGCAGGACCACAGGATAGGGAATGTGCTTACTGCACATCCTTAAACAATGTAAAATTAGTATAATTAACTAATATACTCATATTTCAAAGAGGTCAACAAAGGGGATAACCAGAGCTGACAATCAGGCTTATGGAGAACTCACACCATTTCCACTCTGTGATTCAGTGATCAACTGCTACATTCACTCTGACACAAAGGGTATTCACAAACATATAGTTCTCAGAACTGATTAATATAAATAGGCTACGCATTTTGTGGTTAGCACCGCTTCTTCAAAGCCATTTATTCAATATGTATGTATGTATCTTAAGCCTTTAAAGGGATAGTAATACTTTGTTTTTTCTTTATTTTATTTTGTAGGCATTAAAAAACATGAAGAACGCTGGAAGTCTTCTCTCAAACCTTTATGGTTTGAGAGATATTCAAAAGCAAAGTTTCCCCTCCCGCCCCTTTTACCTAGTGTAAGCCATCTCTTCTCAGATGTGGAATGCAGTCCATAGACCACACAGATAACAGAAGGGGACAATCTTCTTACAGTGAGAACAATGAAAGCCCTGCCCCCCTTGACAAGTTTTTCAGGTTTTTCCCTTATCTTGATTGAAGATTGTCCCTCTCTGCAATCTGCCTGGGCACCTCCCTTCTACTCTGGCTGAGCAATGTTACATCAGTAAAAGGGGCGGGAGGGGGATACTTTATCATTGAATTACAACTCTGACAGAATTGAAATAACATTCTCCAAAGTCCAAATACTATGATGATTAATTGGAGCTGCTTTTATTGTGAAACATTACTATCTCTTTAAGGACTAGAGGCATGTGCAGCATATTTCTTTGCAATGACTTGCACATCAATTCTGTCCTTAAAGGGAAGCTATCATCTAAAACAATGTTGGTGATTTTGAAATGGCTTTCAAAATCAAGTTTACCTTGTAGTAGCCATTTTTTATATAGTATTATATAGTATATAGTACTATATACTATAGTATATAGTATTTATGATATAGCTTTATAGATTATGCTAATAAAGGCATGCCATGTATCCTTTTCTTGTCTTAGCCCTTCATTACCTCCCCACTGACTGACACTTAACCTTTTCAGTTAGGAAAGGTTGCCCCTAGATTGCCGTGTAGTGTCTGAGTGATGGAGGCAATAGAGGCCAAGACTTGCTTGTCTTGTGTGCCTTAATTGGCATCAATAACTATAAATAACCCTAAAACTAACATTCTAAATAAAAATGGCTAATACAGCATGAATTTGTGTTGTGTACTCCTCCATGGCCATGACATACAGAACTGATGGAACAGGCAATTTCTTGATCAAAGGCAAAATCATAGCGGCCATTAGTAATTTTTGGCTTTAGTAAGGTGAGTGGGAGGTGGTTATTAGGTGTTCTCTTTTCTTAGGAAAGTTAAAGCAGGCTGCACTGGGTTGACAGCTCAGCTGTGATAGTCGGTCGTGTGAAGATCTCAATCTGACAGCATCTTTCTTTGGTGTGGATGGCAATTAGCATGGCAAACTTATCACTGTGCTTAAGCTGACGTTATGAATTAGGCATAATGTGAAAATGTATAAAAGGTGGGAAGAAATGCAGACTGTATCTGTTGTGAAAAGGCAGTCTTAACTCTTGAGTCCCAGAGGGAAGGGTGTCCAGTGCATTTCTGCTCAGTACATTGGACACCCTTGCCCTCAAAATTACAACCATAGTTTTAACAACCTGGTACTGTGTAGTCAACCTTACAGCCTACTAAATATATTTTTACATTGGTCTTTAACGTCTTGTGCAGGTGCTTGCCCAACAAGGAGACTGCAGTGAAGCTATAACCATTTTAAGAAAGGCCTTGAAACTGGAGCCTGCCAATAAGGCAAGTGAATATTCCCTCTGTTTTCTTTTAATCAAATGTACCCTTAGGTAGAATTAAAGCATTGAGTTGTGAATCTGGACTAATCTAAGACCATAGAACCATTTGCAGTTAAAGTAGAACTACCATCAATGTTAAATTGCCCCCCCCCAATCCTTATTAACATAGCGATAGGCATATAAATACTTTTATTATGTTGAATAAGTCCGGCATTAGTGAGAAATATACCTCGTTCGTCAGGTGGCAGCAGCAGCAGGGATCTTGCTGTAGCCTCTCTCTGCACACTCGGCATCAGTCCCTCTTGGTACCTTAAGGTACCTAGGAACTCCACTCGCCAATCCTGGAGGTGAACGGGATGGACAGAGCAGACTTGCCGGTGCCTTTTCTGCAAGATGTCTGCGCTGTTTGCCCACTGATTCCTGCCGAAGAAGTTGTATTTCTCACTAATGCCAGACTTATTCAGCATAATAAAAATATGTATATGCTTATCTCTCTGTTAATAAGGATTTTTGGGGCAATTTCATTTTGATGATTGTTCCGCTTTAAGTTTGTTTAACTTTTAACATGCGTTTTCATCATCCAGCAGTTCTGTATTTTAACATTTAATAATAATTGCAGCATGTAGGAGGAGAATACTACTGAAAAAAAGGAACCATCAAAGTAATATGTCATCCTTATTACATAACCTTTATGTGCTAGACGAGTGTGCAGTAATTATACAGATCACTGTCACTCAAAGGATTGTCAGTAGAATAATATACTCTTAGGGCCATATGCACAAAGAAGAGGTGAGAAAATCTGGAGCCAGCCAAATTCGCCACATGAAACCAAACTAAATGTCAATCTAATGTTTAGTCCCCTGGTTTCCAAGTTGAGGTAATTGCCCATCTTTTAGGTGGTACAAATATTTTGTTTTCTATGCTTCATGATAAATCCAGCCCTCCGTGTTCTTCTGTGAACCCATCACTCTCCAACCTATGCAGAAACTAACCCTTTAAGCTATAATACAAGTTGCATTTATATGAAAGAGTATGTAATGTTTACAAATATATATGTAATATATTCCATACCTTGATTACACATAGAATATAAACATTTGTATATGCTAGCTTTCAGCAGGTTATGGGATACAGTTTTCCTTTGTAGTCCTCAGTTCCTGATAAGAAGGCAATACTTTACAATCCTAGACACAGCAGCAAGTGAGGAGTACAAAGGAGAACGGTTTCCTCCAGCCTGCTTAAAAACTGCACAGATAAATGTAAGTATGTTCAGTTCTATCAATGAATGGGATCTTTTATAAGTATACAGTACTGTGCAAAAGTCTTAGGCAGGTTCACTCACTATCATTTTGTTAATTGATAAATCTAAACTATTAACATGTCTATTTTTGAAAGCATTCTTACTTTAAGCATTTTGTCACACCTGCCTAAGACTTTTGCACAGTACTGTATATGTGAACAGAACCACATGATCTCTTATTACAGATCAATTTGTGTTTGTTTATTACTTTTGCTTTAGAAGTGTAAGATTTATTAACTAGTTATGTTAGAGACCGTTAAAGGGATAGTAATGGTTAATTTTAAGTTGATTTTATATTGTAGACATTAAAAAAGGTTAGCATTGATATAAGTCTTATCTTTCAAACCTTTATGGTTTGAGAGATATAACTTGCTAAAGTTACCTTTTCCTGGCTGTTTCACTCAAGTCTGCCATCTATCTGACAGCTGCAGATTCCGGTCATTTGACCAGACAGAGGCTCTTCAGCAGAGCTGAAATCACTCTGTTTAGAAATCAATTCTTCTTTGGAATAGTCTACAAAGTGTGCTTGCAAACCAGGCACACTTTGTACACCGTTCTAAATGAAGTATTTGTCTTTAGATATTGTTATATCGGCGCTGCTCAAGAGCCTCATCTGGTCAAGCAACCAGAATCTGCTTCTGACAGCTTTACAGCTCGTCAAGCAGGGTACAAAGAAAATGTGAGAATGATGGAGATTGCAGGGGGGTTATAGAATGAGAATGTTAGCGGGAAGCAGAGTGTCACAGAGCGGGAGGTGGAACAGAGTGAGAAAACGGGAGGAGGAATAGAGCAAGGGAACTGAACAACGAGAGAGAGAGTGCAAAACCAGGAAGGAAGTGGAGTAGTAAGCTGGATCGTCAGAAATTCTATGGAGACGTCTGAGTGGTTGAAGATATCAGTGTTATATTTCATATAGTGAGAGGAATTGGTTATAGGATTATGGATGAGTTACAGGAAGCTCTTCTTGAGCAGCTTTAGGCGGTAAGGTTATTAAGTTCATTTAGGGTTATAGGCAGAGAAGGGGTTAAAGTGTTAGTAATGTCTAAAAAAAGTTTTTTGCATTTAGAAAAGCTTAAAAAGCTGAGCTAAATGCAAAAAAACGTATCTCTCAAACCGCTATGGTTTAAGAGATACGGGCGTTTAAAGTTTGATTTCTCCTACTGACAGCTGTAAAGCTGTCAGCAGGAAATCCGTGTTGGTCGACACGGAGGCGCTTCAGAAGTGCCGCGATCTCATTACTTACAAGGAATCCCTTCATTGGAATGGTCTAAAACGTGTGTCTGGTGTTCAGGCACACGTTTTAGACCATTCCAATGAAGGGATTCCATGTAAGTAACAAGATCTCAGCACTTCTCAAGCGCCACAGTGTCGACCAACACGAATCTCCTGCTGACAGCTTTACAGCTGTCAGTAGGAGAAATCAAACTTTAAACGCCCGTATCTCTTAAACCATAGCGGTTTGAGAGATACGTTTTTTTGCATTTAGCTCAGCTTTTTAAGCTTTTCTAAATGCAAAAAAACTTTTTTTTTAGACATTACTAACACTTTAAAGCCGAAGTCCTCATCACTCACTCTCCTATATAAAATCTATGTTTTACTCACAGATTAGTAGTATTTCATGTTACATGACTTCTGAATACTGCTCCATATAGAAACTGTCTCTCCCAGCCATTCAGAAAAGCAGCAGTCTTGGGGAAAAAGTGAGGAATGGCTGTGTGTTAGGTGGGTTAAAGGAATGCTTGTAGTAGCGTTAATCCATAATCTACCAGATATGGCATGGTCAGAAAGTGAAACTATAGAGGTAATTTGTCTCGCCAGCAACTCCACATAGAAACTGTTATTTCTTGCCTATGCCACAAATGCTGCAAACTCACAGAATTACTGCATGAATGATAATGATTTCCTACCTGTCACAGACAATCCATGCTGAGCTGTCCAGACTCGTGAAAAAACATGCAGATCAGCGCAATGTGGAGACTGCTATGTACAAGAAGATGCTGGGAAACACAGGCAGCTCTTCAACCAAAGTCACCCCAAAGACTGCTTGGGTAATTGTTTGTGTCACTTAAGTAATATAGTGTGTGTCCCTCATAGAAGACTCATTAATAAATTGCAGTGTTTAGGTCTGGATGTAAAAATAGTTGAATGGATAAGGCAGTGGCTGAGTGACTGGAGACAGAGGGTGGTAGTCAATGGAGAATATGCAGACGTAGCGAGTGTTACTAGTGGTGTTCCCCAGGTATCTGTACTGGGGCCCATTCTTTTTAATATTTTTATTAGTGATGTTGTAAAAGGTCTTCAAGGTAAGGTATGCCTTTTTGCAGATGATACCAAGATCTGCAACAGGGTAGTCATTCCTCTGGGAATAATCCAAATGTCAAATGATTTAGGTAAATTAGAAGAATAGACAAGAGTGTGGCAGCTGCAGTTAAATGCTGATAAATGTAAAGTAATGCACTTGGGATCTAAAAATCCAAAGGAAGAATATAGTATTACTAGTACTATGCTGCCAGAGACAGCAGAGGAAAGGGATTTGGTAGTAATAATTTCTGATGACTTAAAGGTAGGCAAGCAATGTAACAAAGTAGATGGGACAGCAAGCAGGGTGCTAGGTTGTATAACTAGGGACATTAGTAGCAGGAGAAGGGGAAGTGGTCATGCCACTCTACAGATCTCCAGTTAGACCTCACCTAGAGTATTGTGTACAGTACTGGAGATCCCATCTCCAGAAGGATATAGATACTCTACAGAGAATTCAGAGAACAGCTACTAAAATGGTGACTGGTTTACAGGAAAAGAAATATTAGGTTACAGTAAAGGATCTCAACACGTATAGCTTGAGAGAGAAGAGAGAGGGGATGTGATAGAAGCATTCAAATACATTCAGCAAAGTGCAGGAGGGAAGAACATTTCAAAAGAGTAAAAATGTTAGCACAATAGGTCATAGTCTAAAACTAGAAGGACAAAGGTTTAGATGTAATGTAATAAAGTTTTACTCGATGGGAGGGTAGTAGATAAGTGGAATAGTCTACCGGCAGAAGTGGTAGAAGTTAATACAGTGATGTAATTTAATCATGCATGGGGTAGGCATATAAGGCAAGACCAAATAAGGTTTGAGGTTTTTACAGTAGGAAAATGGGCAGAATAGATGGGCTGTTTGTCTGTTTTCTAGAAAATGCGCTTGTTCTTCACATAGTGGGGTGTGAGGGTTACCCTCTTTATTTCCTTTTTTCCAGGCTTGGATTATCCTGCGTTGTTAAAAGAATAGTAATATTTTATTTTTAATTTACATATTCTGCAAGTGCTTAATAAGCAAAGTCAGATTGCCTATACTTTTTATTATCCATAGTATTTTTTCTTCTTCCCCTATTGTAAGCGCTTTCGCTTACCTTTTTCAGAGGAGATCCGGTGCCCGGCTGGCCAGGCGGTCCCTTCTGCCTGCAGCCTCGTGGCTCATGCTGCGTCCTTGCCTCCAGGAGAGCCGGACACCCTGGTGCTCGTCTGGGTGGCCGGCTCCCTCTCTCTTCTGCCCTCGTGGCTCCTGCAGCTTCTGTGTCTGTCTCCTCCTTCCGGCCAGCATAGTGCGGGCGTGCATCACTGGTATTCCATCTAGTGACGTCACGGCCCGGTTTTTAAAGGGACAGTTCATTTTGTTCTCCACCTCCTGGGATTGTGGGAGGCTTCTTAAACTGCCTGGACACCACACCAGTTGCCCTTTCGTGGTGTTCCAGTGCAGTCCTGTTTAGTTTGTTTTCCGTGTATGATTCTTGGCTAGTTTATCTGTCTCTCCCGGTGTACAGTGTTGTAGCTTGTCTGACTACCCGCTTGGTATTGGACCTTCGACTCTGGCTGACTACCCACTCTGGTACTGACCCCTGGCTTGTCTGACTATCCGCTTGGTATTGACCATCAGCTCTGACTGACTACCCACTCTGGTATTGACCCATGGTTTGTCTGCATTACCGCCTGATACGGACTATAGGCCTGAGTCAGTCTGATAGTCCTTGTTGCGACCTTTTAGTTGGATACTCTCCTGGCTTCCAGCCCCAGTCACTACTTTGGAAACTTTCCTGGGTCCCAGCCCCAATCATTGCGTTGAATACCCTCCTGGGTCCCTGCCCCAGCAGGTGCTATTGCACAATTTCCTGTATTGAGTTATTTCTGGTAGGAACCACTTGCTTCTTTTTTACACTCTACCCTATCCAGTATCCGTGGTGTTTACACTTTGAGTATCTATATTATCAATAAAGGTGGTGTTTCAAATATTGTATTGACTCTTGTCCATTCCTTTGGTTCCAGGACACCTATTTTATTTTTTCACTTTTATGTCCCTGACAACATGAAAACTGGTCCAGTGATTCAATCTTAAAAATATACTAGATAACATAGAAAGCACACATAGAATATTGAGTTCTGAAGGGAGAGTGCGACATTGTATTACGTCCTGCCTTGACGGTTGGTTGACCAGAATACGCTCTGCAAACAGAAATTCAGTGAGATTACTGTCAGGAACATAAGTCTATAAGAAAAAAAGTGTCAATTTAACTGTGCATATTATGTACAGTTATGTGCATGTTATGTACCTACAGTATAAGTAATACCCTTGAAGAATTGGTAATATATGTACCATTTTTAAAGAAAACATGAGTGAGCAGGCAAAACACATTTCTTTTATTTCTTATGGGATTCATATTCAACTGTAGGTTATAACAGAATGGCACAATCCTAAAACAAAACATGGCAACAAATAAAAAAAATGAAATGACCGCTGTTCAAAAGTCTGCATACCCTTAGTTCTTAGTACTGTGTATTGCCCCCTTTAGCATCAATGACAGCGTGCAGTCTTTTGTAATAGTTGTCTATGAGGCCCTGAATTCTTGCAGGTGGTATAGCTGTCCATTCTTCATTGCAAAATGCCTCCAGGTCATGCACAGTCTTTGGTCGTCTTGCATGAACTGCACGTTTGAGATCTTCCCAGAGTGGCTCGATGATATTAAAGGGATAGTAATACTTAAAATGTAAAAAAAAATATGTTGTAGGGTTTATCCCCCTGAGTAAAACAAGAGTACTCCCACTGCTGAAAGGTGTTTCATTCAAAAGTTATTAATTTTCAAAGTTGAATTTTTTAGGTGCAATATCACAGTGGCCTGAAATTGTACAGTGGCGCTGTTGCTACACGATCCTATGGACAGCTCTGGTCAATTGACCATAAATCACCTAAAATATTCAACTTTGAAAATTAATAACTTTTGAATGAAACACCTTTCAGCAGTGGGAGTACTCTTGTTTTACTCAGGGGTATAAACCCTACAACATATTTTTTTTTACATTTTAAGTATTACTATCCCTTTAAGGTCAGTTGACTGTGCTGGCCACTCCAGAACCTTCACCTTTTTCTGCTGTAACCACTGGAGGGTTAACTTGGCCTTGTGCTTAGGGTCATTGTCATGCTGGAAAGTCTAAGAGCGTCCCATGAGCAGCTTTCGTGCAGAAGAATGCAAATTGTCTGCCAGTATTTTCTGATAACATGCTGCATTCATCTTGCCATCAATTTTCACAAGAGTCCCTGTGCCTTTAGAGCTCACCCCCCCAAAAAAAAAACATCAGTGAGCCAGCACCATGCTTCAAAGTGGGGATGGTATTCTTTTCGCTACAGGCTTGGTTGATCGCTCTCCAAACCTAGCGCTTATGGTTGTGACCATAAAGCTCTATTTTGGTCTCCAAATTACAGTGTGTCAGAAGCTGTGAGGCGTGTCAAGGTGTTGTCGGGCATACTGTAACCTGAGTGTTTTGTGGCATTGGCTCAGTAAAGGCTTCTTTCTGGCAACTCGACCATACAGCTCATATTGTGCTATTTGAAACAACCATACCTTCTTTTCCCAGGGCAGCCTATATTTCTCCTGAGGTTACCTGTGGGTTTTTCTTTGTATCCTGAACAATTCTTCTGGTAGTTGTGGCTGAAATCTTTCTTGGTCTAGCTGACCTTGGCTTGGTATCAAGAGATCCCCGAATTTTACACTTCTTAATAAGTGATTGAAGAATACTGACTGGCATTTTCAAGGCTTTTGATATCTTTTTATTTCCTTTTCCATCTTTATAAAGTTCCAGTACCTTGTTACGCAGGTCTTTTGACAGTTGTTTTCTGCTCCTCATGGCTCAGTATCTAGCCTGCTCAGTGCATCCACATGAGAGCTAACAAACTCATTGACTATTAATACACAGACACTGATTGCAATTTAAAAACCCATAGGTGTGTGAAATGAACCTTTAATTGCTATTTTAACCTGTGTGTGCCCCTTGTGTGTCTGTAACAAGGCCAAACATTCAAGGGTATGTAAACCTTTGATCAGGGCCATTTGGGTGATTTCTGTTTATCATTATGATTTGAAAAGAAGCCAAACAACTGTGTAATAATAAACGGCTTCATATGATCACTGTCCTTAAATAAAGGACAGTTTTTTGCATGATCAGTCATATTTTCAAAATCAATGCCAAAATTTCACAGTTTCTGCCAGGGTATGCAAACTTTTGAGCACAACTGTATACCTAAAGTTTAGACCTATGCGAGTGGCAGAAAGGGTTATAATAAAGTCACCTTTTCGAATCCTTTCTTCAGTAGGGGCATCCATCATAAAAGGATCTGCAAGATAATTACTCTCCATACAATAAGTGAAGATAAAACAAAAATAATTTAAAATAATGACTTATTATACACTTGCAGAATATGTAAAGTCAACCATCTCTGGTTGTAAAAGATGCTTATATTTCATTTTGTGACCAGCATCAGAAATTCCTTAGATCTGGTTTGTGCAACAAAAGTTTGCAATTTACAGAGTTTCCCTTTGGCCTGTCAACAGTGACATCGGTCTTTACAAAATGATGAGGGCCCTCTTAGATTACATCATAAACTAAAGCATTTTTAAAACGCCCTATTTGGTTGACATGCTTATAGAATCACAATTTCCAGAGCTTCTGCACTCTAATCTACACATATGCATGGACATTTTGCAGACTCACCGCTGGGTCAGGAAATGTAGTCTGGTTCCACTTATGTCTGATCAGTCTGTGCATGAAGTTCAACATCCTTCCTCCAAGATTACAAAGTCTGATCCTTTACCACAAGATCTCTCTGGTTCTTCTTCACAGACTGTCAAGGTTTGGTTGAGCTGCTCTATCACTCTGCTGTTGATTACTGCTGCCTTTCCTTCCCTGGGTCAGGTTGACTCAGCTGATGATCAACAAACTGCCTTGACCGCTCTGTTTCCATGGTTACTCACCTGCCTGTTATCAGCTAACTGCTTTCAGGCTATTTTAAAGCATCTAGGTTCACTTCCTCCTTGCCCTTGTGTTTGCTTCTGGCTGCAAGTGTGGTCTGCTGAGTTCCTGATTATCCGTGCATGACCTGGCTTCCTTTGATATCCCTTCTGACTCCTGGCTTATTCCTGACATCTCTGATCTCCGTATTCCTGACCCCGGCTTGTCTGAGTACCTGCCTTGGTCCTTGACCCTGGCTTGACTTTTGGTTTATGCTCTTGGATCACAGTTTTGCTTTGTTTGCTGTGGTTATTTTAATAAAGGTGTTTTGCACTTAACATTTTTGTGTCTGTCTGGTTCCTGGTCCCTAACATTACACAAGGGCCATGAACCCAGAATGTGCAGGCAATCAACCGAATGTTTTTACCAGGCTGAACCAGGTAGACCAGCGCATGGGCCAGTTTGCGTTAGCCCTCCAAACTTTGTTGCTCTGTACTGCGCATCTGGCTCCACCACCTCAGCAACCCTCGGCGCAGGCTGCCCCAATAGCTACTGCCGCTCTGGCTGCTACTGGTGATTCCAGTGTTACTAGAGGCATGACTGGGTCCTCCCTGCTTCCCCAGCCTTATGGGGGCGACCCTAACCAGTATAGAGGTTTCCTGAACCAGCTCGGTATCTATCTGAGAATGGTACCACAGGACTTCCCGTCTGATTAAATAAAGTAGGCACCGTGATTTCCTTACATGCTGACAGGACCTTGGCATGGGCTAATGCCCCTTGGGAGACGCAGATACCTATAGCATACAATTACCCTGAGTTTGTGGCATCCTATAAAAGGGTGTTTGTTGTACTGGCCCGCTCCACTTCGGCTGTGTCACGGTTTTTGATGAACACTCAGACCAGGTTGGCAAGGTTAAAATGACTTTATTAGGATATAGTACAAACACTTAGTTAGGCCCTTAGACCCACAACAGCAGAAAATATATACACGGATAGATATATACAGCAATAGCAAGCCAGTCTTAGTAATATATACTGAATTGGAGACAATCACTGGCAAATGAGAGTTCTGGCTTGAACCTGGATGACTGAAGGCAAAGCAGCTCAGGAGCTGACAGCAGGACTCAGGTGACAAGTAGTCTATCAGTAGATGACTGGCACAAACCCAGACGCCTGGGAGGCACAGAAGCCAAGAGGAACGAGGCAACATTGACCCTGGCACTAGGACCAGAGTGAGACTGAGGCAACCGCTTTTAGTAGGCAGCACTGACCCTAGGACTAGGGTCACAGGGAGACCAAGGCAATCGCTTTTAGGAGACAAAACTGACCCTAGGACAAGGGTCACATGGAGACCAAGGCAGCCGTTTATAGTAGGCAAACCCTAGAATGCTAGGGGTGGATCGGAATATACGTACGGAAGGCAACCAGTGTCCCCTCACACAGAGGTATTGTGTAACGCAACCGCTGGCTCTTGAGCCCAAGGCTACTGCAGTGAGGAATGGAGCACTGACCCTGCCTGGATGATCCAGGCACAGGAAGGGTCAATAGGTAACACCCAGAGAGATACTGCAACTCCCAAAGGGAGTGAGCCCAGAGATGATAGGGAGGTGGACACAGAGAGTGATCAGAGTAACACAGTCAGTGCTATGCAACACTGTACTGGTACTTGGCGTGTGCACACCGCCAGAGGCGGTTAAGAAAGCAGCTAAAGCACAAATGCTCAGCCTATGGTCAACAAAGAACAATAGCGCCACGTGGCGCACACCAACTAGTGTAACGGAAAGGCAACAGCGGGTATCACTGGCCCAAACGGAGGTAACTAAGCGGTATAGCCAGGCACAGATGGCAACAGCGCGGTAATCAGCCAGATACGGTCAGTAACAGAACGGGTACTTAGCCAGATACGGTCAGCACCGGAGCGTGTTCTTAGCCAGATACAGCCTCACCGCCCATATGATTGCACCATTGAACTGCAGCTGGATGCTGTACCTCCTCAAAGTCGAGTCTACCCTCTTTCTGTCACGGTGAATAAAGCCATGGAGGAGTCTGTTGAGGATGCACTGTCCTGGGGGTTCATCCCCAAGTCCTCCTCTCCCGCTAGGGCAGGATTCTTCTTCGTGAAGAAGAAGAATGAGGAACTGAGACCCTGTATTGATTACAGGGGGCTCAACCGTATAACTGTTAAAAACTCCTACCCAGTTCCACTTATTACCGAGCTATTTGATTGAAAGGGTCCAAGGTGTTTACTAAGCTCGACCAGCAAGGGACAAATAATTTGGTAAGAATAAAGGTGTGGAAAACCACCTTTAACACCAGGAGTTGACATTACAAATACCTCGTAATGCCCTTCGGTCTCTGCAATGCTCCCGTTGTTTTCCAGGAACTCCTAAATTATGTCCTCCGGATCATGCTCCAACAGCGCGTGGTGGTATACTTAGATGACATTCTGATCCATTCCTCCTCCATGGAAAGCCACCACACTGATGTAGCCTGAGTTCTGCAAAGATTAAGAGAAAATAACCTATTTTGCAAATTAGAGAAGTGTAAATTCCACCGCAAACAGGTCACCTTCTTGGGGTACGTAATTTCAGAGGTCGATTTCACTATGGACCCTGAAAAACTCTCTGCCGTTCTTGAGTGGCCGTGACCCGTAGGTCTCCGCTATCTTAAACATTTCTTCAGGTTCGCTAACTACTACAGGAAGTATATCCGCAATTTTTCCTCTATTGTAAAACCCCTTACTGACCAAAAAGGATGGCAACTCCACTCAGTGACCTCCAGAAGCCATCAAAGCATTTGAGCCATTAAAAGCTGTATTTGCCGCAGCACCCATTTTGACATACCCAAAACCCGAGCTTCCAGTAGGCACCCTCCTGTCTCAAAGTACTACTCCTGAGAGCCAGTTGCACCTGTGTGGGTATTTCTCCAAAAAGCCAAATCCTGCGGGGTGCAACTATGAAACTGGTGACCATGAGTTACTAGCGATAATACTCGCTCTCAAAGAATGGAAGCATTTGCTCGAAGGAACTTCCCTGCCAATCCTAATCCTCACAGATCATAAAAACCTCACCTACCTGTCCTAGGCCAAGCGTTGTCTCCAAGACAGGCCTGATGGCCTTTATGTTTGTCTTGTTTTAAAAATGTGGTCTCGTACCTGCCATGTACCAAAAACGTCTGATGCCCTATCTAGACAGTTCTCGGGCTGTAAGGAGGAGAGCCTTCCTAGTCTTTTTTTTTTTTTCCTCTGGACTGAGCACTGGCCACCATACGTACCAGCATAACATCTCCCCTCGGGGAGAGAATACGGGCTGCCCAAGTAGATGCACCTGCTGAGACTCCCTCTGGGTGCTCTTTCATACATGTTAACCTCCGTACCAAGGTACTTTCAACCTACCATAATACTCAGTCAGCAGGGCACCCTGGAAAGAAACAGCTTCTCTGGTCAGTTTTCAGTCTCTTCTGGTGGCCAGAACTTAACAGAGATATTGCTGCTTTTGTTGTTCCATAGTTGCCTCTCCTAGGTTGCGTGGGAGGCTTCAGTATTGGGTCCATTGGAAGGGGTACGGTCCAGAGGAGCACTCGTGGGTTCCAGCCTTGGAACTGCATACACTCTTGTATCACGATGTTGCTTTGTTTGCGTTGGTTATTTTAATAAAGGTGTTTTGCACTTCACATTTTTGTGTCTGTCTGTTTCCTGGTCCATAACACAGACACTCTTCCATAGGGGACTGCATGAAGGTTTCGGAGACGATGGAAGCTACCCAAGAGGAAGTTCCATAGGCTCAGCTCCTCTGTTCTGCTAGTGGTTCAGACTGACCTCTCAGCTGTCTCTCTGATCTCCCTTATCCTGACAACAAAACTGGACTTACAGTAGTGGATGGAGTTGAATCACTTACTGATGGCAAAACCCTCCTCGATCACTGGTTGGCAAGGAACAAAAAGAGATTCCAGTTTGTCCATTTCTACTCGACAGCACTGTTCAGTCACTGGACTCCATTGGAAAGGATGTTACATATCAGTGTACCTGGTGTTGTCAGTTCATTACACTACATTTCTGAACGGAAATCCAATGTTCATCTAGTACAACAATGCCACAGCAATGGTATTCATAAACCATCAGGTGGCACCAGAAGCAGAGCAGCCAGGGAAGAGGTTTAGATGTTCCTTGTGCTGACGGAGTCAAATTTTCCAGCAATCTCCGCAATTAAAATGAAAGGTTTTGTTAGGTGCTAGATCCAGGAGAGTGGGAGCTCAAGCAGTAGCTCTCCAACTCCATAGTAGCCAAATAGGGAATACCAGAGGTGGACTTGATGGAGTCTAAACAAAATTGCAAGATTTCACAACTACTGTAAAGAAAGAGAGATCCACTGGCAAGATTTGTAGACATTATGATGATATCCTGGCACTTCAGTTATGTGTACATCTTTCCTCTTCCGATGCTCAGATTTATATGTAAGTTCAAGATGGACACATCCCATTCTTATAGCTCTAGTTCTGGGGATTTTTGAAGAGAAACCTTTCAAATATCTTTTTATGATGGCGTACCTTGGAAACCATTTTCTTGATGACAATATACTCTGCTCGTAGAGTTGAAGATATGCATACGTTTTCTTGTAATTCACCATTTTTGATTTTTCACTCTGTCAAGAGGACTTTCTGAACTAGGATTGGTTTCCTGCCAATGTTGTGTAATTTCCACCTGAGCCAAGAATTCTATTCCCTTTGTTCTCAACCTGCAAATCAGTAGGAGCAGGAACAACACACTTTGGATGTTGTTCAGTGTCTCAGACACTATGTGCAGCAGATTCCATGTTTCGATAAGACCAAAATCTGTTTTATTTCAGAGGGGCCACTGAATGGTCAGACAGCATCTACAAACACTTTGGCTTTTTGGATAGCCCTGTGTTTGGCGTGCAAAGCTAGTTCTGTTATGTAACGGCTTAGTCTACTAGAGTCATCGGTGAAATGAATGTACATAAAACAAACTTCAGTGGAGCAGCTGTGCAAGGCTGCTTCATGACATCTCTTGACATGTTCATCAAACACTGCAGTTTCAATGGCATTGCCTCTTTGAAGTCAAGTTATGTGAGGAAAGTGCTACATTCTGTGATAGTAGCATGAGCACCCCACCTTCTTAGTTTAATAGTGTGATTTATATCCTAAATCTACTTGTGTATTTCATTATGGTGTCGTTGACACAAGAAGTTCATGGTTTTACTATATTTTGCCTTCGTATTGATTATGAGAGTTTTGTTTCCCTGCCTCGTTATCTTTGGGATATAGTTGGGATGTCCCTATAGGGGACCCCACTGTAAGTGGAAGAAAAATAAAATGGCATCATTATGCTACTTTTGTTTTAGTCCATGAAATATGATCATCCCTTCTGCCAAAAACTCTGTCCTATCTCGGTTGGGATACCCTGCTGTTCTTTGTATTTTGTGATGTGGTGACTACTTGCCTACCCTTTTCTTGAGGTCAGTCATGTGCCTTTACCCTGGTTTTGCTAAACGGAAGCTAAATGTACTGCCCTGCCTCATAGAGAAAGAACCTTAACCTCATGGTTCCTGAGATTTCCTCATGGACTAAGGAAAAAGTATTTATCAATATGCAGCACAAAAAATTCCTGTATCTCAGACTACCAATGTCCACCACTAACTCATCCAGACTGCAGATGTCCTAATTTTCTCCAGTCATTTATGTATTGCATTTAAGTAAATGATTTATACTTTGCACATTTTGGAAAAATCACTTTAGACACACAGTCTTTATTTACTTGCAGGCTTTTTTACTAAAACAAATGACCTTTTCTGGGACAAACCAGCTGCACTTAAGGGGATAGTTTCTTCAAATTCCTATTAATTTAAATGGAGCTTTAAACCCATACAGTGCTAGAAAGGTCTCTAACACATTAGAGACCTCTTAAATTAGCTTTTACCCCCTTGAATGTTAATCTGCTAGAATATTGATGGTTCTCCCCCTATGCTGCAGTTGTTGTTTCCCAGAATTGATCCACTTTTGTTTTGATAAGGCCTGTGCATTTTCAGATTATTTATATTTGAATCATGTGTATCTATATATGTATACAACTCTACACCTAAGTGCAGTACATGTATTGCACTACTTATTGTGTATCCACTAACTTTATCCTCATTGAGGTTATTCACGATTTCCCTGCTTCTGCACTGGTAGGTTAATTAAATGACTGAGCCTGATTTTCTCACCTGTGCACAAGCCGGTACATCTAAAGATAACACCTATTTGGAGTCTGTGGAAATCTGGTTGGGAGCCCGTACCCTGGAGCCAAGGGCATAACTACAGGGGCTGCAGAGGGTGTGGTTGTGCCAGGGCTCAACATCCAAAGTCTACCCATTTGCCCCAGAGTCCAATAAGTTCTGTTTATGCCTTGGAGGAAATATTCTTATGTTATGGACTCCAGCAAATGTTTGCACCATGGCCTTCCAATGACTAGTTATGCCACTTCCATAGAATATATGGTAAGGATCACAATGCAACAATTTCAGTGGAGAGGGACAGTCAGATAAAGTCTCCTTAATTCCTATTGTTTTTCTTCTACAGTCCATCCCTTGGAAGTGGCTTTTTGGAGCGACCGCTGTGGCAATAGGAGGGGTTGCCCTATCTGTTGTTATAGCTGCCCGTAATTAGACCACCAACATCTGCGTATGAGGACCGAAGCCATTGCCTACCTACACTGAGAAGATCTAACACAGTGTCCTATATTTCCAACCAGGCCAAGTAAAGAAATCCTATCAAAGGTGCAGTGTGCAATCTAAAAGAAATCAGCGTAATTACTTTTTATACTGATCAGTTGTACTTTTGTTCACCTAAATTGATGTGAAAAGTTGCATGATGGGAACTTGAAGATGTTTGTCACCAAAGTAGTTCATGTAGAATTCAGACCTGTGAAGACACTCAATAGCACGAGTGTTCTATTCTCAGATCATAAAAACAAGTGACATACATAGTATATTTGGTAAAAAAATATATGTGTCATTCAGAGAGGTTTTCTAAACCAAAGACTGCAAAATTTTGTTTCTGTCTTCTTCATCACGTAGCAGAAAGCAAAGGCCACCGTCTGGTGTTCCAGTGAAAAGAAAGCAGATCTACAAGGAATCACAGTGCTCTGCAGCCACTGCAACAAATCTGTTAACATTAATGACATCACAAAAATAGGTTGGAGAAACAAAGTACGACTTGGCTTTGTTTGCCAGATATGAGTCTACGTAATGCAACTGTTTTCTAATCTTGAGCATATGCTGCCTGGACAAAACCCACAGACTGTTATAACTGACAAATTGTTGTCAATATCCCTAAATGGGAGCCTGCTGTATCCCTGTGATGTATGTTTTTCCAGCTCATCTGGAAAAATAGGCTACACATCTAAATGCTCTCTGTCATATATAGAATGGAGTGTAGCATTAACCATTTCACCGAAAGAGGGACCAACACTGTATTAGAACAGCACCCAATAACTGGAATCAGTTGATAAATTTAGTTATTTGTATTCATTTTGGCTATACGCTCAGAAAAATACAGGATTGTTTTTTGGAGTAAGTCAAGTTCATCATATAGAGAACTCAAAATGCTCAACACTCCATTCCCATTGGTTTAAATGGGGCTGTGAATCTCCTTGGATCACTTCACAGTGTGTTGGAGACCTGTGTTGCATTCGGTCAGTTAAAATCCCCATTTAAAGGGATAGTAATACTTCGTTTTAACTTTATTTTATTTTGTAGGCATTAAAAAAACATGAAGAATGATATAAGTCTTATCTCTCAAACCTTTATGGTTTATGAGATATTCACAAGCAAAGTTCCCCTCCCCCCCTTTTACCTAGTGTAAGCCATCTCTTCTCAGATGTCAGTCTGGTTGTATGACAGGACAGATAACAGAAGGGGACAATTTTCTTTGTATGAAAACAATGAAAGCCCTTCCCCCCCTTGACAAGCTTTTCAGCTTTTTCCATTATGTTAATTGAAGATTGTCCCTCTCTGCAGTCTACCTGGGCATCTCCCTTCTGATATGGTTGAACAGGGGGGGGATACTTTGTTTGTGAATATCTCTTAAACCATAAAGGTTTCAGAGATAAGACTTATATCATTCTTCATGTTTTTTTAATGCCTACAAAATAAAATAAAGTTAAAATGAAGTATTACTATCCCTTTAAATCATTTGGAAGCCCTGCCTCTGGTACAGTTAGTTTGGCCCACAATTGCATCACTTTTTCTCTGTGATTAACCCTTTTAAGTTCTGGATGCCATGTGTTGCCCACCCCACTGGCCCATAAAGGGATAGTAATGGTTCTTTTTAACCCATTTTAATGATGTAGCCATTAAAAATATCAATAGAATGAGCTATGTCCCATATCTCAAATCTTTACAGTTTGAGCGATCGTAGCATCTAAAGTTACCCCCTCCTGCCCCTTTCATAGACTTCATTTGACTGGCCAGCAGCTCTTCAGCACTGCTGAAATAGCGATATATAGAAATAAATACTTAATTGGAACCGTCTACAAGGTGTGCTTGCAAACCAGGCACACTTTGTAGACCGTTCCATTGAACTATTTATTTCTATAGATCGCTATTCGGGCTCTGCTGAAGAGCCTCCGTCAGTCCCGGAACCAGGATCCACTTCTGTCAGCTAGAGCGTTGACGTCTATGAAAGGGGTGGGAGGGGGGAACTTTAGATGATACGATCGCTCAAACTGTAAAGGTTTGAGACATGGGACTTAGCTCATTCTATTAATATTTTAATGACTATAAAAATAAAATGGGTTAAAGAGAACCATTACTATCCCTTTAAAGGGTTAAACTCCCTTGGTCTGTAGTACAGAGCATTGCTGGTCATTGTCAAGTACATTTCAAGTGAGATCCATTATAATCTTGATTTAGGACCCTGTGGTCAAGAAAAAGTGGTGCACTTCTGAGCTAAACCCAACTGTACCATAGAGGATAAATACACATTCCTCAAATTTCCACTGATTCTAAATGGAGCATCCGCTATAAAGTCGCCCTGCAATAATTAAGCAGGTAGCGACTAGCTTTATAATATATATATATATATATATATATATATATATATATATATATATATATATATATATATATATATATATATATATATATATATAATACCTCTGAAACATAGCCCATTATTGTAGGAGACTGACGGCCAGGTTAGTGCAGTTTGCACTCCTGCACCGTCAGTCCCTTCCTTACCATGTGGCACACTGCAATGCTTCTCAATGGAGACCGGGACTGACATTGCAGGTGCGCAGACAAGATGTCTGTGCTGATGCCTGGCTTCCAATCTCCTAAAATAAAGGATTTCTTTATAATCAGCTACATTTGAGAGTTAATCCTATAATATAAAAGGCCAGAATGTTTGTCCCATGCAGTCATTCACAGTAGAGACTGCCCAAACGCACAGAATGCTGGGAGGTGTAGGAATGCTGGGAGTATTCTGTACATTCGTGCAGTCACTACAGCGTATGACTGCATCACGTGCACCACTAGGGAGGTGGCGGCAGTATGCAGAGCAGGACCGGCCTCTTAATCCTTTGAGTATGCGTTGCGTACCCCTCTGACACTCAAAGGTTAACATCACCCGGACCTTGGCCTGTGTACACAGAGTTTTACACTAGTATATATATATATATATATTATAAAGCTAGTCGCTACCTGCTTAATTATTGCAGGGTGACTTTATAGCAGATGAAAGTTCCGCTTTAACTACATGAATGCTAGATACATCTCCGACTTATTGCCTTGCAATGCATAGGAGTCCTAGAATTCAAGGGTTTAAAAGTCCCATTTAAAACAGTGGGAATTTGTATTTGTCCTGTATGTTTCAGTTGGTTTCATCTATAATATACACATTTTTCTCCATAATATAGGGCCCATAGTATGTGACATTGTAACCCCTTCTTGTGCATCAGACAGGAGGAGCTATTCTGGGACAAACCAGTCACATAGGGGAGAGAGAGAGAGAACAATTCCCATTGATTTAAATAGGGTTTTTCTTCTAATGTTAAGCTTTTCAGTGCTAGAGGGGTAAGCAACACATTGCATAGCAATGCATTGTGTACCCCTCTTGCACTCAAAGGGTTAAAGTGCTTAAAAGTAATACATAAATCAAAGTGAACTTTGATTTTTTTATATCCACTGTTGGTCATTTGGTTTGCTCCAGAATTGCTCATCTTTCCATCTACGACACCATGGTGGAGATTCACTAAGCGGTGATAAAGAGGAGATAACTTCTCTAAACACTTCTCCAATTCCAATGTTATTCTATGGAGCCTATGCACTAAGATCTCCAAAGTTGAAGACATCTTAGTGCATAGGCTCCATAGTATAACATAGGAACTGGAGAAGTGATATCACTGGAGAAGTTATCTCCACTTTATCACCTCTTAGTGAATCTCTCCCCCTGTATTTCATTGGGAACACTTATAAAACTCAATGGGACCACTGACCTACTGAAATCCCATAGACTTTGGAGGTCTCTGTAACAGTTTATCACTACTTCCAAGGTCATCATTTATTTTCTTTCACTTTAACCTATTGGATGCTAAAGATAACTCCAATGGATTTTGACGCAGTGCATTGAAGACGTCTGTAGCACCCAAGTGGTTAATGTAGTTGACATGCCAGAGACACTTGGCCCATACCAAGTACATCATCTCTGTAAAGCTTCACTCTTAAGGTCTGATCCCTCCAGTGCAATTGAAAATCGAATCGTTTGTCATCCATAAAGCTCCTAGGCCTCAAAGGTTTATAGTTTATGAGAATAGCAGATACCCATTTTAATAAGAACTATCTATATATAATTTGATTTAAAGTAAAAGAAAAAAGTGTTTCATTTTATTGATGAATAAATATAGTTAAATTGTTTAATTTACTGATCTTGTCTATTTTGTGTGCATTTTGAATGTCTATATATTTCTGATGACTATGTCCCTTATTGCTCTAGATTCCGTCCATTGTTTATGGCACTTTGTTGATTTTTATATTCTGCCTGTCCTAATTTTATCACTGCCTTTATCTACATATTTCCCTATAGACTATGATACTATATTATATTGAACTAGTTATAACATGTATGACCTGTAATAGAATCTAGGTTTGAATTAGGTATTTCATTCCAGCATAATGATGTCACTAACTTCACTTGCTGGAACTCATAAACAGGCAGATGTACTAAGAAAACTGGTGTAGTTCTGGGGCAAACCAAGTTCACAGGAAAAAATACAGATTGCCATTGATTTCAGTGGGGCATTAATTACTTGAATACTAGGTAGGTCTCCAGCACTTTCCAATATGTTTGAGATCTATCTAGCATTTGGTGGGTATAAATCCCCATTTAAATCAATGGCAATTGTTGAAACAAGCAAGGCATTCTGGGGGAATAACTAGCACTCTTGTTTTCCTGTGATACAGATGTCAGTCCAAAGGCTTTTGAGATTTTCTTCTAACTCACTGAATTTTAAAATATTTCGCAGGACTCTTTAGCAAATGTAAAGGAATTTAATACAAATAAATTAGAGAGGTATATAAAAGTGATCAAAGACAAATGAAATAATAGGGTCAGTGTGCTGTTTTCATGCATTCTATACATGCCTGCTAAGCTTCATAAGAGGTCTCATTTGCAACTTTTCTGCATACTGGGACGTTTTTCTTCCAGCACTGTGACAATTTATGCATATGTTTTTACACTGTCCAGGGAGATAGTGTCAGGCAAATCAGAGGAAAAAGTTATCTGAAAACTGCCACAAAAAGTGATCATTTTATATATTGTACTTCAGGCACTGCTTCAAATTATGCCTTAAAACTGTTTTGATGCACATAGGCCAAAGAAGGTTGTTTTTTTTTTATGCACAATCATCTTTATACATATGTGTAGACAATTTTTATGTGAAAATGGCAGCAGATCTGTTTGTATCACTTTTAAAGATCTCCCCCAATGTGTCCTAACATTATGGGCCTTATGTATAAAAGCAGCCTGGGGAAATTCTGGGTCATGCCAACTCTATGATAGAGGACAAATGGAAATTTTCCCAAACTGGACATGCATTGGAGACCTATCTAGCAACGAGATGAGCAAAGAGAAAAGACCCTTTCAACTAAAACAAAGAGCAGGGATTTTTTTTACATTAAGGTCAGTAAAGTTATGGAATTCTTTTCCTCGGGATGCTGTGCTTGCAGATACTGTAACTGCTTTAAAAAAAGTAATGCATACCTATCTAGCTCAGAACAATATTGAGAATTATGACAGATAGCTTCAAAGCAGATAGGATGTTGATCCAGGAAACTATCTGACAGCCATTTGGAAGGATTTTTTTTTACCTACTTGGAGCTTATTTGGAAATGATTTCAATAGGCTGATTTTTATTTCCTCTGGATCAACAGGGGTGATTTGGCATGGGCTTGACTCCATGGATGCATATCTTTTTTTCAGCCTTATCAACTGTGTTAGCATTCAAGCCACATTTAAATAATGGAAATTCTTAGTTTTCCCCTGTGATGTGGTAGACTTGACTTAGAACTTATCCACTTTGCCTTAATACATAAAACCCACAGACCCCATATTCATACCTGGGAACATTTTGTTGAGGACTCCACAGAGAGTGGAGTCCTATGGTGCCAACTGTAGACAAAAACTATTTGTCTCAGAGGGTTGGGGCTTAATAGTGAGTGGGGGAAGCGCTTGAAAAAAAAAAGTATACAGAATAAGCTGGGGAAGGAGTATGTAGTATTGATTGGAGCTCTTTTGAGATTTTACTCAGTACTTCAAGCTGTGGGTTGAACTGATGGGAATTTTTAACATCTTAAGGACCCATGACGTGCCAGGACCGTCATGGGTAAACTTGCGGTAAGGAACAGTGATGGTCCTGGCATGTCATGGAATTCATGGATCCCCGCGCAGCTGCACACCATTCTGGGTCCCCTGAATCAGAATTAAAAAAAAAAAAAAAATGCTCTGTGGTCCTTAATTGCCAGGGTTAAAGCAGAATTTTCATAAAAATTAAAGTGCCCCCCCAAATCATTATTAACATAGCTTTAAGCATATAAATGCTTTTATTATGCTGAGTAAGTCCAGTATTTTTGAAAAATAAACATGTTCGGCAGGCTTCATCAGCGGCAGGTATTTTGCTGTAGACGCTCTGTGCTCCTGCTCCGTCAGTCCCTTCCTGTACCTTAAGGTACAATGGAACTCCCCTCAGCAATCCCAGAGGAGATGTGTGTGCTGTTGCCCGCTGATGCCTGCTGAACAAGTTGGATTTCTCAATAATGTTGGATTTAATCAGCAAAATAAAATTATTTATTGGCATATCGCTGTGTTAATAAAGATTTGAGGGGCACTTAAATTTTGATGAAAGTTCTGCTTTAAGACATAGGAGACAGAAAAATCTGGTATAAATTGATAACCAAGTTTAACACTCTGAATTGTGGCTTGAACTGTGAGAAGGAATTTGTCACATCCTACAAAATAAAAATATTTTGGTGCCAGGGGGTTGCATAACTCATTGTAAGCAATGGGTCATGCACCCCTCTGGTGCTTGAAGGGTTAACCCGTACATTCTATAGTCTTAGCCATATCTGGCTAAATACATGAATTCATCGGAGCATGAAAAAGGTAATAATCTTGTTTTGCATTTTCTAGTCCACTTCAAAGAGAATTGCCTAGAGCCTATAGATGGATTTATGATCCATACTGATAAAAAATAATACTGCCAGTAGAATTTAACAGTTAAAATAATGTGCATGAGTTTTATAGTCATTTATTGTGAATTCAGTGTTTTTTTCTTATTATGCCTAAAAAAGAGACCTAGTTGTCTTGAAAGCTTGCATCCTAGAGCCACTCGGCAAATAAACAAATATTTCACTGTCGTCCAATACAGGTCACTGGTACTCTGGGAGGCGATCCGCCCCTTCAATATGCAGGAACAATTATGCAAATGACTGCAGGGGGCGGAGCCTCCCCTCCTACTTAAGCTGCCTTCAGGCCAGAGCCACTAGATTGATTTGTTCCTGTGTGCTGTGCACACCAGGTGGAGAACATCTTTGCATTCATCTTAGTGTTTTGTTATTTTTATTCAAATATGGAATACCATCATTAGGAGGGTGACCATGGCTGTGAATTGCCCTCTTTAAAGTGGCTAGTGCAGCTTCCAGAGATTTTCTGTGGACCTTATGCCCTGAAGAGGGAACAGCTTGAGTCAAGCAGCTTCCCTGCTGAGGAATTTACCTCTGGTCTATTCCCACTTTATCATGGTCACCTGAAGACAGAAGTCCTGCAGAAAGGTGAGCCACCCCTTGAGTGCTGAAGGTCCACTTGTCCCCACAGTGTCCCTTTGATGGGCTTGTATTTGGGAGTTGCATTGCACTCCAGCACTCATAGGGTGTTTTTATTTGCATTTATCATGTTTATGCAATTTCTGTGGTATTCTCTGGGTTCTGGAGCTTTGGGTATAATTTTATTTATGTTTCTCATGTATTGGGTTACTGTTTAGCACTTTTTAAAGTTTAGTGGGACTTTATTAAAATTTAGTGTTCCGCGCCTTTAAGCGCGCCTTTTCCCGCTTAGACGCCATTGCTCCTTTACTCTCTATGGGATTTCACAGTGTGGGACATATCTCTGCAACCGCTTGTCACAGCAACTTCAGAGATGGCTCATTTTACTTCTATGCTCCTGCTCTATCATCCGGTGTATATTTTCAGGGTGTGGGGAGTTCAGGGGGGCTTCGGGCACTGTTTGGGGTACTTCTGAGAGAAAACTACATTTCCCATGAGCGCCCGGTTCGCGCTCGTTTCTGATTGACTGACCTGACGGCCGCCATTTTGTGGTGTTATTTCTCACCGAGTATACTACGCAGGGACCGAGCCTTCTCTCCTCTCAGCAGATTAACCCTTCGCTGGCCAGATAAGTCAGTTTTTAGGCATTTCTGAGGTGAAACTTTAATCTTTCACACTTTTACTGGGTGATATTGTTAAGTGGTGTATATTGACGCTGTGAGCATGTCTACTCCACTGGAGCCAGGGGCTAGACCCAAGACTAAAGAGGCTGGGGTGTCTGTTCCCCCTATTGCGCTTTGCTCCTCTTGTCACTCTGGGCTGCCTAGAGATTGTTCTGGTGATTTATGCCCTAAATGCACTGATTGTCGTGATAGCAACCCTGGGCTTCCCAGCCATGCTACTGAGCCAACTTGGGTGAAAGAGTTTAAAGCTGCCACTAGGGATCTCAGATCCACACTCCAACTCTTTCCCTCTCAGGTACAGGGGGCTCTCCAAGTTTGGCAGACCCCCTCTACAATCAGGACTTCCCTGCCTAAGCCACAGGGAGCTCCTGATGTGTCTGATTCTTCTGAAGAAGAACTATTGCAGGATTCTGATGCTGAGGAAGGCACTGTTATTGAGTCTAACAGGTCCATTGGGGACCCTTATGAATGTGACCCCGAGATTTCTGCTGAGGGTTTGATTAGAGCTGTGTTAACTACGCTCAACCTTCCTCTGACTCAGGAATCTACTCCTGATCCAACTGACGTTTTCCAAAAACCATCTAAGGCGGTTGTATGTTTTCCAACTAACCCTACCCTTGCCTGTTTAGTCTCTGAGGCGTGGAGGAATCCTGACAAATCCTCCTCAGTGTCCAAAAAGTTTGCTAAACTTTACCCTTTTCCTGAGACTGAAATGGCAAAATGGGTTCATCCTCCCATGGGTGGATGCTCCTGTTTCCAGGCTATCCAAATATACTGCTTTAGCTGTCTCTGATGCCTCTGCCCTGCAGGATTGGACAGACAAAAAGCTAGAACTTTCTCTTAAGTCTATTTTTGCCTCCATTGGCACTGCCATGCGTCCAACCTTTGCAGTGGCGTGGGTTAATAGAGCTATTGCGGCCTGGACTGAACGACTGACTGAGGCAGTCCGCCAGGATGCACCGGTATCTGAGCAGTTGCAGCTCCTTGCTAACATTACTGAAGCACAAAATTATGTTGCTGATGCTGCCTTTGATGCTGTGCGTATGATGGCGAGGGCCTCCACTTCATCTGTGGTGGCCAGACGTGCCCTTTGGCTGAAAATTTGGTCTGCTGATACAGCCTCTAAGAAAGCATTGCTTTCCTTGCCCTTTCAGGGGAACTTGCTATTTGGTTCTGAACTCAAAGAAATGATCAGCGAGGCTACTGGTGGTAAAAGTACTCTTCTACCCTCAGTCTTCAAGAAGAAGTTTCCAGCCAAACGCAATCGGTCCTTTCGTTCCTTTCAGACTGAGACACGCTCCACGTCCCAGACGGGTCCGTCCTCTGCGCGCTCCTCCTCCAAGCCCAAACAGTCCTGGAAGCCCAAAGTTGCCCCCAAGGCCAAGACCTCCAAGACTGCTTCGGCATGACTCACCGAACCCGGGTCCGCATCCGGCAGTAGGTGGACGTCTCCGCATCTTTCGCCGGACTTGGGAGGAGTCAGTGGCGGACCCATGGGTCATTCAGGTAGTGTCAGAGGGATACAGGATCCCTTTCTCTTCCCTTCCTCCTTTTCGGTTCCATTTTACTCGTCCTTCTCAGGAACCTACAAAAAGACGTCTGTTCGACGACGCTATTCAGGATCTCTTGGACAAGGAGGTCCTGGAGTTCGTTCCTCCAGAGGACACAGGTTCAGGATTTTATTCCAACCTGTTCGTGGTGGCCAAAAAGGACGGAGGTGCTCGTCCCATTTTGGATCTCAAAGATCTCAATTCCTATGTTGTGAGTTCCCACTTCCGCCAGGAGTCCCTGCGCTCTGTGATTGCAGCAATGTCTCCAGGGGAGTTCCTTGCCTCCCTGGACCTTCAGGATGCTTATCTTCACATCCCTATTCATCCAGAGAGCAGGCGGTATCTCAGGATTGCCTGCCACAGGGGACACTTTCAGTTTTCAGCTCTTCCCTTTGGGCTGACTTCGGCCCCTCAGGTCTTTCAGAGGGTGTTGGGTTCCTTGATAGCTGTACTTCACCAAGAAGGTGTCAGGGTGACCCCCTACATGGACGATCTCCTCCTGAAAGCCTTCTCAGCGGAGCTTCTCCAACAACAACTGCAGCTGTGTATTCACACTCTGAACCGTCACGGCTGGATCCTGAATCTGGACAAGTCAGACTTGGTCCCATCTCAGAGGCTCATTTTCCTGGGTCTCCTGTTCGACACTTGCCAATGCATGGTGTTTCTACCAGAGGAAGTGGCTCATCAGATAGCCATCCGAGTAGCTGGGATCCTGGAACTGGACAGAGTTCCAGTACCAAAGTTGACGTCTCTGGTGGGGAAGTTCATTTCCACGATCGAAGCGGTACCATTTGCCATGGCCCACTCCAGGGAACTCCAGAGGTTTGTGATCCAGACGTGCAAGAATCATCCAGATCATCAGCATCTGTCAGTCTCTCTACCTCCTCATGTCGAATCGAGTCTGCACTGGTGGTTGGATCTCTCTCATCTCCTGAAAGGGAGATCCTTTCAAGTTCCCTATTGGACCACGGTTACAACGGATGCCAGCATCCGGGGATGGGGTACTCTGTTGGGTCGTTTCAGTGCTCAGGGGAAATGGGGACTGGAGGAATCTCTTCTGTCCATCAATGTTCTGGAACTGCGTGCCATCCGGCTTGCCCTGAGGCACTGGGAATCTCAACTGGAAGGTTGCCCAGTCAGAGTGGAGTCCGACAACGCCACCGCAGTGGCCTACATCAACAGGCAAGGCGGCACAAGAAGTTGCACCGCCTGGTTGGAGGTCAAGGATATTTTATCTTGGGCAGAAGATCACGTGCCTGTCATTTCAGCAGTTCACATTCCAGGCGTAGACAACGTCATGGCAGACTTTCTCAGTCGTCACACAGTCGACAGCGGAGAATGGGCTCTTCATCCAGAGGTGTTTCACCTACTCACCCAGAGGTGGGGGGTACCTGCAGTGGACCTGATGGCTACCAGACACAACAGGAAGGTGCCGGCGGTTTGCTCCCGGTGAAGGGACCCTCTTGCTCTAGCAGTGGATGCCTTGTCGATCCCTTGGGATTTTCCTCTGGCCTACATCTTCCCTCCTCTTCCTCTATTGATCAGAGTCATCCAGAAGCTGAAGCTGGAGCGCTGTCCTGTCATCCTGATCGCTCCAAACTGGCCTCGCCAGTCCTGGTATCCAGAGTTGATGGCCATGTCGGTGGCGGAACCGTTTCCACTTCCTGCCCGTCCGGATCTACTTCTTCAAGGATACCTGTGGAAGGAGGATGTTCAGCATCTCCATTTGATGGCATGGCGGTTGAATCCTCGATTCTAGAGAAGAAAGGATTTTCTCCTTCAGTGGTGTCGACGATGCTTAGTGCTCGTAAGCCTGTGTCCTCCAAGATCTATCATCGTATCTGGGCCACCTTTGTGGCTTGGTGTACTGATCGGAAGATGTCCCTAGAATTTCATCTTCCCACTGTCCTGGCCTTTTTACAGGACGGTGTTGAGAAAGGGCTCAGTCTGAGTTCCCTCAAAGTTAAGACTTCTGCTTTGTCTGTGTTTTTCCAGGAAAGGATTGCTATCCTTCCTGATGTCAAAGTTTTCTTCTAAGGCGTGACTCATGTTCGGCCTGCCTTCAAGAGTCCTACTCCCCAGTGGGACCTCAATTTGGTGCTGGGAGTTCTTCAACGACCCCCGTTTGAATCCTTGGCTTCCATTCCATTACTTCTCTTGACTTGGAAAATGGCCTTTCTCTTGGCTATTGTTTCAGTTCGCCGGGTAGCAGAGTTACAAGCTCTGTCTTGTAAACCTCCTTACCTGGTGTTCCACAAGGATAAGGCTGTGCTTCGCACTACCAAGGAATTCTTACCCAAGGTTGTGTCTGAGTTTCACATCAATCAGGAGATTGTGGTTCCCTCTTTCTGCCCTAATCCGTCATCTGACAAGGAACGAGATCTCCATTTGTTGGATGTGGTGCGTTGCCTCAAGTTTTATGTTCATCGCACCGTGTCTATCAGGAAGTCTGACGCTCTATTCGTCATTCCTGAGGGGCCTAGGGCAGGGAGACCGGCTTCCAAAGTTACCATTGCCTCTTGGATTAAGGCTACTATTCGTGAAGCCTATAAGTTGCGGAATAAGCATGTTCCCTTCCGGGTGACTGCCCATTCCACCAGATCTATTGGGGCCTCTTGGGCCTATAAGAATCAGGCATCTGCTGATCAACTGTGCAGAGCGGCCACTTGGTCCTCTGTGCACACATTTTCAAAGCACTACCGAGTTGATGTACTGGCCTCGGCTGATGCCAGTTTTGGAAGGAAGGTCCTGGAGGCAGTTTTGCCTGTCTAGGCCTTCTACTCTGTGGTTCTTAGTGCTTCTTTACTGTTGAGCCCGGTTGGCTCTGGTTCTGTGTGCTGTGTTAGTTCAGGGGTTGTTTTCCCCTGGTTGGTGTCCGTTGATACTTACATTTTGGGCTATGTAATTAACTGGTTGTCACGGCAGTAATAACGATACTGGAGTCGGTACTATTTCACCAGATATTTTATTAAGAAACACAGACACAGGCAAAAGTACAGAAAAGTACAATGCAACACGGTTGGCAGCAATACTGTTCTTCCGAAGACAAGGAACTGAGCCCCAAAGATAGCAAGGAAGGACTTGACTCAGGTCCGCACCGGAGATCCACTACCGGTCCGCCATTTCCCGGCCAACTGTGTGAAACGCCCGACAGGTCCGCACCTGTACTAACCAAGGTAGGAACGCCCAACAGGTCCGCACCTGTACAACCAAGGTAGGAATCGCCCGACAGGTCCGCACCTGTACCACAAAGATAGAAAACGCCCGACAGGTCCGCACCTGTACACCAGAAACCAGGATAGAGAGGTCACTAGAGCTACCAAGGTGCCCAACGGCTATCCCCTGGAGCGTTTGTATGCTGGTTGCGCAGTTGACAACCGCAGGCCAACCAAGGTAGATAGCGATATACAAGAAATGAGCTATAGGTCTGATCCCAGGGGTAACGGGACCAACCAGCGTAACGCACAGCACGGGAAATCAGGTAAAGCCAAACGTCAGCACCAGAACGGATAGTCAGCCAGGCCCGGGTCATACACAAAGAGGGTAGTCTACCAGAGCCGCAGATTATGCACCAGAATGGTTGTCAGACAAGCCAAGATCATACACAGAGCGGATAGTCAGAACAAGCCAATGGTCATAACCAGAACAGATAGTCAGTACTACAACCTCACTGGACACCACGAAAGGGCAACTGAGAGTAGTGTCCAGTGGTTTATAAGGAGCAGCCCCCAGGAAGAGGAGGAGACAAAAAAGGTGTGCCTGTCTCTTTAAATACAGACACGCGTCTAGCTGGACGCGCGCCAAGGCACACTGAGAGCCCGCCGGAAGAGGCTGCGGCAGGCTGCAGGAAGGAACGGACCGCACGCTGCAGAAGCAAAAGCTGGCGAACCAGCAGGTAAGGTAGCGGTCGGCTCGGCAGCCGCCGCTACTGTGACAGTACCACCCCCTTAAGGGTCCCTCCTGCGAGGATCGGGGCGAGGTTTGTCTGGAAAGCGGGAATGAAACCTACGAATCAGTCTGGATGCGTGCATATCTCTGGAAGGAACCCAAGAGCGCTCCTCCGGACCATAGCCCTTCCAGTGCACCAAATATTGTAAACTCCCCCTTACCCTCCTGGAATCCAGTATACTTTGCACCTCGAATTCAGCATGGTCCCCCACCTGAATGGGAGCCGGGGGACAAGAGGTAGAAGTAAACCGGTTACAGGTTAAAGGTTTCAATAGCGACATGAAAAACATTATGAATGCGCATGGTAGCGGGTAGCTGTAATGCGTATGCCACAGGATTGACCCTCCGAATGATGCGAAATGGACCAACAAACCGGGGAGCCAATTTGTTGCAGGGAACCTGGAGGTTAAGATTCCGGGATGATAGCCATACCCTATCTCCCACCTGAAAGGAGGGTGCGGGAAGTCGCCTACGGTCGGCCTGCCGTTTATGTCGTTGCATAGAACCATGTAGGGTATGCTGTACCAGTACCCAAGAGGAGCGGAGAGCCCGTAAATGCTCATCCAGAGCCGGAATAGGTTGTGCCTCAAAGGTCTCCGGGAGAACAGAGGGTTGGAACCCATAATTTATCAAAAACGGAGAACTCTGGGTAGAGGAGTTGATGGCACAATTCCTGGCAAATTCCGCCCAGGGTAACAAAGTAGCCCAATTGTCATGGTGGTGGTTTATATAACAACGAAGGAATTGTTCCAGGCCCTGGTTAGACCGTTCGGCGGCACCATTAGATTGAGGGTGGTAGGCAGAAGAGAAGGCAAGTTGAATCCCCAATTGCGTGCAAAAACATCTCCAGAATCGGGACACAAACTGGCTCCCCCGGTCGGAAATAATCACATTAGGAATGCCATGTAAACGGAAGACCTCTTTAGCAAATATCTCCGCCAACTGTTGGGCAGAAGGCAACCCCTTCAAAGGTACAAAATGCACCATTTTGGAGAATCTGTCCACCACCATCAGGATCACCGTATGGCCCAGGGAAGCGGGAAGGTCAACCATAAAATCTATGGACAGATGAGACCATGGGCGATCCCCATTGGGAATGGGTTGAAGGAGACCCACAGGTAGGCTACGTGGGGATTTATTCTGAGCACAGGTCTGACAGGCTGCCACGAAGGCTGCGCAATCTTTCCTCAAGCTGGGCCACCAAAATAATCGGGAAATGGACCAGATCAACTGATCGCGTCCATTGTGGCCAGCGGTTTTGGAGGTATGGAAAGTTTCCAACAGTCTGGTGCGCAGTGGAACTGGTACAAAACATCTCCCACCGGGTTTCTCTGCAGGAGCCAAACCCTGGGAAGCCAAAATCTCCTCACCCAGAGGGGACGTAATACTAGTACGAATGTGAGCCAGAATACGATCGGCTGGAATAATCGGGGCGGGAGGGGGTTCCTCCTCAGAATTAGAACAATATTGACGGGATAAGGCGTCTGCCCGAATGTTCTTAGAGCCCGGGAGATACGAGACAATGAAGTTAAATCTGGACAGAAACAATGCCCATCTGGCTTGGCGGGCAGACAGACGTTTAGCCTCAGACAAATAAGTTAAGTTCTTGTGATCCGTGAGGATCAAGATCGGAGTACTAGTTCCTTCCAGCAGGTAACGCCATTCCTTCAATGCCAATATAATGGCCAGCAGTTCTCTATCACCAATCTCGTACAGCCTTTCCGCCTTAGACAATTTCTTGGAAAAGTATCCACAAGGAAGCAACGCCTCCCCAGGAGTCGAGCGCTGGGACAGGAGGGCGCCTACTCCCGTCTCAGATGCATCAACCTCCAATGTGAAGGGCAGGGCGGGATTAGGGTGCACTAAGATAGGGGCCTTGGCAAAGGCGGATTTCAGAGTTTCGAATGCCCCAATGGCTCTGGGAGACCACCTAGAAGCGTCTGATCCCTTACAAGTGAGATCCGTGAGAGGTTTTACTATCGAGGAGAAGTTTTTAATAAACCTACGATAGTAGTTAGCAAAGCCTAAAAAGCGTTGGAGGGCTTTCAACCCCACTGGACGAGGCCATTGTATGATGGCAGATAGTTTCTGTGGGTCCATAGCAAACCCCGAGGCAGATATCACGTAGCCCAAAAAAGTGACCTGGGATTTATGGAATTCACATTTCTCGAGCTTACAGTAGAGACCATTCTCTCTCAGACGCTGTAAAACCCTTGACACATCTGTGAAATGTGTCTCAATAGATGGAGAGTGTATGAGTATATCATCCAGGTATAGCACAACCGAACTTTGCAACAAGTCTCTGAGGACATCATTGATCAACTCCTGGAAGACAGCCGGGGCATTGCACAATCCAAAAGGCATCACTAAATACTCATAGTGCCCACTACGGGTATTAAAAGCTGTCTTCCATTCGTCACCACTCTTGATACGGATAAGGTTATAGGCCGCCCTCAAATCAAGTTTAGTAAATACCTTGGACCCTTTTAATCTGTCAAACAATTCGGTTATCAGGGGTATCGGATAGGCATTCTTGGTTACCAGCTTATTTAGACCACGGTAATCAATACAGGGACGCAGTTCCCCATCCTTCTTTTTGACAAAAAAGAAACCTGCACCTGCCGGTGAAGAGGACTTACGGATTATGCCTCTCGCAAGAGCATCAGCAACATATTCCTCCATAACCCTTGTATCCTCAGCAGAAAGTGGATAAACACGGCCCCTAGGAGGAATAGTACCGGGAATCAAGTTAATTTCGCAGTCATAGGCCCTGTGAGGAGGCACTGCCCCAGCTTGACCCTTGTCAAACACATCACGAAAAGCTGTGTACTCCTCTGGTAGACCAGGAGAGGACGTACAGAATAGTCTCGTAGGGTGAGCCAGACAGGAACTAGTACAACTGGAAGCCCAGGAGATTATGTCACAGGTCCCCCAGTCTATCCTGGGGTTATGCTTCTGCAGCCATGGATATCCCAAAACAATGGCGTAATGTGGAGACTGAATAACCTGGAACTGAATAGTTTCTGAATGTAGGGCTCCTACACGCAGGGTTAAGGGTAGAGTCTCATGAGTGATGTGGGAGGGTTTAAGGGGCCTCCCATCAATGGCCTCAATGGCCAAAGGAGACTCGCGGTTCTGCAAAGGGATGCCATGTCTTTCAGCAAATTCAGAGTCAATAAAGTGACCTGCCGCCCCTGAATCGATCAATGCGGCGGCAATTACGGAGCAGTTGCCCCAAGACAGTAAGATCTCGAGGATAGGTTTACCCTTCCCCTCCTCCGGGGACTGAGATATTCCACCCAAGATCTGTCCCCGACAGGACCTTAGGTGCGGGCGTTTCCCGGCCGCACAGGGCAGGATTTTAACAAATGACCGGCTTTACCACAATACAAGCAAAGACCCTCCCTTCGTCGGAAGGCTCTCTCTTCCACTGAAAGACGAGTCGCTCCCAACTGCATAGGCTCACTGTCCCCAGAGACAAAGCCAGGAGGTGTGGGAGGCGTGGGAGGACTGGGTGGGTAAGTAAAGCTGGGAGGCAGGCGAGATGGAGGTCTACGCAGACGCTCCCTGAAGGAAGGTCTCTCCCTGATCCTGGTATCAATCAGGATAGTAAATGATATGAATTCGTCTAAGTCTCTGGGTAACTCACGGGCCGCAATTTCGTCTTTGACTAAGTCGCATAGGCCCTGAGAGAATGCCGCTACTAGAGCCTCATTGTTCCACCCAACCTCAGCTGCCAGGGTACGGAATTCAATCGCATATTCGGCTACTGTACGAGTACCCTGGCGTATCGTCATGAGGTGCTTGGCAGCCGATGCCTTGCGACCGGGCATGTCGAAGACTTTACGGAAGGCATCCACAAAAGCCAGGAAATCATACACAATCGGTTTGTCAGTCTCCCATAATGGATTGGCCCAAGCTAAAGCCTTGCCCGAGAGTAGAGAAATGAGAAATCCAACTCTACTACGATCGTTAGGAAAAGCCTGTGGAACCATTTCCATAAATATGCCTACTTGGTTCAAGAACCCACGACACAGAGCTGGGTCTCCCTCATAACGTTGAGGAGTAGGAGCATGCCATGAGGAACCCCTGATCACACTTGCATCAGGGTTGGCTGAAGCTATCGGTGCCGGGTTGGCAACTGGGGAGGCCACCGACTGACCGGCTGGGCGGTCGAGATGAGCAGTACGGTTCAGCAGGGTTTGCAAGGCCAACGTCATTTGATCCATACGCTGCTCTTGAACCTCCATTCTGGCTAGGAGGTCTTGGTTAGAAGGGTTGCTACTACCGTCCGTAGTCATGGCCCTTTCGTACTGTCACGGCAGTAATAACGATACTGGAGTCGGTACTATTTCACCAGATATTTTATTAAGAAACACAGACACAGGCAAAAGTACAGAAAAGTACAATGCAACACGGTTGGCAGCAATACTGTTCTTCCGAAGACAAGGAACTGAGCCCCAAAGATAGCAAGGAAGGACTTGACTCAGGTCCGCACCGGAGATCCACTACCGGTCCGCCATTTCCCGGCCAACTGTGTGAAACGCCCGACAGGTCCGCACCTGTACTAACCAAGGTAGGAACGCCCAACAGGTCCGCACCTGTACAACCAAGGTAGGAATCGCCCGACAGGTCCGCACCTGTACCACAAAGATAGAAAACGCCCGACAGGTCCGCACCTGTACACCAGAAACCAGGATAGAGAGGTCACTAGAGCTACCAAGGTGCCCAACGGCTATCCCCTGGAGCGTTTGTATGCTGGTTGCGCAGTTGACAACCGCAGGCCAACCAAGGTAGATAGCGATATACAAGAAATGAGCTATAGGTCTGGTAACGGGACCAACCAGCGTAACGCACAGCACGGGAAATCAGGTAAAGCCAAACGTCAGCACCAGAACGGATAGTCAGCCAGACCCGGGTCATACACAAAGAGGGTAGTCTACCAGAGCCGCAGATTATGCACCAGAATGGTTGTCAGACAAGCCAAGATCATACACAGAGCGGATAGTCAGAACAAGCCAATGGTCATAACCAGAACAGATAGTCAGTACTACAACCTCACTGGACACCACGAAAGGGCAACTGAGAGTAGTGTCCAGTGGTTTATAAGGAGCAGCCCCCAGGAAGAGGAGGAGACAAAAAAGGTGTGCCTGTCTCTTTAAATACAGACACGCGTCTAGCTGGACGCGCGCCAAGGCACACTGAGAGCCCGCCGGAAGAGGCTGCGGCAGGCTGCAGGAAGGAACGGACCGCACGCTGCAGAAGCAAAAGCTGGCGAACCAGCAGGTAAGGTAGCGGTCGGCTCGGCAGCCGCCGCTACTGTGACACTGGTTCATAGCAGCTCTAGTGACTTGGTCCTTGCGCCTGGTCCTTGCCTTACTTCCCGCCTCTGGGTCAGCTCAATGTTTGTACATCCCAGAGTACCAGTGACCTGTATTGGACGACAGTGAAAATAGGATTTTAGTCTTACCTGTTAAATCCATACAGGTCACTGGTCTCCCACCCTGTCAAGGGACCATGCTTGGCTCTCCTGTGGCATTCAGTGGGAGACCTTCGGGGCATGCTCACAGGAGTCTTCCTTCTTGCTTACCTATGGTCAGTTTTAGTGTCTCAAATCAATCTAGTGGCTCTGGCCTGAAGGCAGCTTAAGTAGGAGGGGAGGCTCCGCCCCCTGCAGTCATTTGCATAATTGTTCCTGCCTATTGAAGGGGCGGATCACCTCCCAGAGTACCAGTGACCTGTATGGACTAAGTGAAAAGGATTTAACAGGTAAGACTAAAATCCTATTATTTTACTAATCTCCTGAATTTTCTGTGGGTAACACGGTACCATACTTTACCCATAGTGTTTATAACAGAAGTGTCAGAGAGTCCTCACAATAAAAACTCTCTATATTAGGGTATATGTCAGTGTGCTGTAATTGGTGGGTGCAGGTTAAATGAATAAGAACAGCTAAAATGATCTGGGGTAATGAACACTTAAAGGGATAGTAATACTTCGTTTTATCTTTATTTTATTTTGTAGGCATTAAAAAAACATGAAGAACAATATAAGTCTTATCTCTCAAACCTTTATGGTTTGAGAGATATTCACAAGCAAAGTTTCCCCTCCCGCCCCTTTTACCTAGTGTAAGCCATCTCTTCTCAGATGTGGAATGCAGTCTATAGACCAGACAGATAACAGCAGGGGACAATCTTCTTCCTATGAGAACAATGAAAGCCCTGCCCACCTTGACAAGTTTTTCAGGTTTTTCCCTTATCTTAATTGAAGATTGTCCCTCTCTGCAGTCTACCTGGGCACCTCCCTTCTGCTCTGGCTGAGCAGTGTTACATCAGTAAAAGGGGCGGGAGGGGGACACTTTGTCATTGAATTACTCTTGAACTATAAATCTGACAGTATTGAAATAACACTCTCCAAAGTCCAAATATTATGATGATTAATTAGAGCTGCTTTTATTATGAAACATTACTATCCCTTTAAACACCCTTGTGCATCAGAGGCGTAAAATATAGTCTCACATGTGCTCTGGGCTCCTATTCCTGCCTTTTCCAGGCTCCCATTAGTGTAGGAGAAATGCTTGTGTTTTATTGTAGGTGAATGGGGTACGTTAGGAAACGCAGCCTTTATGAATAGATCAGTGTATACTAATCTCAATAAATCAAATGAATTAGCTGTCATCTCTCATTACAAAGAGCACAAACACTGTTAATCACATGGGGTCTAAATAGGACAGTCTACACATGCATTGAAATTTCATATTAGGTTTTATGGATCTAACATAAAATAAATATTACCGATGGAAATAAATTATATAACTCCATTTTATTATAGGTGTTCATGTTCCCTGAAGGTTGGTGGTTTCTAATGCAATTTAGGTGCAATTCAGAGGCAAACCTAGAACATAGGGAAACAAATATTCCTAAAATGTCCATTTATTTAAATGGGGTTTTAAACTCCTTGAGCGCCTTAGAAAAAACAGTAGAAAAACAGCTGGCGCAGGAAATTCCTCTAAGTGTAGTATACGGGTTGCTTATCTTGCCTCCACATTCACCTTGGTGCTCTCAATAAAATATTACTCGCATGTTCATGAGGCTTTTGTTCAGCCTCTAAGAAGTATCAGCATCCCTGGTATATACCGCGGGATTGGTATTCTTGTTTCCCTGCTTGTCTTGCGCTTGCAGCCTCCAGTCACTCATGGATCATGTGGGGTTTAATAGTAATAACTTCCTGGAGATACCTACCCCAGAGCATAGGTCACCTACACCCTCTTTAAAGGGGATCTATCACCTCTATGCAAGTTAGCCTTTATAGATTATAGAGCGAATATATGTAAAAGTGTATTAATTTCATTTTTTAAAGCTCTATTTGGCCAAAATTGAAGGAATAAACGCTGCCCTGCACCTATTTCTGGATAGACTGTGGTTATCATCTCTGTAACTGCAGTGTTTCACTCTGTCTCTGCTCCCCTCCCTCTATCCAGCCTCCTCCGATGACGGATGGCTTTCTGCCTGTAAGCTGAATCAGTTTCAGAGACCACTCCAACTTACAGGCAGAAAGCCTCCATCATCAGAGGAGGCTGGATAGAGGAAGGGGAGCAGTGGCAGACTGACAGACTGCAGTTACAGAGCTGGTAACCGCACCAAAGAACCGAAGAAGATCCTAGACAGGCAAGACTGCCTCCAGGATCTTCCTCTCAAAACTGGCATCAGCTGATGCCAGCACATCCACGCGGTTGTGTTTCAAAAAGGTGTGCACAGACGACCAAGTGGCAGCCTTGCACAACTGATCGGCAGAGGCCTGATTCTTGTAAGCCCAAGAAGCCCCAATAGATCTAGTAGAATGAGCCGTGACCCGAAAGGGAACAGGCTTCTTCCTTAGCTCGTAAGCCTTACGAATAGTGGTCTTGATCCAAGACGTAATAGTCACTTTGGATGCAGGTCTCCCTGCCCTGGGGCCCTCAGCAATGACGATCAGTGCGTCAGACTGTCTAATGGACTCAGTGCGATGTACATAAAACTTGAGACAAGTCAGAGGTAGGGTCAGGGCAGAAAGAAGGCACCACAATCTCCTGATTAGTATGGAACTCAGAGACCACCTTCGGGAGACACTTCTGCGAAGTGCGAAGCACCGCCTTGTCTTTGTGAAACACCAAAAAAGGTGGTCTACAAAACAGAGCATATAACTCCATGACACAGCGAACAGACACGATCGCCAGGAGAAAGGCCATTTTCCACGTCAGTGGGCATAGAGGAATAGTAGCCAAGGACTCAAAGGGAGGGCGCTGAAGGACGCCCAAAACCAAGTTAAGATCCCACTGAAGAGTGGGAGTCTTGAAAGCAGGACGAGTATGAGCAACGCCCTGGAAGAAAACCTAGACCTCCAGGAAGAATAACAATGCTCCTCTAAAAGAAAACAGAGAGAGCAGAAGTCTGAAACTCAAACTGAAGCCCTTAGCCACACACGTCCTGCAAAAAAGCCACGATTATAGGCAGAGCAAAATCCTGAGAAATGTCCCTATCAGCTCACCAAGTTAGAAAGGTCAACCAGATACGATGGTAGGTCTTAGAAGAAACAGGTTTGCGGGCACAGTATTGAGGATTCAATTTCCAAGCCATCAAAGCTAGACAATGAACATCCTCCTGCCACAGGTAACCCTGTAGAAGAAGATCCGGATTGCAAGGGAGTCTGAATGGCTCCGGCACTGACAGATCCAAAAGCTCCGGAAACCAAGCCTGTCAAGGCCAGTATGGAGCAATCAGATTGACAAGACATCACTGGTCCAAACAAAGAGGTGCCTTGAGAAGGCAATGAAAGCAAAGCTTTCTTGGAAGCAGTGTCAGCAGACCAGGTCTTGAGCCAAAAAGCTCGTCTGGCAACCACAGACATGGTGGAAGCACTTGCCACCAAATGGATGGCATCAAATAAGGCAGCAGAAACATAGTGCTGGGCCTCAGAAATCTTGGCAAGAAGCCGCAACATATCCGAAGTAGGAGCACCCTGACAGACAACCAGGGTGAGCTATTCAGTCCAGACCACAATGGCCCAGTTCACCCATGCCGCAGCAAACGCTGGAGCCATGGCAGTGCCAGCAGTGGCAAAAATGGACTTGAAGGAGATCTCAAGTTTCTTGTCAGTCCAGTCTTTCAGAGCGGACGCATCAGCAACTGGCAAGGCAGTGGACTTAGCCTGGAGACAGGAGCATCCACTTTGGGGGGATGAACCCACTGAGCAAGCTCCGCCTCAGAGATGGGGTAAGGAGTGGCAAATTTCTTGGAAACAGAAGGTTTCCTTTCCAGAGACTTCCACTCATCAGACATAACGTGGTCAAGAGTGGGGTTAGGTGGAAAACAATTATAGGGCCTTTTAGGCTCCTGAAATACATCAGAGGGATCCAAAGGAACCTCCTGAACTAAGGGAATGTATAGGGTAGTTAAGATGGCTCTGATCAAGCCCTCAGAGGAGGGATCAGGATCATCCTCAAAGGGGTCCCCAAAAAACTGAGAGGAGCCCACAGCAGAACATTCCTCAACATCCAAATCTACCAACAGTTTCTCCTCAGAGGAAACTGAGACATCAGGTACTGTGCTTTCGGCAGGGAATATCTAACGGAAGGAGGGGACTGCCAGGAGTGGAAGACCCCCTGTAACTGGGATGAAAAGAGTTGCAATGTAGACCGGAGGTCTCTAGTAGCAGCCTTGAACTCTTGCACCCAAACTGCCTCTAATGCATGGCTGCAGGTACCTGGGAGAGACTGAGGGACATCAGGACATGCTGGGCATAAATGACCTGAGAATTTTCTAGGTAACCCTGAATGACGTGGAGCAATGCACAATAGGAGACACAGATACCCCAACGTCCTTAGTCTTAGGCCTGGCCCCAAGCTCTAATGGATTTGTCACAGTGTCAAAACATTTAAAGTATAAGGAATCACCCAAATACAGTGTGTAAGATTACATTTTCACCCCAGAAGTCGCTAAAATGCACTTAATCTGGCAGGCGAAGGTTTAATCTGCAGATCAGAAAAGGAGAGTCCAAGCCCTGTGTATACTCTTTCAGGAAAAGGCACAAAATGGCTGCCGCGGCAGAAGCCAATCAGAAACGAGCATGCGAAACAAGCACTCATGGGAAATGTAGTTTTCCCAGAAAAAAGTACCCCAACAGTGCCAGAAGCCCCCGGAGCCCCCCAACACATATAAAACGTTAACCACATGACAGAGCAAGGGCAGACAATTAAAATGAGCCATCTCTGAAGTTGCTACGTTGAGCGGTTGCAGAGATATGTCCTCAAATGTACAGTCCCATAGAAGTGAATGGAGCAATGGGATCTATGCGGTAAAGCGGAACACAAATTTTGCAAAGTTGAAACTGTGAATTAAAATTACATGAAACATCACTAGAACATGTTAGAAGACCCCAAAACACTGAAACCAGTAGGGAAAGTGCCAATAAACCCCCATGTGACAGTACCAAGCTTTACCAGACCCTTTTGGGGTCGACGGTTCCTGAACCGCCACTGCTGCTGCCCCTCTTCCACGGCTGGCTGGAGCCCTGTTACTTCCTGGTGTCTGGAGGTCCTGGATAGTCAGGCAGGAATAACTGAATGCTGCCCCCTGTCAGACCTAGTGAACTTAGCTGCAGAACCCTAGGTGGGGTTTCCAGAGGCCTTATACCAGTAGACCGGCGAGGCAAGTGAACTCGCTCTTGCTTTGGCTAGAGAGAGAATCCCCATCCCAAGCCCCCTCCAGAAATACAGCCGAGACTTGTAGTAAGGAGGGTAGAACAGAACAGCCTTTATTGATAAAACACACTGCTTATATACACTTCCATACACTCTTATCAGGATAAGAATATAAATTAGTTCTTGAAAAAGGGTCATTTTAACTGGTCCATAATAACCTCCCTTGACTGGTCAATGAAGCACAGCAGGAGTCAATTCACATTCCAAATATTCCTTAGCACATGGCGTATTCTTTAAGCAAGCCAGAGTGCTGGACTTAACAGCCTACTCTGCACTCTGGTTCCCTACTGCCATCCCCTTTGCAGGACTTACAGTATAACCCCCGCCACACACACACTATTACCAAATGTCACACAATGTAGAAAATAGTGAGCAATATTTCAGATGTTATAGTTCTAAATTACTCCATCTAGTCACACAATTTCCGAAATCTTGGACAGACCAGGTGTGATTCCAACGGATCCACCTCTGCACTGTCCACAAAGACTTTCAGGCATCTTCTTGCCAGGATGGTCTATTAGCCTTTTTGTTGGACCTGCTAGGTCCGCACTGAATGGTAAAGGTGGAGGGAGAAGCTTCAGCTGTGTAACAAATGTCCATTTTTCCTACAACCATATTCAGAAATGCAGCCATCTTTGGGGTTGTACACTCATGGAGCTTGTGAAGGCACTGATAAGATACCCCAAATCATTTGCCAACAGTACCTCAGCTGGGATGCCAGACTTCACTCCTACCTCACAGTCTCTTTCACCAGCACCCCAATCCAGTGTGATCCGGGCCAAGGAAATCTGGTGTATGACTCCTCCAGCAACTCATACTGTCACTGTTCGGCCAGTTCTCTGCCTATGGGGGACCCCGTGGGGTTGTACCATAGTGATTGTGGCCCCAGTGTGTCTCAACCCCTTGGCTGGCTGCCCGTTCACCAGCAGTGTCTGACCATGGTGTCCTCGGTTATCTTTGCTGGCGATTTGGACCAGGCTCACCATGTGGATCGGTCCCCACACTTCGTCCCTGCCAAAAGGGGCAATATTGTAATCCACTCCCATGGGCATCGATAAATTGTATTCCATAGGTTCAGTGACAGGGTCCTCTCTCCCACAGTAGGTTTGTCTTGGTGCATTCTGGGGTGGGACCGGTAGAGATACCGGCTGCTGGGGCAAAAGCCCAGGTCTATAATGTCTCTGAGGGTAATTGCTCCGAACATGCCCAGGCTGCAAACAATCATCACACTGCAGTCCATTGCAGTGCCCTCTATTGGGCTAGTTGTGAATTATGGGAATGGGGCTGAGATGTGGTATCTGGCCCATTCGAGTGTCAGTAGTAATGCCTTTGGATTGTACAGGAGAGCGACAGGGCCCATTCTCTTGAGTCTCCACATATCTTTCCATACGGTAGGCTTGTCTTGGAGCATTCTGGGGATACCGGCCTCTGGTGCAGGGGTCTAGGTTTGGACCATCTCTGTGGGCAATTGCTCTGAACATGTCTCAGCTGCAAACAATTATAGAACTGCAGGCCAGAACTGCGCCTTCTACTGGGCTGGCGGCTAGTGATGGGAATGGGGCAGGGCCCTGGTACCTGGAGCCCTCGAGGGGTGGCATTAGATCCTGTGCGGGGGACTGGAGAGGACTAGGGCCCACTCCGTCTGATTTCCACATATTTGTCTGCTAACTTGGCTGCTTCCACTACTGTAGCTGGATCACGGTCCCTTACCCAATCCAGAACTTCAGGAGGAGTATGTTGAAAGAATTGCTCCAGTAGTAAAAGCTGCCGACAATCCTCCATAGTCTTTGCATTGCAGCCCAGTAGCCAGTCGGTACAAGCACGGTCCATGCGGTACATCCATTCCGCATAAGAGTCCTATTGCCGCCATCGGGTATCCCGGAACTTCCGCCTGTAGGCATCCGGGGTAACTGCATACTGGGCAAGAAGGCACCGTTTTACCTCCGCATAATCTCGGATAGGGCTCGTTATGCCTCAGATGCACGTCCAGTCAGCTTGCCCACTAGAATTGTTACCCAGTCTCTCTGATCAATCTCATAAAGGGTGCATTGCTGTTCAAAAAAACCTGTCTATGTCTCCTGTGCTCTCCTCAAACACCCTGGAGGCTTGATGAGGCAGTTTCCCATTCCTGGATCCACAGCTCCGTGGAAATCCAGTCTCTCGAGCCTCTCTCCAGTTCTGCTATCCTCAAGCGTTCCTCCGTTTCTGCTGTCCTCTCCTGAGTCACCATGGCCATGACTCTATTCACCACCTCAGCAGATGGATTGGGGCCATAAAAAGCAAGCTGGGTCTTGACATCTCGGGTGAAGAAATCCTCATGCTCTGTAGGGCTCTCCCCGGATCCCATGCAGGTCTGAAGGCTTGCAGGGATAGCGGTTCCAACTGATAGACGGTCCATCTGCATCAAAGCCTTAACCAATCAAGCCTTTCTAGGTCCACTTGCTTCTCCACCTCTGGCAGCTAGGATCTCTTTTAACATGGATCGCTTCAGCTACTTGTAGAACCCCTCCATACACCTGCCACTGGCTCCAGCCAAATCTTCCAATGGAGATTGTCCCGGTGGTGGTTTGGATACCTTTAGGAAGAGGGCATCCCACCGCTACCACCAAATGTGACAGTACCAGTATTTACCGGACCCTTTTGGCGTCGTCTCTTCCTGAACCACCACTGCTGCTGCCCCTCTTCCACGGCTGGCTGGAGCCCTGCTACTTCCTGGTGGCTCCAGGTCCTGGATAGTCAGGCAGGAACAACTGGATGCTGCCCCCTGGCAGACCTAGTGAATTTAGCTGCAGAACCGTAGGGGGGGCTTCTAGAGGCCTTATGCCAGTAGACCGGCAAGGCAAGTGAACTCGGTCTTGCAGTGGCTAGGGAGAGAATCCCCAGACCAAGCCCCCTCCAGAAATACAGCCGAGACTTGTAATAAGGAGGGTAGAACAGAACGGCCTTTATTGATAAAACACACTGCTTATATACACTTCAGGATAAGAATCCAAATTAGTTGTTGAAAAAGGGAAATTTTAACTGGTCCATAATAACCTCCCCTGACTGGTCAATGAAGCACAGCAGGAGTGAATTCACATTCCAAACATTCCTTAGCACATGGAGTATTCTTTAAACAAGCCAGAGTGCTGGACTTAACAGCCCACTCTGCATTCTGGTTCCCCACTGCCATCCCCTTTGCAGGACTTACAGTATAACCCCACACACACACACACTATTACCAAATGTCACACAATGTAGAAAATAGTGACCAATATTTCAAATGTTATAGTTCTAAATTACTCCATCTAATCAGACCCCAAAAGATGCAAAACCAGCAGCTAAAGGGTTAAGTTACCACAGAAACTTGCTCCAAAACACCCAACAGACATACAGATAGACCCAATGAGTGCAGGAGTGTGCAATAGGAACTCCAAAGGAAAACCCCTGTGCGGAGGGGCACTGTGGGACATGTGGACCTGCAGCACTCAAAGGGCTGCTCACCTTTCCTGCAGATCTTCTGTCTTCAGATTACCATGTATTAAGAAGAAGCCTCATTGGGCAACTCCTGAGGAAAGAACTTGAGCACAAGATTTTACCCCCGGCTTAAGGTCCACAAAAAGCACCTGGATACTGAGCTAGCCACATCTAATGGCATTGTCATTTATGGTAATCCGCCCAATGGGGGTATTCCATATCTAACAGAAAAAATTAAAAATGTAGCTAAAAGTATTGCAGAACTGTTCTCTTGCCTGTGTCTTCACCAAGGAACAAATCTTACTGGAGCTCACTGGCTACCTGCAGCCAAGGAGGGAAGGTAGGCTCCACACCCTGCATTCACTTCTAGAATTGTTCCTGCCTAGTTAAAGGGGTGAATCCCCTACACAAATTTACCAGTAACCTGTATTGGACGACAGAGAAATAATTATTCTTATCTTGCTTTCAGGCAGCATCCATGTGTAATGATAGGAAACTGATTGAACTGTAAGAGGTAAGAGGATGGTGCAGAGCTGACAGGCTTGCTTGGACACTGGGCCTCCATCACAATGGCACCCTCTGTGTCCCCTATAATTTATAATAGTAGTGTACACACCCTTAGAATGCAATATAAGTGATGAGATGATGATCTTTTGTCTGACTGGGGATGATGGGATTTGTAGTCCACAACAGCTGGAGAGAGTCAGGTTGCCCATCGCTGCTCCAATAGCAACACTCTCCCTATTTTCAACTCACCCACATAATCATCTAAGATGTTAGTTTTGACTGTGATGGAAGCATATGGTACAAGTGTGTGGAAAGTTATGATTTTGCCAGAACAAAACAGAAACATCCAGAATCTGGGATCCAACAGCCAGAAAGAACAGAAGTGTTCCTATCTGGGTAGGCACAATGCCAGCCAAACAGATGGTAAAACTATATATTCATAGTTTTCAGTGCAGAAAGAAATTCAGTTTACTTTCTTACAACCTTTTTTTCTTCCAGAAGATATATACCTTTATTACTGGTATTTTTGTATACCAGCTACAGATTCTCTTGGCATCTGAAATGATATGATGTATTGGGAACAATCCCATAACGTGTGTATTTAATCAAATGTGCAGCATATCTGGGGCAAACCAAATGCACCATGGGAAACAAAATTCCCCATTGTTTTAAATGGGGCTTTTAACGTCATGAATATTAGAGAGATCTTCAATGCTTTGCAATTTGTTGAAGACCTCAAGGGCTTAAAATCCACATGGTTTACACAAGGATTGCAATCGTTTTTTATTAGTACATCAGCTCAGGACATTTGTTCCTGCGTGATTGTACAGTAAAACTTGTGCTTAGAGTTATGTTATTTTAAAGGGATAGTAATGTTTCATAATAAAAGCAGCTCTAATTAATCATCATAGTATTTGGACTTTGGAGAGTGTTATTTCAATTCTTTCAGAGTTGTAGTTCCAGAGTAATTCAATGACAAAGTATCCCCCTCCTGCCCCTTTTACTGATGTAACACTGCTCAGCCAGAGCAGAAGGGTGGTGCCCAGGTAGACTGCAGAGAGAGACAATCTTCAGTTAAGATAAGGGAAAAACCTGAAAACCTTGTCAAGGGGGGCAGGGATTTCATTGTTCTCATAGGAAGAAGATTATCTCCTTCTGTTATCTGTCTGGTCTATGGACTGCATTCCACATCTGAGAAGAGATGGCTTACACTAGGTAAAAGGGGCGGGAGGGGGAAACTTTGCTTGTGAATATATCATAAACCATAAAGGTTTGAGAGATAAGACTTATATCATTCTTCATGTTTTTTAATGCCTACAAAATAAAATAAAGTTAAAACGAAGTATTACTATCCCTTTAATTACTAGAGTCCCAAGGCAGTACAATATTTGGGCTTAGAGGGCTATTCCCGTGTTGCCAAGCCTGTACATTGCCTCATAAGCTGTTATTATCAGCATGTGGTAGCCATGTGTCAGCCCTCGTGGGGGGAATCAGTAGCCTTTTCATCATATCTGTAACAATTTTGAGCATTTTATCGCAAGTAGATCATTTCACAAAAGAAAAGTGTCACAGTGTAGTTTTGTGCTTCTGGCACTCCTTATGGCATGTCAAGCCATACCAATAGGGTACCATCTTTCTTGGACTGATAAAAAAGCACTAAATGCAGAAAGAATGCCATAGATTTAAAAGATTCTGTGAAGAAGTGGAAATGTAAAAAAAAAAAAAAAATCCCCATAGCACTACCTTATGGACATAATTGTGCACATCAGCCTTGGGATAAAAAGGCAAAAATACTCTAATTTGATGCAGGTGAATTGGGGCACCAATTTTCTTGTATGAGTAGTAGCTAATGAATATAGTAATAGATTATGTAGTTTTTTAAAGGGAAGGTTGTATAAAAAAAAAAAAAAAAAAAAAATATTTCTCCAGTATGGAACACAGGTACCGTGGTGGTTGATTCCCTCCTCCTGGATGGCAGGGCACATCACAAAAGACAGGGTCTATGGGATGGAGACTCCCTCTTCCTCCTCCAGCTCAACCCCTGCCTAATTCATGTTCTGCAAAGCAGTGTGAGTACAGTGGCCATACTGTTAGGTTTTTATTGTTTTTTATTTACATACGGAGCCTGTATAAACCCCCCCCATTAGTCGGGTTACCCTCACTGGACTTCCCTGGGGTTGAATTGCCCAGTTCACATGTGCTTTGTGGACCTTTCTTGCCCTGTGGAGGGTGGATGTATAACAAGTCTGTGCTTCATGGCTATATCTCGTGAGATTCTGCCCTCTCCTAGGATGGTAACCTGAAGACAGAAGATTGGTAAGTAAGTTTTTTGAGTGCCTTGATCCACTTTTTGTCCCAGTTTGAGTCTTTCTCTATAGAGGCTGATGTGAGCATAGCTCTTCTCTGGCACTTTTTTTGTGACTAATCTACTCTCTAGAAGACTTTGGCACTACAAATGGCTGATTATCCTTGCTGTTCTTTACTGGGTTAACACTACCACTGCTGTTATGCCTATTTGTGCATGTTGGGTGCTTCAAGGGGGCTTATTTCTGCTCCATCCCCTACTAGGATCTTATTTCTTCTGTCTCCACTACACGGCAGTAGAGTGAGCTTTAGTCTCCGCCTCCCAACTGGTAGGACCAATCTCTTTGCTTAAATATCCCCCTTTCACCTTTATTCCTCAGTTAAAATTGGTCCTACCGAGCTGGAGGATGGAAGAAGACTTTCTCCCTACCTTATTTCTTTTTTTCTGTTTGCAGGTCTTATCCTTGGCCCCGGCCGCAGGTAATCCCACTTGTGCTATTAGCAGCTTTTTATCGCATCAGAAGGCATTTAGTATGCCTAGTCAGTTGTTGTAGCTTTTGCGTTTCAGGACAGCATGTTTTCCTGTGCTGAGTCTCCTCGTGCAGTCAGCGTGGCGTCACAGCATTTCCTTGTACTTATTACCTCAGTGAATGGACACATAGCAATGACGTCAAGCATACGTTCCACTGGTGAAACGCACACTTGTTTCAGCATAGGACTTATAAGCAGTGAGAAGATCAATGGATGCGGTTCAGTAAACATCAACGTTTTAGTCCTTAAGTTTATTTTATTTGCCATATCCAATCCTTGTAAGCAAAATGTTAAGGATAAAGGTATAGCACAAAATGAGGATGAAAAACTGCAGAACACCAAACAATGTGCAGCCTGTGTTGCCAGGTTAGCCCCTTCAGATGCCACTAAATTATGTGCTGAATGTACTTAGAGCGCTTTTATGATTTCTAGCTACTCGCCTGCAATATTCAGAAAAGCAGCAGAGTATCACTCCTTTTGAAGGTGGTGATCCACTCTTTCTCTTGGGGTGATTTAGTATTTATTTTTAACTTCTTTTTGAGTGTTTTATATAGTTTGATAATAAAAATTTTGGTTTTAATTAGATCACATATCCTTTCTACTTAGGGACTTCGATTCCCAATATTTATGCATTGTTGAGTATGTCCATGTGATCCTATGTATGTTTATGTTTTGGGTGAATAAGAGTGCCATCATAGGTAGTTACTTTTTTCTCCTTTCTTTTGTTGTTCCAGGCTGATAAGAGGCTTGACTCCTTACTAAAGGCCAACTTTTATGCTCCAGGGTCAGCTATTGCTTCTTCCTGGGTCAACAGAGTTGTAGCTGTTTGGGGTGAATAACTGTCATATACCCTGCATGCTGATGTATCTAAAGGGGACTTACTGGCAATTATTATGGAAGCCAATACCTACATCACTGAGCCCTTATTTGATGCAGCCAGGTTTTCGGATAAGTACTAGACTTTCTGTTTCTGTGTTCTGCAACTTGTGGCTTAAGATTTCTTCTGCAGACCAATCTTCTAAGAAGTTAATGGTGTCCTTTCCTTTTCAGGGTAAGGCTCTATTTGGACGTGAAACGTTATTAGTGACGCTACGGGTGGTAAGAGCACCATGTTTCCTCAACTTTCCACCAAACATCCCTTTCTTGAGAGTAAAGCACATACATTTCTCCCACCCCCCTCTCCAAACAGGGAGTAAATCCCTCAGACCTCTCAGACGTTCCCTGCCACAAAGCCCTGACAATCCTGGTAGCCCAAGTGATGTCTCATTGCTACTGCTTCTTAAATAAATATATTCTTTGAATTGTTACAACTCAAATTCAAAGGTAATTAAAAGAAAAAGAAAACCTTTAGTCTAATCACGAGCATGGGAACCTATATGTCACGGTTTATTATGACTCTCAGACACAAGTTTTAGGTAAAAATCAATTTTATTGAAATAATAAATTGATAACGTAGGATGGCAATCACATACATACAGATATATACAGAATATAACAAGACAGAAGGCAGACTCTACCGGTCCTGTCAATATACCGGACAGGACAGTCTGAAGTAATAGAATGTTAGGCTCTACCGGCCTTGCCAATACCGGGTAAGGCAACCTGCAGATGGAATCGCATAACGGTTCTACCGGCTTTACCAAATTACCGGGCAAGGCAGCCTCAATAGATTCATAATGTAGGCTCTAACGGCCCTGCCAATACCGGGTAAGGCAACCTCAGATGGAATGTGGCAAAAGGTTCTACCGGCCTTACCAATACCGGGCAGAGCAGCCCAGAGATAGTAGCAGCAGTCAGATGGTAATGGCAAATTGACAGGATAGTAAGCAACCCAGTGTACACACACTGAGACTAACAGGGGAATCGTAAAGCCGCAAGGCTTTGGAGCAAACCAGCGTCCGCACGCTGGGACCAACACTGAATTGTATAGCCGATAGGCTTAGGAGCAAACCAGTGACCGCACACTGGTGTAACAAGCGAGTTAGTATAGCCGTAAGGCTTAGGAGCAAACCAGCGTCCGCACGCTGGGACCAACACAGAATTGTATAGCTGATAGGCTTTGGAGCAAACCAGTGACCGCACACTGGTGTAACAAGCGAGTTTGTATAGCCGCAAGGCTTTGGAGCAAACCAGCGTCCGCACGCTGGGACCAACACAGAATTGTATAGCTGATAGGCTTTGGAGCAAACCAGTGACCGCACACTGGTGTAACAAGCGAGTTTGTATAGCCACAAGGCTTTGGAGCAAACCAGCATCCGCACGCTGGGACCAACACAGAATGTATAGCTGATAGGCTTTGGAGCAAACCAGTGACCGCACACTGGTGTAACAAGCGAGTTAGTATAGCCGCAAGGCTTTGGAGCAAACCAGCGTCCGCACGCTGGGACCAACACAGGATAGTACAGCCGATAGGCTTTGGAGCAAACCAGTGACCGCACACTGGTGTAATAAGCGAGTTTGTCTAGCCGCAAGGCTTTGGAGCAAACCAACGTCCGTACGCTGGGACTAACACAGGATTGTATAGCCGATAGGCTTTGGAGCTAACCAGTGACCGCACACTGGTGTAACAAGCGAGTTTGTATAGCCGCAAGGCTTAGGAGCAAACCAGCGTCCGCACGCTGGGACCAACACAGGATAGTACAGCTGATAGGCTGTGGAGCAAACCAGTGACCGCACACTGGAGTAACAAACAGTGTCGCCGACGCGACCAGGCAGGAGGTCGCCAGGATACAGGAGACAGGCGATGCGATGACAGGAACCAGCAACGATCAGTCAGGTCAGGAAACAGCAGAGAAGAAGTTCAGCAGGAACTGCAACACCAGAGACTAGGCCGGAACCAGGACTGGAAGTACTTCAGCATGCAGGAAATACTGGAACAGTAGAGATCAGGAACTCAGGAACACATGAGATCAGGAACTCAGGAACACTGGAACAGAGGCCCAGCTATCACTGGCATAGTGATAGCAAGAAGGTCAGAAACAACACGAAAGGGCAACCAAAGGGTGCCCAATCCAGGTTTAAATAGGCAATAAGAGGCGGGCTATCTGCAGATAGCCAATAGCAGCCCCCTACTGGTGACAGACAAGGAACTGCAGCAATCACGGGCACCGTGATACTATATTACCCCAGTCTCGTTTGCTATACAATTTTTTACCTCCTTAAGGACTGTGAGACGTGCCAGGACCGTCACTGGTTTTTCTCCTTATGGACCGGTGACGGTCCTGGCACGTCACATACTTTTTACTCACAGCGCTCCTGCTGGAGCAATGTAAGTAAAAATGGGGTCTGAAATTGACCAGTGGGAGGTCTCTCTCAGACCCCCACTCTGTGGGCCGGTACACTTCACAGGTCACATGTACCGGTGCTTCGGCAAGGATCACAGCGATCCTTAAGGGAAGATAACTTCCCTGGACAGCTGGTCCTTAAGATCATTTCTGGTATTTACACACCCTGAGTAAATAGAATTATTTTTACATTATTAGCAGGGTATTTATTCACCACAGCCGCTGTGGATGGCAGTAGGTGTATACTTATAACTTCTAGTATTTTTAATGATGCCGAATTAAGAATAAAAAGCCTATTTCTATGGTTTTTAATGTTGATTAATTAAAAGTTTCGTATTAATATCACTGTTGGACATTTAAGACTACGGCATATTACACTAAACTAGTCTGCTGTTTTTGGGAGGTTCAAAAGAATACAAGAACTACACACTACATTACATCCAATCTATGTTCTTCTCTCTTCTTGTAGCTTGAGTGGTCAGCTGCAAAGTCTATGTCTAACAAACTAACCTCCACATGACTTGCAGATAATATCAGAACGGTACCACGTAGATTTCAAGTCCCTTCACCATATCGCTTCTACTCCTCAAATGTTCCAAGGAACCCAAACTGAACAAAGTTATTCTATGAGGCTGTAGCCAATCTACTGGAAATGTAGGTACTGGTGCCAGTCCCAGTTCAAGAGCACTTTTCAGGTTTCTCTTCCAACCCCAAGAAGGATGGCAACTGGCGCCCTATTCTGGACCTCAGATGTCTCCACCAGTAAGTGGTCACCACGTGCTTCAAGATGAAATCTTTGCGTTCTGTCATCGTAGTGATCTACCCAGGGCAATACCTGACCTTTCTGGATCTTCAGGATGCGTACCTGCATGTCCCGGTCCACACGAACGGCCAACGCTATCTGCGTTTTGCTTTCGACTCCAATCGTTACCGGATCATAGCTCTGCCAATTGGCCTGGCTTTGGCACCCAGAATCTTTACAAAGATCATGGCAGCCTTGGCTGTGTGCATTCATACCTAGGGCACTTCCCTGACTCCATATTTGGATGATTTTCTCATCAAGGCTCCTTCCAAAGAGCTCTTGGCTCATCATATCCAAGAGTGCTCCCGCATCATTTTCAATCTCAAGAAGTCTTCTCTAATTCCATCTCAGTTCATGATGTTCCTAAACATGCAGTTCAACACCCTTCAGGGGAGAGTCTTTCTAATGGGGGAGAAAATTCATATTCTCTTCCAGGACATGTCTCTGGCACTGGAGTGGCAATCGAATACGATCACAGACTATATGTGTCATGGGTTGCTTGGTGTCCATTCTGGAAGCTGTTCGTTCCATTCAGTTCCACAAGAAGGAGGTTCAGAGGAATATCCTTAGGTCTTGGTCCAGGAATCTGGAGCATCTTCACTCATAAGAAGGCCATTGTAGACCTTCGGTAGTATATCCATTGGAGAAAGGGAGACCCTTTGTGATTTCAGTATGGGCCCTGGTAAAGATGGACACCAGCCTAAGGGGCTGGTACAGTCTTGGGGCACCTGGGTTCTCAGGGCAGGTGGACAGGGGAGGAGAGTCTGCTGTCCATCAACATTCTGGAGCTCAGAGTGATTAGTCAGGCTCTCCTTCATTGGTCCCAGGATCTCACTAGGATCCCAACAACAATGCCACGGCAGTGGCGTACATCAATCACCAAGGGGGAACCTGCAGCAAGATAGTGTACAGGGAGGTGCAGGATCTCCTAAGCTAGTTGGAATTACATGTTCTGACCATCTCGGCCGTTCACATTCCAGGAGTGGAAAACATTCTGGCAGACTTTCTAAGTCACCGAGATGTAGATCCAGGAAACTGGGAACTCCATTCAGAAGTATTTTAACTGATAGTTCAACACTCAGAGGTACCAGCTGTAGACCTGATGGCTACCAGGGAGAACAGGAAGTTTCTGATTCTCTGTCACCTCATGGGTGCCCCCTGGCCTTAGCGATGGATGCTATGTCCATCCCAGGGGGCTGTAGCTACATTATCTTATGGAAACCTTCCAAAATAGATACACAAACATAAAATATACAGATTCCTGGTGAGCTCAAAATAGCATGGAATCTGTATGTTGTATGTATTTTGGAAGGCTTTGGCTCCTTTGTCCTTGGTTGGTAGCTCCCTAAAATCAGGTTATAGCAGAACAGAAAATGTATAAATGCCTCCCTGATTTCACTCACAAGAGTGTTGTTCATAGTAGGGGTAAGGTGATATTACAGTTTCCTAATTGCATTATATTAAACACATGTTCACAGATTTGAGGCAGATAGGGACTTGCCTAAATCTGGGGGTGCCTTTCACTGGGCAGTGAAGCTTTTATGCTTTTGGTCATAAATATATTACTAACCCCCCCCCACACTGGTTATTATGTATAGTAAGTCACAGGTTATGTATTTGTAAAGGTCAGGATCTGATACGCAGTCTTTCCTTTTGTTTACTTTGTATATGTAGCCAAGACATTGTCCTTGCTGCTCTCCTTACTACACAAATATGTAACTATTGGAACACCACTAATACATGCTATTTTGAGCTCACCATGAATCTGTATATTATGTTTTTAAATGTAGGGTTACATGTTATATTTTTCCTTATTATATGCCCAAAATGCAGAATGTTGCAAAATGTGGGAAAATAAGAAAGAGAAAATGTTACTTTATATATATCTTATAGGAAGATTTATGCATAAAAGTATGACTTGTGGTTTATTAGAAAGGCAACTTTAGTCCTTAAGGACTGCGTGGTCTGGGGGTGGGGTGATCTGGAGGACCACGACACTTTTTTTTTGTAGACGTGTTCTGTGATAACAGCTCGGTGTGCTGCTGCTCTGCAATCACAAACTTCTATGACGTACCAGGACTGTCACTGGTCCTTAACACCTGGACAGCCATGATGGTCCTGGCACTTCACGGGTGTTAAAGGGATAGTAATACTTGAAAATACGTTTATTTTATATTGTAGCCCTTAAAAAAACATGAAAAATGATATGTCTTATCTCCCCTGGAGTGACGTCATTGCTCCACCCTTTAGATTTGGAATCCGGTCCCGGGACCAGCAGTGCCTCTCCAGAAGTGCTGAGATCACCATCTTTAAAAAGAATTTCATTGGAATGATCTACAAAGTGTGGTTGCAAGCCAGGCACACTTTGTACACAGTTCCAGTTAAGTAGTTCTTTTTAAAGATTGTGATCTCAGCACTGCTAAAGAGCTGCCGGTTGCTCTGTGGACCAAATTCCAAATCTGTCCACTAGATGGCAGACTTGGCTGAAACAGCCAGGAAAAGATAATTTTACTATATTTTACATGTGAATATCTTCCAAACCATAAAGGTTTGGGAGATAAGACTTATATAATTTTTCATTTAAGGGCTACAATATAAAATAAACTTATTTTCAAGTATTACTATCCCTTTAAGGGGTCAAAAGTTAATGGTGCATAGGGGCACCTATTAACTAGCTCAAATACCCACCGTTGAGCCATATATCAGGGATCATGAGGGTTTTCATAGGCCGTGCTTACAGGTATGAAGCTTTTTAAACGCTGGTGCCAGAGACAGAGACTATCCACTTCCCACAGATACAAGCATATGTAGATAATCACGGCACTCATAAAACTGTAAACAATGATGAGTAAACCCAGCTTCTTTATTTGAAGATATGTTTAAAAAAGGATAACATCAGAAGAAAATAAGCATCCTCCACAATCAAATCACACCTTCATGTCGCTTACTCATACACACTTTGCACGCAAACCTAACGGACATTTAAAACCTGATTGGTTAATAACAGAGGTAGAGTATGCTTGTAGCGAATAAAATACTACACAGGAGAAGATCAAACAAGACATGATACTATGTTATATAAGAGTAAACACAGAGGATTACACAATGTGACTAATGTCCCACTCAGAGTTTAAACCCTTCGGCATTCTGGTATCTAATTAAAAGATCCAGTAAACCTCTCTACGGGATATTAGATCCATAATACTGACTCCTCCAATGGGAACAATAACCCTTTCCATACCTATAAATCTGATTAATGACATCTACTTTCTCTGTCGTTCAATATAACATACAGGTACCACAGGGAGGCAACAGCTGCTCCCTGTAGACTGGAACAATTCTAGAAGAAGTTGTGGGTGGAGCCTCCCCTTCCTCCTTATCAGGCTATTCCACTAGCCCCGCCCCATATAGACTTGTTCCAGTAACCAGGATAGAGGCTGAGAACGTTTATGCTTAGTTCTTAGAATTTTTTATTTTCTTATTAGATATGGGGTGTCAAAAATGCCCCCATTAGATGGATTGCCTGCAGCCCTGTGGAGAGAACCATGCAACCCATGTTTTTCTCTCTCTTGACTGGGTCTCTTTGAGGCTCTTTCTTTTAATGGTAATCTAGAGAAAGAAAGGAGTAAAGTAAAAGGTGAGCAACCCTTTGAGTGCCATAGTCCCCTTGTCCCACTGTTCCCCTCTATACAGGGGTCTCATTGAAGTATGAAACTCCAGCACTCATGTTAGGTATCTTATTTGGTTTGATCCCAGGGTTTTTGGAGCTTGGACGGCTGCATTTTATGTATTTAACCCCTTCCCTGCTGGTTTCTTCGGGTTATGGGACTCATTTTGACTTTTCCTTTTAGGATTATCTGTTTTTATTTATCCCTATTTGAGTAATTTTATTCACTTTTGTAAAACTTTTTTTTTTTTTTTACCTCGTGGCCGCACTTGATCCAAAAGCACAGCAAAGGGTTAAACTAGAATTGAGTTAGTAATCTCACAATTTATAACACAGACTACAATCATAATCAGTTAGTAAGCAGAGTAGGACCTGAGTTTTTTTTTATATTATTTGTCTACCTGTATTGTGATTTATGTGATTTTTCTAATAAAGGTATTTCAATTATTTTAATATCAAAAGTAGTGTGCATCTACCCAACATTTTTTTTCTCTGAGTATTTGTAGTATACATTCATATGCTGGAGTAGCACCCAAGGATATTCCTCCATCAGAGGTTGAAAAGATTACGTGAACTATGATCCTATAGGTCTTACTTTGTAGGAATAATCACTTCCCCTATGATATATATATTATATAAAGATGATTATTTTCCGTGAATTAGCAATATTTCTATTGACTGTGCAGTCCCATCTCCTTTAAATAAAGTTATAAGCGACATCCAAGCCATGGGGTCCATAGCCTCTGCTTAATCTATGTCTTGTTTGATCTTCTCAGGCATGTGTAGTATTTTATTAGCTACAAGAATACTCTACCTCTGTAATAAGCAATCAGGATTACTGACTGCCTTGGAGAGAGGTTTTAAATGTCCATTAGATTTGCGTGCAAAGTGTCTCTGAGTAAGCGCCATGAAGGTGTGAAGTTGTGTTAGATTATGGAGTGTGCTTATTTTCTTCTGATGATATCCATTTTTAAAGGGATAGTATTACTTCATTATTACTAAGCCCCATGTTGTAGCCCTTAAAATTCTGAATTCAACGATACCAGCGGCATCTCTCAAACCTTTATGGTTTGAGAGATATCCGCTTTCAAAGCTCCCTCTTTTTGGCTTTTTCCCTGACGTCAGTGTTCTAGCTGAGAGCAGGGGAATCCGGTCAGTGAGCAAGCGGCGGCTCTGCAGGAGTCCTGAGATCACGTTATAGAAACAGAAATCCTTCACTAAAATGGTCTTCTACGTGTGCTTGGTTTGCAAGCACACGTAGAAGACCATTTTAGTGAAGGATTTCTGTTTCTATAATGAGATCTCAGCACTGCTGCAGAGCTGGTCCCAGGACCGGATTCCCCTGCTGTCAGATAGAACGCTGAAGTCAGGGGAGAGGGAACCATAAAGGTCTGAGAGCTGCCGCTGGTATCGTTGAATTAAGAATTTTAAGGGCTACAACATTGGGGATAGTAATAATGAAGCAATACTATCCCTTTAAATATATATTCAAATAAAGATGCTGTTTTTTACTCATCATTGTTTAAAGAGTGCTGTGATTATCTACTTATCCTGTTAAGGGGTCAATACTAAACTTAGAATCATAACCATTTGTTAGTGGAACATTGACAATATGCACTTTCAGACAGTTGTTCCATTTCACTTTAGTGGAAATTCAATAAAAAATATACTTTTGCTTCTCCAGGTTTAGTCCTAACGTACTTTTCGTGGTGGATTGGCAAAGGTATTCTTAGAATTCAAGATCTTCTACAATCTTCCTCCTTGATGTCCTGGACCGCATTTAAATCCCTTCATGAGGCACCTCAAAGGGGAATGCTTTAGGTTTCTTCAAATCCATCACTTTATCCAGACCTTTTTTGGCTGTTCTCCCCCACCCCTCCGTACTTTGTATAAGGATCTTTGTAATTCAATGCCTCGTAGTAAAGGAGCTATCTCCAAAATCTACTCCCATCTCCTGACAGTAGAATTCCCACGTGACTCGTCTTATCGAGCACACTGGGAGACGGATCTCGGGGAAACTTTGGAGGATGACGAGTGGAGACAGATAATTGACAATACTGCAAGCTTAACTCCATGCACATTGATGAAAGAAAACAGCTATAAGGTACTTTCCAGGTGGTATTTGTGCCCGTCTAGACTTTATCAAATTTTTCCTTCTTCTTCACCCCTGTGCTACAGAGGATATGGATCCGTGGGCACATATAAACATATGTGGTGGGATTGCCCCTCAGTGTCAGGGCTATGGGCCTATGCCTTTAGTAAATTGAGTATCACACTTGGTATTGATCTAGTCCCGGAACCCTGGACTGGCCTGTTTAATAGACCCTACAAATCTCTGGACTTGCCTAGCAGATCTCATAAGCTCATTTATAGGATATGTGCTGCTGCGAGGTGCCATATCGCCTGTCATTGGAAGTCGATACCTCCAGGTTTATCTCAATTGGACAATGGAATTTGGCAGCTTCTTAAAATGGAGAAAATGACAGCGTATTTTCGCAATTCCTCGGCTCTTTATCTTGGTATTTGGACTCCTTGGGTGGACAATATCCTACCACCTGACTTCGATTGGACTTGCTGCTTCTTTGACACCTCTTGGGATGACTATTTAATTTACCCTGTCCACCCCCTCCCTCCCCCGCTCTTTTTTCTTTTTTTTTTTTCTTTTCCCCCTTTTTCATTGCTATCTTATTCTCTCTTCCATTTGCTACTCTTGGAATTTCTCCTGCCTTAGGGCCTACTATTATGTACTTTCTATGATGCTCTATATGCAGACCTGGGATTCAAGAGCAATGTTGTTTGATCGTTGGGGTGTGGACTTACTCTCGTAGATGATTTAGCACCCTTCTTGTACTTGTTTCTTGTTAATGTGACATTCTATTTTGTGTTTGTTGATCTTCTTTCTGAAATTCTAATAAACTGTTGATTTAAAAAAAAAAAATAAATAAATATATATATACACTTTTGCATTTTGGTTATTTTAAAGGGATATCCACAATTCAATGGTATATTTTGAAAGTGCTGAATAAAACAGTGTATGACGTGGGTTGTTAACAAAAATGCATTGTTATAATTGTCATTTGACTGAAACTACAACAAATGTTTGAAACATTAATAATTACGAACAATTTAAAAATAAAACCCTATTTGAGATTGGGAAAGTACGAGTACGTGTATCAAACTTGCCACTAAAAAGTCTCCAATTAATAGTACATTATGAGTAAAGCAGCCTTAGAAACATTTCTTTTTAGGTGATTATTTTTTTTTGTATGTTCACTATTGTGTCTCTATTTATGGCACTGTTTTTGACATGTATCTAATGTTCATTATTATTGCATTTTCTGATAGATTATTATTTCATGTATTTAAAAGTTACTAATTTTGATTTTCTGTCACTATTTTGTTTATTAATACTAGATTCAAATTAACTGCATTTGTAACCTATTTTTGAATTGGTAACACTGTATTACATATATCTCAGGTGGGCATATGCTTTGCAATGTGTTAGAGACCTCTCTAGTAGTGTAGTTCTCAATTTAAAGTGGAACTTTCAGGCATATTAAAGTACCCTCCAAATAATTTTTCTCATAGCGATAAGCATATCAATACTTGTATTATCCTTAGCAATGCTGACATTATTTAGAAATCGAGCTTCTTTGGAGACTCAGCACCAGGCATCGTGAGGTAGAGGAATCTGTGTGCCTGCTTTGTCCCTCCCTTTCTGTACCTTGCTTACCAATTGTAGAAGAGACAGGGAAGGACAGCGCAGTTGAACAGATGCCTCTTTGACAAGATGTTTGCACTGTTGTCTGTGGTGAGTCTCCAAAGAAGTTGGAATTCTAAATAATGCCGTACGTACTAAGTATTGCTATGCTTATCGCTATGTGAAAAATCATTTGGTGGGCACTTTAATGTACCTGAAAGTTCTGCTTTAAATTAGTGATAATGTTTATTTCTCACCTGTGCTTCTGTTGATTTTCCCATGATTCATCTACTTTTATTTGGACATATTGGACATAAGGATCCAAGAGAGACCGATTTAGGGATTGGATTCCAGCACTTTTGTATGGCAGAGGGAAATAGAGAAATCCATGGAACCATTCTGAGGGCATGATTTTTAAAAAGTCTTTATAATTAAAACAAAAATATATAAATAAAATGTTGGATCTGGGGTTGGAAATAAAAGGAGGATGGTATTTTCATAAATTAATCTGTAAAATTAAAACTCTGGTAAAATGAGCTGGGTGAACACTGCCCTTAAAATTCTGATGTTAAAATAACTAATTTTCAAAGAAATAGATTTTTTTTTTTTAACCAGTTACCATACTACTGCTTCCCACTTTTTTTTTATATTTTACAATATAATGGTAAATTAAACCACCCTGACTTTTATGTCTTTTTTTTGTTTTGTTTTGTTTTCCCTGTGACGGCATAACTGAATACAAAAAAGTGACAGTAATATGTGTGAGAACGTGGAGTAAGAACCTTTTAAGACTTATTACTGACCGTTTCATTACCATGATGTTTTGTACATTGAGCCATAAGACAGAGGGAGGTGATGGATCCAGCATATGCTGAGACAGACAGAGGGACTGGAGTCCACAACATTCTAAGGGTCTTATGTAAAGGAAAAAAGAACTGGGGCAACCCAACTGCACCATGGGAGACAAATATCATTCCCTTTTGATTTACATTGAACTTTTAATTGTTTCAGTACTAGCACTTCTCAAGTTTTTATTCCAATCTTTTTGTGATCCCCAAAAGGGACAGCGTCTGAACTGGTACATGGTTGGTAAGCACTCCTAGATGAAATTTATGCCTTCTGTCATTCCAGTAATGTGCCCTGGGGGAATGCCTTGCTCCCCTGGATCTTCAGGATGCGTATCTGCATGTCCCAGTGCACCGGATCACCAACTCTTCCTGTGACTTGCTTTCACATGCAATCACTACCAGACCACGACTCTGCCGTTTTGCCTGTCTTCAGCATGAAGATCATGGCAGCCCTGGCTGTATACATCCATGCTCAAGGCATTTCTCTGACACCATATTTGGAAGATCTGCTGATCAAGGCTCCTTCAGAAGAAATCTTGGCTCTCCATATCCATGAGTGTGCACAATTCTAGTACATCACAGTTGGATCCTAAGCCTATAGACGTCCTCTCCTATTCCATACCAGGTTTTGGTGTCTCTGGGCATGGTTCCTAGGTTGTCTGGTGTGTGCCCTGGAAATGGTCACCTACTCTCAGTTCCACACAAGGAAGCTTCCACAGGACATACTCAGGAAATGGTCTGTCATCCAGAAGATCTCATCAAATGAATCTCCGCAAGCCCGGGAGGACCTTCAATGGTGGCTTCACCTCCCATATCTGACTCGGGGGAGACCTTTCATGATCCTAGAGCGGAACCTTGTGACAACAGATGTCAGCCAGAGAGGCTGGGGTGTGACCTTGAGACACCTGGGGGCCCAAGGCTGGTGACCAGGGGAGGAGAGTGTCCTGTCCATTAACATTCTGGAACTCTGAGCAGTTCACCTGGCACTCCTACACTGATCCCTGGTACTTGCAGCGACATAGGAGAGGATCCAGCCAGACAACTCAGTGGTGGTGATCTACATTATCCATCAAGGAGGAACCCACAGCGAGACATTGTGGAAGGAAGTTAAGGATCTTCTTCTGTGGGGAGAGGCTCATGTTCCGGCCATTTCAGACATCCACATTCCAGGAGTGGAAAACATGGTCACAGACTTCTTCAGTTGGCGACCCAGGAAACTGAGAGCTGCACCCAGAGTTGTTCAACCTGATAGTTCAATACAGGGGTTTCCAAGTAATAGACTAGATGACATTCTCAGAAAAAAGGAAAGGGCCCACATTCTGTGCCCAGACCAGGGATCCTCTGGCATTCGCATTGGATGCAATATCCATTCCAAGGAATAGACCATTTTATTTGTTTCTTCCGATTCCTCTCATCCCCAGGGTGATCCAGAAGATTAAGATGGAGAAATCTCTAGTAATCCTAATCTCCCCATTCTGACTCAGCCTGGCTTGGTTTACAGATCTTATCAATCTGTCTATTCAGGAGCTGCTCTGCCTACCGCTGAGACTGGACCTCTTGCTTCAGGGGCTGTTGTGGTATGAAGATGTGGAGATGCTGATCTTGACTTCATGGCCACCATTCTGAGAGGAAAAGGATTCTCCAGTGATGTCATCTCCATCATGATCCAAAGTAGGAAGTCTGTTCCCAGTAAGGAGTACATAGTATGGTCCTTCTTTCACTGGTGGCATGCTGACAATAATGTGTGTGCTCCAACTTTTGATCTTTCTACGGTACTGGACTTCCTTTAGGATGGTGTCAGCAAAGGTCTCAGGCTGAGTTCCATTAAGGTACAGATCTCCTCTCTGTTCTCTTTTAGAGACTTATTACCATTCTGCCAGACTTTAAGACCTTTATTCATGGAGTGATTCATGCCTTCCTTTCTTCTTCAGGACTCCACTACTCTTTGGAGTCTCAACATGGGTTTTAGGTGTCTTCCAGAGGCCTCCCTTTGAGCCTCTGGCCTCCATTCCATGTGTCCTTTGATGGTAAAAATGTCTTTCCCTGTTTTATCACCAGGACAAGGCAGTACTTCGTACGTCCACTGGAGTTTTTACCAAAGGTGGTCTCAGATTTCACATCAATCAGGAGATTGTTGTGTCTTTTTTCCTGACCTTTCATCCAATCATGTGAGGGGATCTCCATCTGCTGGATGGTTTGTCTTGGCTTAAGTATTAAATGCATCACACTGACTCCCTTTTTTGTCATCCCTAAAGGCCCTAGGGCAGGTCAGAGAGCATCCAAAGTTACAATTGCCGCTTGGATCAAAGCTACTAAACGTGAATCATATGTGATCAGGAAGAACCCTATACCAGGCCTGTGGGTGCTTCCTGGGCCTACACAAACTATGCCTCAGCTGAACAGCTCTTCAAGGCTGTGACATGGTCCTCCATGCACACATTTACCAAACACTAACCTGTCAATGTCACACTAACCTGTCAATGTCCTGGTCTCAGCTGAGGCCAGCTTTGGCTGGAAGGTCCTTCAGTTAGTTTTACCTGTCTGAGAAGCTGCTTCTTCCTTTTTTTGATCTACTGGCTAATTGTTGTTCAGTAGTTTGAGCCCCACTGGCTCTTGTTTGGTTTGCTGTGCTAGTTCAGTGTCTGTTGATACCTACGGTTATTCTGATCTAGTTTAGTCCTAGGCAACACTGATATCCTGGAGGAAGAGTGAATTTTCTTCTTCTTTCCCTCCTAGGAATCTTTGGGATGCTTTGCTTTATCCCCATGGGAACCATGGGGATAAACCAAAGCATCCCAAAGATTCCAATCCTTATTGGACATAACAGAAAACAGGATTTTAGTGAAACTTACAGTTAAATCCTTTTCTCTTTAGTCCACATGGAACATATGACTCCCAGCTGGAGAAAAACCTACCAGAGTTTCCTTCACCAAACAGAGGAATTCTATTAGGGTCTTTGTCTTAGGAGCTCAGTTTTCTCCTTACCTGCTTAGGTTCTTTTTTTCTCTTTCACTTGTCACACATGAATCTGGAGTAGGTGAGGGGTTTGTCTTTTTGAATTGCTGTGCCCTCCTGGATGGAGCTCAAACCCATAGTTCATGTACCCCATATGAACCGAAGAGAAAATAATTTATTAGCAAGTTTCACTAAAATCCTGTTTTTGTGTCTTGTGAAGTCCAATTATCAGAGGATTTATGTTGGAATGGCATATCTTCAGTATTCAATATTAAAAGGGGTATAATAGGGCCAATACAAGACCTTTTGTCAGAGTTAGCTTATAACTGTCCCATTGTCTACTCTTTGATGTGCAGATCACTAATATCTGTAAAGCCGGGTGATATCAGAGTCTTACTCTGTACTTATGAATATATTTTCCTGTCTCCATATAAGCCACTTGTCAGTGAATAAGTTGTCAATGGTCTTCTATGGAGACAAATATCCCATGAGCATTAAGTAATGCGCTGATGTTACCATCTTATATTTAGATATTTGTGATCTGCACAGCAAACAGACAGACAACCAGTGAGTTATGAGCTATGGGTCTCAGAGCTCTGGGGGCACTGGCAGTGAGTTAAAAGGGTATTGTATTTCCCTATGTTGCCTCTTTAAAACTGCTAATTGTCTTGCTGTTCAACCTGGCTAATTACCATTATTATCCAGGAGATGCTTGGGGTTTGAGTCATAGGCTACAAATTATTTGGATGATGATAGAAGTGACGATTCCTTTATATGTTTGTATGCCAATATTGACTCTTTACCTTTAAAGCCTCCTTGCAGGCTGGGAGAATCTTTGTTGCAAAGTCTTGTATCATGGACGCAAGAAAACTCATAAGGTTTTCCCTGTACTTGAAGTCTTCTTGGGAGTTACCTAAGAATATGTCTTGTTGACTTTAGGCATCTGATTCGGTCTCAGAAACAGACCCTTTTTAAAGAGTTGGATCTTTTTGTCAGTAAGATAACAGAACAAAAGAAGAGTTTGACTCAAATAAGTATTTTTACTTGCAGAAGTCGTAGTCTATAGAAATAGTTCTGTGAGCTAGTTCTCATGTCATAATATACTTTATTGAGCCCAATATAATCTAAAGCCTCATACAAAAATGAAAAATGAGAGCATACAAAACATACAGAATCAGATTGAAACAAATTAATTAGACTCCTTCAGCATAATGTTGTAATAGGCTGAGACAAAAAAAAAGCTCCCTGGATATACAAGTCTCTTTAAATACTCAGGTGAATATGTAGGTGAACTCATTCAATGATCTTTTGTGAGCTGTTTCCAAAAGGATGGTGTTTACAAGAGATGCATTATGCAATATGGCTGGAGTGTTGTAATTGAAGGTTCTTTCTCTTTTGCAGTATGGCTGAAGAGCTGTAATTGAGGGGTTCTCTCTCCTTTGTTCACTGTGGAACACAGGAACCATGAGGTAAAGTATCCTTCTACAGGAGCAGGGCACTTGCCTTAAAAGGCCCTCTGGATGTACCCTCCCTGCTCCACTTTACCTTCACCAATCCAGCTCAATTTTAAGAGTAACCTCAAAAGAGATGGACCAGGGCAAGCATTATATCTTAGTTAGCGGCCTTTTTATATGCAGGAATGTAGGAGCCCCATTACGCTGGCTCCTATCTCTGGTCTCCGTTGTCAGTTTGAACTACAGTGTAGACTGCACAGTACCTGGGTTCTCTATCAACCTTTCTTCAATCATTTTTGCATAGCTTACTTGAGCAGGACATTATATATATATGCCATAAAGAGTATATACTCCTGGCATGGTCACCCACGGTGGACGGAACAAAGCCAAGACACCAGACTAAATCAATCCAAAGTCTTCCATTCTGCACTGGACCAGTGTGGCATATTGTGGGCTTTTCCCTTTGCATGCCTTCACAACAAAAAATGTCCCTCCTTCCAGGAAAGCTTATGAGCTACTACCTACAGCAGCGGGAAGACCAGCTCAGTGGCAGAGTGTGCTAAGCATCATCAGGTTCTATAAAGCTGCCTTTGGTCTTTACGTATTGGGATTCATAACATACGATCTATGAGTATGATTTAATGCGTAGAGGAACTAGTACAAGAACTGAATAGCATAAATTGGGACATTATTGGCTTATGTGAGATGAAGATTTAGTCAAATTACACTGGCTATACTATAAAAGAACCAATGATGTACCATGTGGAGGAATCAGGTTCTTGATTGACAGCCTTACTTGCAAAAGTAAAAAGTATTTCTGAAATAAATACTTTCTGTTCTATCAAATTAAACAATCGATATGTTCGTCAAATCATTCAAGTTTATTCCCCTACAAGTAGCCATAGTGATGATGAAGCTTGAAGAATTTTATGATGATTTATTACACCTCTACAAACAATTACCACTACAAATTTAAAATTGAGAGATTTCAGTGCACAAATTGGTACAAAATGGTGAAAAATCGATTGTACCAGACTGAGATATTGCATCAGCAAGATCTCTCCCAGGCAAAAATTTCAAGGCAGCCAGGGGTCTCTGGATGTGTTGTCCAAGGTCTTTTGAAGACGCACAAAGAAACGGGCAACATTGAGGACCGTAGACGCAGTAGTCGGCCAAGGAAACATAGCGCAGCAGATGAAAGACACATTATGTCATGATTGTAAGAAGTCCAGCAGTGCCATCAGCTCAGAATTGGCAGGAAACCCTGGTACACCCATCTACTGCCAGAAGAAGTCTGGTCAGAACGGGTCTTCATGGAAAACTTGCAACCAAAACAGTCATACCTCATAACTATTATTATTCATTTCAGCAGAGCCTACAGTTGCATTAGATACAATTACCAGGGCTCAAAATTTCAAGTCCTGATCTACTAGCCAGGCCTGAAAAGTTACTCGCCACCAGTTTCCATGTCTAGCCCCACCCATATCCATGCCTTTAACCCCACCCATATCTCCGCCTTTAACCGCACCCATCTCAAGTTCTCTTTGATGAAATGACACTGCTGCCCACACCCTATCCACCTCCACACACTGCCCACACTGTGTCCACCTTGTCCACACACTGCCCACACTATGTCCACCCTGCCCACACCCTGTCCACCCTGTCGAAACCCTGCCCACCCTCTGTCCACCCTCACACACTGCCCACACTGTGTCCACCCTCACCCTCTTTCCACACTTTGCCCACCCTTACACCCTGTCCACACACTGCCCACCCTCACCACACACTGCCCACACCCTGTTCACACAGCCGACACCGTTCACCCTGCCTCCTCCACACAGCCCACACTGTCCACCCTGCCCCCTCCACACTGTCCACCCTGTCCACCTCCACACTATCCACATTGTCCACCTCCACACTGCTCCCACACACTGCCCCCCCCACACACACTGTCCACCCCCACATTGTCCTCCTCCCCACACTGGTCACACCGTAGTCCTCCACACATTACAAACAAAAAAAGAGAGTTGAATATCTGAGAGTAGCTGTTTAAATGCACTTATTAGAGCGCAACTTGTCTCTCCAGCCCCTCTGTGTGCATCATTGTCTCCTTTCCCATCCCCTGTGTCACTGTCCCCTTGCCCAGCCCCTCGGAGTGTCTGTGTCCCCTTCCCTAGCCCCTCTGTGTGTGCCATTGTCCCCTTACCCTCTGTGTGTGTGTGTGTGTGTCACTGTTCCCTTCCACAGCCCCTCTGTGTGTGCCTCTGTCCCCTTCCCGAGCCCCTTTAAGTGTCTGTGTCCCCTTCCCCAGTTCCTCTGTGACTGTCATTGTCCCCTTCCCCAGGCCCTTTCATGTGTCTCTTTCCCCCTTGCACTCCTGCTCCCCTCCCTCCTTGTACCGTGGCCGAGTGAACCGCAGTAGAACATCTTCTGTATCCTATACCCAGTCTGACAGGAACCTGTTCATTGCTCCTAGTGAGCACTTCCTGTCAGACTGGGTAGCGGATACAGAAGATCCTCAACCCGCGGTTTGTGTGGCCATGCTACAAGAAGTGATTGGCAGTAGGGGTAGCGCTGTGTTGTGTGCTCCCCTCCTACCAGTTACCTGGAGCCCGGACATTGTGCCCCCTGGGCCGGTGCACCGTAGGCGGCTGCCTAATTCTCTGGACGCGGGGCAAAGACCTGTCTGCACTCAAAGGGTTAATGTATAAGCTGTGCTGCTCTGCAATATAATGTAAAGTAAAGGCATTATTCAGTCTGGCTTCTTATGATATTTGTGTGTTAACCCTTGCACTCAAAAGGTTTACACAAACATCATAAGAAGCCATTCTGAAGAATTTTTTTTTTTTTTTTTTGATGGTGCTATCCTCTTCTTCTCCTGGCGGCCTGATGCCTCTGGTGTCATTGGACTGAGGCCAGGCATGGAAGACAGGCACTAAGGTGGGCGGGACAGCGGGGCTTCAATTTCCACTCGCCCCCACTCAATTTCTACTCGCCAAATGCGAGGAGGTGAGTGGAAATTTTGAGCCCTGCAATTACATATATCATCATCATCTTCAACCATTGTCAATCCACTGCAGGATGAAGGCATCCTCTGCAAGCCTCCAACTACTTTGGTCCTGTGACTTTTGTTGCCACTGTGTACCATCAAATTTGGTAATTTCATCTACCAATCTTGTCTTTGGTCTTCTTCTTGAGCATTTAGTGTTGAGTGAAATCCATTCCAAAATTTGTTTGGTTCATCTACCATCAAGTCTTCTTGCTATGTGGTCTGCCCATTTCCATTTCAGGCAGTTTATTCTTTCAGTTACATCATAGACCTTTGTTTGCTGATGAATCCACGCACACGCTTTTCGGCCTCTTTTTTTTTTTGTTATGTTTAGAATTTGCCACGCCATACTTCTCTGTGTAACCTTAAGTTTTTTTTTATGTCTGGCATTCATTGCTCCTGTTTCACAGACATATGTAAGGACTGGAAGGACTCAGTGGTCAACCTTTTGCTTGAAGCAGAGTGGTAAGTTTCTCTTAATGACAGTACTACTAAGTTTTCCAAATGCTTGCCATCCCAGTTTTATTCCTTGCTCAGTTTCTGTCATGGTGTTTCCATCTGTTTACATTTCCTGTCCAAGGTAAACATACTTGTCCACTTCTTCTAGTTCTGGTCCATCTACTGTAATTTTCCTTGGAATGGTAAATTTGTTAAACATAACTTGCATTTTGTTGATACTTGTCACTCTCTTACCTGTTACACCTCATACCTCGAGCTTCCATTGGCCGCTGTGGTTGAAGCTCTAGCACTTGCTCGATCTTCGTGCCAAGTTCCCTATAGTCCTTGTTTCCATGCCTCCCTCTCCTCCCGCGCCTCTTAGTCTTGAGACCTCAGGTGATGTGGAGCTCATGCAGCTTGGGTTCACTCACCTTTCGGCTGAGGAGAGGGCCTTTAGGAGGAGGGAGGGCCTGTGCATTTACTGTAGTAAGGCAGTGCACCTACTTCAAACTTGCCCCACACGTCTGGGAAACGCCTGCACCTAAGACTCTATAGGGGACAGACCTTAGGTGGCGTCTCTGCGTCCCCGGCTATCCATAATGATAAACCACTAGTCTCAGTTGGGCTCTCTCGGGGCAAGATTTCCATTATTACAGAGGTACTCATTGACTCTGGTGTAGCGGGCCTCTTTATAGACAATGCCTTCACCCAGAAGCCCTCCTGTCTCAACGTCCTACTTGTAATCAACTTGGCCTAAGCGCCTAGGGTAGCAGGCCGCGAAGCATGATGGCTGAATAACCACCTAGGAGACAGACAGCTACTCACCAGGTCAGGAATCGGTAAATTAAAACCTACCAGTAGTATAGTTGCTTCTGTTGTATACTGGATGAGCAATTCGAGGAGTCGAATGGGGCGAACTCGACATGGTAGTTGACAACGTTGGACTCGACACTCTGTGCACCGAAGACCTTTTGAGGAGGAAAGGAGGGTAGATGACAAATCCGGGTCAGCAACAGGCAGGCAGCGTCAATACCTAGTATGAGACAAGAGGTACAGTCAAACAAACCAGGGTCAAAACCAGTCGAGCAGCACGGTACAAAATCAGCAGGCAAGAGACGTGTCTTAAAACAGGCCAGGGTCAGATTCATACAGGAGTTGAAGACTAATCAGGAGATGGAAACAAAGTTGAGGAAAGCCGGGTCGATAACAGGAAACACTGGAACTCTATCACAAAACTCTGGCGGACCAAGGACGGGGAGTGAACATCCGAGGCCGTCACCCAGGAACGTTCCTCAGGGCCATAGCCCTTCCAATTAACCAAATACTGTAGAGCACCACTGGAAAAACAAGAATCGATCACTGCATTGATGACATACTCCTCTGAGTCGTCCACAGACACAGGAGGAGGAGGCACAAAAGGGGAGTGAGCGGCATGGCTCGGCACATAGGGCTTGAGGAGAGAAATGTGGAATACCGGATGGATCTGCAGCATCGCCAGAAGAACCAAGTGGTAGGAGACTGGGGAGAGACAGGTCTCGACCTTAAATAGCCCTAAATAGGGTGGACCCAGTTTACTGCAGGGTTGGCGGAGGTTGATATTCCTGGCAGAAAGCCAAACCAGGTGTCCAGGATTAAATCTAGGTGTTAACGAACGGTGGTGATCGACAGCCTCCTTCTGACGAATCTGAGAGGACAGTAGTGTTCAAAAGATGGCCTGCCAATTTGTCCCCAACTCGCGCACATGGGTGTTGGCTGAGGGAACATCCGATGCAGGAAGACAAAGTGTGATAGCCGAGGGGTTATATCTCAAGGCAGTGAAGAAAGGCAAGCACTTAAGTGTGGCCTGTAGGAGGGAATTGTACGAAAATTCTGCCAATTCTGTCGTGTTCCATATTCTGGTTGAGTCGCTGTCTGGACATTGGTTTGTGGGTGGTACGCGGATGAGTGCTGCAACCGAATGCTTAGCCTAGAGCAAAATGCTCTCCAGAATCATGACATGAACTGGGAGCCACAGTCGAACGTGGGCAGTTTAGCTATAGGGATAAAGTGCCCTTGCTTGGTGAATCGGTCCACCACTACCCATATCACTGTGTTGCCAGAGGAGGAAGGCAAATCCACCACGAAATCCATGGATATGCGGGTCCATAGCAGGGCTGGCACTGGTAGTGGTTGAAGGAGGCCTAAGGGTCGAGTCCTGGGTGTCTTCATGCGGGCACAAACTGGGCATGATGACACAAACGAGGAGGTGTCCGCCTTTATCGTGAGCCACCAGAAATAATGGGAGATATGATCCTGAGTATGTAGGAGACCCAGATGACCAGCCGTTATACAGCAATGTATCACGGTTCCCGTGCTACACTGTCAATCAGGGTTGTGCTATCTGTGCATTGGAGGATGCTGCTTGGCCCGCCCAGGATGTGCCTTTATACTCTGGGGCTTGGGCACATGTGATTTGCCCTTTCGTGGTGTTCCAGTATCTGCTCCTTGTTGCTGTGTTCCAGTTCTCCAGTGTACCGACCCGGCTTGTCTGACTCTTCTGTTGATCCTGCTCCGTGTATGACCCGGCTCTGGCTGACGACCCTGCTCCATGATTGATCCGGTTCTGGCTGATGATCCTGCTCCGTGTATGACCCGGCTCTGGCTGACGACCCTGCTCCGTGATTGATCCGATTCTGGCTGATGATCCTGCTCCGTGTACGACCCGGCTCCAGTAGACGACCTTGCTCCGTGATTTATCCTGTTCTTCGGCTGCTGTTCCTGCTGTGCTCCGGTTCCGGTTATCGCCTGTTCCAGTCTGCTGTTCCGGTGTACCTGCACGGCCCGGTCGCGTCCGCGACATACTGATCTCTTGGTGTCTCGCTATTCCTCTCACTACTCTAGCTGAGATTAAGGTTGCTTTGTCATTCCTAGTACGTTGCTGTGTTCCGGTACAGAACCTGTTAACTCCTGCAGTGCTTCGTAGTCTCTGTCTTGTGCCTCAGTTCTTGCCAAGCATACACTTCTCAGTTAAGAGCCACTCCTTCTGTACCTCTGAAACGCTTCACTACCATCAGCAGAGCATTGCCGGTCCGGTGTTCGGTGTGCACTGTGACCGCGCCTGTGGGCATTGCTATCCGTTCGCTCTTGCTGGGAATATTCCGTACGGCACAGGAGGGGTGTCCTGGCTCCGGCCTACTGACGTACAGAGGTTACGCTATCCATCTGCACTATCCAGTGCTTGGCTCTCAGTGCTTGTGCATTCGATACCACTATTTGACATCCAAGAGGTGTCAGGGCACTATCCATTGGGTACATGCAGAGTTAACTTCCAGTCTCAGTTAAGGGCGGCTCAGGTTCTTGTACTTCGGTTTGGCAATAGCACTTCTTCATATCCCACGGTGGTGGTATTTACTCAGCTCTGGCACCTGTGCCTTCCGTTTCTATTTGAGAGTGAATTTAGTAAAGACTAGTGATGAGCGAGCATGCTCGGCCGAAGCTCGGTTCGGCTCGAGCATCGCTCTGCTCGGCACATGGCGGTACTCGTACGAGTACCGCATGTGCTCGCCCGCCATGTTCGGGTCTCCTCCCCGCACGTTTCGCGGGTGCAGCGCAGCCAATAAACGTGCGGGGAGGCTCTGACATCAGTGTAATGCCAGCAGCCATGTTGGCTGCTGGCATTACACTGATTGGCTGGCCAGAACCCGTGATCGGGTGCTGTATAGCACCTGACCAGCGAGTTCGGCTCAGTCTTAGCCAGGGAGAGATGAGGATAGGAAGGGAAAGTCAGTGTAGGGAGAAGAAAAGTGTGTTTCAACAACAAAAAGACCCAAAAGTCCTTTTTAGGACTATTGTGTGTGGGGGCAGCAGTTATATTTTGTTTTGGGGGGCAGAGTTTAAAAAAAAAACGTCACATATTCCGTTCACTGTGCCTAGCCGCAGATTAGCAGCACATTCTGTTTAGTGTGCAAAGTTGCAGATTAGCAGCACATTCTGTTTAGTGTGCAAAGTTGCAGATTAGCAGCACATTCTTTTTAGTGTGCAAAGTTGCAGATTAGCAGCACATTCTGTTTAGTGTGCAAAGTTGCAGATTAGCAGCACATTCTTTTTAGTGTGCAAAGTTGCAGATTAGCAGCACATTCTGTTTCGTGTGCAAAGTTGCAGATTAGCAGCACATTCTTTTTAGTGTGCAAAGTTGCAGATTAGCAGCACATTCTGTTTAGTGTGCAAAGTGTAAAAAATAAAAGTCACTTATTCCGTTCACTGTGCCTAGCCGCAGATAAGCAGCACATTCTGTTTAATGTGCAAAGTTGCAGATTAGCAGCACATTCTGTTTAGTGTGCAAAGTGTAAAAAATAAAAGTCACATATTCCATTCACTGTGCCTAGCCGCAGATAAGCAGCACATTCTGTTTAGTGTGCAAAGTTGCAGATTAGCAGCACATTCTGTTTAGTGTGCAAAGTGTAAAAAATAAAAGTCACATATTCCATTCACTGTGCCTAGCCGCAGATAAGCAGCACATTCTGTTTAGTGTGCAAAGTTGCAGATTAGCAGCACATTCTGTTTAGTGTGCAAAGTGTAAAAAATAAAAGTCACATATTCCATTCACTGTGCCTAGCCGCAGATAAGCAGCACATTCTGTTTAGTGTGCAAAGTTGCAGATTAGCAGCACATTCTGTTTAGTGTGCAAAGTGTAAAAAATAAAAGTCACATATTCCATTCACTGTGCCTAGCCGCAGATAAGCAGCACATTCTGTTTAGTGTGCAAAGTTGCAGATTAGCAGCACATTCTGTTTAGTGTGCAAAGTGTAAAAAATAAAAGTCACATATTCCATTCACTGTGCCTAGCCGCAGATAAGCAGCACATTCTGTTTAGTGTGCAAAGTTGCAGATTAGCAGCACATTCTGTTTAGTGTGCAAAGTGTAAAAAATAAAAGTCACATATTCCATTCACTGTGCCTAGCCGCAGATAAGCAGCACATTCTGTTTAGTGTGCAAAGTTGCAGATTAGCAGCACATTCTGTTTAGTGTGCAAAGTGTAAAAAATAAAAGTCACATATTCCATTCACTGTGCCTAGCCGCAGATAAGCAGCACATTCTGTTTAGTGTGCAAAGTTGCAGATTAGCAGCACATTCTGTTTAGTGTGCAAAGTGTAAAAAATAAAAGTCACATATTCCATTCACTGTGCCTAGCCGCAGATAAGCAGCACATTCTGTTTAGTGTGCAAAGTTGCAGATTAGCAGCACATTCTGTTTAGTGTGGAAAGTTGCAGATTAGCAGCACATTCTGTTTAGTGTGCAAAGTGTAAAAAATAAAAGTCACATATTCCATTCACTGTGCCTAGCCGCAGATAAGCAGCACATTCTGTTTAGTGTGGAAAGTTGCAGATTAGCAGCACATTCTGTTTAGTGTGCAAAGTGTAAAAAATAAAGTCACATATTCCATTCACTGTGCCTAGCCGCAGATAAGCAGCACATTCTGTTTAGTGTGCAAAGTTGCAGATTAGCAGCACATATTCCGTGTAATATGAAGAAGGCGGGTAAAAAGGGACGGGGAAGTGGATGTGATCCTGATAGTTCAGGGCGCGGGTCAGGACGCGTAGAAACTGTGCCTGGTGCCAGAACACAAGAAAGAAAGACATCCACCATACCTAGCTTCATGTCTCAGTTTACAGGGCGTCGCAGGACATCACTCTCGAGGTCAGACCACTGCGAACAGGTGGTCGGTTGGATTTTAGGTGATACTGCTTCCAGTCGGTTAAGCACCACCCTGTCTTCCACCAAGTCCACTCTCAGTAGCCAAGAGTCTGGTCAACATAATCCTCACCCTGATCATCCTTCCTCCCACCATAGAGGGTCTGGTCAAAGAAGTGATCCCACACTGGGATATAGTGAGGAGCTCGTCTCATCACCAATCCTTCATTTGAACCTCTCTCCAAGCACGCTTGCAGAGGAACATGAAATCTTGTGCCCTGATTCACAACCTCTAGACGGTACCCAATCACAAGAAGATGACAGAGGGGAACAGCATTTAAGGTCAAAGGAAGTGGATGATGATGATGATGAGACACAGTTGCCATCAAATCAACCACTATTACTGTCTCAAGACCTTGATGAGGAGGATGATATACAGTTGTCAATGACTGAGTATGTGGTGGGATCAAGAAATGAGGAGGATGATCAGAGTGAGGAAGTGGAGGAGGACTTGGTGGACGATGAGGTGACTGACCCCACCTGGGAAGGTGGAGAGCCGAGCGATGACAGCAGTCCTGAGGGTGAGCCATCTGCAGCACCGCAACAGGCTGGAAGAGGCAGTGGTGTGGCTAAAGAAAGAAGGCGGACCGCACCAAACCGGCCCGCAAATGTTCCACGGAGCACCCCCTTGTGTAAATCTCCCTTGCCAAGGGCTAGGTGTTCCGCGGTATGGCGTTTTTTTAAGGAAAGTGCGGACGACAAAAAAATTGTAGTTTGCAACCTGTGCCACACCAGAATGAGCCGAGGCATGAACACTAGAAACCTCACCACCACCAGCATGATCCGACACATGGCATCCAAGCACCGTAATAAGTGGGAGGAACGCCCGGATCGCCAATCTGTGTCTGCAGGCCACACCACTGCCTCCTCTTCCCCTGTTTTCGGTGCCGGCCAATCGCCTGTCGAAGGCGCAGGCCCGCATACCTCCCGCCCTGCACCTGTACCATCTGAAGCACCATCAGCGACCACATCCACTTCCCTGTCCCAGCGCAGCGTCCAAATGTCGTTACCCCAGGCATTTGAGCGCAAGCGAAAATACCCAGCCACCCACCCACAGGCCAGCTGTCCCTCGGTACGCAGTCCCCAGCCGCCACTACTTTTCCCGGTGTGCCGTCCCCGCCTTACACCACCATGTGTCCCGTAACATCACCCGTGCCCTGACCAACGCAGTTACTGGGAAGGTCCACTTAACGACTGACACATGGACAAGTGCTTGTGGCCAGGGACGCTACATTTCCCTGACGGTACACTGGGTGAATGTCGTGGAGGCTGGGAGCGACTCGGACCCTGGGATGGCACAGGTGCTACCCACGCCGAGGATTGCGGGCCCTACCTCCATCAGGGTTTCCGCCAGCACCTACGTTATTGGCTCCTCCTCCTCCGTTTCCACCTCCGAATTCTCTGCGCGCAGCGCCACTCACCCATCAGCCGGTAGCTGGAAGCAGTGTAGCACTGCAGTGGGGAAGCGTCAACAGGCCGTGCTGAAGCTGATCTGCCTTGGGGACAAACAGCACACGGCCTCAGAGCTGTTGCAGGGGATTAGTCACCAGACCGAGCAGTGGCTCTCGCCACTCAACCTGCAACCAGGCATGGTTGTGTGTGATAATGGGCGTAACTTGGTGGCGGCTTTGGAGCTCGGCAAGCTCACACGCGTACCATGCCTAGCGCATGTATTTAATTTAGTGGTTCAGCGATTTCTAAAAGCCTACCCCAATTTGCATGATCTCTTGACCAAGGTGCACCGCGTGTGTGCACATTTCCGTAAGTCATCAACAGCTTCAGCCGGCCTGTTGAAGCTGCAGCAGCGCTTACAATTGCCAGCTCACCGGCTGCTGTGTGACGTGAGCACGCGCTGGAACTCCACCTTCCACATGTTGGCCCGGCTTTGTGAGCAGCAGAGGGCAGTAGTGGAGTACCAGCTGTTACACGGTCGTCGCCTCTCCGTTCAACTTCCTCTAATCAGAAGTGAGGAGTGGGAATGGATGTCAGACCTCTGTGAGGTTTTACGCAATTTTGAGGAATCGACACAGATGGTGAGCGGCGATAACGCTATTATCAGTGTAACCATCCCACTTCTGTGTCTACTGAAACGCTCGCTGCTCACAATTAAAACCGACGCTTTGCATGTGGAAGAGGTGGAAATGCGGGAGGAAGAGCTTACACAAGGTGATAGCCAGAGCACCCTCACTTCGTCTTCTCAGCGACAATTGGAGGAGGCGGAGGAGGAGGAGGAGGAGGAGGAAGACACGGTTGCCTCCGCTACAGAGGGTAGCCATGGAACTTTAGTTCCATCTCTTCAGCGTGGGTGGGCAGAAGAGAAGGAAGAGGATGAGGAGATTGAGAGTCATCCTCCTGGTGAGGACAGCGAAATCTTGCCTGTTGGTACTCTGGCACACATGGCTGACTTTATGTTAGGCTGCCTTTCCCGTGACCCACGCGTTATACGCATTTTAGACAACACGGATTACTGGGTGTTCACCCTTCTGGACCCCCGCTACAAAGAGAATTTCTCATCTCTCATTCCTCCGGTGGAGAGGACAAGCAAAATGGTGCAATACCAGAAGGTTCTTGTCGAAAAATTGCTCCAAAATTTTCCATCTGACAACGCTGGCGGCAGAGTACGTGCTACCTTGGCCAACCGAGAAGGGGAGAAAAGGGGAGCACACAGCAGTTCCGACAAAGGCAGGGCAACACTCTCCAAGGCGTGGGACACCTTCATGACACCCCGCCAGCACCCTCACCCTGATGCGCAGCCTAGTGTCACAAGGAGGGAAAAGTTTTGGAAGATGGTGAAGGAGTACATAGCAGACCGTGTCAGCGTCCTCAATGATCCCTCTGTACCTTACAACTACTGGGTGTCCAAGCTGGACACGTGGTATGAACTGGCACTCTACGCCTTGGAGGTGCTGGCCTGCCCTGCCGCCAGCGTTCTGTCTGAGCGGGTATTTAGTGCTGCTGGTGGCATCATAACAGATAAGCGTATCCGCCTTTCCACCGAAAATGCTGATAGGTTGACACTTATAAAAATGAACAAGGCCTGGATTTCCCCTGACTTCTCCACTCCACTGGAGGAAAGCCCCGGGTGAACATAAAGTCACTTTAAATATGTTATTTACAATGATGGGAATACTCTGTATTCCCATTCACCCCTTCCATCCAAAAAATGGGTATACGGTTGACTGTCTTCCATATACCCTGGGATATAATTTTTATATAGGGCCAGCTCACCAGCGGGCCCTGTGATATAATTTTTATATAGGGCCAGCTCACCAGCGGGCGCTGTTTGACAATTTTTGTATAGGTCAGCTCACCAGCGGGCCTTCTCATATAATGTTTTATTGGGTCAGCTCTCTAGCGGGCCCTCTCATATAATGTTTTATAGCGTCAGCTCACTAGCGGGCCTTCGCATATAATGTTTAGGATAGTCAGCTCCGCAGCAGACCCTCACCCATAATGTTTTAGATGGTCGGCTCAGCGCACGTTTCCCTCTTAATCATGGCCCCAGTTCCGAAAAATCGAGGAAATTTTTTGCAGAATTTGCCTCTGCGCACGTTTCCCTCTTAATCATGGCCCCAGTTCCGAAAAATCGATGAAATTTTTTGCAGAATTTGCCTCTGCGCACGTTTCCCTCTTAATCATGGCCCCAGTTCCGAAAAATCGATGACATTTTTTGCAGAATTTGCAGATGATATACAAGTAAATATACAGCAAATACTGTTTGGTAACAATTTTTCGCCTAAAGTCATTTTTATCTTCCTTTTTGTGTGTTTTACGGTCAGTCTGTAAAAATGGCGTACTACGGGCGAAACATCGTTCCCAGCAGCGACGTTGGAGTCCAAGATGCATCCAGACATCCTCCCTATGCTGTCCCTGAACCATTTCTGTGGTGTTTCCATCATTTTCTGCCCTTTTCCTATGGACCAGGCACCCTCCCCTCATCAGAGCAGGGGGTGCCTGGTGTAATGCTCGAGTCCTCCCATTGACTTCAATGGGGCTCGGGTGCTCGGCCGAGCACTCGAGCCTCCGGGGGTGCTCGGCCAGAGCACCCGAACACCCGAGCATTGGGGTGCTCGATCATCACTAGTAAAGACACCTTGCTCCAGCTTTGTGATTCAAGAAGAGTGTTCCAGAGACTGCTACTTAGTTCCAGCTTTGTGACTCAAGAACTATTACCCAGAGACTGCTATATATCCTGGGCGTTGGCCAAACTAGGACTGAGTTCTTCTCTTGCACTTGTTAACCATTTGGGGTCATTTACTATCTATCCATTGTCCAGTATTATTTGCTGTATTGCATTCACTCTGTTCGTGTTTGCTACTTCTGCTATTCCTGTACTGGCCCCTAGGGGCATTGTATTACTCCTTGATTCAATAAACTGTGTTTTTACTTTACACCCTGGTCTGAGTGTCAGAAAACCGTTACAGTACGAAAGGGCCATGACCTCAGACTGGAAGAGTGACAGTAATACCAGAACCTCCACTGGAGGATGGATGTTCACGAGCAACGTCTAGATCAATTGGCTTTGGCCATGCAAACCTTGCTTGAACGTACGGTACATCTCGAGAAACCGAATCAAAGTCCGGTGGTCCCCCCAGTCATGACACCGGACAATGCCACTGGGCAATTGCTGGCTCCCTCCAGAAGTCTCACGGCGGCGGCGCCGTTACCACTCAGATACGGTGGCGAACCCACACTGTGCAGAGGTTTCCTTAACCAACTTGAGATATTCTTAGAACTCACACCCTATGCTTTTCCGAATGACCGTAGCAAAGTGGGGTTCATGATATCTCTGTTAACTGGTAAAGCGCTGGCATGGGCTAATCCTTTATGGGAGCAGGCCAAACCCTGCACTCTGAATTTTAACGAATTTGTCCGACAGTTTCGCAGAGTGTTTGAGACACCAGGGCGAGCCACCTCAGCAGCTAAGAAATTAATGGTAATACAGATGGGCGATCGCACTGTGGCCGACTATGCGATAGAATTTCGTATTTTAGCTGCAGAAGTGGCCTGGAATAATGAGGCACTCCTGGCAGCCTTTTCACAAGGCCTATCAGACTCCATCAAGGATGAGATTGCTGCCAGGGAGGTACCCACTGACCTAGATGAGTATATAGATTATGTGATACTCATTGACACCCGAATGCGCGAGAGGCGCTTGGCTAAAAGGGCTGGCTCCAAGACCCATGGGCACGAGAGGTCTTTTAACCCACCCTCGCCTCCCATTCCTCCTGATGGGGCACCTGAAACAGGGGAGCCCATGCAGATTGGATATACTAGGTTGTCAAAGGAGGAGAGGGCTTATCGCAAAAGACAAGGGTTATGTTTATATTGTGGTAAGAATGGGCACCTACTACGCACATGTCCGGCACGTCCGGGAAACGCACGCACCTAGGGTACCTTGGGGGACAGGCCCTAGGTGGTGTACAGTCGTCCTCAGATCCTTGTTCCACGAAACCCACCATACCGGTGAGTTTTCTTCTGGGTGATCAAGCTGTGGAGGTACTAGCCCTGGTAGATTCTGGCGCAGCAGGCTATTTCATGGACCGGGCATTCGCTGAAAGACACAATATTCCGTTGTCTAAAAGAGATACTCCGCTAGCCATTGAGGCTGACCCCTAGAACCAGCACTTATCACCATGGAGACTACTCTCATCACTATGGCTATTGGGGTTCTCCACAAAGAGGGGGTACGTTTCCAAATTATACATTCACCTCACCATGCGGTCATTCTGGGGTACCCTTGGTTGTCGCTGCACAATCCCCAGTTTGACTGGCAAAGATGTGAAATTGAGTCTTGGTCTGAGTACTGCACTAGTCACTGTTTATCTCACCCAGTCAAGATTATGTGTACCTCTCCTTCTGTGCCAGCTGAATACAGCAAGTTCAGTGACGTATTCAGTAAGGGTGAGGCTAGTGCATTGCCGCAGCATCGACCATATGACTGCGCTATTGATTTGCCCCCGGGAGTTGTGCCACCAAGGGGTAGGACCTACCCATTGTCCAGGGAGGAGACTAGGGCCATGGAGGAATACATCGAGGATGCCCTCAGACGAGGGATTATTCGTAAGTCATCCTCTCCGGCAGGTGCAGGGTTCTTTTTTGTGAAAAAGAAAAGTGGCGAATTACGACCGTGTATTGACTACCGTGGACTCAATAAGTTGATTGCCAAGAATGCTTACCCCATTCCGCTCATCACAGAATTATTTGACAGGTTGAAAGGCTCCTCTATCTTCACGAAACTCGATCTTCGTGCTGCCTACAACCTAATAAGGATAAGGGCTGGTGATGAGTGGAAGACGGCATTCAATACTAGGTCAGGCCACTACGAATATCTGGTTATGCCATTTGGGTTATGTAATGCACCTGCCGTATTTCAAGAGTTCATAAATGAAATCCTCCGTGACATGCTACAGTCTTGTGTGGTGGTGTACTTGGACGATATATTGATCCATTCTGCTAATTTGACCCAGCACATCCAGGACGTTTCGGAAGTATTGATGTGATTACGCAAGAACAAATTGTTCTGCAAACTAGAGAAATGTGAATTTCATCGCTTCCAAGTACCATTCTTGGGTTTTGTGATATCCAATGATGGCATAGCAATGGACCAAGAGAAGTTGGCAGCGGTTCTACAATGGCCACGACCCAAGGGGTTAAAAGCTATGCAAAGGTTCTTGGGCTTTGCCAACTATTATAGAAAGTTTATTCAGAACTTTTCTACCATCACAAAACCTCTCTCTGACCTTACGCATAAGGGGGCAAATCCCTCTCAATGGTCCCAGGCAGCTGAAATAGCCTTTGAAACCCTAAAAAAGGCATTTGCATCCGCTCCTATACTGTCCCACCCTAATCCCACCCTGCCGTTTACTCTAGAGGTTGATGCCTCCGAGGTTGGGGTAGGGGCAGTTCTCTCCCAACGCCCCAAGGAGGGGGGTAACCTGAGGCCGTGTGGGTTCTTCTCTAAAAAACTATCTAGTGCCCAAAGCCATTACGAAATTGGTGATAGGGAACTGTTGGCTATCATCTTGGCATTAAAAGAATGGCGACATCTTCTGGAGGGCACTAGAGCACCAGTGTTGATCCTCACAGACCATAAAAACTTGATTTACCTATCCGAGGCAAAAAGATTGTCTTCTCGCCAGGCTCGATGGGCTCTATTTCTTTCCAGATTTAATTTCATAGTCTCGTACTTGCCTGGGTATCACGGTCCCCGTGATTCCCTGTCAATCTCTGACTGTGTACATTTGCATTGGAGGAGTCTGATTGGCCCGCCCAGGATGTGCCTTTATATGCTGGGCTTTGGGCACTTGTCGATTGCCCTTTCGTGGTGTTATGTTGCTGCGCCTAGTTGCTGATCTCCAGTGTTTCCTGTGTACCGACCCGGCTAGTCTGACTCTCCTCCTGTTCCTGCTCCGTGATCTGACCCGGTTCTGGCTGACGACCTTGCTCCGTGATCTGACCCGGCTCTGGCTGAAGACCCTGCACCGTGATCTGACCCGGCTTTGGCTGACGACCCTGCACCGTGATCTGACCCGGCTCTGGCTGACGACCCTGCTCCGTGATTCGACCCGGTTCTGGCTCCTGATCCTGCTCCGTGATTGATCCACTCTCCGGTGGTGTTCCTGCGACTCCGTCATCCGGTTCTGGCTACTGCTCCTGTCCGGTTGCTGCTCCAGTGTCCTCCGGTTGCGCTGGCGACATTCTGAACTGTTCTCGATTTCCTCTCGCTCAAGTAGCTGTAGCCGAGGTTGCCTGCCTTGTACTCGCTGAGCATTGCTCTTTCAAATGTACCAGATTAACCCTTCCACTGCAGGTAGTCTCCGATTACGTGCCACTTGTTATATTGCCAAGCTCCTGTTGATTTTCTGAGCCTTTACACTTTGAGACTCCGCTTGACGCTATACCCGTCCTTGCAGAGCTCCGCTTGTCCGGTGCTCGTGGTGCACAGTGATCATGCCGGTTGACACTGGTAGTCTGTTCGCTCTTGCATATAGGATTCTGGGCGACAACGGAAGGGTGTCTGGGCAGTACCTCATTTGCTCAAAGTGTACTACTCCAACTGCACTACTTTGTGCATCGGCTCTGCATAAGCTTGGGCAACTCCGTTCTACTGTGTCCTCCCAAGGGCTGGCATACTTTCCGTGGCAGACACAGGGTTACTCACTACTCATTCAGGGCGATTCCTATTCTGGTTACATCGGATTGGCAGTAGCATTCCTCATAGCCCACGGTGGTGGTACGGGCTCAGCTCAGAGCAACAGGGGCTCATCCTGCTTCTGCTTCGAGAGTGATACAGCGCTGTTCCTGCGTTCCTGTTCTACATTTAGAGACTGTTTTCAGAGACTGTTATATCTCCTGGGCGTTGGCCAATCAAGCCTGAGCCTTACCAGTTGCTCAAGTTAACCCTCTATGTAGCTCCTGTCTGTAGCTATACCCATCCTCTGTTTATATTGCCTGTTCTTGTCTGTATTTGTTTGCATTGTTCTTACCTATACTGGCCCCTAGGGGCACTGTTTATCATTCTGTTTCAATAAACTGTGATTTTACGTTACAACCTGGTCTGAGTGTCAGAAAAACCGTAACAGTACGAAAGGGCCATGACCTCAGACGGGAAAAGTGACAGTAATACACAGAACCTCCACTGGAGGATGGATGTTCACGAGCAACGCTTAGATCAGTTGGCATTGGCCATGCAGACCTTGCTTGAACGTACGGTACATCTTGATAAACCGAATCAAAATCCGGTGGTCCCCCCAGTTATGACACCGGATAATACTACTGGTCAATGCTTGGCTCCGCCGAGAAGTTTAACGGCGGCGGCGCCGTTACCATTAAGAAATGATGGCGAACCCACACTGTGCAGGGGTTTCCTTAATCAGCTAGAGATATTCCTAGAACTCACACCCCATGCCTTTCCGAGTGACCGTAGGAAGGTGGGGTTCATGGTATCCCTGTTAACTGGCAAAGCCCTGGCATGGGCCAATCCGTTATGGGAACAGGCTAAACCTTGCACTTTGTGCTTTAAAGAATTTGTTAAACAGTTCCGTAGAGTCTTTGAGGTACCTGGGCGAGCTACCTCCGCGGCCAAAAAACTGTTGTCAATGCAGATGGGCGATCATACTGTGGCTGAATATGCGATAGAATTCCAGATTCTAGCTGCAGAGGTGGCATGGAATAATGAGGCACTCCTGGCAGCATTTGCCCAAGGGCTTTCGGATGCTATTAAAGATGAAATTGCTGCCAGGGAGGTACCTACCGATTTGGATGAGTACATCGAATATGTGATACTCATTGATACTCGTATGCGCGAGAGGCGCTTGCCTAAAAGGGCAAGTTCCAAAATCCATGGGCATGAGAGATTGTTTTACCCACCCTCTCCTCCCACTCCTCCTGACCGTGTACCTGATACTGGGGAACCTATGCAGATTGGTTTTACTAGGCTAACCAGGGAGGAGAAGGCATATCGCAAAAGACATGGATTATGCCTGTATTGTGGCAAAGGTGGGCATTTGTTGCGCACATGTCCGGTGAGGCCGGGAAATGCACGCACCTAGGGTACCTTGGGGGACAGGCCCTAGGTGGTGTACAGTCGTCCTCAGATCCTTGCTCCTTGAAACCCACTATACCTGTGAGTTTTCTTCTAGGCAACCAAGTTGTGGAGGTACTAGCCCTGGTAGATTCTGGTGCTGCTGGCTATTTCATGGACCAGGCATTTGCTGAAAGACATAATATTTCTCTGTCTAAAAGAGAGACTCCGCTAGCCATTGAGGCTATTGATGGCAGACCTCTTGAACCAGCACTCATCACGATGGAAACTACTCTCCTTACTATGACTGTGGGGGCCCTCCACAAGGAGGAAGTTCGTTTCCAGATTATTCGCTCACCCCATCAGGCGGTCATTCTGGGGTTCCCTTGGTTGACAGTGCACAATCCCCAGTTTGACTGGCAGACATGTGAAGTCAAATCATGGTCAGAATACTGCACTAATCACTGTCTATCTCGCCCAGTTAAGATTATGTGTACCTCTCCTTCTGTGCCAACTGAATACAGCAAGTTCAGCGACGTTTTCAGTAAAGGGGAGGCTAGCGCTCTGCCGCAGCATCGGCCATGTGACTGCGCTATTGATTTGCCCCAGGGAGTGGTCCCACCGAGGGGTAGGACGTACCCATTGTCTTGTGATGAGACTAAGGCAATGGAGGAATACATTGAGGATGCTCTCAAACGAGGGATTATTCGCAAATCATCCTCTCTGGCAGGTGCAGGGTTCTTTTTTGTGAAAAAGAAAAATGGCGAGTTGCGACCTTGTATTGATTACCGTGGGCTCAATAAGATCATGTCCAAAAATGCTTACCCCATTCCACTCATCACAGAGTTATTTGATAGGTTGAAAGGCTCCTCTATTTTCACAAAACTCAATTTACGAGCTGCCTACAATTTAATAAGAATCAGGGCCAGTGATGAGTGGAAGACAGCCTTCAATACAAGGTCAGGGCACTACGAATACCTAGTCATGCCATTCGGATTATGTAATGCACCTGCCGTATTTCAGGAGTTCATCAACGATATCTTCCGTGATATGTTACAGTCCTGTGTAGTGGTATATCTGGACGATATTTTGATTCACTCAGCTAATTTAACCCAGCATATCCAGGATGTTTCCGAGGTATTGCTTCGTTTGCGCAAGAACAAATTGCTCTGTAAACTCGAAAAATGTGAATTTCACTGTTCTCAAGTACCTTTTTTGGGTTTCGTTATTTCCAAAGATGGCATAGCTATGGACCAAGAGAAGTTGGCTGCAGTCCTTAAATGGCCACGACCCAAGGGGTTAAAAGCTATTCAAAGATTCCTGGGCTTTGCCAACTATTACAGGAAATTCATTCAGAACTTTTCTACGATTACTAAACCTCTCTCTGACTTAACGCATAAGGGCGCAAATACCTCTCAATGGTCTGAGGCAGCTGAACAGGCCTTCGTGACCCTCAAGCAGGCATTCGCATCTGCCCCTATTCTGTGCCATCCTAATCCTACTCTGCCTTTTACCCTAGAAGTCGATGCCTCCGAGGTTGGGGTAGGGGCAGTTCTCTCCCAACGACCCAGGGAGGGAGGCAACCTGAGACCATGCGGATTTTTTTCCAAAAAGCTTTCTAGTGCCCAAAGCCATTATGAAATTGGTGATAGGGAATTGTTGGCTATCATCTTGGCTTTGAAAGAATGGCGACATCTCCTGGAGGGCACTAGGACCCCAGTCTTAATTCTCACTGACCATAAAAATCTAATTTACTTGTCTGAGGCCAAAAGGCTGTCTTCTCGCCAGGCTCGTTGGGCCCTCTTCTTGTCAAGATTTAATTTCATAGTCTCCTACTTGCCGGGGTCCAAAAATATTAGGGCAGATGCTCTTTCCAGACAATTCTGCACAGACATTGAGAGGGATGAAGCTCCGGTGCCTGTAATTCAGCCAGATAAGATCCTGGCCACTATTCGTACCAACATCACTTCACCACTGGGGGAGCAAATCATGGCTTCACAAGCACGGGCACCTCCTGAAACCCCAGCTGGCAGGTGTTTTGTGGACGAACCGTTTCGTACCCAGTTACTCGAGACCTATCACTCATCTAAGGCAGCCGGGCACATTGGCAGGGATCAGCTGGTTTGGTCATTGTCACGAACGTTCTGGTGGCCTTCCCTGAGAGCGGATTGCTCCGCATTTACCGCTGCCTGTGCTACCTGTGCCCGTGCTAAAACTCCCAGACATCTCCCCGTGGGGTTACTCCAGCCAGTACCCAATGGTGACCGTCCCTGGTCCCATATTTCTATCGATTTCTTGGGAGAGCTGCCTTTATCTAAGGGCTACACTTTTATCCTGATGGTGGTGGATAGGTTCTCTAAAATGGCTCATTTCGTGCCCCTCTCTGGTCTCCCGTCATCCCAGGAATTGGCAGTGATTTTCGCCAGGGAGGTATTCCGCTTGCACGGGGTTCCTAGTGTGATAGTGTCAGATCGGGGAAGCCAATTCGTTTCTAGATTCTGGAGGGCATTCTGTGGCCAGATGGGCATTCAATTGTCATTTTCCTCTGCCTACCACCCCCAGACCAATGGGGCCGCTGAACGTGCCAATCAGGGACTTGAGCAGTTTTTGCGCTGCTTCGTGACTGATCATCATGATAACTGGTCCGACCTGTTGCCATGGGCGGAGTTCGCCAGGAACTGTGCGGTTAATTCATCATCTGGGAGTTCTCCGTTCCTGGTTAATTATGGGTTCCAACCCTGCCTACTCCCAGACTCATTTCAGTCCCAACAGATTCCGGCTCTGGATGAGCACATGGAGCAGCTCCGTTCCACTTGGGCACAGGTACAACGGTCCCTCAGTCTGTCCTTCCTGAGACATCAGCGGCAGGCTAATCGCAGACGGCTGCCAGCGGTCTCCTACCAGGTTGGGGACAGGGTATGGCTCTCCTCCAGGAATCTTAACCTGCAAGTGCCTTCGAACAAGCTGGCTCCCCGGTTCATTGGGCCCTTTAAGATTATTCGCAAGGTCAACCCCGTGGCATACGCATTGGAGCTCCCTAGGACTATGCGTATTCATAACGTGTTTCATGTGTCCCTTCTTAAGCCCTTGGTTTGCAACCGTTATACTACCACTCCGGTGGCTCCTGGGTCGGTGGATGTACAAGGCCAAGAGGAGTACGAAATTCAGAGCATTATTGACTCCAGGAGATTTAGAGGCAAGTTGCAATATTTGGTCCACTGGAAAGGTTATGGGCCTGAGGAGCGTTCTTGGGTTGATCATAAGGATCTTCATGCTCCACGACTGATGCGCAACTTTCACTCTAAATATCCCCTTAAACCTAGACCCTCTGGCAGGGGAGGGGGTCTTTGAGAGGGGGGTACTATCACGGTCCCCGTGATTCCCTGTCAATCTCTGACTGTGTACATTTGCATTGGAGGAGTCTGATTGGCCCGCCCAGGATGTGCCTTTATATGCTGGGCTTTGGGCACTTGTCGATTGCCCTTTCATGGTGTTATGTTGCTGCGCCTAGTTGCTGATCTCCAGTGTTTCCTGTGTACCGACCCAGCTAGTCTGACGCTCCTCCTGTTCCTGCTCCGTGATCTGACCCGGTTCTGGCTGACGACCTTGCTCCGTGATCTGACCCGGCTCTGGCTGAAGACCCTGCACCGTGATCTGACCCGGCTCTGGCTGACGACCCTGCACCGTGATCTGACCCAGCCCTGGCTGACGACCCTGCTCTGTGATTCGACCCGGTTCTGGCTCCTGATCCTGCTCCGTGATTGATCCACTCTCCGGTGGTGTTCCTGCGACTCCGTCATCCGGTTCCGGCTACTGCTCCTGTCCGGTTGCTGCTCCAGTGTCCTCCAGTCGCGCTGGCGACATTCTGAACTGTTCTCGATTTCCTCTCGCTCAAGTAGCTGTAGCCGAGGTTGCCTGCCTTGTACTCGCTGAGCATTGCTCTTTCAAATGTACCAGATTAACCCTTGCACTGCCGGTAGTCTCCGATTACGTGCCACTTGTTATATTGCCAAGCTCCTGTTGATTCTCTGAGCCTTTACACTTTGAGCCTCCACTTGACGCTATACCAGTCCTTGCAGAGCTCCGCTTGTCCGGTGCTCGTGGTGCACCGTGATCACGCCGGTTGACACTGGTAGTCTGTTCGCTCTTGCATATAGGATTCTGGGCGACACCGGAAGGGTGTCTGGGCAGTATCTCATTTGCTCAAAGTGTACTACTCCAACTGCACTACTTTGTGCATTGGCTCTGCATAAGCTTGGGCAACTCCGTTCTACTGTGTCCTCCCAAGGGCTGGCATACTTTCCGTGGCAGACACAGGGTTACTCACTACTCATTCAGGGCGATTCCTATTCTGGTTACATCGGATTGGCAGTAGCATTCCTCATAGCCCACGGTGGTGGTACGGGCTCAGCTCAGAGCAACAGGGGCTCATCCTGCTTCTGTTTCGAGAGTGATACAGCGCTGTTCCTGTGTTCCTGTTCTACATTTAGAGACTGTTTTCAGAGACTGTTATATCTCCTGGGCGTTGGCCAATCTAGCCTGAGCCTTACCAGTTGCTCAAGTTAACCCTCTATGTAGCTCCTGTCTGTAGCTATACCCATCCTCTGTTTATATTGCCTGTTCTTGCCTGTATTTGTTTGCATTGTTCTTACCTATACTGGCCCCTAGGGGCACTGTTTATCATTCTGTTTCAATAAACTATGTTTTTACGTTACAACCTGGTCTGAGTGTCAGAAAAACCGTAACACTGGGTCCAAAAATATTAAGGCGGATGCTCTTTCTAGACAATTCTGCACGGACATTGAGAGGGATGAGGCCCCGGTCCCCATAATTCAGCCAGACAGAATTCTGGCTACTATTCGTACCAGCATCACCTCGCCACTGGGAGAGCAAATATTGGCATCACAAACTCGGGCACCTCCTGAAACCCCAGTTGGCAGGTGTTTTGTGGACGAACCTTTTCGTACCCAATTACTTGAGACCTACCACTCATCTAAGGCAGCTGGGCACATCGGCAGAGATCAGTTGGCATGGTCACTATCACGAACATTCTGGTGGCCCTCCCTGAAAGCCCACTGCTCTGCATTCACTGCTGCTTGCGCCATCTGTGCCCGTGCCAAAACTCCCAGACATCTCCCTGTAGGCCTGCTCCAACCAGTGCCTAATGGTGATCGTCCTTGGTCCCATATTTCGATTGATTTTCTGGGAGAGCTGCCGAGTTCCAAGGGCTATACGTTTATCTTGATGGTGGTAGATAGATTCTCAAAGATGGCTCATTTCGTGCCCCTCTCTGGCCTTCCCTCGGCCCAGGAATTGGCATCAATTTTTGCCAGAGAAGTATTCTGCTTGCACGGGGTGCCCAGAGTAATTGTGTCTGACCGGGGGAGTCAATTCGTGTCGAGATTCTGGAGGGCATTCTGTGGCCAGATGGGCATTCAATTATCCTTCTCCTCCGCCTACCACCCCCAGACCAACGGGGCCGCTGAGCGGGCCAATCAGGGACTGGAGCAGTTTTTACGCTGCTTTGTGACTGATCATCATGATAACTGGGCTGACCTGTTGCCGTGGGCAGAGTTCGCCAGGAACTGCGAGGTTAATTCATCATCTGGGAGCTCTCCATTCCTTGTTAATTATGGGTTCCAGCCCTGTCTACTCCCAGACTCATTTCAGTCCCAGCAGATTCCGGCTCTGGATGAGCACATGGAGCAGCTCCGCTCCACTTGGGCACAGGTACAAAGGTCCCTCAGTCAGTCCTTCCACAGACATCAGCAGCATGCCAATCGCAGACGGCTGCCAGCGGTCTCCTTCCAGGTTGGGGATAGGGTATGGCTCTCCTCCAAGAATCTCAACCTGCAGGTGCCCTCGAACAAACTGGCCCCCCGGTTCATTGGGCCATTCAAGATTATACGCAAGATCAATCCTGTGGCATACGCTTTGGAACTTCCTAATACTATGCGTATTCACAATGTGTTCCATGTGTCACTATTAAAGCCCTTGGTTTGCAATCGTTATACTACCACTCCGGTGGTTCCTGGGCCGGTGGATGTGCAGGGCCAAGAGGAATACGAAGTTCAGAGCATTATTGATTCTAGGAGATTTAGAGGCAAGTTGCAATATTTGGTCCATTGGAAGGGATATGGGCCTGAGGAGCACTCTTGGGTCAACCACAAAGACCTCCATGCTCCACGGTTGTTGCGCAACTTTCACTCTAAATACCCTCAGAAACCAAGACCCTCCGGCAGGGGAGGGGGTCTTTGAGAGGGGGGTACTATCACGGTTCCCGTGCTACACTGTCAATCAGGGTTGTGCTATCTGTGCATTGGAGGATGCTGATTGGCCCGCCCAGGATGTGCCTTTATACTCTGGGGCTTGGGCACTTGTGATTTGCCCTTTTGTGGTGTTCCAGTATCTGCGCCTTGTTGCTGTGTTCCAGTTCTCCAGTGTACCGACCCGGCTTGTCTGACTCTTCTGTTGATCCTGCTCCGTGTATGACCCGGCTCTGGCTGACGACCCTGCTCCGTGATTGATCCAATTCTGGCTGATGATCCTGCTCCGTGTACGACCCGGCTCCGGTAGACGACCTTGCTCCGTGATTGATCCTGTTCTTCGGCTGCTGTTCCTGCTGTGCTCCGGTTCCGGTTATCGCCTGTTCCAGTCTGCTGTTCCGGTGTACCTGCACGGCCCGGTCGCGTCCGCGACATTCTGGTCTCTTGGTGTCTCGCTATTCCTCTCACTACTCTAGCTGAGATTAAGGTTGCTTTGCCATTCCTAGTACGTTGCTGTGTTCCGGTACAGAACCTGTTAACTCCTGCAGTGCTTCATAGTCTCTGTCTTGTGCCTCAGTTCTTGCCAAGCATACACTTCTCAGTTAAGAGCCACTCCTTCTGTACCTCTGAAACGCTTCACTACCTTCAGCAGAGCATTGCCGGTCCGGTGTTCGGTGTGCACCGTGACCGCGCCTGTGGGCATTGCTATCCGTTCGCTCTTGCTGGGAATATTCCGTACGGCACCGGAGGGGTGTCCTGGCTCCGGCCTACTGACGTACAGAGGTTACGCTATCCATCTGCACTATCCAGTGCTTGGCTCTCAGTGCTTGTGCATTCGATACCACTATTTGGTGTCAGGGCACTATCCATTGGGTACATGCAGAGTTAACTTCCAGTCTCAGTTAAGGGCGGCTCAGGTTCTTGTACTTCGGTTTGGCAATAGCACTTCTTCATATCCCACGGTGGTGGTATTTACTCAGCTCTGGCACCTGTGCCTTCCGTTTCTATTTGAGAGTGAATTTAGTAAAGACACCTTGCTCCAGCTTTGTGATTCAAGAACAGTGTTCCAGAGACTGCTACTTAGTTCCAGCTTTGTGACTCAAGAACTATTACCCAGAGACTGCTATATATCCTGGGCTTTGGCCAAACTAGGGCTGAGTTCTTCTCTTGCACTTGTTAACCCTTTGGGGTCATTTACTATCTATCCATTGTCCAGTATTATTTGCTGTATTGCATTCACTCTGTTTGTGTTTGTATCACGGTGCCCGTGATTTGCTGCAGTTACTTGTCTGTCACCAGTAGGGGGCTTCTATTGGCTGTCTGCAGATAGCCCGCCTCTTATTGACTATTTAAACCTGGATTGGGCACCCTTTGAGTGCCCTTTCGTGTTGTTTCTGACCTTCTTGCTATCGCTATGCTAGTGATAGCTGGGCCTCTGTTCCAGTGTTCCTGATCTCATGTGTTCCTGAGTTCCTGATCTCTACTGTTCCAGTGTTTCCTGCATGCTGAAGTACTTCCAGTCCTGGTTCCGGCCTAGTCTCTGGTGTTGCAGTTCCTGCTGAACTTCTCTGCTGTTTTCTGACCTGACTGATCGTTGCTGGTTCCTGTCATCTCATCACCTGTCTTCAGTATCCTGGCGACCTTCTGCCTGGTCGCGTTGGTGACATTGCTACACTTCCGTGTTGGTCCCAGCGTGCGGACGCTGGTTTGCTCCTAAGCCTTGCGGCTATACAAACTCACTTGTTACACCAGTGTGCGGTCACTGGTTTGCTCCAAAGCCTTTCAGCTATACAAATCTGTGTTGGTCCCAGCGTGCGGACGCTGGTTTGCTCCTAAGCCTTGCGGCTATACAAACTCACTTGTTACACCAGTGTGCGGTCACTGGTTTGCTCCAAAGCCTTTCAGCTATACAAATCTGTGTTGGTCCCAGCGTGCGGACGCTGGTTTGCTCCTAAGCCTTGCGGCTATACAAACTCGCTTGTTACACCAGTGTGCGGTCACTGGTTTGCTCCAAAGCCTATCAGCTATACAATTCTGTGTTGGTCCCAGCGTGCGGACGCTGGTTTGCTCCTAAGCCTTGCGGCTATACAAACTCACTTGTTACACCAGTGTGCGGTCACTGGTTTGCTCCAAAGCCTTTCAGCTATACAAATCTGTGTTGGTCCCAGCGTGCGGACGCTGGTTTGCTCCTAAGCCTTGCGGCTATACAAACTCGCTTGTTACACCAGTGTGCGGTCACTGGTTTGCTCCAAAGCCTATCAGCTATACTAATCTGTGTTGGTCCCAGCGTGCGGACGCTGGTTTGCTCCTAAGCCTTGCGGCTATACTACTCGCTTGTTACTCCAGTGTGCGGTCACTGGTTTGCTCGCTAAGCCTAACGGCTATACTATTCAGTGTTGTTTCCAGCGTGCGGACGCTGGTTTGCTCCAAAGCCTTGCTGCTTAACGATTCTGCTAATTTGCCAGTTCCATCTGACTGCTGCTATTATCTCTGGGCTGCCCTGCCCGGTATTGGTAAGGCCGGTAGAACCTTTTACCACATTCCATCTGAGGTTGCCTTACCCGGTATTGGCAGGGCCGGTAGAGCCTACATTGTGTATCTATTGAGGCTGCCTTGCCCGGTAATTTGGTAAGGCCGGTAAAACCGTTATGCTATTCCATCTGCAGGTTGCCTTACCCGGTATTGGCAAGGCTGGTAGAGCCTAAAGACTGTCCTGTCCGGTATATTGACAGGACCGGTAGAGTCTGCCTTCTGTCTGTGCTATATTCTGTATATATATATATGTATGTTATTGCCATCCTAAGTTATCATTTATTATTTCAATAAAATTGATTTTTTTTTACCTAAAACTTGTGTCTGAGAGTCATAATAAACCGTGACAGTACGAAAGGGCCATGACCTCAGACAGCAAGGGTCAAGGTAACGCACAGAATATCCATTGGAGGATGGATGTGCTCGAGCAACGTTTGGATCAGTTGGCAGTTGCAATTCAAACGATCCTTGAACGCACGGTACCTGCTGACCAATCTAGCTCTAGCCCGGTGGTCTCGCCAAGTCAGACACCGGAAAGTGATACCAGACCCCTAGGGGGTACTGTTAAAGGGTTAACGGCTTCTGCACCCTTGCCGCTAAGATATGATGGTGACCCTAGTCTCTGCAGAGGGTTCATCAATCAACTCGAAATCTTTATGGAATTGACGGCACACGCATTTCCCAATGATCGTAGTAAAGTGGGGTTCACGATATCACTGCTCACTGGCAGAGCATTGGCCTGGGCTAACCCCTTGTGGGAGAATGCTAAACCTTGTACTAAGAACTTTAGTGAATTTGTGCGTTCCTTTCGAAGAGTGTTTGAGCCTCCTGGTAGAACCACCTCTGCTGCCAAACGCCTTATGGAGATACAACAGGGCAGGCGTACAGTGGGCGACTATGCCATCGAATTCCGCACATTGGCAGCAGAGGTAGGTTGGAATAACGAGGCATTATTGGCAGCCTTCTCTCAAGGCCTGAATGACCACATTAAAGACGAAATCGCTGCTAAAGATCTACCTATTGATCTAGATGATTACATTGAGTATGTTATGATAATTGACTCCAGAATACGTGAGAGATCAATTGCCAGAGATCGTAAGTTACGGTCAAAAAATAATGAGCCTAGTAGCATGTTTTGCCCACCCATCCCTCCCTTGGCATTGAAGTCTAGTGAACCAGTACGGGAAACAAGTGAACCTATGGAAAAAGGCTTCACTAGACTATCCAAGGCAGAGAGACTATATCGTAAAAAACAAGGGTTATGTTTATACTGCGGTAAAAAAGGGCACTTGCTAAATTCCTGTCCGGTACGTCCGGGAAACGCACACACCTAGGGTATCTTGGGGGACAGGCCCTAGGTGGTGTACAATCGTCCCCAGTGTCGGGCATAATGAAACCCACCATACAGGTGGTATTGTCTTGGGCACAACGCTCTGTGGAGGTTTTGGCCTTGGTTGACTCCGGTGCAGCAGGGTATTTTATGGATAATACCTTTGCTGAATTGCACGGAGTTCCACGCATTGAAAGAGAAAACCCCTTGACTATTGAAGCGATTGATGGTAGACCCTTAGAACCGCCTCAGGTCATATTTGAAACTATGCCATTGTCTATGACTATTGGGGCACTTCACAGAGAAGAGCAGCAGTTTCAACTGATTAATTCCCCGCACCATGCGGTGATATTGGGATTTCCGTGGTTACAGTTACATAACCCACAATTCGATTGGAAAAAGTGTGAAATTGCTGCTTGGTCCCAGTTTTGTATGGACAAGTGCGTCATCCAGCCTATTAAGGTCATGTGCACTTCCTCTGCTATGCCGGATGTGTACCAACAGTTTGGCGATGTTTTTAGCAAAGGAGAGGCTAGTATGCTACCCCAGCATAGACCTTATGATTGTTGCATTGAATTGCAGCCTGGTGCAGTACCTCCGAAAGGACGCACTTATCCATTATCTTGTGATGAAAATAAGGCTATGGAGGATTACATTTCTGATGCCCTTGCTAGAGGGATCATACGTAAATCTACCTCTCCAGCTGGGGCTGGGTTCTTTTTTGTAAAAAAGAAAAATGGCGAATTAAGACCATGCATTGACTACCGGGGCTTGAATAAACTAATGGCAAAAAACGCATACCCAATACCACTCATCACCGAGCTTTTTGACAGGCTTAAGGGCGCTTCGATATTTACCAAGTTGGACCTACGGGCCGCTTACAATCTGGTTCGCATTCGAGCAGGTGATGAGTGGAAAACTGCCTTTAATACTCGAGCTGGGCACTACGAGTATCTAGTAATGCCTTTTGGGCTGTGTAATGCACCCGCAGTTTTCCAGGAACTGATAAATGATGTTCTGAGAGATATGTTACAGACATGTGTTGTGGTGTACCTCGACGATATACTGATTTACTCCCAAAACATGGCACAGCACATCAAAGATGTATCCGCAGTATTGCTACGACTCCGTGAGAACAAATTATTTTGTAAAATGGAAAAATGTGAGTTTCATAGAACCAGTGTGCCATTCTTGGGGTTCATAATTGGCAATGATGGCATTGCCATGGACAAAGAAAAGTTGTCAGCTGTCCTACAATGGCCAAAACCCAAGGGTCTTAAAGCCATACAGCGTTTCCTGGGTTTCGCTAATTATTATAGGTTTATTAAGAACTTTTCTTCCATTGTCAAACCTCTGTCCGATCTTACGCACAAGGGTGCTAATCCTTCTTGTTGGCCGGTATCTGCTGAGAAAGCCTTTGAGAATTTGAAGCTGGCATTTGCTGCGGCTCCTGTGTTATCCCACCCCAATCCTTTACTTCCATTTACGTTAGAGGTTGGTGCCTCTGATATTGGGGTCGGGGCAGTACTTTCGCAGCGACACGAGAAAGGTGGAACTCTCAGACCTTGTGGGTTTTTCTCTAAAAAGTTGACTGTCACTCAAAGCCACTATGAGATAGGTGACAGAGAATTATTGGCCATTATCCTTGCTCTTAAGGAATGGCGTCATTTGCTTGAAGGTACTAAGAATCCTGTCTTAATCCTAACAGATCATAAGAATCTGACCTATCTCTCGGAGGCCAAGAGATTGTCCTCTCGTCAGGCCAGGTGGGCACTGTTCCTGTCTCGATTTAATTTCATTGTATCATATTTGCCAGGGTCAAAAAATATCAGGGCTGATGCACTGTCAAGACAATTTGAGGCCGACAGTGACAGAGTGGAAACACCAGCACCTATCATCCAACCTGATAGAATACTGGCTACTATACGCACGAGTATCACTTCTCCTCTAGGGGAGGAGATTCTGGCCTCTCAGGGGTCCGCTCCCCATGAAACCCCAGTGGGCAAATGTTTTGTCGCTGAATCATTTCGTACTAGGCTGCTCGAAACCTACCATTCCTCTAAGGCTGCGGGACATATTGGTAGAGACCAATTGTTATGGTCCCTTTCTCAGTTATTTTGGTGGCCTTCCATGAGAAACGATTGTGCCGAATTTACGAATGCCTGTGCCACCTGCGCCCGCGCTAAGACCCCAAGACATCTCCCTGTGGGCTTGCTTCAACCGGTGCCTAATGGCGAACGCCCCTGGTCTCATGTTTCCATTGATTTTATGGGAGAGTTGCCTATGTCGAAGGGGTACTCCTTTATTTTCATGGTGGTGGACAGGTTTTCTAAAATGGCTCATTTCGTGCCCCTCCGTGGTCTTCCTTCAGCGAAGGAATTGGCAATGGTGTTCGCCAGAGAAGTATTCCGGTTGCATGGAGTGCCTAGGGTACTGGTGTCTGACAGGGGGAGCCAGTTTGTGTCTAGATTTTGGAGGGCATTTTGCCAACAGATGGGCATACAGCTGTCCTTCTCCTCTGCCTACCATCCCCAGACCAATGGAGCCGCTGAACGAGCTAATCAGGGCTTGGAACAATTTCTCCGTTGTTTCGTTACTGACCATCATGATAATTGGTCCGACTTGTTGCCTTGGGCAGAGTTCGCCAGGAACTGTGCGGTCAATTCTTCATCTGGGAGCTCTCCGTTTCTGATTAATTATGGGTTCCAGCCCTGTTTGCTTCCAGACTCATTTCAGACGCAACAGATTCCAGCTCTGGATGAGCATATCGAGCAACTCCGTTCCACATGGGCACAAGTTCAGAGGGCACTTGGTCAGTCATTTCAGCGTCATCAGCGCCATGCTAATCGAAGAAGGCTTCCAGCGGTTTCCTTTCAGGTTGGGGATAGAGTATGGCTTTCCTCCAGAAATCTCAAGCTGCAGGTTCCGTCTAATAAGTTGGCTCCTCGGTTTATTGGTCCATACAGAGTTATTCGCAAAATTAACCCTGTCTCCTATGCACTAGACCTACCTGCATCCATGCGTATCCATAATGTGTTCCATGTGTCCCTTCTTAAGCCTCTGGTTTGCAATCGCTATACTACCACACCTGTGGTGCCAGGACCTGTTGAGGTCGAGGGCCAGGAGGAGTACGAGGTTCAGAGCATTATTGATTCCCGTAGGCTTAGAGGAAGGGTACAGTACCTGGTACATTGGAAAGGTTATGGTCCTGAGGATCGGTCATGGGTGGATAGTACGGACCTTCATGCACCTAGGTTAACTAGGGCCTTTCATGCCAATTACCCGCAGAAACCTAAACCCTATTCTAGGAGAGGGGGTCTTTGAAAGGGGGTACTATCACGGTGCCCGTGATTTGCTGCAGTTACTTGTCTGTCACAAGTAGGGGGCTTCTATTGGCTGTCTGCAGATAGCCCGCCTCTTATTGACTATTTAAACCTGGATTGGGCACCCTTTGAGTGCCCTTTCGTGTTGTTTCTGACCTTCTTGCTATCGCTATGCTAGTGATAGCTGGGCCTCTGTTCCAGTGTTCCTGAGTTCCTGATCTCATGTGTTCCTGAGTTCCTGATCTCTACTGTTCCAGTGTTTCCTGCATGCTGAAGTACTTCCAGTCCTGGTTCCGGCCTAGTCTCTGGTGTTGCAGTTCCTGCTGAACTTCTCTGCTGTTTTCTGACCTGACTGATCGTTGCTGGTTCCTGTCATCTCATCACCTGTCTTCAGTATCCTGGCGACCTTCTGCCTGGTCGCGTTGGTGACATTGCTACACTTCCGTGTTGGTCCCAGCGTGCGGACGCTGGTTTGCTCCCAAGCCTTGCGGCTATACTAACTCGCTTGTTACACCAGTGTGCGGTCACTGGTTTGCTCCAAAGCCTATCAGCTATACAAATCTGTGTTGGTCCCAGCGTGCGGACGCTGGTTTGCTCCTAAGCCTTGCGGCTATACAAACTCACTTGTTACACCAGTGTGCGGTCACTGGTTTGCTCCAAAGCCTTTCAGCTATACAAATCTGTGTTGGTCCCAGCGTGCGGACGCTGGTTTGCTCCTAAGCCTTGCGGCTATACAAACTCACTTGTTACACCAGTGTGCGGTCACTGGTTTGCTCCAAAGCCTTTCAGCTATACAAATCTGTGTTGGTCCCAGCGTGCGGACGCTGGTTTGCTCCTAAGCCTTGCGGCTATACAAACTCGCTTGTTACACCAGTGTGCGGTCACTGGTTTGCTCCAAAGCCTATCAGCTATACAATTCTGTGTTGGTCCCAGCGTGTGGACGCTGGTTTGCTCCTAAGCCTTGCGGCTATACAAACTCACTTGTTACACCAGTGTGCGGTCACTGGTTTGCTCCAAAGCCTTTCAGCTATACAAATCTGTGTTGGTCCCAGCGTGCGGACGCTGGTTTGCTCCTAAGCCTTGCGGCTATACAAACTCGCTTGTTACACCAGTGTGCGGTCACTGGTTTGCTCCAAAGCCTATCAGCTATACTAATCTGTGTTGGTCCCAGCGTGCGGACGCTGGTTTGCTCCTAAGCCTTGCGGCTATACTACTCGCTTGTTACTCCAGTGTGCGGTCACTGGTTTGCTCGCTAAGCCTAACGGCTATACTATTCAGTGTTGTTTCCAGCGTGCGGACGCTGGTTTGCTCCAAAGCCTTGCTGCTTAACGATTCTGCTAATTTGCCAGTTCCATCTGACTGCTGCTATTATCTCTGGGCTGCCCTGCCCGGTATTGGTAAGGCCGGTAGAACCTTTTACCACATTCCATCTGAGGTTGCCTTACCCGGTATTGGCAGGGCCGGTAGAGCCTACATTGTGTATCTATTGAGGCTGCCTTGCCCGGTAATTTGGTAAGGCCGGTAAAACCGTTATGCTATTCCATCTGCAGGTTGCCTTACCCGGTATTGGCAAGGCCGGTAGAGCCTAAAGACTGTCCTGTCCGGTATATTGACAGGACCGGTAGAGTCTGCCTTCTGTCTGTGCTATATTCTGTATATATATATATGTATGTTATTGCCATCCTAAGTTATCATTTATTATTTCAATAAAATTGATTTTTTTTTTACCTAAAACTTGTGTCTGAGAGTCATAATAAACCGTGACAGTTTGCTACTTCTGCTATTCCTGTACTGGCCCCTAGGGGCATTGTATTACTCCTTGATTCAATAAACTGTGTTTTGGTCTGAGTGTCAGAAAACCGTTACACAATGTCCTCAATGGAGGACATCCTCACGGAACAGCACCGATATGTAATTGGTCTCAGGGGCACCACGATTCTTGATGGACAGGTTGACTGAGCCTCCTGTATGCGGGTGAGCTCAGGAGAGTGGTGGACAAAGACGACACAATCTGAGCAGGGGACATGATAGGCTCAGACGGCATATTAGGAGCTGTGGGAGAGTCGGCATTGATATTCTTCGTCCCAGGTATATAGGAAATCACAAAGTCGAAACGGGAAAAGAGCGACCAACACGCTTGCTGGGCATTCAGTCATTTGGCTGATGCCAAGTACTGGAGGTTTTGATAGTCCGTTAAGAGACACGCCACATGGGGAGACCCCTCCAAGAAGTACCTCCATTCGGCCAAAGCCAAATTAACTGCCAGCACCTCTCTATTCCCTGTATTGTAGTTTCTCTCAGCAGGTGAAAAGCACCTGGAGAAAAATGAACATGGGTGGAGTATGCCTGTATCAGGGTCTTTTTGGGAAAGGACCTCTCCAGCAGCAGTTTCAGAGTCATCCACCTCAAGAATGAACGGAGCCAAAGGGTCAGGGTACCTGAGAACAGGTCAGGAGAGCTGCAGGGGACCACTTATGTGGATTGACCAATAAACCTTTGCACGGCTTTAAGGCCATTGGGTAAGGGCCAGTCGGTAACACTGGATAGCTTCTGGGGGTCCATGGCCAGGCCTTGGGCAGAAATGATATAACCCAAGAAGGCCAAGGAAGAGGATTTGAAGTCACATTTCTCCAGTTTACAGTATAAATGGTTCTCCCTTAACCAGGTCAACACCTGGGTCATGTGGTTGCAATGTTCCTCTAAGGTGGGAGAGAACACCAGAATATTGTCAGGGTAGACCACAACAAAGGTTAAGAGGGGGTCCTGAAAGATGTCATTAACAAAGTTCTGGAAGACAGCAGAGGCATTACGAGAGACCAAAGGGCATGACCAAGTACTTGTAATGCCCAAACCTGGTATTAAAAGCCATCTTCCAATTTGTAGGTGCCCCTCAGATCAAGCTTGGTAAAGTACCGAGCACCACGGAGACGATCCAGGAGTTCTGGAATAAGGGGCAGAGGGTAGCAGTTCTTATGAGTAACAAGATTCAACCCTCTGTAGTCCACGCAAGGGCGGAGTTATCACAGTGCCTGTGATTCCTGTCAGTCTCATCTAGACAGATACTGATTTGCTGTGTTGGTTTGGCCCGCCCCCTGGTGAACTTTTTATACCTGGCTAGCACAACTGTCAGGTGCCCTTTCGTGGTGTTTCTGTGCCAGTTATCGTTGCTGTGTTCCTGTGTTCCCGATTCCTGTGTACCGACTTGGCTTGTCTTGACTATTCTCCTGTGTTCCTGACTACCACCTTTGGATCCTGACCCGGTTTGGCTGACGTTCCTGCTTGTGTACGACCCGGCTTGTATGACTGCCTTCTACGTGCTCCGACCCGGCCTGGCTGACTTCCCGCTCCGAAGAACGACTCCTGCTTTCTACAGTGTCCTGTGTTCCAGTTGTCGCCGCCGCGACATTGCTATCTACTGTTCCAGCTTTTGGTGTGACTGCCTTGCCTGGTGTACTCCGATCATTGCAGTGCATTTTCCTTTGCAGAGTTGTGCGTATACGCGCCCCCCTCAGACTGCAGAGCCTTGCTATACCGCTGAAAAGCCTCGGGTAAATGTGCTAATTAACCCTAGCAGTGCCGCTGGGTTCCACCCTATCGCTACTCCTGTAAGAGTCTCTTTCTCGGTGAATACTACTGCTGAGCTGGCCGCTCTTCGTCGGCAGCTCCACACATCCTTGCAGAGTGTTTACATCCGTTTGGGCCGGTTGGGCGCCTGAGACTCTCTCTCCTGTTCATTGAGCGATTCCGCTTTACCGAGTAGTGGCAGGCACAGGCATCAGCATTCGTATTCCGGTTATCACGCCCGTGGGGGCTGTCGGCTCTAGCGTGTGCTATCTCGTTGTCCGATTAAGTCTGAGGAGGCTTGGCAGTTCTCGCATTGAAGGCCGGTTCCAATCACGCCCGTGGGGGCCTTTTGCACTTGCACTAGTTGAAGCAGTTCCAGTAGGTACGCCCGAGGGGGCTACGTGGACTCTTGTGCTTCTTACTGTACACCGTGGCGAGGCAGTCAAGTATCCAGCCGGTGATTGTCTTGGTCTCCAGCACAGCCTTATAACACCCTGGGCGTTCCAAACATCCACATCTGAGACTGACTGTTATCAAGGACTTAACCCCTGAGGGGTACTCGCTATTCTATTACTGTGTAATTGTACTTATACGTCATTTGTGCATTTACCATTGTATCTATATATTACCACTGTGTATATTTACCACCACTAGAGGGCGTGTTATTGCCTTATCTTATTTTAATAAAACTGTGTTCTTATTCACCCAATGGTCTGAGTGTCTTAAAAAACCGTGACAGGAGTCTCCTGTCCTTCTTTAACTCAAAAAAGATGCTGGCCACTGCCGGAGACGTAGAAGGCCGAATAAACCCACTGGCCAAACTGTCCTTAATATACTCCTGAAGAATTTTAGTCTCGGGGACCGAAAGTGGGTAGACCCTACCTCAGGGTGGAGTAGAACCCGGTAGAAGATCGACGGGACAGTCATAGGGATGATGAGGTAGAACACCGGCTTTGGTCTTGCTGAACACATCCGCAAAGGCAGAGTATGGGCTAGGAAGGAAAGATGGAACAGTGACCAGAGTGGACAATCAGAGCTCGGACGTACCCGCTGAACTCTCAGAGAAAGAGAAGGCACAATGCCGGGATTATTCTCCCAAAGCCAAGGGTAATCCAGTATAATCCGGCTGGTAGGACACGAGATTAGGTCGAACGCTATGGTCTCCGTGTGAGAGGGGCCCATCTGCAGGATGACTGGGGCTGTAGTATGTGTGATAAGGCCAGCTCCCAATGGAGAACTGTCAACGGTCACAATCCATACTGGATTATTTTTAGGCATGGTTCGGATGCCTTGGAGAGAGGCAAAGGCCACATCCATGAAAAGCCCCGCTGCCCAGAATCTATGAAGACCGAGGACTGTATGGTGTTATGAGCATAGGAGATGTAAACTGGGATGAGGAGTTTGTTGTCCTCTTTGGAGGGAACAGAGAAGAGACTTAGGGTAGGTCCCTCACCAGACCCTAAGTCCAGGCGTTTCTCGGTTTATTCGGGCAGGAATGGGCATAATGCCTGGTTTGAGCACAGTAGAGACAATGTCCCAATGATCTACATCTGGCCTTCTCTTCGTTGGAGAGACGGAGGACCCAGCCTACCTCCATAGGCTCGTCAGGACTCACAGAAGGGGACACCAGGGTCTGGAACCTGGGTGCCAGGTGGACAAGGGTCTTGACCACCGGGAGCCTGCTGAAATCTCAGTCGTGTTCAGAGCAACGCTCTTGAATCCGGTGCTCAAGAGTAGAGCACAAAGCTATTAGACCTTCAAGAGTATTGGGTATACAGCAGGTGGTAAGATAGTTCTTTAGGTGGACTGATCAGCCTCTCCTGAATACGGCCTTTAAGGGCTGGTCATCCCACTCCACATCGTAAGCCCAGGTGCGGAATTCCGCTGCGTATTGTAAGAAAGAGCAGGATCCCTGTTGGATCAAGGATGGCCTCTTCTGCTTTAGCCTGTTGTCCTGGCGTATCAAAAATGGAGCGGGAAGGGGTGATGATTGTCTAAACATTTGCCAGAATAGGGGACTGGAGGTCCAGCAGAGGGGAGACTCAAGCCAGGGCGGGACCACGGAGCAGGGAAACAATAAAGGTAATACGGGCCTGGTCGACGCAAAGTCTTGTGCTTGGTTTTGGAAGTGTAAGTAGCACTGATTAAGAAACCCCCTAAGGTCGGTCGAGGACCCATCGAACTGATCTGGTAAGGGCATCTGGCAAGGTGGGTGACTAACAGGCAGAGGAGCAGGAGAAATAGTGGCCAAAGGGCACGCTGAGGGAACTGCTGCGTCAAAACGCAGCTGCATCTGCTGTAGCAGAGGATATTTCTCAAACCATAAGGGGTTGAGAGATAGGACTTTCTCAAAATACTTTATTTTTTTTAAATCTACCATATAGAATAAACTTTATTTTGAGCATTACTAACCCTTTACTGCGCTTCCTTATGGTTTTACACATTTCTGTATATTCTACCCTGTTTCTAATATTACTGTTTTGCTTCATTTCTCATTGCTTTTTCATCATGGCAACTGTTTCTTTTGATATTCAGGTTGTTTTTTCTTCTTTTACAGTAGATGAAAGAGCATGGGCAGTGTCTACGATAGTCTTAATAACTTTTTCATTGTGGGTTGAAATGTCTGTGTCTGGAAGGTCTTGCAACACAATGAAGCTATTTGAAAAAAGGTTGATACCTTATCGTGGCCATCTGGAGCACCAAGGTGGACAGATCACAGCTAAGACACCAGACTAAATCTATCCAAAATCTGCCAACCCACACTGGACCAGCGTGGCAGATTACTGTCCTTTCCTTCAGCATGGCTTTACAGCAAAAACAATGGCCGTCATTCACCGGAGGCTTGTGAGCTACTTCCTATGGCAGCAGGAAGACCGGCTCAATGGCAGACGCTGCTAAGAATCAACGGGCTGCACTGGGTGCTTTTGGTCTTTTCGGAACGCTTATCATTCGATCTATGAGTATGGTTTCTTGCTTAGAGGAACTAGTACAAGAACAGAGTAACATTAATTAGGACATTATTGGCTTATGTGAGACTTATAAAAGATGAAGATTTAGTCAAATGAGAAGATGGACACTGGCTATACTATAAAGGAACCAATGATGTAAGATGTGGAGGAATCAGATTCTTGATTGACAGTCTCAGTTGCAAAAGTAGAAAGTATTTCAGAAAGAATCACTTCCCCGTTATCAAACTAAACAGTTGCTATGTTCTTCAAATCATTCAGGTTTATGCCCCTACAAATAGCCACAGTGATTATGAAGTTGAATCATTTTATAATGATTTGCTATGCCTCTCCAAACAGGACAATTACCACTACAAGTTTGTAATTGGAGATTTCAATGCAAGAATTAATAAGATCAAAATGGAGAAAAAGCTATTGGACCATATGGAACTGGGAAAAGAGATGAAAGAGGCAACCACTTAATAATATGGTGAGTTGGATTTTCACAAAAATCACTGGGATTGTAGTTTGACTGAACAGCAATAACAGTCAGAAAACATGAAGCACATATTGTATTTTGGGGCTCTCTGTTAAGATATGTCATGAACAGGTGCTTATGAAAGAGCTTTCGTAAACACCTATATTCAGGTTATTATTTTATATATATATATATATATACTAGTATAAAAGCCTGTGTACACGGGCCAAGGTCCGGGTAATGTTAACCTTTTGAGTTCCAGAGGGGTACGCAATGCATTTCTTTGCCCCTCTTGCCTCTTTCTAACCTCCCTTGCCTTTCTCCCTACTCTTGCCCCCATGCCTTTTCACCACTTTCTTGCCCCATGCCTCTTTCGTCACCCCTTTGCCCCTTCCATCACCCTCTTGCCCCCCCATATCTCTTCTGCCCCCCCCATGGCTCTTTCACCACCCTCTTGCTCCGCATACCTGTTTTGCCACCATTTTGCCCCCCCCATGCCTCTTTCATCACACTTTTGCCCCAATGCCTCTTTCACCACACTTTTGCCCCCCCAATGTCTCTTTCACAAACCTCTTGCCCCCCACACCTCTTTTGCCCCCCCATGGCTTTCACCACCCTCTTTTGCCTCCCATGTCTCTTTCATCACACCTTTGCCCCCCAATGCCTCTTTCACCACACTTTTGCCCCCAATGCCTCTTTCACAACCCTCTTGCTCCCCATGCCTGTTTTGCCACCCTTTTGCCTCCCATGCCTCTTTCACCACACTTTTGGGGGGCAAAAGTGTGGCAAAAGAGGCATGGGGAGCAAAGGGTGGCAAAACAGGTATGGGGAGCAAGAATGTGGCCACACTCTTGCCCCCCATACCTCTTTTGCCCCCCATGGCTCTTTCTCCACATTCTTGCTCCCCATACCTGTTTTGCCACCCTTTGCCCCCATGCCTCTTTCGCCACACTTCTGCCCCCCAATGCCTCTTTCACCACACTTTTTCCCCCATACATCTTTTGCCCCCCCATGGCTCTTTCATCACCCTCTTGCTCCGCATACCTGTTTTGCCACCCTTTAGCCCCCCCATGCCTCTTTCACCACACTTTTGCCCCCCCCAATGCCTCTTTCACAACCTTCTTGCCCCCCATACCTCTTTTGCCCCCCATGGCTTTCAGCACCCTCTTGTTACCCATACCTCTTTTGCCCCCATGCCTCTTTCACCACACTTTTGCCCCCCCAATGCCTCTATCACAACCCTCTTGCCCACACATACCTCTTTTGCCACCCTCTTGCCCCATGCCTCTTTCGCCACACTTTTGCCCCCAATGCCTCTTTCACCACACTTTTGCCCCCCCATACCTCTTTTGCCCCCCATGGCTTTTTCACCACCCTCTTGCTCCCCATACCTATTTTGCCACCCTTTTGCCCCCCATGCCTCTTTCACCACACTTTTGCCCCCCAATGCCTTTTTCACAACCCTCTTGCCCCCCAATGCCTCTTTCACAACCCTCTTGCCCCCCATACCTCTTTTACCCCCCATGGCTTTCACCATCCTCTTGCTCCCCATACCCCTTTTGCCCCCCATGCCTCTTTCACCACACTTTTGCCCCCCCCCCGATGCCTCTTTCACCACCCTTGCCTCTTTCTCTGCTGGTGGCCGGATCCTCTGTTCTCACTGGCCGCGCTGCAGTCATGTGCCGTACTGACTGTCAGAATGTGCCGTAGCTGATACGGAGCACGGTGCTGCGAATTCAGACCAGAGTCCTCTCTGTGCACCTTCCTGGGACTGCGTTCAGCCAGTCAGTACTGAGACTGACTGCGCTGCAGGCAGTCTATATTGCGCATGACTGCAGACTACGCAGCCCTCTCAACTGAGCATGACAGCTTCTGACAAACATCCTTAGTGAATTATTATATAGGACTGCTCCTCATCGCAATTGCCACTTCCTCCCAGAAAATACTAACATATTCACATAAAGTGAGAATTAAAGAAAAATATCTCACAAACTATTGTTTAAAACAAAAATATAGGTTGTTTTGAAAGGTCTTTAAAAAAAATAACCTATTTAGGAGTCAATGTAATGTCCCTTTAAAATACAGCTGATCTCTGTCATGCTCGAATTCTCATAGTCTCGCCTATCTAGGTTAGCAACCTCCCACATTCGGAGATATGTGCACATAACTGGGCTTATTGTTCCGCCCTCGTGAGGACTCCTCTTCCAATTAGAAACTAAAAGTTGGTTAATGGGTGTGTAGAACAAGCTTCCAACTATCTGTCAATCAGTGAGGCGACAACCTACCTAATAGCAGCCCCGTTTTACAATACATCGGGATCATCCTGTGTCCAACTAGCGTCACAAAGGTCGTTCTGAATAATGTAGTAGAGGCGTCATTTGTAACCTGCCAATCGCGCACACAACGTCTCTCATACCGAGACACTGGCTGAGCTAGAAAGAGTTACGTCTCCGAGAACCAATGGTGGTGCCTGCTGAATAATGGAATGAAGGGGCGTAACCTGGGGGTGGGGAACTGGGCAAGCAGCGGCGGCGGTGATGGGAATGGTGTTGTTAAGATGGCGGCACTGCAGGAGGAACGGAGCTATGGGTTGTCCTGCGGGACAGTCAGCGGCAGAGTGTCAGTTTTTCACGTCAAGCTTACTGACAGCGCTCTGCGGGCATTCGAGAGCTACCAGAGTAGTCGGGTAAGATAACCACAGGGCAAGGCATGAAGGTTTTGAGGCATCTCCTTATAACTCTTACCACGGTGCCCCAGGACCCTGTAACACAGGACAGGACGACGTGAGACTCTTCAGCTTTTGTTGGACTACAGCTCCCATACGCCTCCTTCAGCTTAGCTACTGGATGGTTATGGAAGTTATAGTTCAGTAATATCTGAAGGGCCTCACGTTCCTCACCCCTCTGGAACCCGTGTACTCCTGAAGGGGAACACACTGGCTATTCCATATATCGTTTTATCATCTTACACGGAGTTGCAACACCACCTCATTCATATACATTACACCACGACCCTGGAATGCTTCTAGTCCTGTTAATTCAGTGCATAAGTTGTAGGACCTCATGATACAGCTCTTCATTCTGAATCATCACCCATTTACATGGGAACATATAGTTTCACTGAATAGCTTACATTTTCTGGGCAATGAAAGGGTTGGGTGACCTCCTTATAGGGCTATGTTCAAGCTGTAATGTCCCAACATCACCCCCTTCTGCTCACGAAGATATGGAATGTCAGGTCATTAGATCCTTTAACCCTTGAGGTGGGGTGGGGGTGCATTGTGAAGCAAAGGGTTAAGCTGTTTAGTCTTATCAGAACACCACAGATTTTGAGGTCAGTACAGTTATTAAATTGTATGCACCACCTTGGTGAGCTTTATAGGGTAATAAGCCTCTTATAAAAACATGTGTCACCAATTGGATATGTCTGATTTGCACTTCGTGAGTTTTATATGTTCAGGTGTGTGTCAGGTTTCTTTAACAGCTTAGATGCCCCCTCAGGCAGCAATAGAGTACACTGGACCTTATATGGCTTATACAGTGCCCTGTAGACTTTAAACCTTCCTCTGCCAACTATGCAGTTCAAATCAATATGTTGCTGGCTTTCCTACTTATGAAGCTAGGATTAGCCCCTACTGTCAACCACTGCAAAGCAAGCATTGACTGCCCTACACATATTCTATGTATTTTTTTTTCTGTGCTGTAGAAGAGTTGGTTGACACTCCTTTTTAAGCACATCAGGTGTTAAATTTCCTGCTGATAAAACTGCACCAGGGCCCTGCTCCACACAGGACGATCACATTTCAGTATGTTTCAGGCCTTTCTGTTAATAATGGGGTTGATTAATTTGTTGCTGCCATAGTTTAGTTTCAGTATCTTACTGTTTCTCATATCTTTTTTTGTAGTTTGCTGTATCTTCACATTCCCTCAGTTTCTTTATTTTATTCTCCTGTGGTCTTACCAAGTCAGGTTACTACCTGGCTTAATTGTTAAGCTGTATTGTGTAGTCAAGTCTTTTTGTTCAGTTATTTTATTTGTTGTACTACTCCATGAAAAGAGATCAAACTACGACGCCATCTAAGATGGCTACAAAAAAACCTTGAAACATTTTTGTTGACATAAAATGGGGCAGTTCTGTTTTAAAATAATTGGATCATATTTTTCAATGGAAAACTCTTCATCGAAAATGTCTTTGATATACATTTTTCCACTAAAAAAGAGTTGTGACATAAGTACACTTTGGATAAATAAAACTTAGTAATTTATTTTTGGGCATGATGCCCCATTAGGGGCTGCACTGTCACATTTTTCACTCTGTTTATTACAGCAAATACTTTTCCATATTCGTATCACCGTGGGTCTGCCCACAGACAGTCCAGCACTGAAATTTCAGGCAAATCTTCTCTGCATGAAAGAAATGGCAAAACCCAAGACTCTGCTTTCAGTGGGCCTTGTTATTGATGTGAATCAGATTCCCTCTAGTCACAAAGAACCAGAGAAGCACTTGAAGTGGCTCCATCCCCAAGAATAAACCATTTTATTCATCCTTTGTTTGTTCTTATCATGCTTCTTACCTCTTCCCTTTTTTTTTTTTTTTTTTTCCCTTAAGATCTCCTTGTGTGTCGCTGATGAGACCCAATTAAGGCCTAAACATGTTTTGGGCCGTACTGTATTTTGTGCAGAGATTTGCCTGATATTGCAGTGTTGGGCCGTCTGTGGTCGGGACCAGACTGATATGAATATGGACATTTCTTCTCCGTGCCACCATAAGGGAGCATAAAGCATTACTGAGCAGCACCTGAGTGTGTACCATCCTATATAATAACTCGCTAAATCGTGTGTAATGCCGCAACATGCGCAGTAGACACTGCTACGAGTGCTGCAGTCATGCTCAGTACAGACTGCCTGTGCCGTGGCTGATACAGAGCTGGGTGCTCCGAAGGAGCGTCCAGCTCTGAATCAGCTGCGGCGCGGGCAGTCTCCACTGTGCGTGACTGCCCCGCGACCGGGTGGCTGTGACACTGTGGCCCGTGTAACGGGCTGTTCAACTAGTAACACATAATTAACTATAAAAATGTTTTGTCCTCAGTGTGCGCTTTCGACACATCTTTTCATGTATGGTTCCACTAAATAATGTTTTACTTTTTTTATTTATTTATCTTTTAAATATGCCCCCAATGGGTCACATTTATCCAATATTTGATGGAGCCTCAAGATTTATTTTTGATGTGACCTGCAGACTGACATCCCTTAGGTAGAAGAATGCAACTTGTTGAAAAATAGGGAACTCTTAAGTGACAAAGACCGTTCTGCACTGCTATTCTGTTTTTTTTTTCTGTTCAGTAAAGGTCTAGTTTGTCAATATTTTAGAGAACTGGACCTGAATCCATCTTTTAGGAAGTACTAAGTTGTCTTTGCCATCTCATCCCTGTGATTACACCTACATTGCCATGCTTTCTTCACTCTTTTTCTAAATTCACAGTGTTGCAGTGTCTCCTTTGTGAATGGCTCATTAGCACATTAAAAATTTGTCTAAATGGGCCATTGTCCTATTCCTGAGGGTGTTTACATATTATGTGGGTATTCACTATATGCACTAAGCTGACGATTTTGTAGGAGCTTTCAGAAACGTGTTTGTCTCCTTGAAGATGGTGAATTTGGGATATGCCGATACCTTTCTATGTTCCGCAGAGATCAGTCACATGCCTACATAACTAAACTAAGTACAGACTGCCCACCAGCTGATTGACGGAAGTAAACACAGGACTCAGCTACACTCTATTTGCCTTGCGGAGTGTGGCTGAGTCTTGTGTTTATATGAATCGGCTGATTAGCACCAGTTTTCTACTTACATGTAAATGTTGTTAGGTGACTGGTCCTATGTTTACCTGTTAGCCATTACATGGCGGACATATGCAGTTATGGCACTCTGCATTATGGGGGGGGGTGCTTCTGTGTCTTCTTGCTAGTAGAGACATGGCAGACTGATCTCGGTGAGTACATCTTCTTCCCCAACTTGCCCTTCCCAACACATTGCCAGCTTTATATTCTAATTGTCAAAGTATCTCCTTCTTCTCTACTTGCATACCTAGTTCTTAGAACATATGGTATATTGTCATATTCTCTATGGCCAGGTGATATCCACATATCGCCTTGTAAACTTTGCCATTAAATCTAACTTTAGTGCATCTACCCCTGAACCCCAAGCTTTTCTAGTAACTTAAAAGGTTTAGGGTTTACTGTTCCTTTAAGTAAAGATGTTGCTGCTATAGGGAAACTCACACCTTGTCTACCCTGAAGGTATTTCATGGCCAAGGCTAAATACCCTGTCTCCCTGTTGTGGCATAAACCTGAGAGCTGCGGGGTAATTTTCTCATCCACGATGCAGCCTTACCTTGCTCAGCAAATCTTCCACAAGAGCAGACCTGGCAGAGGGAAACTTTTTAAAACTATTCCATTGTAATGCAACACATACGTGAACATTGAAATCTTTCTATGCAGGAAGATATATTTTAAGGTTGCAGTTCCACAAGAGTTTTTTGCATTTGCCACAAATATGTCTAGTACATTGCAGACCATCAGCATTGTCCTGTGTACTTTCTTCAAAACCACTTCCTGATATGGCAACCTTGACACAGAAAAAGTGTTTATTCAGCTTTCTCCATCTGTCCTATGCTTTCAACTCATTCAGGCCAGATTTATAGTACAGTATCCACAATATTAAATAATGGGAAGTAAAAAGTGTATGTAATCCAGTAGAAAACAAATATATTGAAAGATGAGGATGTCTGTGTGGGTGGTTTTAGGAGCCATTGAAGAGATGCAAGTGTAGAAGCCCCCCCCCCCCCCCAAATTCAGGAGCTAGATTTACCATTTTAGGAGCCTGGGCTACTAAGTTGCTGGTATTTTTCACCCTTAACATAATCTAATAATAAACCTGCCTTTGACTGGACCATCTGTATGAAGAAAATATAAAAAAATTATATGGCAAACCAACTGTACCATAGGGAACAAATGCCATTTCTAATTGACTTTTAAATGGATCTTTTAATCTCTACTAATGCTAGAGAGGTCTCTCATACATTCTGAAGAATTGCACTAGAGGCTCCTCTATCATTCAGTAGGTTAAAAGTCCTGCTTAAATCAATGGAAATTTAGTGATATTTTCAGTTTCTGATTGTGTGATCAGTTTGTCCCAGAACTGCTCCTGTCTTCTTTCGTGCATCTGGTCCAGTGAGTGAGGGTCTGCTGCAGGGGCATTGGGCTTCCTCTGGCCACTCCCACTACTCAGAAAGTGGATATGGCCTTCACAGCTGAGGTGCTCCTCATTAAACTGATGTTCTAGGCAGTTTCTTACTCTGCCTAATGAATAATTTAGCACAGCATCACCTCTAGGGGCAGTACAGCTAAAAATGACCAGATTGAATATTTTGAGTCGTGTAACCATATAAGGAATTGGACTGGATTTTGATGAGCGTTTATGATGTCTGCATTCATAAATTGTTCCATCTGAGGTGCAACACATGGAGTGTTCCTGCTACTTTGCTTCTTAAGCGCTTAAAGGGATAGTAATACTTAGTTTTATTTTATTTTGTAGGCATTAAAAAACATGAAGAATGATAAGTCTTGTCTCTCAAACCTTTATGGTTTGAGAGATATTCACAAGCAAAGTTTCCCCCTCCCACCCCTTTTACCTAGTGTAAGCCACTTGTTCTCAGATGTGGAATGCAGTCCATAGACCAGACAGATAGAAGGGGACAATTTTCTTCCTATCAGAACAATGAAAGCCCTGCCCCCCTTGACAAGTTTTTCAGCCTTTTCCCTTATCTTAATTGAAGATTGTCCCTCTCTGCAGTCTACCTGGGCACCTCCCTTCTGCTCTGGCTGAGCATTGTTACATCAGTAAAAGGGGCGGGAGGGGGATACTTTGTCATTGAATTACTCTTGAATTATAACTCTGACAGAATTGAAATAACACTCTCCAAAGTCCAAATACTATGATGATTAATTAGAGCTGTTTTATTATGAAACATTACTATCCCTTTAAAGCACGAAACATGTTGATCGATGTGAGGCGACATAGTTTCTCCTACTGATGTGCGCCTCCCAGATAAGCCTCTCCGTATGGCTGAAAAACTTGTGACAATTCCAGTTTTGGAGGTACACTGTATATTTATATGTTTTTCATTGGATGATTTGTGAATAAAGTTGTTTTATATTTTTGGACATGGTCTTGGGTGTGCAGGTTTTTTTTTTTTTGAGTAATATGAATTTGGATCTTCTGAGCAAATATAGGGAAAGCTCAGACTAACTCACCCGTCCTGTAGTCCAACAATCAAATTTCACAAACAAGTGCTTTAACATTGTTGTTTCAAAATTGTCTTGCAATCCTGATCATTGAAATTAAAGGGATAAGGTCAATACAGGAGGTAAGCACTGCTATTTCTGGTGTGGTGTTAGTCTCATGTGACTTGAAGCCACTGAACCTCTGAGAGGTTTTTGTTAGGAACAGGGGGAGACGTTTTAAGAGTCTTATATATATCATCCACCTGCAATCTGGGCCTGATTCCCCTCTTTTGAAAAGAGCGTATTCGTGTATTATAACATCAGGTATTGTCTCAATCACCCAACATTTTAAAACAGTATTGCAGGGATGAAAAGGGAGCTCTTTAAGAGCTCTCCTGTCTTGGCCACCTTTCACTTATAAAATGGGATTACCTTTTTATTTTCTAGCCTTGCATTAGAAATGTGAAGGGCTAATGCCTGAAACTGAAATTAAAAAAAAAAAAATATATAAAACAGGTAGTTACCTGATTTGTGTGTGCCTGCCAAAACTGAGAACTAAACATCTTTTCAACTGAATTATTTGAATAACGATATTTGTATATATTGGTGACTTTTAGAAGCTCTGTTAAAATCACCTAAGTCATGTATAAGGGGCTCCACTTGGCTAAAGACTTATCTGTAGTAGTTGTGTTTTTGAGTGCTAGAAAGTTGTTTCTTACCCCTGTGGCAGCCAAATATAAATACCACATGCAAGTCTCTAAAACCTACTGGTAACATGTTCAACCATTCAGAAAAGCATCTGATTTTAAAATTCGCACATTTATAATGTTTTTCCACAGTTGTTATTTATTAATCCAGATTATAGTGTCTGGAGTTTAAAGCTATATCTCTGCACTATATACAACTAAATGGATGACTCTTTGTCGGATTCCAAATAGGTATACATTACATGTCCACAGAAGAAGAAAAAAAAATGGTCACAGGAGCAGAACATAATGTTGTTTTGTTCAGGGGTTGAAAAATCCCAGTAGCCAGTATGACTGAGCTTCGTACAGCCTTTTCTCTGTCGTCCAATACAGGTTACTGGTAACTTTGGATAGGCGATCAGCCCCTTTAATTAGTCAGGAACAATTCTAGAATTGTATGCAGGGGGTGGAGCCTACCTTCCCTTCTTGGCTACAGCTAGCCAACCAGCTCCAGTAAGATTTGTTCCTTGGTGAAGACACAGGCAAGAGAACAGTTCTGCTATAGTTTTAGAATTTTTTTTTTTATTTTTCTGTTAGATATGGAATACCACCATTAGGTGGTTTACCATAACTGACAATGCCCTTAGATGTGGCTAGCTCAGTAACCAGGTGCTTTTTGTGTACCTTAAGCCCTGGGGGAAAAATCTTGGGTACAAGTTCTTTCCTCAGGAGTTGCCCACTGAGGCTTCTTCTTAATACATGGTAGTCTGAAGACAGAAGATCTGCAGGAAAGGTGAGCAACCCTTTGAGTACTGCAGGTCCACATGTCCCACAGTGCCCCTCCGCACAGGGGTTTTTCCTTTGGACTTCCTATTGCACACTCCTGCACTCATTGAGTTTATCTGTATGTCTGTTGGGTGTTTTGGAGCAGGTGTATTTGGTAACTTAACCCTTTAGCTGCTGGTTTTGCATCTCTGTTTTATTTTTTGGGATATTCTAACATGTTCTAGTGATGTTTCATGTACTTTTATTTTACTGTTTCAACTTTGCAAAAATTTGAGTTCCTGATTTACCGCATAAATGCCATTGCTCTCTTCACTCTATGGGACTGTATAGTTTGGGACATATCCCTGCAACAGCTCAACGTAGCAGCTTCAGAGATGGCTCATTTTAATTGTCTGCCTTTGCTCTATCAGCTGGTTAACGCTGTGTGTTGGGGAGCTCAGGGGGCTTCGGGCACTGTTCGGGTAGTTTGGGAAAACTGTTTCCCATGAGTGCTCATTTCTGATTGGCTCCCGCAACGGCAGCCATTTTGTGCCTTTTCCAGAACGTGTATCCTATGCAGGGCTTGGACTCTCCTTCTCTCCTCTGCAGATTAATCCTTCTCCTGCCAGATAAGTGTATTTTTGAGATTTCTGGGGTGAAATTTTAATCGAACACACTGTATTTGTGTGATTCCATATACTCTAAACCTCTAAACATTTTTTTTTCACACTGTGAGAATGTCTAATCCGTTAGAGCTTGGGGCCAGGCCTAAGACTAAGGACGCTGGGGTCTCTGTGTCCACTATTGCGCATTGCTCCTCTTGTCATTCAGGGTTACCTAGAGAATTCCCAGGTCATTTATGCTTGGCATGTTCTGATGTCCCTGAGTCTCTTCCAGGGACCTCCAGCCATGCATTAGAACCAGTTTGGGTGCAAGAGTTCAAGGCTGCAATTAGGGACCTTAGGTCTACATTGCAACTCTTTCCATCCCAGTTACAGGGGGTCTTCTATTCATGGCAGACCCCTTCCGTCAAATCTTCCCTGCCAAAACCGCAGGGAATACCTGAGTATCGGATTCCTCTGAGGAGGAACTGCTGGTGGATTCAGATGTTGAGGAATGTTCTGCTGTGGGCTCATCTCAGTTTTTTGGGGACCCCTTTGAGACTGATCCTGGGCCCTCGGCTGAGGGTCTGATCCGTGCGGTCTTGACTACCCTAAACATTCCCTTAGTTCAGGTTTCTTCAGATCTCTCTGTGTTTCAGGAGCCTAAAAGCCCCTTACTTGTTTTCCACCTAACCCCACTCTTGACCGCCTTGTGTCTGATGAGTGGAAATCCCCGGACAGGAAACCTTCTGTTTCCAAGAAATTTGCCAAGCTTTACCCCTTCTCTGAGGCGGCGCTTACTCAGTGGGTTCATCCCCCCCCCCCCCCCCCCACCAAATGGATGCTCTTATCTCCATGCTATCTAAGTCTACTGGCTTGCCAGTTTCTGATGTGTCCACTCTGGAAGACTGGACTGACAAGAAACTTGAGGTTTCCCTTAAGTCCGTTTTTGCCACTGCTGGTTCTGCCATGCGTCCAGCGTTCGCTGCTGCATGGGTTAACTAGGCCATTTTGGTCTGGACTGAACAGCTCACCCTAGCTGTCCGTCAGGATACACCTACTTCGGATATGTTACAGCTTCTTGCCAACATTTCTGAGGCCTGGCACTTTGCTTCTGCTGCCTTATTTGATGCCATCATGTCTGTGGTTGCCAGACGGGCTCTTTGGCTCAGATTTGGTCTGCTGACTGCTTCCAAGAAAGCCTTGCTCTCCTTGCCTTTTCAAGGCGCTTCATTGTTTGGGCCAGATCTCAAGGATCTGATTAGTGAGGCCACAGGGGGGTAAAAGTACCCTTCTGCCCTTGGTCCCCAGGAAGAAAAATGCCTCTCAAGCGTAATAGTTTTTTTCGTTCCTTCTAGACTGAGACACGTCTGGCAAACCAGGCGGTTCCCTCAGCTCCGCGTGCCTCCTCCAAGCCCAAACAGCAATGGAAGCCCAAGGTCTCCTCCAAGCTTCCTTTGGCATGACTCGCCGAACCCAGGTCCCCACTCGGCTTTGGGTGGCCGTCTGGGAGGATTCAGTGTTGGACGCGATGGGTTTTACAGGTGGTGGCGGAAGGGTACAGGATCCCTTTTGTCTATCTTCCTCCTTTTCACTTTTTTCCTTGTCATACGCCCCAGATCGCAGAGAAACGCTGTCTGTTCAGTGGCGCTATCCAGGCCCTTTTGGACAAGGATGTTCTGGAGCCTGTTCCAGTTCAGGACAGAGGTATGGGTTTTTGCTCAAACCTCTTTGTGGTTTCCAAGAAGGATGGCGGTTGTCATCCCATTTTGGATTTGAAGGATCTCAGTTCCTTTGGGATCAGGACTCTTTATCACCAGGAGTCCCTAAGGATGGTGATTGCTGCTATGTCCCCGGGGGAATTTCTTGCCTCTCTGGATCTTCAGGATACGTATCTACACGTCGCCATTCATACAGAGAGCCCGCAGTATCTCAGATTTGCCTGCGACCAAGGTCACTTTCAGTTTTCAGCTCTTCCCTTTGGTCTGACTACAGCTCCTCAAGTATTCAACCGTGTCCTTGGAAGCTTTAGTATCCGTCCTCCACCGGGATGGCATCAGAGTTACTCCATACATGGACGACCTGCTTCTGAAAGCTCCCCCTGCGGAACTTCATCAGCAGGTTCAGAACTGCATTCATGCTCTAACCCATCACGGGTGGATCATCAACATGGACAAGTCGGATCTCGTCCCATCCCAGTGTCTGGTCTTCTTGGGCCTTCTCTTGGACACTCGGCAGAGCATGGTGTTTCTCATGGATGAGGTAGCTCACCAGATCGCTTACAGGGTTTCTTCTGTTCTGGCTCACAATCCAGTTCCAGCCAAGAAGCTGCCCTCTCTAGTGGGGAAATTCATCTCCTCCATAGAAGAAGTCCCATTTGCCATGGCTCACACCAGGGAACTCCAGAGGTTTGTTATCCAGGTGTGCAAGGGTCAGCCGGACCTTCTGAAAACGTCGGTGTCACTTCCTCTTCGTGTGGAACGGAGTTTATCGTGGTGGCTCGACCTCTCCAATCTGCTGAAGGGTAAGTCCTTCCTGGTATTCTTCTGGACAATGGTGATGACGGATGCCAGCCTCTCTGGCTGGGGAGCTCTCCTGGTCTCCTGAGTGCTCAGGGTCAGTGTTCTCCGGAGGAGTCTCTCCTTCCCATCAGCATGGGAGCTTCGTGCGATATTTCACACCCTTTGTCATTAGACATCTCAGCTGGAAGACTGTTTAGTCCGAGTAGAGTCCGACAATGCCATGGCTTACATCAACAAGCAGGGCGGAACTGGAAGTCCAGGACAAAATAGCCTTGGCGGAGGAACACGTTCCTGCCATATCCGCAGTGCACATTCCTGGCGTAGACAACATCATGGCGGACTTCCTCAGTCGATACACAGTGGACAGTGGCGAGTGGGAACTGCACCTAGAGGTGTTCACCCTCATTGTTCAGAAGTGGGGTCTTCCTTGCATTGACCTGATGGCGACAAGACACAGCCAGAAAGTTCAGAGGTTCTGCTCTTGCTGGAGGGATCCTCTAGCTCTAGCGGTGGATGCCATGTCCATTCCTTGGTTATTTCCTCTGGCTTACATCTTTCTTCCCCTTCCAATGTTGCACAGGGTGTTGCGGAAATTTGAGACTGGAGCCTCCCCAGGCTTGGTTTCCGGGGTTTCTGGATCTATCAGTGGAGGAGCCATTCCGGCTCCCATACCGTCCGTACCTTCTACAGGGTTACCTGTGGAAGGAGGATGTTCATCGGCTAGCTTTGACTGCTTGGAAATTTGAATCCTCAATATTGAAGAGAGCCACCACACCAGAAGAAAAAGCTACTATGCTCAGTGCATGCAAACCTGTTTCTTCTAAGGCCTACCATTGTGTCTGATCCATCTTTCTGTCTTGGTGTGCTGACAGGGACCTGTCTCAGGAATTTGATCCTCCTACGGTCCTGGCCCTTTTGCAGGACAGCGTGGACAAGGGCCTCAGCTTGAGTTCCCTTAAGGTTCAGACTTCTGCTCTCTCTGTTTTCTTTCAGAGGCACATTGCCATACTTCCTGATGTCAAGGTTTTCTTTCAGGGCGTTGCTCATACTCATCCTGTCTTTAAGAGTCCCGCTCCTCCGTGGGATCTTAGCTTGGTTTTGGATGTTCTTCAGTGCCCTTCATTTGAGTCCTTGGCTACTATTCCTCTACGCCTGTTGACGTGAAAAATTAGCCTTTCTCCTGGCAATCATGTCTGTTCGCCGTGTCGCAGAGTTGCATGCTCTGTCCTGTAAACCACCTTTTTTGGTGTTTCCTAAGGACAATGCGGTGCTTCGCACCTCTCAGGAGTTCCTCCCCAAGGCGGTTTTGGAGTTCCACATCAATCAGGAGATTGTGGTGCCTTCTTTCTGTCCTGACCCTACCTCTGACAAAGAGAGGGATCTCCACTTGTTAGATATGTGATGCGTTTTCTCAAGTTTTATGTCCATCGCACTGAGTCTATCAGGCAATCTGACTTGCTGCTCATCTTTCCTGAGGGCCCCAGGGCAGGAAGACCTGCATCCAAAGTGACTATTGCGTCCTGGATCAAGTCCAGTATTCGTAAGGCTTACGAGCTCATGAAGAAGCCTGTTCACTTTTGGGTCATAGCTCATTCTACTAGATCTATTTGGGCTTTTTGGGCTTACAAGAATCAGGCCTCCGCTGATCAGTTGTGCAAGGCTCCCATTTGGTCATCTGTGCACACCTTTTCGAAACACTACCGTGTTGATGTGCTAGCATCGGCTGATGCCAGCTTTGGAAGGAAGATCCTGGAGGTAGTCTTGCCTGTCTAGGATCTTCTTCGGTTCTTGGTGCTTCCTTCACTTTTGAGCCCTGGTGGCTCTTGTTCAGTGTGCTGTGTAACAGTTCCTGGGGTGGTGTTACCCCTGCTCAGTGTCCGTTGACACTTCATTGTTTTGTTGGGCTATCTCTGATCTGATGGTTCATATCTGCTCTGGTGACTTTGGGGGCCTTGTGCCTGGTCCTTGCCTTACTTCCTGCCTCTAGGGAAACTCAGTGGTTGGACATCCCAAAGTTACCAGTAACCTATATTGGATGACAGGGAAAAGAGGATTTTAGTCTTACCTGTTAAATCCTTTTCTCTTAGTCCATACAGGTTACTGGTCTTCCGCTTTATCAAGGGACCATGCTTGGCTCTCCTGTGGCAGACCGTGGGGGTCCTTTGGGGTCATGCTCACAGGAGTCTTCTTTCCCTTCACTATCTAGTCAATTGTTAGTTTCTCAAATCTTTCTGGAGCTGGTTGGCTAGCTGCAGCCAAGGAGGGAAGGTAGGCTCCACCCCCTGCATAAAATTCTAGAATTGTTCCTGCCTACTTAAAGGGGTGGATTGCCTACCCAAAGTTACCAGTAACCTGTATGGACTAAGAGAAAAGGATTTCACTGGTAAGACTAAAATCCTCTTATCGAATCATCTAGATTTTTTTTTTTTTTTTTTTTTTTTTTTTTTTTTTTTTTTTTTACATCTGTATACAATAAATTCCTTCACCAAGACTTGAGGGCTTGTCCACTTCACATTGCACACTTTCCCAAAGAATGCTGATAAGACTGTGATGGGTATCCCAAACACAGCTTGCAGCAACTTCCCATTGACTAGAGGTGGTCACCAGTGGAACTGCTGCAGTGAAGATCTGCATGGCTGCCCAGGCCATTCAGATGGCTGTTTGAAAAGTTGCAGTTATCTTCACATTGATGTAATAGCATATACTGGCAATGCGGAGCAGTTTAGTGTACAGGCGATACCAGCATGGCTGCAGTGTTGCCACCTTGATACAACCTGTATAAACAGGGCCTAAGCTCATAGTTGGCTCCTGAAGATTCTGTATGGCTACAATTTTTTTCTTTCATTACCTTTGGTGTAATAATCTATTTAATTTCCGGGGGGTTTTGAAAATCCGTGGCAAAGCATTGCCGCTTTCTGCATTAAAAGGGCACCAATACAAAAAGTCAAAGGTGTCTGCATTACTTTTATTTAAAAAAACAAAACAAATACCCTATAGAAGTCATACAACCTTCTAAAGTTTTTCTGGGGTCTACATGTGTCAAATGGACAACACTCAGGACCCTGCAACCACCTCTTCACTTGTAGAAGAGGCAGTGATATGAAAGGTTGTCTCTCTCCTTTCTGGGGGGAGGGGGAAGGAGGGATTTAGCAGCATGCTCCATGACATACAGCTGCTTCCAGAAGCATGTCTATAAAGTTCAGCAGGTCATACAGAAGCCTTCCAAGCATAGTCATGTGGACAGCGGGCCCATTAAACTAGTGAGATGGCTGCTGCTGCTGCACTGGCTTTTAGCTGGGGTCTCTGCTGCATTAGGAGGCTGCATGATGTTTATTTTCTTGAAATGAAATAACAAGTGCACCTTTTTGGTGTTAATGTCCCTTTAATCCAAACTTATTTGTAAGTATACTTTAAGTAGTGGGGATGCAAAATTCCTGGAAGCTGAAGTCCACCCCCCCCCCTTTAAATGCCAGAGGGGTATGCAGAGCTTTATGTGCCCCTCTGACACGCACAAAGGGTGAAATTAAGGTAGCAGTGTGTCATTTTAAGGATTCCAGCATTTTACTGGAATTAACATTGTTGGAAGATTTGATCTCCTTGCCGCCCCCCCTTGCTTTCCTGCAGTTCACCATTTCTACTCCTGCACTTTTTTTCTGTTATGTTATACAATGACCTTTTGTAGTATATGGCTGTTTACCCCTTTATGTCCCCTTTCTCAGTGCAGCGGGCAGAGAGGTGGGGAGGGGGGGAATTTGTAGCCACCTCTTATCCACTGACTTCCTACAAATCATGCCTTCTTGCTTCCTGTTGTTGTGGGGGTTGGGAGAAACAGAGAACTTTCCTCTGAGTTTCACATTGCTTATGTTAATCCCTTTTAAAGACACAGCCTCGCTTAGAGGCATGTGGTAATTGTGTACAGGGCTTTGTGTTCATTTGTTGCCTGCAAGTCATTCATTGAAGCCCAGCATTTGGTGGCTTTAGTAAAAATGGGCATAAGAATTGTCAGCTTATTTGTCTATTGGCTAAAAGTGCACTTGTGACTGACTTGTGCATAGTTACAAACCCTTCAAGGGCTGGGAATATTTCACACCTTTAAAGTGATACTAATGCTTTGTTTCAAAGTGGTTATATGTTAAAAGCTGAAGTAAATTATACTGACCCAGGTAATTTCCCTGAGAATAATTTAGCCTTAAAATTGTTTCTGCACTCATCCTCCATATCAATGGACTTAAATTAGTTCTAAAGTCATAAGTGAGCAGTCTAGACATATGGCTCACATATCAGAAATTCTCAGTGCAACAGACAAATAGGCAGTGTTATGCTGACGGAGTTCATTACTTGGATCTGCTTTATTGTCACATATACACACGGCCACACTATGTGAGCCATTCAGTCTTCTGTCTGGACAGCCCACTTGTTACTTTAGAGATGACATGATTCCATTTATATGGAAGTTAAGTGCAGAAAACAGAGGAAGAAAAATTACAATGCGCTATGCAGGCTTTATAGTTTTTGATCCCAGTGGAAAAATATAAGAATAAATAAGCTCATCCACATAAGTAATTATCCAAAATTTTAATGGGGTTCTAAAAGGATCAAACACAATAAAAGTCGGTCTTGTTACCCCCAGATCTGCTGCTGCTTCTCAGGTGCTCACGGTATCAGCACTTGGAATAAATGCTATTGAAAAACAGGGAAAAAGAAGAGCACAAAAAACCATATGAGAGCAGCACCTGTATAGACACTAATATAGAAATATCCCCTATCCGATGTGCTTGTACTCACAAAATCAATGTTGGAAGTGTGCCTTTGGAATATCAAATTCGTAGTTAATACTAAATCAAGCAGATGGACTTCTTGATCTCTGCTGGGTATTAAATTGATCTGGTCTTCCGGGTTTCTCCCCATATGCTCATCTGATCACTCCTTTTCTCACTCTGGAGGATTTTCTGGGGTATAAACAAAAGTAGAAACATCGGGCACAGAGCCCTCTAAGAGTAACACGGCGAAGCAATGCAAATATCTCCCTAATCACCAGATGGTTCTAACACACAGGCATATAGGAGTGTCAGTGGAGGAGATGTGTAGCAGATTTATAACGAAGAGATACCAGTAGCCTCTTGGAACCGTAGAAGCAGCAATATTTAATACAAAGTAGCAAAATATATAAAATATAGTTAATGGTATATTAAAATCAATAGGGATAAGCAATTCCCATGTAATATAACCACCTCCTGCATTTCGTGAGAACCTCTCACTACATCAGGGATATCACTGGCGTCTCTTAGCAATACATCTTCTACACATCTCCGCTGACACTCCTGTGTATGTATATATATATATGTATGTATAATATATAGAACAAGTCAATGATAATAGTGATATTTGCGGTACTGGCGGCCAGTTAGGCCTTAATAGCCTACTAGTTCATATGTTTGAAGTTTAATTAGTTTTTGTTAAAAACCTTAGATGGGTCGCATTTTGGACTAACATGCCATAAAAGTACCACATTCACACATTTCTTGCGGTTTGTTTGGGAAATCAGTTTTCACAAAAAAAGTCAGAACTTGTGGTGGGACCCTATCTGATACGTGCCCCCCCCCCCCCCAAGCTAATGATCTCCCACCTGATTCAGTTGGGAGACAATAGGCATGAAGCAGATGTGCAAGAGGGCTCCCCTGCTTCCATCCTACCCTAAGTACAAGGTAGAAGTGGGCCAGAAAGTTTCCCTCATTGACGTGAGAGAGTTTCCCTATCCTGCCCACTACTGCCGAGGAGTTCTGGGTAGAATGGAAGCACAGGAGCCCTCTTGCTTTCCTGTGTCACCTCCATTGATCTTCAAGCTGGGAAATCAGTCGGGGCCCAACAACTTAACTGTTCAGTGCCACAGAGGAATCCAACAGGCGAAGGTTTTGGGGAGGGGTTTAAGGGGTTAACATTAAAAAACAAACTTTACAATACTTTACATCCCCCTTTGTCTCTGAAAGGCTTACATTTACAAGGTTTTCTTTTAAGAATGTTTGTTTCCCTGCTGTGCAGGTGGTTTGCTCTGGAACTACAGCTCCCTTTAGCTTCTAGAACTGTGCATGTAAATTATACAGACAAATATAGTATCCTATAGAATAATTCACTAAGATGTTTGTCAGAAGCTGTCATGCACAGTAGAGACTGCCCGAACATACAGAATGCTGAGAGCAATCTGTGCTTTTGGGCAGTCTCTACAGTGCATGACTGCGTCGGTGGCAAGACGCAGAGCAGGACCAGCCTCTTAACGTCACCCAGACCTTGGCCCGTATACATGGGCTTTTACACTAGTTCTGTTATATAATAACTGTAGCTTTCTCTCTTACTCTGTAACCCCCCCCCCCCCCCTTTCAACAAATGATGGTGTTAAGCTGGGCAAGAAGCAATTTTAAAATGTCTTTTGGTGAAAAGATTTTAATTCCAGGCAGCCTTCATAATGGAATTGGGTAATTTATGCTTTGACTGCATTGCTTGGCACAGCCTTTTTGTGTTTTTGGCCAAGTTTGCTTGCACGGGTAGATTGTCAGCCAAAAGGGCTTTTTGGCAGTTTCTCAGATTATTCATCAACTAACAGTAGGTGCTATTGAATGTCAGCGATGTCTTTTCTCTGTTGTCCAGTACAGGTTACTGGTAACTCTGGTAGGCGTTCCGCCCCTTTAAGTAGGCAGGAACAATTCTAGAAGTGAATGCAGGGGGTGGAGCCTACCTTCCCTCCTTGGCTGCAGCTAGCCAACCAGCCCCAGAAAGATTTGTTTAGTGATTTTTCATGTGTTTAAATATTACACCTTCAATTCTGTAAAATTTGAGTTCGCGTTACTGCATAGGTGCCATTTCTCCAGTCACTTCTAAGGGACTGTACAGTTTGGGACATATCTCTGCAACTGTTTAACCTAGCGACTTCTGAGATGACTCATTTTACTTGTCTGCCCTTGCTCTATCATCCGGTTCATGTTTCGAGTGTGTTTGGGGGCTCAGGGGTCTTCGGGCACTGTTTGGGGTACTTTTCTGGGAAACTACATTTCCCGTAAGTGCTTGCTTCGCGCACTCGTTTCTGATTAGCTCCCGCCTTGGCAGCCATTTTTTGCTCTTTCCAGAACGAGTATCCTACGCAGGGCTTGGACTCTCCTATCCTCTGCTGATTAATCCTTCGCCTGCCAGATAAGTCTATTTTAGTGATTTCTGGGGCGAAACTTTAATCATACACACTGTAATTGGGTGATTTGACACTGTGAGAATGTCTATACCATTGGAGCTTGGGGCCCGACCCTAAGACTAATGATGCTGGGGTCTCCGTATTCCCTATTGCGCATTGCTCTTCCTGTCATTCAGGGTTACCTAGAGAATTCTCAGGTCACTTAAGCCCAGCATGTTCTGATGTCCCTGAGACTCTCTCAGGGACATCCAGCCATACGTTAGAGCCAGTTTGGTTGCAAGAGTTCAAGGCTGCTACTAAGGACTTTAGGTCCACTTTGCAATGCTTTCCATCCCCGTTACAGGGGGTCTTTCATTCTTGGCAGACCCTCTCCTTTGTCAACTCTTCCCTGCCCGAACCTTAGGGTGTACTTGACATGTCAGATTCCTCTGAGGAGGAACTGTTGGTGGATTCAGATGTTGAGGAATGTTATGTGGTGGGCTCCTCTCAGTTTTTTGGGGACCCTTTTGAGGCTGATCCTGAGCCCTCAGCTGAGGGCCTGATCAGGGCTGTTTTAAATACCCTAAACATTCACTTAGTGCAGAAGGTTCCTTCTGACCCTTCTGATGTCTTTCAGGAGACTAAAAAGCCCCTTACTTGCTTTCCACCTAACCCCACTCTTGACCGCCTTGTGTCTGAATAGTGGACGTCTCCAGACAGAAAACCTTGTCTCTCCAAGAAATTTGCTAAGCTTTATCCCTTTTCTGAGGCGTTGCTTGCTCAGTGGGTTCATCCTCCTAAAGTGGATGCTCCTATTTCCAGGCTATCCAAGTCTACTGCCTTGCCAGTGTTTGATGCGTTTGCTCTAAAGCAGCGGTTCTGAACCTTTCTAGTGCCACGACCCTTTGATAAAATTTCCCAAGTTGTGGTGACGCCTAACAGTAAAATTATTTTAGTTGCTCCTTCATCGCTGTAATTTTGTTACTGTTATGAATCGAAATAGAAATATCTGATGGTTTTAGGCGACCCCTGGCAAATCGTCATTCGACCCCCTAAGGGGTCCCGACCCACAGGTTGAGAACCACTGCTCTAAAGGACTGGACCGACAAACTGTCTCCCTCAAGTCCATCTTTGCCACTGCTGGTTCTGCCATGCGTCCAGCATTCGCAGCAGTATGGGTGAACCGGGCCATTGCGGTCTGGACTGAACAGCTCACTCTTGCTGGCTGTCAGGATGCACCTACTTCACATAAGTTGAGGCTCCTTGCCAACATTTCTGAGGCACAGCACTGTTTCTGCTGCCCTATTTGATGTCATCTGTTTGGTGGCTAGGGTTTCCGCCATGTCTGCGGTTGCCAGACGGGCTCTTTGGCTCAAGATCTGGTTTGCTGATACTGCTTCTCAGAAAGCATTGCTCTCCTTGCCTTTTCATGGCACTTCTTTGTTTGGGCCAGATCTCAAGGATTTGATCAGTGAGGCTACAGGGGGTAAGAGTACACTCCCTACCCTTGGTTCCTAGGAAGAAAACACTGCTTAAGCGTAACCGATATTTTAGCTCCTTTCAGAATGAGACGCGTCCGGCGAACCAGACTGTTCCCTCCGCTCTGTGTACCTTCTCCAAGCCCAAAGAGCAATGGAAGCCCAAGGTCTCCTCCAAGCCCAAGGCTTCCAAGCCTTCTTCGGCATGACTCGCCGAACCCGGGTCCACACTCTGCTGTTGGTGGTCGTCTGCGTCACTCACAGCATTTGGGAGGATTCAGTGACGGACCCATGGGTTTTGCAGGTAGTGACGGAAGGGTACAGGATCCCTTTCATCTCTCCTTTTTCGCTTTCTTCCTTCTCATAAGCCTCAGGGCGCAGAGAAGTACTGTCTGTTCTGCGCTTTTCAGGCTCTTCTGGACAAGGACGTTCTGGAGTCAGTTCCAATTCAGGTCAGACAGAGGTATGGGGTTTTTACTCCAACCTCTTTGTGGTCTCCAAGAAGGATGACTGTTGTCTCGTTTTGGATTTAAAGGATCTCCATTCCTTTGTGTCCCAGACTCATTATCACCAGCTGGCTCTATGGAGGGTGATTGCTGCCATGTCCCCGGGGGAATTCCTTGCAACTCTGCATCTTCAGGACGCGTACTTACACATTGCCATTCAGAGAGCCAGCAGTACCTCCGGTTTACCTGCGACCATGGACATTTTCAGTTCTTGGCTCTTCCATTTGGTCTGACGACAGCTCCTCAAGTCTTCAACCGTGCCCTGGGAGCCCTAGTGTCCGTCCTCCACCGAGACTGCATCGGAGTTGCTCCACTACCTGCTTCTGAAAGCCTCTTCTGCGGAACTTCTTCATCAGCAGGTTCAGCAATGCGTTCATGCTCTCGCCCATCACGGGTGGATCATCAACTTGGACAAATCAGATCTTGTCCCATCCCAGCATCTGGTCTTCCTGGGCCGCCTCTTCGATACCCAGATCATGGTGTTTTCTCACAGATGACGTGGCTCACTAGATCACCCACAGGGTTGCTACGATACTGGCTCAAGATCCAGTTCCAGCCAAGAAGCTGTCATCTCTTGTGGGGAAATTCATTTCCACCATAAAAGAGGTACAATTTGCCATGGCACACACCAGGAAACTCCAGCAGTTTGTGATCCAGGTGTGCAGGGGTCAGCTGGACCTTCTGAAAACGTCGGTGTCACTTCCTCTTCATGTGGAACTGAGTTTGTCGTGGTGGCTCGACCTCTCCAATCTGCTGAAGGGCAATTCCTTCTTAGTTTCCTTCTGGACCACAGTGACAACGGATTACAGCCTCTCCGGATGGGGAGCGGTCCTGGGTCGCCTGAGTGCACACGATTTGTGGTCTCCGGAAGAATCTCTTCTTCCCATTAACATGTTGGAGCTTCGGGTGATATTTCATGCCCTTCGTCATTGGACATCTCAGCTTGAAGAATGTCCAATCCGGGTAGAGTCCGACAATGCCACGGCAGTGGCTTACATCAACAAGCAGGGTGGAACAAGTAGTCTAGCCGCTTAGTTAGAGGTCAAGGCTATTTTGTCCTGGGCAGAAGAACATGTTCCTGCCATATCCGCAGTGCACATTCCTGGTGTAGACAACGTCATGGCGGACTTCCTCAGTCGAGACACAGTGGACAGCAGAGAGTGGGAGCTGCACCCAGAGGTGTTCACCCTTATTATACAGAAATGGGGTCTTCCTTACATTGACCTGATGGCTACAAGACGCAACAGGAAGGTTCCGATGTTCTGCTCTCGATGGAGGGACCCTCCTAGCTCTGACGGTGGATGCAATGTCCATTCCTTGGTTATTCCTTCTGGCCCACATCTTTCCTCCCCTCCCCATGTTGCACAGGGTTTTACGGAAATTACGACTGGAGCGTTGATTGCTCCATACTGACCTCGCCAGGCTTGGTTTCCAGAACTTCTGGATCTGTCAGCAGCAGAGCCATTCCGGCTCCCTTGCTGTCCGGGTCTTCTTCTACAGGGTTACCTGTGGAAGGAGGATGTTCGTCGTCTAGCCTTGATGGCTTGGAAATTTAATCCTCGATATTGAGGAAGAAAGGGTTTTCTTCTGGTATGGTGGCTGCTATGCTCAGTGCCCACAAACCTGTTTCTTCCAAGATCTATCATAGTGTCTGGTCGACCTTCCTATCTTGGTGTGTTGAGAAGGACCTGTCTCAGGAATTTAATCTGCCTATGGTCCTGGCCTTTTTGCAAGATGGTGTGGATAAGGGCCTCCGTTTGAGTTCCCTTACGGTTCAGATGCCTGCTCTCTGTTTTCTTTCAGAGGCGCATTGCTATTCTTCCTGATGTCAAGGTGTTTTTCTTCCAGGGTGTTGCTCATACTTGTCCTGCCTTCAAGATTCCTGCTCCTCTGTGGGATCTTAACTTGGTTTTGGGCGTTCTTCAGTGCCCTCCATTTGAGTCTTTGGCTACTATTCCTCTATGCCTGTTGACATGGAAAATGGCTTTTCTCCTGGCAATTGTCTGTCCGTCGTGTCGCGGAGTTGCATGCTCTGTCCTGTAAACCACCCTTCTTGGTGGTTCACAAGGACAAGGAGGTACTTCGCAGGAGTTTCTCCCGAAGATGGTTTCGGAGTTCCACATCAATCAAGAGATTGTGTTGCCCTCTTTTTGCCCTGACCCCACCTCTAACAAGGAGAGGAATCTCCACTTGTTAGAAGTGGTGCGTTATTTTATGTACATTGCACTGAGTTTTTCAGGCAATCAGATGCGTTGTTCCTCATTCCTGAGGGTCCTAGGGCAGGAAGACCTGCATCCAAGGTGACTATTGCTTCTTGGATCAAGTCCACTACTCGTAAGGCTTATGAGCTGAGGAAGAAGCCTGTCCATTTCAGGGTCACTGCTCATTCTACTCTATCTGTTGGGGCCTCTCGGGCTTACAAGAATCAGGTCTCTGCTGATCAGTTGTGCAAGGCTTCTACCTGGTCGTCTGTGCACACTTTTTCAAAGCATTACCGTGTTGATGTGCTGTCATCAGCTGATGCCAGCTTTGGGGGGGGGGGAATACTGGAGGCAGTCTTGCCTGTCTAGGTTTTTCTTCGGTTCTTGGTGCTTCCTTCACTTTTGAGACCTGCTGACTCTAGTTCAGTGTGCTGTGTAACAGTTGGGGTGTTGTTACCCTTGTTCCGTGTCCGTTGACACTTCATTTTTTTTGTTGGGCTATCTCTGATCTAATGGTTTATATATGCTCTGGTGACTTTGGGGGCCTTGCGCCTGGTCCTTGCCTTACTTCCCACCTCTGGGAAACTCAATGGTTGGACATCCTAAAGTTACCAGTAACTTGTATTGGACGACAGAGAAAAGAGGATTTTAGTCTTACCTGTTAAATCTTTTTCTCTTAGTCCATACAGGTTACTGGTCTCCCACCCTGTCAAGAGACTATGCTTGGCTCTCCTGTGGCAGACTGTGGGAGTCCTTTGGGGTCATGCTCACAGGAGTCTTCTTCCCTTGTACTATCTAGTCATAGTGTCTCAAATGTTACTGGAGCTGGTTGGCTATGTTCAGCCATGGAGGGAAGGTAGGCTCCACCCCCTGTATACAATTGTAGAATTGTTCCTGCCTACTTATAGGGGCGGATCGTCTACCAGAGTTATCAGTAACCTGTATGGACTGAGAGAAGGATTTAACAGGTAAGACTAAAATCCTCTCTTCTTTTCCCTTGGTCACTGAGGATTATTACTGACCCTTGTAAAGTCTGTGGTGGGGTGAAATACTTTTGTAGAACGATGGTCATTTTTAGCCAGAGTTGTGACATTTCAGAGCCAGTTCAGCCCTCAGAATTACACACACAAGATTATATCTTGTAATATCTGGTACAGAGGCTGTACTAAGTGCCCTATAGATTTATAAAAGCTAATGTGTGGGATCAATATAGTGACGATTGTAACAAGCTTACAACAGACAATTCTCCACCCGGTGAGCATGGCTGGGTGTGTCAGGAATGCTTTATAGAGCAATTTAGCACAGGCAGTGTACATATTTTGAGCAATTTATTCTTCATATTTTGGTGTATACTTTTTTTTTTTTTTTCCCCTTCTCTCCTTGTAGGGCAGTTAAAATTATCATATATGCAGTTCTGGGGCACAGAGCAACTGCAGCACAAGGTAGAAATAAAAATTAACACGTTGAATATGAGGTCTTTTGGAGGCGTTACGTCTAGTGTTCAAGGGATTTAAAGTGAAAGTAATACTTTGTTTTAAGTTTATTTTATTTTGTAGGCATTAAAAAAATCATTATGAACGATATTAGTATTCTATTCCCAAGCAAAGTTTCCCCCTCACTGACTGAAACGGTCAAGTCTGCCATCTAGCTGACAGATTTGGAATCCGCAGACCAGCCGGCAGCTCTTCAGCAGAGCCGAGGTCGCAAGATATATAAATACTTAATTGGAATGGTGTACAAAATGTGCTTGCAAACCAGGCACACTTTGTACACCGTTCCAATTAAGTAGTTATTTTTATACCCTGCTATCTCAGCTCTGCTGAAGAGCCGCCGCCAGTCTGCGTACCGGATGCCAAATCTGTCAGCTAGAGCGCTAACATCACTGAGTGTAAACTTTGCTTGCGAATATCTCTCAAACCATAAAGCTTTGAGAGATAAGACTAATATCGTTCTTAACGATTTTTTTTAATGTCTACAAAATAAAATAAACCTAAAATGAAGTATTACTATCACGTTAATGCCCTATGTAATGAATCGAAATTTGTGTTCAATTACTCCAGAATTCCTTCTGTTTTTAGCTTACTGAATTGCACCTATTAAGTGTAACACATGAGCGAGCATGTACACTCGCGAATGCATGCACACACATGGTCACGAGCTATACAATACCATCTGTAAGTAATGCAAGGACATTCTATTCTGGGTGCTACAGATGACAAAGTTGTTCATGATATAGATGTTACAATACCGATGCCAGACAGCTACGTCTGGCTAGAGCACGGGCATCAAAGTGTTTTTTTTTTTCAATCAAAAAGTATGTGGGCCGCATTATTAATTTATTTTGATATGGGGGATATATTATAGCCTTTCACCTGTTTTTAAAAATATGGATCTATTTAGTTATTGATCGAGCCAGTGACAATTCTGATATTTGGCAGAGATCCATTCTTGAAATGTATGATACTGACAGAAAGGGGGTTAGGTCTTACTGACCTACTAGCTTAAAGGGATAGTAATACTTCGTTTTAACTTTATTTTATTTTGTAGCCATTAAAAAACATGAAGAATGATATAAGTCTTATCTCTCAAACCTTTATGGTTTGAGATATTCACAAGCAAAGTTTCCCCCTCCTGTCCCTTTTACCTAGTGTAAGCCATCTCTTCTCAGATGTGAATCTGGTTGTATGACCAGACAGATAACAGAAGGGGACAATCTTCTTTGTATAAAAACAATGAAAGCCCTTCCCACTTGACAAGTTTTTCAGCTTTTTCCCTTATCTTAATTGAAGATTGTCCCTCTCTGCAGTCTACCTGGGCACCTCCCTTCTGATCTGGTTGAAAGAGGGGGGGATACTTTGTTTGTGAATATCTCTTAAACCTTAAAGGTTTGAGAGATAAGACTTATATCGTTCTTCATGTTTTTTTAATGCCTACAAAATAAAATAAAGTTAAAACGAAGTATTACTATCCCTTTAAGCTTTAGAAAACTATTTTTTACTTAATTAACTAATATGCATTAAAGTTCCGCTTTAGTTAAAGTGCCCACCAAACCAATTTCCATATAACATTTAAACATATCAGTACTTGTATTATCCTTAGGAAGTTCGGCATCATTTACAAATTCAACTTTTTCAGAGACTCACAGCAGAAGACAGCGTGGATATTTTGCCAAAGAGGCATCTGTGCTCCTGTGCTGTCAGTCCCTGTCTTTCTCTGATTAGTAAGGGGGAGTCTCTTTGTACCTTAAAGGGATAGTAATACTTAAAATGTAAAAAAAAAAAAAAAAAAAAAATTTTGTAGCTTTTATCCCCTGTGTAAAACACAAGGGTACTCCCACTGCTGAAAGGTGTTTTATTCAAAAGTTATTACAGCTTAAAGTTGAATTTTTTTTAGGTGCAATATCACAGTGGCCCTGTTGCTACACCATCCTATGGAGAGTTATGGTCCATAGGATGGTGTAACAACAGCACCACTGTACAGTTTCAGGCCACTGTGATATTGCACCTAAAAAATTCAGCTGTGAGCTGTAATAACGTTTGAATAAAACCCCTTTCAGCAGTGGGAGTACCCTTTTTTTACTCAGGGGGATAAACCCTACAACTTTTTACATCACTGTTGCACACATGCATTAGTTCATCTCCCCTCCCCACCCCCAAGCTGTTGGGATCATCTCCCATCATGCTCCGCATTGGTCTTCAAGGAGTTAACCTTTTGCGCGTGACAGAGTACGCAATGCATTGCATACTCCTTTGGAACTCAAAGGGTTAAAAGCTCCATTTAAATATATAGGCTTTTTTTGTAGTTGGTTTGCTCTGGCTTTAACTTGATGAATAAGGTCCCTTGTGTTCCACAGGAAATTCCAATTAATTACCAAACCCTCTGACACTTTGGTTGTTAACCAAAGAAACCAGGTTTCTGGAATAACTCCCATTTTTTCTGTAGTTAGATGAGGCGAGTTATTTCCCTGGTAACAGAGAAATGCAGACTACTTCTAGTCCTTCTGGAAAATGACACTGCAGTTTGTCATACCTGTTCTGACGTCTGTGCAGGAAAGAGGACTGTGACATTTGGAGCTTAAGCAATTGCTGTTTCCCTGGTTGCTGTAGGTGCTTGAAGGGTGATGACAGGGCTGTGGAATTGGTAAAGGAATTTATTGGGCAACAGGTTCTGCGGCTGAAATCTTCTCCACCCAGCTTTTAATTGGGGTGCATCTAAACCTTTTTCCTGTCAAGTGCCCCAATACAGGGGGTAACTATACTAAGCAGAGCTGGAGTAAACAGCAGTTAGTAGCAAATTAACATTCCAGTTTATCTGAAATGGTGATTTCACTAAAAATCGGCATATTGCAAGGCAATACTTTGAGACATCACTAGCATTCAGGGGTTTAACCTTTTGAGTGCAAGAGGGGTACGCAACACATAGCTTTGCAATGCATTGCGCACCTCTCTGGCACTCAGAGATAAAGGCCCATTTTAAGTTGGTGGGAATGTGGTTCATTTTTATTCCCTATGGTGCAGTTGGATTACTCCAAATTATATGAGACGCACTATCTGTATACTTAACTTTTTCCTTATACAGTACAGCAGTCTGGTGTCTGTGCTCTGGGCCTTGTGTACAAAAGACAGGAGGAACAAATTTGCTATACCAAATGGGAGAAATAACAATTCCCAAATATCTTTCGTTTAAATGGGTATTTCAAAATGTAAAAAAAAATTGACTGGTTATTTTTTTTATTTTCTTTTGAGAATATATTTTATGGTAGCCTATGAGGTAATATAGAAGATATTTATAATATGTATTCCTAAATAAACCCGCTGAGATTATGCCTGTGAAATCTCTGGACCCGGAATGGTGCAAAACACATACTACCTCCACTACTGTACTTCAACAACCTACTGGAACATTCTTTTGTATCAAGACCCAACAACTACTAAAACAGTTTTAAAGTGTTAGTTATGTCTAAAAAAACTTTTTTTGCATTTAGAAGAGCTTAAAAAGCTGATCTGAATGCAAAAAACGTATCTCTCAAACCGCTATGGTTTAAGAGATACGGGCGTTTAAAGTTTGATTTCTCCTACTGACAGCTGTAAAGCTGTCAGCAGGAGATCCGTGTCGGTCGACACTGTGGCGCTTGAGAAGTGCCGAGATCTCGTTACTTACACGGAATCCCTTCATTGGAATGGTCTAAAACGTGTGCCTGAACACTAGGCACACGTTTTAGACCATTTCAATGAAGTCAGCTACAACACTGACTTCAGGGAAAGGGGAGGGAGGGGGAACTTTGCAAGTGAATATCTCTCGCTGGGGGCAAATTTCTTTTTCTCTGTTGTCCAATACAGGTTACTGGTAACTTTGGATAGGAGATAAGCCCCTTTAATAGGCAGGAACAATTCTGAGAGGTGACTGCTGGGTGGAGCCTACCTCCTCTCCTTAGCTTGCAGATAGCCATTCCATAACCAGTAAGATTTGTTCCTTGGTTAAGACCCAGTTCTGCTATAGTTTTAGCTTTTTATTATTTTCTGTTAGAAATGGAATACCACCAATACCAAATGTGGATAGCTCAGTTTACCAGGTGCTTTTGTGGACCTAAGCCCTGGGGGGGGGAAATCTTGGTTGCAAGTTCTTTCCCCAGGAGTTGTCCACAGATGTTTCTTCTTGATATATGGTAATCTGAAGACAGAAGACCTGCTGAAAAAGGTGAGCACCCTTTGAGTGCTGAGGTCCACATGTCCCACGCTTCCCCTCTGCACAGGGGCCTCTAGTGGAGGTCCTATTACATACTCATGCACTCATTTGGTTTGTTCTGTATGTCTGTGAGGTGTTTGGAGCAAGTTTCTGTGGTAACTTAACCCTTTTGTTGCTGGTTAGCACGTTTTGGTGGGTTTTTGGACACTTTCCCTACTGTGGCCAGTGTTGGGAGTACTGTTTTATTTTAGTGGGCTTTTGTGTTGTCTTGCATGTTGGTATACACCTCGTTAACTTTGTTCCTCACGTTTACTGCATAGAAGCCATTGCTCCATTCACTTCTATGGGACTTTACAGTTTGGGACATATCTCTGCAACCGCTCCTCGTAGCGGGGTCAGAGATGGCTCATTTTGTGGGTTTTCACTTGCTCTGTCATTCGGTCAACGTTCTGGCGATGTTGGGGGCTTTGGGCACTGTTGGGGTACTCTGTCAGCGAAACTAAGTTTCCCATGAGCGCCCTCTTCGCACACTCGTTTCTGATTGGCTCCCTTTGCAGCAGCCATTTTGTGTATTCTCAGATCGAGTATCCTACGCAATATAGAATGCTGGGGCATTTTTAAGCTGAACATGTACACTTGCCTTGCTGGGTGATGTCCATCTTTAGTTTAGCTAGCTCTGCCTATTCAATCCCCTCCATATCAACAGTTTCTTCTCCTCTCAAAAGAATTGTGATTATACTGCTTTATGTTCCATTCCATTAGAGTCTGGGGGAGTGCAAAGAGGGTCTTGACCAAGCTTTGACATGTGTATCTCGAGCTAGAGCTGCTATCACAAAATTGTAATTGCACAGCAAGCCGGATTACTAGTTTTTCTTATAAAAGCAAGTCAAACAGACATTCATTTGAATTCATTGGTGGAGCATATGGTGGGGAATTTGCTTAAATTACACCATCAAGGAAATTAAATATTACAGGATGATTGTATGGTGCTGTGTATGACATTGGTGCTATTTCACTCAACAGCTGGACTATATTTATGTATATGCTCTTCAATATCATTATACAGGGAGTTGTCAATGCATTGACACACCCAATGCAATAGTGTAGAACAGCCTGAATAATTTGTGCGTTTAGGTACTTAACACCATTGTTTTCTAATCTTGAATAGATAAAAACAATATTTAAACTAGTGGAGTTAAAACCTTTTTAGTGTATAGGCACTCTGTGGTGGTCAGGATAGTGTGAATCGTTGGGAAACATTAGATGGTGAAGCTTTGCCTTATCAAAGTACCCTATATAGTGGTTCATTATTCAGTTGAAGCCATAATGCAAAAGTTCACGCACCAGTGTTTTGAGAAGGGGATACTTGGGAGGGTTGTTGGTGCAATTGTGTGTTTGCAGTGGATTGCTGAGTTGTGTGCACTGACTTGTGTTGACAGATATAGACATGGATGGTACACTGTGCCTGATGCTGTCAGCAGAGAGGCTGCAGTGACCTCAGATTCTTGCCATAAGCCCTTAAGGAAAGGGTAGTCAATTGACAGACTACAACTCCCATCAGCTGGAGGTCTATCATCCTCAAGCAGCCAACTGCTGTTTGGGGGTGATGGAAGTTGTAGTCATTATCAGCTGCAGGGCTTATAATTTTAAGTCCTTTGCTACTAGCCAGACCTGAAAAGTTACTCACCACTGCAAGCCAAAACATACCCACCAGGGCTAAATTTTCACTCGCCATTGGCTAGTGGCGAGTGGAAATTTTGAGCCCTGAGCTGGAGGACCTATATTGGTCACCTTGCCTTAACGCATTGAGCACCATATTCGTGAAGATAAAGCAGAGCAATTCTGGAGCAAAATAAACGGCTCCAAAAGGGATAAATGAAAATTTTTAAATGGAGCTTTTAACCCCTTAACAACATGTGACGTACTATGACCGTCACGGTCCTTGAAATACTTAAGGACCGATGAAGGTCATAGTACGTTACATACTTTTTACTTGCATCGCTCTACCAGGAGTGCTGTAAGTAAAAGTAGGGCCTGAAATTGACTGCTCCAAGATCGGAGCGATCTCTCAGGCCCCAAGGTGACGCGCCGGTACACGCAACAGGTCACGGAAACGTCCCAGGAATGCCGGTCGCTAAGGGGTTAAAGGACCCCTAACAGAATAAACTGCTGTAACTTTAAGTATCACATACTTATAGCTATCATGTATAAAACAAATTTCATAAAATATCATCCTGAACTTGCTTTTTAACGCATTTAAAATTTCATCTTTAGAGAGCATTTATTTAATGTATGTAGTGAGAGAATTGATTTTGATTAAAGAGACAGTACTGTTTCACAATAAAAGCAGCTTCAATTAATCTTCATAGTATTTGGGCCATGGAGAGTGTTATTTCAGTACTGTTCAAGTTGTAGTTCAAGAGTAATTGAATGATAAAGAATCCCCCTCCCGCCCTTTTTACTGATGTAACACTGCTCACCTCAGAACAGCAAGACTGTCCAGATGGATGTCAGAGAGGGACAATCTTCAGTGAGAATAAGGAAAAGACTGTCAATTGGGGCAGAGTTCTCCTTATGCTCATAGTAAGAAGACTATTCCTTGCTGTGCTCTGTCTGTTCAAGTGACCAGATTCGACATCTGAGGGGAGGTGGCTTACACTAGGTAAAATGTGAGGGAGGGGGATACTTTATCATTCAGTTACTTTTGAACTACAGCTCTGACAGTATTTAACACCCCCATGGCCCAAATACTATGAAGATTAATTGGAGCTGCTGTCTTTGTGAAACATGTCTATCCCTTTAATGCCCACTGCTCTTAATTATTGGCATCTGGAGTCTTTGACAGTTGAAGAAATACCCAGGTCTCTCATTTGGTTACTTTCAGGCGCACACACAAAAGTGAGAATGGAAACTATTGGCCCACAGAGCAGTTTCAGTCACAGAAATAAAACTTTTCTTCGCTGGTTAACCGAATCCCTGTAGCCTCTCAATTTTAAAGTATTAATATTGAAATTATACAGTTGCCACTTAATGGATGCAAGCAGTTGTTCTCATAACCCCCTACTCTGCTGTGTGAGCAACAAATACATTGCTGTAAAGGAAGGGTGACGTTGATCTAATATGCTATGAAATATCTAGGCATGCAGCCCATATGGTTATACACACAAATTCCCATTGGAAATGTGTTGCCATATCTCTTGGCCTTTGTTTGTAATACATATTGTGCTCTGTTTATGTCTGAAAGTGGAATTTGGATTCAAGTACATCCCAAACAGACTTTAATCTTGCTGTTTTAGCTCTGGTTATAAAAATAAATAAATTAGGTGACAGTTTTAAAACAGTAGGGGTAAAATCTGGTCCCAATTTAAGAAACAAATACCCTTAAACTACATATGAGACACTTGGATTTAAAATGTTAAAGGGATAGTAATGTTTCACAAAAAAAGCTACTCCAATTAATCGTCATAGTATTTGGGCCATGAAGAGTGTTGTTTCAATATTGTCAGAGTTGTAGTTCAAGAGTAATTAATAAAGTATCCCCATCCCGCCACATCCCCACAGATGTAGAATCTGGTCCCTAGACCAGATAGGTAACAGCAAGGGACAATATTCTTACTGTGAGCATAAGGAAACCCTGCTACCCTTGACTGGTTTTTCAGGTTTTTCTTCATGCTCACTGAAGATTGTCCCTCTTGGAAATCCATCTGGATAGTCTTACAGCTCTGAGGTTAGCAGTGTTATATCAGTAAAATGGGCGGGATAGGAATAATTTATCATACAATTACTCTTGAACGACAACTCTGAATTAACACTCTCCATGGTCCAAATACTATGAAGATTAATTGGAGCTGTAAATACTGTGAAAAATCACTATCCCTTTAAGAACCGTGCAACCCCCTAAAGACAGCCTTGTCTCCATTTTGTTTTGGGGTGTTTTCCCCCACTTTTTGTTTTGGCTCCTCTCTGAAGTGTTCTTGACTTTCTTATTTTTATTTTTTTTTTTCTGTCATCCTCTGACTGAAATCTTGCTGTGTGCTAAAAACGAGTTGTTTCTCTCAATACTTGATACTTAACATTGTTCTTTTTTTAAAATTCCCTGTATATGGAGAGGAAAAACAAATGGGATTGCCTAACCCGTTTTAGACGCCAGGGTTAGAACTGAAATCCCTGTATACTTGTGCCTTCCAGTACTAGGGCTTGGTGGGCAGTTTGGGAAGCGGCCAAACCAGTGGAGTTATTTATACATATCCAAGGCAGTTTACATGGCTTGATCTTTGCTTCCACTTAAGTAATATACTGCAGGGGTGCACAGTCTAGTTCTCAATTGATCCAGACACTTTAACCCTTTGAATGCCAGAGGGGTACGCAACACATTCAATCCATATCTATTTAACTAGACTGGCAGATTTAATTTTCAGACATACACATTTACGGTCTGCTTTTTGCGTTTATTCTGTTGGATACTGCGCCAAGCACATCAGTCCATATTCATTGATCTCCACAGGTCCTTTACTGCAGCAAACCAACTGCACCATAGAAGAGAAATGGAAATTCAGTGACTTAAATTGGGCTTTTAACTCTGTGAATGTTGAAGTCGCCAAAAGCATTATGAAGCAATGTATTGGGGACTTCTAGTATTTAAGGGTTAAAAACTCCATTTAAATCAATGGTGAAAGGTTAAGTTGACATTGGTTGGAACTAGAACCTGTAACCCTCAGGTTTGAACAGGTACTAAAGCTGGTACATTAAAGCAGAACTACCACCCGACCAAAATCTTTAACTTAAAGGGATAGTAATACTTAAAATGTAAAAAAAAATATGTTGTAGGGTTTATCCCCCTGAGTAAAACAAGAGGCCACTGTGATATTGCACCTAAAAAATTCAACTTTGAAAATTAATAACTTTTGAATGAAAGACCTCTCCGCAGTGGGAGTACTCTTGTACAACATATTTTTTTTTACATTTTAAGTATTACTATCCCTTTAACTAAGTCCTCATCTGGCGACTAGCTGCTTAGTAGCGCTAGTCACAAGAATTATTACCTTATTTAATAGATTTATGCACTCTTCTATGGCTGACAGTAGCACGGAGCGCGGACATCTTGCCATAGTGATGTCTGCACGCCGGGTCTAGGAGGTGTTGCTAGGAGCAGGCCGGCTCCAAAAGGGACTGACAGCTCAGACATGTGGACGTCACAAATGCAAGATGTCCGCGCTCCGTGCTACTATCAGTCACAGAAGAGAGCATAAATCTATAAAATAAGGTAATAATTCTGGTGACTAGTGTCGCCAGATGGGGACTTGGTTAAGCTAAAGATTTTGTTGGGTGGTAGTTCCTCTTTAAAGGGGAACTACTTCAAGTGTGTCCCGTAATTAAGTTTATATAGCAATTCGCTTGACTAGTAGTTTTAATTTAATTTTTCTTAATTTGTACCCGCAGTCTGTCCAGAAGCAAGGATCAGGATAGTTTTTAAATGTTTACATTTAGCGATACCACAAATTAAGAGACATAAAACTACTATTCAAGCTAATCGCTATATGAACTAAATTATGAGACAAACTTGTATAGTGGTGATGGTTCCCCTTTAAACAACTGAGCTATCTTCCTGGAAAATGGTCATGGATTTCACACTGAATTAGAAATATATAATCTGCAGTTGATTAGTATATCCTGAAGTCCATGCATCAATGCATGTATGGACTAGACAAAGTTGTCTTTGCTGTTTTCTGGCTGTCAGTCCCGGGAACAGCAGAATTTCTTTATAAGGAGGTAATAATTCTGGCGACTAGTACTGTTGAGCAGCTAGTCGCCAAGTGGGTAAATCTTCGGGGTAAACTTTTTGTGAGGTGGTAGTTCCGCTTTAAAGTGGTATTCTGTAGCAAATTACCCATAGGGGACAAATACAAATTCCTGTTGCTTTGAATGGACTTTACAAATTGAAAACTAGAGAGGTCTCACATGTTGCTTTGCAATGCATTGTAGACCTTTCTATCATTTCAGCATTTAACCCCTTAATGATGTGCCACGACAGTCACTGCTGTCCTTTACTTAAAGACCAGTGACGGTCCTGGCACGTCATAGAATTTAGGGGTCCCAGAGAGATGCGCAGCCATGCAGAATTGCTCCTCTTTAGCTTCTGTAATGCCATCCTTGAAATTCAGTGAGCTCACAAAATCTTCCTGCCCCACATAAGGAATTTCATGTGTATAAATGAACAATTTGGGTTCTGTTAAATTGTTTGTTACCTTTTGACCCTGTATATTTCTTAAAATGCCTTTACTTAATACATTCTCTTACTACTTGGTAAATAACCATTGCCATGAGGTAGCTGCTGCCTTAAAAGGTTAGCAGTGTGCACTAACAATGTGCCCTAGTTTGATTCATTAAAATTTTTCATTAAGTATAGCGTTGATTGCATTGTCTGTACCATTACCGTTTGTCCGCAAATCGTTGCTGAAGTCTTCCCCTCCCGCCCCTTTCCATCAAAGTGCCTGTAAGTCTGTTGGATCCAAGTTTGTGTCGGCCAACAGGATGGATCCTCTACAGGCACAAACTTCAATACAGGCTACACGAAACCCTGCCCCCTCTGCAGAGACGTATCTCCTCCTCTGCAGAGCCAGATCTACTTTTCCTCAAGTGTTTCTCAGTCTTCTTTCTTGGAAAGCCACCTGCTCGCTCTGGAGCTTGTAGTGACGTCTGTAGCATAAAGGAGCACTTTACCCCCTCCCATCGGCTATTTCATGGGAGCGCGCGTCCAAGACAGGCATAATACGAGCACATGCTTGAACAGAAGATTTTTAAAGATGGCTCCCGGGCTTCGTTTGCCAGCAGACTTTAACTGGTAATCTATTCACAATGATTTAACGCTGAGCCAAACCATTAATTGTGTTAAGGTTTATTGAGCTTGGACTATCCTATATAGAGTTTCCAAGCAGGACATTACTAACACTTTAACAGGTCTGGTTCTCTGGAAGCTGATGTGCAACTGCCCTAACATCCAAGGGGGCGGGGCACATTTTTCTGACATCATATAAATGATTGACAAGCCATTTTTGAGGCTCCGCAGTGCTCTCTGGCTTTTACCAAAGTCGCTCCCATAGTAGTAGACTTTGTAAAACGTGATGGTTGATCTTCAACTACATCACTTTACATTACCAACAGGTGTGTGTGTGTGGGGGGGGGGACAGCTCTGGGCTAGATTTAAAACTCATTCATTGAAGCCTTTTGGCAATACTGTATCACACTGTAAAATCTGAACTTTCTGGGTAAAAAGCAAACTCAGTCTTACCTGTGAAAAATAATTTTGTTCACATACTTCAATGCAAGAAAATAACATCTATTCACACTCATTTCATAGTGCAAGTTAGTACTTAAGACACACTTCTTTGTCTATAAGAATGATCAGTGTTGTTTTGTGTGATCACCTGGCACAGTATACATATAGAGATGTTTGCCAGATACTATCTAATAAGAATCAGCTGGTAGTGCTTTTAGAGTAAACCTAGATAAACATTGCCATTACAGAACGCTAACATTGGTAAATGTCCATATATACCAAATGTAAATATATACTTATGGTCTGTATTTTCAAAAAGAAAAGTGGATTTATTCTGAAGGAAGCCAAATGCACCATAAGGGACAAATATGGAAAAATAACTTTTAAAAGGCCTATTTAAATGATTATGAGAATTTTTAGCTCTCCCCCTATAGTGCAGTTGGTTTAATCCAGAATTTCTTCTGAAAATACAACAAACTCACTTGTCCAAATCTCCCCCCAAATGGGCATCCATTTTGATTGATTCCTCCTCTCCATTGTTCCACACCTTTTGATGGCAGCCCTGGCAACCTCAGCAGGAGTGATTGGATTTCCACACAGGTGAATAATTGTGCAGTGTTTCACAAGTGCCAAAGAACTGGCTCAGAGGTTTGGTTATTAACGTAGTCATTAACCCAAGGCCATCTAGCTGGTCAGTACTACAATTCCCATAAAACTCTGCCAGTGGCTGTCTGGACATTATGGGAATTGTAGTCCTGAACAATTGAAGGGCCTCATATTGCAGACCACTGCCCTAACTACTAAACCAAAAATCTCAAAAAACCATTATACAAGTTTGAAAGACAACTCACAAGGTATAAGCTGTTTAAATGGATTTTATTATTATTTATTTGAAAAATGTTGCTAAAAGCTGTACAGTAACTTGTCCACTTTAACCAAATAGCTGCTAAGGTTTTTGTGGGCAGCATCCTTAGTAGACCCTCCGTAACTGCTAAAGACGTGATGTCCTCATGGGTAGGAGGTGACTGGGGGGGGGGGGAGGCATTGAGCTACTTACTGTGGGAAATATCTTCAACCCCACAAGTATATCTGGCAAGGACTACTGACCTCTTCTCTCACATGTATGGCGACATCTAAATCCTTTTTCCTCTGTCGTCCAATACAGGTTACTGGTAACTTTGGGTAGGTGACCCGTCCCTTTAAGTAGGCAGGAACAATTCTAGATATGACTGCAGGGGGTGGAGCCTACCTTCCCTCCTTAGCTTCAGCTAGCCAACCAGCTCCAGAAAGACTTGTTCCTTGGTGAAGTTAACACAGGCAAGAGAACAGTTCTGCTATAGTTTAGAAATATTTTTTTTTTTATTTTTCTGTTAGATATGGAATACCAGCATTAGGTGGATTACCATAACTGACAATGTCCTTAGATGTGGCTAGCTCAGTATCCAGGTGCGTTTTGTGGACCTTAAGCCCTGAGGGGGAAAATCTGGAGTCCAAGTGCTTCCCCAGGAGTTACCCACTGAGGTTACTTCTCACTACATGGTAATCTGAAGACAGAAGATCTGCAGGAAAGGTGAGCAACCCTTTGAGTGCTGCAGGTCCACTTGTCCCACAGTGCCCCTCTGCACAGGGGTTATTCCTGGGAGTTCTTATTGTACACTCCTGCACTCACTGGGTTTTTCTGTTATGTCTATCAGTGTTTGGAGCAACTTTGTGGTAAATTAACCTTTTAACTGCTGTTTGGCATCTTTTTGGTTGGTTATTGGCACTTTTCCTACTGGGTTCAGTGTTTTCTGGGTCTGATTACATGTTCTAGTGATGTTTCATATATTTTTATTTCTCATTTCTAACTTTGACAAAATTGAGTTGCGTGCTTTACCGCATAGACGCCATTGCTCCATTCACTTCTATGGGACTGTACAGTTTGGGACATATCTCTGCAACCGCTCAACCTAGCGACTTCAGAGATGGCTCATTTTAATTGTCTGACCTTGCTTTATCATCCGGTTCACATTGTTGGGGGGCTCAGGGAGCTTTGGGCACTGTTGAGGTACTTTTCTGGGAAAACTACATTTCCCATAAGTGCTTGCTTTGAACGCTCATTTCTGATTGGCTCCCGCTACGGCAGCCATCTTGTGAGCTTTACAGAACGAGTATCCTACGCAGGGCTTGGACTGTCCTTCTCTCCTTTGCAGATTAACCCTTCGCCTGCCAGATAAGTGTATTGATTTCTGGGATGAAATTTTAATCTCACACACTGTAAATTGGGTGACTAATTATTCTGGACGTTGTTGACACTGTGAGAATGTCTACTCCATTGGATCTTGGGGCCAGGCCTAAGACTAAGGACACTGGGGTCTCTGTATCCCCCATTGCGCATTGCTCCTTGTGTCATACATGGTTGCCTAGAGAATTCTCAGGTCATTTTATGCCCAGCATGTTCTGGTGTCCCAGAGTCTATCCCAGGGACTTCCAGCCATGCATTAGAGCCAGTTTGAGTGCAAGAGTTCAAGGCTGCTACCAGGGACCTCAAGTCTACGTTGCAACTCTTTCCATCCCAGTCACAAGGATTCTTCCATTCCTGGCTGACCCCTTCCTCAGTCGGATCTTCCCTGCCCAAACCGCAAGGAGTACCTGACGTTTCAGATTCCTCTGAAGAGGAACTGTTTGTGGATTCAGATGTTGAGGAATGTTCTGCGGTGGGCTCCTTTCAATTTTTTTGGGGATCCCTTTGAGGTTGATCCAGAACCCCTGGCTGAGGGCCATATCAGGGCCGTCTTAAACACGCGAAACATTCCCCCAGTTCAGGAGGTTTCCTCAGATCCCTCTGATGTATTCCAGTAGCCTATAAAGCCCCATACTTGTTTTCCACCTAACCCCACTCTTGACTTGCCTAGTGGCTGATGAGTGGAAATCTCTGGACAGAGTCTTCAGTCTCCAAGAAATTTGCTAAGCTTTACCCCTTTTCTGAGGCGGCGCTTGATCAATTTGTTCATCCTCCTAAGGTGGACGCTCCTGTCTCAAGACTATCTAAGTCTACCACCTTATCAGTTTCTGATGCGTCCTCTCTGAAGGACTGGACTGACAAGAAGCTTGAGGATTCCCTCAAGTCCGTTTTTGCCACTGCTGGTACTGCCATGCGTCCAGCATTTGCTGCGGCATGGGTTAACTGGGCCATTGCGATCTGGACTGAACAACTCACCTTAGCTGTACGTAGGGGTGATTCATCTTCGGATATGTTTTGGCTTCTTGCCAACATATCTGAGGCCCAGCACTATGTTTCTGCTGCTTTGTTTGATGCTATCCGTCTGGTGGCAAGGGTTTCCCACCATGTCTGTGGTTGCCAGACAAGTTCTTTGGCTCAAGATCTGGGCTGCTGACACCGCTTCTAAGAAAGCCTTACTGTCCTTGCCTTTTCTGGGTACATACTTATTTGGGCCAGATCTTAAGGATCTGGTCAGTGAGGCCACTGGGGGTAAGAGTACTCACCTGCCCTTGGTACCCAGGAAGAAACCTGCTCTCAAGCGTAACAGATTTTTTCGTCCCTTTCAGACTAAGACACGTCCGGCGAACCAGGCGGTTCCCACAGCTCCACGTGGCTCCTCCAGGCCCAAACAGCTATGGATGCCCAAGGTCTCCTCCAAGCCCAAGGCTTCCAAGACTTCTCTGGCATGACTCGCAGAACCCGGGTCCCCATTCAGCTGTGGGTGGTCGTCTTCGTCACTATCACAGCATTTGGGAGGATCCAGTAGTGGAGCCGTGGATTTTACAAGTAGTGATGGAAGGGTACAGGATCCCTTTCGCCTCTCTTCCTCTTTTTCGCTATTTCCCCTCTCATACACCCTCGGGCGTGGTAAAATGTGGTCTCTTCAACGGCGCTATCCAGTCTCTTCTGGACAAGGATGTTCTGGAACCTGTTCCAGTTTAGGACAGAGGTACGGGTCTTTACTCAAACCTCTTTGTAATGTCCAAGAAGGCTGGAGGTTGTCGTCCAGTTTTGAACTTGAAGGATCTCAATTCCTTTGTGATCTGGTCTCATTATAATCAGGAGTCCCTAAGGACGGTGATTGCTGCTATGATTCCGGGGAAATGTCTTGCTTCTCTGGACCTTCAGGACACGTATTTACATATTCATCGAGAGAGCCGGCAGTATCTCAGATTTGCCTGCGACCAAGGGCATTTTCAGTTCCCAGCTCTTCCCTTTGGCCTGACTACAGCACCTCAGGTCTTCAACCGTGTTCTGGGAGCCTTAGTGTCTGTCCTGCACCGGGACGGCATCCGTTACTCCATACATGGACGACCTGCTTCTGAAAGCCCCCTCTGCGGAACTTCTTCGTCAGCTGGTTCAGGTCTGCATTCACGCTCTCGCTCATCATGGATGGATCATCAACTTGGGCAAGTAGGATTTTGTCCTGTCCCAGCGTCTGGTCTTCCTGGGCCTTCTCTTCGACACTCAGCAGAGCATGGTGTTTCTCACGGAGGATGTGGCTTACCAGATCGCACACAGGGTTTTAGCTGTTCTAGCTCAAGATCCAGTTCCAGCCAAGAAGCTATCCTCTCTGGTGGGGAAATTCATCTCCACCATGGAAGCAGTCCCCTTTGCCATGGCTCACACCAGGGAGCTCCAGCAGTTTGTGATCCAGGTATGTAAGGGTCAGCCGGACCTTCTGCAGACGTCAGTATCCCTCCCTCTTCATGTGGAACTGAGTTTGTCATGGTTGCTCAACCTCTTCAGTCTCCTGAAGGGCAAGTCCTTCCTGATATCCTTCTGGACCACGGTGACGACTGATGCTAGCCTCTCCAGCTGGGGAGCGGTCCTGGATCACCTGACTGCTCAGGGATGGTGGTCTCTGGAGGATTCTCTTTCCCATCAATGTATTGGAATTTCGGGTGATATTTCATGCCCTTCGTCACTGGACGCCCCAGCTGGAAGAACGCCCTGTCCGGGTTCAGTCCGACAACGCCACGGCTGTGGCTTACATCAGCAAGCAGGGCGGAACAAGAAATCTCACCTCTTGGTTTGAGGTAAAGGCTATTTTGTCTTGGGCAGAAGAACATGTTCTTGCTATATCCGTAGTGCACATTCCAGGTGTAGATAACGTCATAGCGGGCTACCTCAGTCGACACTCAGTGGACAGCGGAGAGTGGGAACTGCACCCAGAGGTGTTCACCCTCGTTGTTCAGAAGTGTGGGGTCTTCCTTGCATCGACCTGCTGGCGACAAGACACAGCCAGAAGGTTCCACGGTTCTGCTCTCGCTGGAGGAATCCTCTAGCTTTGGCAGTGGATGCCATGTCCATTCCTTGGTTATTTCCTGTAGCTTACATCTTCCCCTCCCCTTCCTGTGTTGCACAGGATGTTATGGAAATTGAGACTGGAGCGATATCCAGTCATTCTGGTTGCTCCGTACTGGCCTTGACAAGTTTGGTTTCTGGAGATTCTGAATCTGTCAGTGGTGGAGCCATTCCGACTCCCCCATCGACCAGATTGTCTCCTCCAGGGTTACCTGTGGAAAGAGGGACGTTCATCGTCTAGCTTTAACGGCTTGGAAATTGAATCCTCAAAATTGAAGAAAGATTTTTCTTCTGGTGTGGTGGCTACCATGCTTAGTGCTTGCAAGCCAGTTTCCCCAAAGGCCTACCATCGTGTCTGGTCGACCTTCCTATCTTGGTGCGCTGATAGAGACTTGTCTCAGGAATTTGATCTGCCCATGGTCTTGGCCTTCTTGCAGGATGGTGTGGATAAGAGCCTCAGTTTGAATTCCCTTAATGATCAGACTTCTCTCCTTCCCCTTTCAGTGGCGCATTGCTATCCTTCCTGATGTCAAGGTGTTTTTCCAGGGCGTTGCTCATACTCGCCCTGTCTTTAAGGCTCCTGTGGGATCTTAATCTGGTTCTGGGTGTTCTTCAGCGACCTCCCTTTGAGTCCTTGACTACTATTCCTCTACGCCTTCTGATGTGGAAAATGGCCTTTCTCCTGGCGATTGTGTCTGTTCGCCATGTCATGGAGTTGCATGCTCTGTCTTGTAGACCACTATTTTTGTTGTTTCACAAGGACAAGGCGGTGCTCTGCACCTCTCAGGAGTTGCTTCCCAAGATGGTTTTGGAATTCCACATCAATCAGGAGATTGTGGTGCCCTCTTTCTGCCCTGACCTCACCTTAGACAAGGAGAGGGATCTCCACTTGTTAGATGTGGTGCGTTGTCTCAAGTTTAGTGCACACCGTTTTGAAGCACTACCGTGTTGATGTGTTTACATCGGCTGATGCCAGCTTTGGGAGGATGATCCTGGAGGCAGTCTTGCCTGTCTAGGATCTTCTTCGGTTCTTGGTGCTTCCTTCACTTTTGAACCCTGTTGGCTCTAGTTCAGTGTGCTGTGTAACAGTTTGGGGTGATGTTACCCCTGTTCAGTGTCTGTTGACACTTCATTGTTTTGTTGGGCTATCTCTGATCTAATGCTTCATATCTGCTGTGGTGACTTTGGGGGCCTTGCGCCTGGTCCTTGCCTTACTTCCCACCTCTGGGAAACTCAATGGTTGGACATCCCAAAGTTACCAGTAACTTGTATTGGACAAAGGAGAAAAGAGGATTTTAGTCTTACCTGCAAAATCCTTTTCTTTTAGTCCATACAGGTTACTGGTCTCCCACTTTGTCAAGAGACCATGCTTGGCTCTCCTGTGGCAGACTGTGGGGGTCCTTTTGGGGTCACGCTCACAGGAGTCTTCTTTCCTTCCACTATATAGTCATAGTTAGTGTCTCAAATCTTTCTGGAGCTTGTTGGCTAGCTGCAGCCAAGGGGGGAAGGTAGGCTCCACCCCCTGTAGTCATTTCTAGAATTGTTCCTGCCTACTTAAAAAGGGGTGAATCGACTACCCAGAGTTACCAGTAACCTGTATGGACTAAGAGAAAAGGATTTAATGGGTAAGACTACAATCCTCTTTTCCCACAGGAACACAATGAACACTACAAGGTCTGTAATGGAGTAAGGGTGAGAACTACTGATGGTCATATCTTGACCCCTAACCTTATAGAAACCTGGGTGTACTCTTGTTGAGAAGAGTGATCATTCAATCACCTGGCTTTTGTGCGTATGAAGTTTAAAAAAAAACAAAAACACTGAGTTGGAAGGTGTTAGCAGAATCTGTACCCCCAGCTATATACTGATACTTAATCACGTGATCACCTGGCATTAACCCCTTCATGGCTAACATTGTTGAAAAGGTGACACACTTCCTTTTCTAACAAAGGCAATCCTGTTATTATAGAAATAGGGAGGGTGGTGGTGTACAATCCCCTCCTAGCATACATTAAATGTATATAGTTATATCAGGTGGTCACCACCTGGATTTAACACCTTCATTTCTACCTTTATTGGAAAGGGGATACTCTCCCCTGAGTTTTTATAGGGTTGTTTTTTTTTTTTTTTGTTTGGGGGGGGTCTGAGCCTCAGCACCCCTTTCAACTCCTATTCAGAATTGTTTTCTTTCTTTAAATAATACCAGGAAATTGCTTGCTGCCTGGTATTAACCCCTTCTTCTCTGTTGAAAAGGGGAGAATCATCTGTTTCCAACAAGGGTACCCCTAACCACGTTTCTAGAATCTAAAAGGGTCACAATATGAACTCCATTTATGGACCCATATAAAATATTCCCATCGTCCTATCTTCTGCAAAATCCGTGTATGCCGAGCTAAGGGTAGAAAAGCCAGAGACCGCTTATTTGATGTAGTGGGTTGTCTTCTGTCCAAAATGTTATGCCTTGTGTACTAGGTCAAGCAAGTTATGTTTGTATAACAAAAGTGACAGGTTTTTGCAAGGGAAGTTTTGTGCTTCTGACAATCCCCTATGATCTATCCGCTCTTACCAATGGGGTGTAATTTCTCTTGAGAGCCTCTAAAATATACAGTAGGAAACGCCATAGTTTTCAGATATTTCAATACTTTTTGAAGGTGCGGAAATGTGATTTTTCTTAGCCATAGTACTATCTTCTGGCAATTTGGGGTTTAAATGCAAATGTCCATTCCCTGACACTTAGAATTTTGTGTACTTCTAAAAGAAAAAGATATATGTTTACATGGCTTATTTCATGTTACTTTTTTATCTGAATTGCAGAATGGTGCAAGAAATTGGGGTAGGGGGGATTTTGCAATCTAGGAAGGTCTACACATTAAAGGGATAGTAATGTTTCAAATAAAAGCAGCTCCAATTAAAGGGATAGTAATACTTTATAAATAAAAATTACTTATCCCTATGTTGTTTCCCTTAAATAATGAAGAAAAATGCTCCCAGCGGCATCTCTCAAACTCTTATGGTTTGAGAGATAACCGCTTACAAAGTTCTCCCCTGCCTGATGTCAGCGTTCTAGCCGAGAGCAGGGGAATCCTCTCCTGGGACCGAGTTAATGAAAGAATTACTTCACTTAAAACTCATGCAAGCACACGTAGAAGAACTTTTAAGTGAAAGATTTCTTTTTCATTAACACAATCTCTGCTCTGCTGCAGAACCTCTGCCAGTCTGCGGACCGGATTCCAAATCTGTCAGCTAGAATGCCGACGTCAGGCAGGGGCGAACTCTGTTAGCGGTTATCTCTCAAACCATAAGGGTTTGAGAGATACAGCTGGGTCATTTTCTTCATTATTTAAGAGCTACAACATAGGGATAAGTAATTTTTAAGTATTACTATCCCTTTAATCTTCATAGTATGTGAGCCATGGAGAGTTATTTCAATACTGTCAGAGTTGTAGTTCAAGAGTAATTGAATGATAAAGGTTCCTCCTCCCACCCTTTTTGCCTAGTGTAAGCCACCTCCCCTCAGATGTGGATTCTGGTCTTTAAGACCAGACCGCTCACAGCAAGGGACAATCTTGTTACTGTGAGCATAAGGAAAACCCTGGCCCCCTTGACAGGTTTTTCCCTTGTACTAATTGAACATTGTCCCTGTCTTCAAGCCATCTGGACACCACCTTTCTTTTCTGAGGTGAGCAGTGTTGCATCAGTAAAAGGGGCGGCAGGAGGATGCTTTATCATTCAATTACTCTTGAACTACAACTCTGACAGTATTGAAATAACACACTATGGATCAAATATTATGTAGATTAATTGGAGCTGCTTCTATTGTGAAACATTACTATTCCTTTTTTAATTCCTCAAATTTAATGATTTGAATAGGGGATTAATACTAAACTTAGAACAATTTTTGCTTTGCTAGTTGCAACATCAAAAATGTCATCCAGGACAGTTTTTGTCTCTCATTTTATTGTAATTTCAATTGGGTGTGTTGTCTTATTATCCCAGTCTGGGTTGGAAAAAAAAAAAAGTCAGGGGGTATCCACAAAGTAAAGGGTATCTTTTGAAAGTGTAGAGCATGATATGTGTGTTTTTTTTTTTTTTCCCCATGTAAGACAAGTTGGGGTATTTTTCTGCAAGTGGGGTGGGGTGGGTTGCATGCTTAGAAGTTGGGGAAAAAGGCTTGGCAGCAAAGATGTTAGGCGAGACCTTTACAATTCCTAGTGTCTTAATCACTGCTTCACAGAAAAACTTTATTTTGACCCTTCTACTTGTGCACAGGCGCTGAAATAAATTTTTCTGTGCTGTGCAACACTTGTCTATGTCGTTGGCTTACTGTGTTGACCTCAACACTTGTCTATGTCGTTGGCTTACTGTGTTGACCTTATCTTTTTCTCGTATATGGATAATGTCCTGTTAAGTCTTTCTGTTCCATCTCATTGCAAAGTGGTTTACTATGGAAATGTGGCAGTGCGAATGGAGTTGCCTAAATGGAGACATCCAAAATGTCTCCTGCCTCAAAAGGGCAACTTCAGCAGCACACTGGATATTCATGAAAGTGTTTGTTTGAGCCAATTCTAGTGCCATATGTTTGTACAGAGGAGTGCTTCTCCCACCTCCACTCATAGATGTCTCTTCCAGGGCTCCAAGTAAAGTAGCAGTCTTGCAGTGATTGCTTAGGAGTGTCTGCAATAAAACAATAACTTTTCTGAATACAAAATCAGTGGACCTAAATCACAGTAATCTGGCTAATATTAGTTCTAGGGTAGACAAAAAAATCTGTTTCAAACCAGCTAGCCAGTTGATGGACACACAAATACACGAATGTGCATACAATTACCTGACATTTTTATTCCCTGGCTCCTAGGCTCATGGGAATTTTCCACTCCTGCTTTTATCTCATTAAAAACAAATTTAAGCAGTTGCTTTCTAAATAGAACCATCTACACATTCTTTTGGTGCCAGAGGACTGGACAGCACATTGCAAATTTTGTTATATCCACCAACTTCATTGTGAGGTGTTTGTGTTCCTTTAAATCAATATTTGCTCCAAGGTAGAAATGCTTGCTTCCCTTCGTTTTCACCTCTTCCCAAGAAAGTCACCTAAATTTACAGGACCTATTTTTGGCTTCTGTGCTACAGACAGTTCTGCTCAACCAATCCAGCCAATTAAAAAACGTGTAATTGTTGCTACTGTCATCTCTGAGACTTCACTGGGGACTTGCATTTCAATTAAACCTGCATTTGAGAAAATTAGATACTTGCCTGCAACTCTGACCTGCAGCAGTTTATAATGTATCCTTTCCAGAAGTCAAATAAGGACTTTCCATGAGGCCAGTCACGTGATCTACATTTTTTCCCCCTGTTGCTGTTTTTCCGAGTAAATTATTTGCTAAAATTAGTCCACTTATTTGAAAAAACATTTGTATATAATACATTGGGTTTGGATTTTGATCCTCCATTTTTTTTTTTAATTTAACCTTCATTTTTTTGCTGGCACAGTTTTATGATCTGTATTTTTCTAAAAGCATTTAGGTCCTGCAGTGCTTTTTGAACTTTCCAGTCTGTGTCTCGTGTATTGAGTCTGGTAACTTGCAGACTAAAAACACTGGTTTGGATTGGCGATATAGTTAACATCCAATAGCTTAAAATGTGCATCTCATCTCTTGATTGTGAGGAGGTTTGTTATGAACTAGATGGGTAAATGGAACCACAAAAGCCAAAATAAGTTCTTTGAGAATTCTAAATGAGTCAGGTTGCAGTACCTCAATATTTAAACAGTTAGTAAAAATATGGTAATCTCCTGAAAAATCAGAGGCTCTGAAATTTTGTCTGAGGAAATAGGCTTCATAAGAACGTAGCCTACCTATGTGCTGTCACACGGAGTCGTATTCAATATGCATGGTAAAGGACAGACGTTTGATTAGAAACAAGCCTTCCAGAGTATTTAACAGGATTTGTAGTACTCCATTATACCCATAGTGTGTCATTTTTTAGCTCCTAAGTGCAGTACACAAAGAAATATCCTGAAGCACATCATTCTGAGTCTTCCCAGATGACTGTTCAGCCACAGAGTGCTAGGTAATTAATTTCTAAACAAGGGAAGATGCCAACCTGACATACATTCCATTCATGTTGGGCATTGTCATTGAGGGGTACCTGATCTCTAGGCACTGTGAGCAAGAGGTTGCTGGATTTGCCTGTTTACTTTAAGGTGACTGAACCCCATGGGTATTTTGCATATGTAAAAGAACTGGTCAGAGATGCTTAACTAAAAATGAGCCTGACAAAAAATTTAGCAGGCTTTTTAGGAATGATGTCCTACCAAAGATATGATCCCTTTTAACTCACTAGTGCTTTACACAGGGAAAATATCCTGAAACTTATCATACTGACCCCTCAAAAACTACAGCCCATCCACAAGGTGCCAGGTAATTAATGTGTAAATGGGATGCAGCCACCCCCCCTGGCGTATGTTTTGGCCTTCTTGGGCCTTGTCTGTGAGGTGCTGCAGTCCTCTGAAGCCAGTTGTGAACAAGGGGTGCACATTTGCATTCACCCATATTTCCAATAGTCTGTAAGCTAAAGAGGTGCAGTTTTAGGGTGAAGCACCTGCATCATAGGGTACAAGTAGAAATGCCTGTTTCCCATTGTTTACTAGAGATGTTGCCAATGGGTTTTTTTTTTTTTTTTTTTTTTCTTTTTTGACCTATTATGCAGTTTGTTTGCTACAGAATTGCATATCTTTAGCTTATTGAATGTGGGCCTAATATACTTTAAGCAAACATCAACATCTTTCCCACATAGAACAAGCAAGTGTGTTCATATCCAGCTTGTTTACCATGCTGCTTGTGCTATGGTAAGTGAGAGCCTTTTTCCTCCATCTCTTAGTCTTGTGATGTCATCTGCTTAGATACATCCCACCATCTTCCCTCATGCTGCTTTTCTAAATTTCCTTATGTGGCATGACATTTGGTGGGATGTTTGTCTTTGAAGGCCAGATGTTGTGCAAATTGTTTAGTAATATCTTACAAACCACTCTGGTCTTCAAGTGTTCAAGAGACAGAGAAAACCAGTTGACTTTAGAGGCCATTAAGACTTTTAGTTTATGGAAATAGTTTATGGCAATATCAAACAATAACTGTATATTTTATTAGTCTCGAGGATAAGACCCCCGTGCTGTATTTTCTGTTAAGGGGCTTCTGCCCCTTTTGATAGGGTCTCCACTTGTAGGTTTCTCTCTTTAAAGTAATAGTAATGTTTCACAATAAAAGCAGCTCCAATTAATCTTCATAGTATTTGGGCCATGGAGAGTGTTATTTCAATACTGTCAGAGTTGTAGTTCAAGATTAATTGAATGATAAAGTATCCCTTTCCCACCCTTTTTACTGTTTTAACACTGCTCACTCAGAGCAGCAAGACTGTCCGGATGGATCGTAGAGATGGACAATCATCCATGAGCTTAAGGAAAAACCTGTCAAGGTGGGCAGGGTTTTCCTTATGCTCAGTTAGGTTGTTCCTTGTTGTGACATGTCCGGTCAAGTGACCAGATTCCACATCTGACGGGAGGTGGCTTACACTAGGTAAAAGGGGCTGGAGGGGGATACTTTATCATTCAATTACTTTTGAACTACAACTCTGACTGTATTGAAATAACACTCTCCATGGCCCAAATACTATGAAGATTAATTGGAACTGCTGTTTTTGTGAAACATTACTATTCCTTTAATAATAGAACTTGTTAAATACTTTATCACCTACAAATCAAGATTACATTTAACCAGCAATTGCAAAAATTCTTGCTTTGGTAGAAACATTTCAGAATCTATCAAATGGATGTGTGGGGCAGATATAGTTATCACACTTGTTAACACTTTGAGTACCAGAAGATTGTCCAGCACTTTCTGTGGCGTGCTTTCTACACCCCTGTGACATTCAGACAATCATAAGAGATAATTAGTATCCTTTCTTTTCTGGTAAGAAACTTGAATCTGTTTTTCCAATTCTAAAATTGCTCAAATACATTGCACTTATTAGTGATTAGGATCTTTGTATAAATTAGAGGATCATGCATAGCTGCCTATATGTAGAGAGGAAAAACAGTTATCATCCAATTTGTATGATTGCTTGCTAGAAATACATGATATTTAACCACTTGGCTGTTAAGGAAATTATAGGCAATGTCCTTGGCAGATGCTCCAAAACTGCTAAGGACATTACTCCTGTTGTCCACAGTGGTAAGATGCATCAGTGGTGCACTTGAGGCACTTACCAGGTCTTCTGGTCGGGGTGTCTTCATTTCGCCAGGAGGATCCATCAGGGCATACTGATATCATTGCAAGCCTGAGGAACTAAGCAGCAACCTTGATAATGGCAAGGCAGTTGATGTAGTATATCTAGACTTTGCAAAGGCATTTGATACAGTGCCACACAGAAGACTGGGGTGTAAAATAAGGAAATCGGGGCTAGGAGATGACCTTTGCACTTGGATACAAAACTGGTTGAAGGATAGGGAACAGTGTGTGGTTGTAAATGGAAAATTCTCCAGTACAGTTAAAGTGGAGAGTGGAGTACCTCAGGGTTCAGTATTGGGTCCGCTGCTTTTTAACATTTTTATAAATGACCTAGAAATAGATATAGAAAGCAAATTATCAATATTTGCAGATGGCACTAAATTATGCAGGGTAAGTAATTCAGAACAGGATATTTACTCTCTACACAGGGATTTATATACAATGGCAGATTGGGCAAACAAATGGAAAATGAAGTTTAATGTGGGAAAGTGTAAAGTCATGAATTTGGGAGGAAATAATCCCAAGGCTACTTATAAACTTAATGGAATCATTTTAGGGGACTCGTTGCTAAAGAAAGACCTGGGTATCCTTGTCAACTACAAACTTGGAAACAGTGACCAGTGTCAAACAGCAGTAGCAAAGGCAAACAAAATCCTGTCTTGTATAAAAAGGGGTATTGAAGCAAGAGTGGATAACATTATTTTGCCATTGTACAAATCATTGGTAAGACCTCGCCTTGAGCACCAGTTCTGAAAAAGGATATACTAGAACTAGAGAAGGTACAGCGAAGAGCAACAAAATTAATTAAGGGAATGGAGGACTTGACGTATGAGGAACAACTAGACAAACTTGGTTTATTTACTCTAGAGAAAAGACGACTAAGAGGAGACCTTATCACTTTGTACAAGTATATGAGAGGTCAATATAAGGATCTCTGCAGTGAGCTGTTTATTGCAAGGCCTGATCATATGACTAGGGGACACCCCTTGAGATTAGAGGAAAGGAGGTTTAGACTGCAGCAGAGGAAGGGTTTTTTTTTTTTTCAGTGAAGTCTGTTAACTTGTGGAATTCTTTGCCCAAGGAAGTAGTTATGGCAGATACAATGGATACATTTCTTTCCAAATGGAACATACAGAGTTATACTGTTTTAGTAGGCAGATCAGTAACGTCTGATAAAGACTAACTTATTTGGTAGCAGGAAAGCTATAAAACTACTTGGGTATGAGGCGAAGGTTGAACTTGATGGACTTGTGTCTTTGTTCAGCCTAATTTACTATGTTACTATGTGTGATATCACAGATATTCCTCCATACCTCTTATAAATGTTTAAATAGGAGATGGACTCAAGATATCTCAGCTCCCCCAGTGCCTATCCCCTCTGCACCAATTAATGACAGGAATTGGGTTAAAACCATGGGTCAGTTGATCAGCTGGCATATGCATTGTTAATCTTAAACCTGTGTTTTTTAGAGCCTTCCCCCCTCCTCAATTCCTATCAGATCAGGAGTAAGTGACCCCTACTTTCATGCTGTGGATTGTCCAGTTTCCAAAATGGTATGCCTCATTTGCTTGTATTTCTTCTAGGCTATTTCACTTAAGTGCCGGTATACAAGAGGACTGGTCTGTGCAGTGTTTTTGGGTCCTGACACCCACTACGGTATAAAAGCTTATACCAAGCTGGAGCCCTTTTATTCAGGAGGCATCTAGCTAGGTAACCTGAAATGGTATCCATGGTTTTCAGCAACACTTTCAGATATACTGAAACACCTTTTCCTCTGTGTCCAATCCAACGGCAATGTACTGTGGGTGTTAGCTCCGCCCTTCAGCTGGTAGGACCAAATTATAAAAACGTCAGTTCCTCCCTCCTCACTCAGTTATTTTGGTCCTACCAAGCTGGAGGACCGAGGTTTTCACCTCACACAAAAAAAAAAAAAAAAAAAAAAACAAGAAACGGTTTGAAGAAAGAAGTTATGTACCTTGCCTTAAACGCAGGTTACATGTTTAAGTTGAATGATTAGCGGATCCATACCGTTTCACAGAAAGGGTCGCATGCTTCCGCAATTGCACAATGCCTCTGCAGAATGTCGGCTGTGTGGAGGATTGGTTCGCCGAACAGGAGCTTCCCCAAGGCTCTCTGCCGGTCAGGGTCTGTTCCGGGCTGAAGGAGAAAGCCCGCTTTGAGACGCAGCTTTACTACCTAGGCGGCAGGAAGTGTCAGCGCGTGCGTTCCAGCATTGGAACGCAGAAGCAGGAAGTGCCACAGGATCGGTCAGGACGCGGTCTGGAGCAGTTCTGCGGCAGGTCGGCATGATTAGAGGTAAGTGTATATATATTCTGGGACTATGCTATACCCTTTGCTATTCTATAGCTGTATTATATGCTCAGTTTGACTTAAGATTGTTGCCATGTCTAAAGTAGATAAATCTGACAAACAGAAGCAACCGGTTGATCCTCCCAAAGAGGATAAAACTCCAGCCAAACGTAAAAGTTGTGCTGGATGCGAGGCAAAACTTTCATCCACAGATACTGCTAAACTTTGTCCAGAATGCTTAAGAAAGATCTCTGGTACAGAAGTTCCATCCCAGTTTCAGGAATTCCTGGGATGGATGAAGTCATCTATGCAGGAGACCTTTAATTCCATCCAGGAAACCTCCAGGAAAAGACAGCGCACTTCTGATCCAGGAGAAGGTACCTCTCATCTAATTGAAGAAGAGGAGTATGCTAGTGAGATTGAATCAGTCTCCTCCGCAGAAGAAGGGGAGATTACAGAAGAGGCTGGTTCTTTCTGCTTGGATAAGATGGATGGTCTGGTACGCGCTATGAGAAAGACTTTAGGTCTAGAGGATACCCAGAAAGAAATGAACGTCATAGATACAGCATTTGTGGGGTATAAGAAAGAAGCTCCTACATTCCCTGTGCACAGTTCAATCCAGGAGATGATCTCGTCTGAATGGAAGGCAGGGGATAAACGTCCTCAATCAACTAGAAGAACTCAGAGAATGTATCCTTTTAAAGAGGAGGATACGAATAATTGGATAGCTGCACCCAAGGTTGATGCTGCCATCGCTCAGGTTTCTAGACGTACTACAATTTTGATGGAGGACGGTACCACTCTTAGAGATGCCATGGATAAGCGAGCTGATGCAGCTTTAAAGAAGCAGTATGCGGTTATAGGGCAAAATCTAAAGACTGCAACTGCCATGGCATGTATTTTCCGCACGCTAAGAATATGGATGAACGAATTTGAAGAAAAATTGGATTCTTCTGTATCAAGATCCAGACTTATAAAGGAATTGGTTCCTATTAAGGATGCTATAAATTTTTCCTGTGATGCCTCACTGGATAACATACGAAGCCTGGCCAGATCATCGGCACTCTCTGTCACAACACGTAGAGCCATATGGATCAAATCCTGGGAAGCTGATTCGGTATCAAAGAATAAGCTGGTGTCTCTTCCTTATACTGGCGGTAAACTTTTTGGTAGCCAGTTAGAAGAGATTATTAAACAGTCATCAGGTGGAAAAAGTCCGTTTCTTCCACAACAGAAGAAAAATAGATCTTCGCCAGTCCGGTCTTCAGGAACCAGAAAGCAGTCCTTTCGGGAGTCCAGAAGATACAGGCCTGGGAAGCCATTTGACCAACGGCAAAGAGGAACAGTTCAGGGAAATCGGAATGGTTCCCGCAGGGACTTCCAGAGGAAGCCTCGCTTCAATCAGTATACACAATGAAGTTCAGTTGACCCCTTTTCCTCCAGTAGGGGGCAGGCTGGAGGAGTACAAGGATGCTTGGATGAGGTTAAACCCGGACACTTGGGTTTGCCAGATCCTGGACAAGGGGTACAACTTGGAATTTTTAACTGTCCCAAGCAGAAGCAGATTCAGATCAACAAGAATCAGGAATCCCAGATCAGCAGCTCTCATGAAGCAGGCCATCCAGCAGCTACTTATCAACCGAGTGATAGAACCAGTGCCGAAGAAACAAGAGTTCCATGGGTTCTATTCAACAATTTTCTCTGTTCCCAAGCCTTCCAGAGATATTCGCATTATTCTGGACTTGAAGGAAATCAATACCCATCTCAAGATACAGAAATTCAAGATGGAAACAGCCATGACGGCCCTGAAAATTGTTCAGCCAGGATCATTTTTAACCAGAATAGATCTAAAAGATGCTTATTACCACGTGTTGATACAGGCCTCACACAGACGCTTTCTAAGATTCCATGTGTTCCAGAATCACTTTCAATACAGAGTGCTGCCATTCGGGCTAGCATCAGCTCCAAGAGTTTTTACGAAAATACTAGCTGTTGCCATGGGGAACTTAAGACAACAACGAATAAAGATCCTACCTTATCTGGACGATCTTCTCATAATAGAAGAATCAAAAGAAAAAGCAAGGGAAAGCACCATAAAGTGTCTTCAGATGCTTCAAAATCTAGGTTGGCTCATAAACAGATACAAGAGTCAGTTATCCCCAGCACAAGAGCTGGTGTTCCTGGGAATACAATTCAATACAAGGTCGAGTTTAGCAACCTTGTCACAAGAAAGACAACATCGCCTTCACCTTTGTATATCCCAATTTCTGAAAAGGCAAACTCAGACGGCACAAGAATTCTCTGTTCTGCTAGGGAATCTAGCCTCAGCCCATCAGATAGTCCCTTGGGCCAGATCACACAGTCGTTGGACCCAGATCAACTATCTAACATATTTCAAGAAAGATCCATCCAACAGATCTCTGAAGATCCCTGTCTTACCATCCACACGAAGAGAGCTAAAGTGGTGGTTGCAGCCACACCACATAGATCAGGGAAGATCTCTAAGTCACATACAGTGGGAAACTGTATACACGGACGCAAGCAAGACAGGATGGGGAGGCATCTGGAAACAGAAGTCAATCCAGGGAACATGGACTGCAAAGCAAGCAAGGCTGCACATAAACATTCTGGAACTCCAAGCCATATTATGCACTCTCAAGGGTCTTCAAGTAGAACTCAGAAACAAGCATGTCCTTGTAAGATCAGACAACACCACGGCGGTTCAATATCTAAAAAATCAGGGCGGAACAAGGAGCAGAGCCATCAATCACTTAGCTCTCAGGATTCTCCTGTGGGCAGAAGAACATCTGGCTGCTCTATCAGCCTCATACCTCTCAGGAAACCAAAATATACAGGCGGATTACCTGAGCAGGAGGCAGATGGATCCAGGAGAATGGGCACTGGACACACAGGTCTATCATCAGATAGTCAGAGAATTCGGCAGTCCAGCAATAGATCTCATGGCATCAGAGGAGAACACAAAGTGCAGAAGGTTTTTCACCAGATGGAAAAGCCAGAAGGCTGTGGGTCAGGATGCCCTGCACCAGTATTGGAATTATCCCCTGGCATACATTTTTCCTCCTCTACCTCTCCTAACGGAGGTTATACAGAAGATCAGGAGAGAAAAGGTGGAAGTGATCCTTATAGCTCCAGATTGGCCTCGCAAGATTTGGTATACAGATCTCAGGAGAATGCTCATCAGCCCTCCCTTTCCTCTGCCGAAGATTCCTCACCTTCTATCTCAGGGACCAATATTCCACCCAGACCCTGCATTCTTGAAGCTTCAGGCCTGGAGGCTGAGCGGAGCTCATTACGTTTAAAAGGACTTTCAGAGTCTGTTATTCAAACTATTCTGGCAGGAAGAAAGTCATCTTCTTCCAAGATTTATTACAGAACTTGGGGTACCTTTGTTATATGGTGCAACAAGAAGAATTTAGACAGATCCAGCTTATCTCCAGGGAAGATACTGGATTTTCTTCAAGAGGGTTTTCAGAAAGGTCTTAGACCATCTTCCCTCAAGGTCCAGCTTTCTGCTATTTCAGCTATTATGGCGACCCCTTATGCTGAACAGTATGTTTTCCGAAGATTTCTATCTGCAATTTCTAAGATCAAGCCTACTATTAGAGACATTATTCCTCCATGGGACCTTAATCTGGTGCTCCATCAGCTAAGTACCCACGAGTTTTTTGAACCTTTAGATTCCATATCTTTAAAGCATTTAACATTGAAGACTGCATTGCTCACAGCAGTTACTTCCGCTAGAAGGGTGGGAGAATTACAGGCATTATTATGCAAATCTCCTTATATGATTTTCCACAAGGATAAGGTGGTTCTTCATCCCAGACCTTCATTCAGATCCAAAGTGGTGTCTTCGTTCCATCTTAGCCAGGAGATTGTCCTTCCTTCTTTTTGTGCCAATCCTTCCAACAAAAAGGAGAGGGAATTTCACAACCTGGATTTGGTACGATGTTTGCAGAGTTACCTTCTTAGAACCAAGTCTTTTCGAAAATCAGACTCTCTCTTTGTTCATTTTGCAGGAAGATTCAAGGGTACAGCTGCCTCTAAAGCATCTATAGCCAGATGGATTAAGGACTGTATTATTTTAGCCTATTCATCTGCTAAAATAGACCCTCCTGTAGGGATTAAAGCCCACTCCACTAGGGCCATCTCTACTTCCTGGGCTCAAAAAGCGGTAGCCACTCCAGATGAAATCTGTAAGGCGGCTACTTGGGCATCAGTATCTACATTTATAAAGCATTATAAACTAGACATTCAGGCATCTACGGACGCACGTTTTGGCAGAAAGGTGCTTGAAGCAGTCATTCCTGCCTCTCCATAAGTCTCCCACCCGAAACAGGGTACTGCTTTGGTAAGTCCCACAGTACATTGCCGTTGGATTGGACACAGAGGAAAAGGTGAAATTTACTCACCGATATTTTGTTTTCCTCTGTGTCCTTCCACGGCAACCCACCACTGTTTGAGAGGGTTAAAATTTGGTTCAATTGTATCGTTCCATGAATCATATACAGAGATTAAAAGGGAACGTTTCTACAGACTAACATCTCTCTCTATTCACAGCTTGGTTAAAAAAATAACTGAGTGAGGAGGGAGGAACTGACGTTTTTATAATTTGGTCCTACCAGCTGAAGGGCGGAGCTAACACCCACAGTACATTGCCGTGGAAGGACACAGAGGAAAACAAAATATCGGTGAGTAAATTTCACCTTTTCTTTTACTATAGCATCATCTTCTGTCAGTTCACATAGGAGACCAGCCTTTGGGTAGAAATGACTAGTCTCTGCAATGTCACCCCCCCCCCTTGTTATTTGTCATTCACATTTATTGGACTCTTCTCCCCCCCCCCCCCCCCATCCTTTTCTTTTTTGGATGTTAGGAGTTATATCCTCAAACTAATGGTATCTTTGGAAAGTGCAGGCTCTGCTGAAAGGGGAAAAAAACCAAACTGTAGCACGAACGGGGTCACAGAAAACCACCAACAATTCTCATTTGATTGTGAATTGCAACAAAAGTGTGAAAACATGCTTAGAATAGACTGGGGGACTTGGTAGTGAAGTGGCTAAATGGGTATGAACAATATTCAGCATTCTAAACCATTTTTTACCCTTTACAGCTGGATCCTATGAGGAAACTTCCAGAAAATACATACAATAGCTTTAGTCATCAAATGCTGGATGCTGTTTACTGTGTGATATTGTACAATTCTCAAGAGTGGCAAAGGCAAACGGAACTGATGATCTCTGGATTTTGTAATCTTGCTATCAAATGTATGTGTCAGCTGGAAATCTGAGGCTATTTCTGCATCAAGATGTCTCTCTAAGCCTTACTCCTCCTGCTTGGTAGTTTTACTTCAACGACAGATACTTTAAAACTCTCTGTTTTAGCCATTTGTAATCTAATACATTTTTTTCAGAAACTAACCCTTTAATATTTTGGTGGTCCATTATTATAATTAGTTTCTGTGATAAGTAAATATTACCACACACTGTTATACAAATGAATCTAGGCAGAACCCCCACACCGGGTACATTTCTAAAAGCTCTGCATCAAATGTTTGCACACAAACCAAACTAGCTGGGATATATGTGGAAGTTGCCATACTGTACCATCAAGACATACAGGTTAAAGTGTTAGTAATGTCTAAAAAAAAAAAAAAAAAACTTTTTTGCATTTAGAAGAGCTTAAAAAGCTGATCTAAATGCAAAAAACGTATCTCTCAAACCACTATGGTTTAAGAGATACAGGCGTTTAAAGTTCGTTGTCTCCTACTGACAGCTGTAAAGCTGTCAGCAGGAGATTCGTGTCAGTCGACACGGTGGCGCTTGAGAAGTGCCTCAATCTCGTTACACGGAATCCCTTCATTGGAATGGTCTAAAATGTGTGCCTGGTGTTCAAGCACATGTTTTAGACCATTCCAATGAAGGGATTCCATGTAAGTAACGAGATTGCGGCACTTCTCAAGCACCACTTCTCAAGCACCACTAACACTTTTTAATTGCTTTAGAACTATTTTGCTGAAAATGGCTAGTACAACATATAGGCAAGTTCAAAATTGTTTGATTTGTGCCAGTACAGTTTTAGACATATTAACCCTTTGAGTGCCAGAGTGGTACGCAACACATTGCAAAGCAATGCGTTGCGTACCACTCTGGCACTCAAAGGGATAATGATATTTAATAAGAATGGGCACTTTTATAGCTGTGATACTGCCATTCAGAAAGGCAGCCTCCATTCAGTTGGGGGCTGTGAAAGCAGATGTTTCTACAATGTTGTACTCTAGCTCTGAGTCATCTGTATAATGTACAAAGGAGTTTCTTGAGTACCCCCTGCAGTTATGCAAATTGTAAGTACACAAACACTCAATTTCTATTGAGTCAATATTTACAAACTAATAAAAACCCGGTCATGGAGTGACAGAGTAAGAACGGATCTTAAATGTGCATGAGTAAAAGAAGGGTAGTCACACCACTTTCAATTCTTATTCAAATATTATAACCGTTCAAATTCTTAGGGAGTGAATTACAGTGTGATTACTTCCTGAAAGTTTAAAATGACAGTATGACTCAGCAGTTTGTCACATTGTCTGGAGAAATGTGTTTTAGTGATGCGCTTCTCCCAGGAAGTGCAACAGAATTAGAATATGACCACTAGAGGACACTGTTAATGGAAACAAAAAAATGATTTAAAAAACCCCAAAAAAAACAAAACAAAAAAAAAAACACCCTGGAAATATGCATCTCTAAGCAGTTGGAGCACCCCTGAACCGGGATTGAGGAGAGAAGGAAAAAAAAAAAAAAAAAAAAAAAGTTTGCCGTCCTTAAGTGCTGGCCGTGCGTGGACAGTCCTTAAGAGTTTGAGGACCAGATGGCTTTGCAACTCCTTGCTTCACAATAGGTTGCACACCCCCTGTGGTTTTCAAGGAGTTAAAGGTTAGAATGTCTGACTTGATTTTTCTTGATTTCAGGCTTTGCATGACAGCTTCAATTTCAATTAAATTGTGTAGTCTTGATAACCACTCTGTGTATGTACAAACTCATTGTATATCCACTGTGTGTGAGTATATGGATGTACATAAAATTAAATATTTATGATTAATCATATCTGTCAACTGTCCTTGGAAACAGTCCTTTATTTTGGCCATTTGCTCATGGATACGGATATCCCCGACTTTTAAAATTGCACTTCAGACATATATTTTATGTGCTTGTCATTAGAAGATTAATAGTCTGAGCTGCTCCACATGGCATATCTGTATTTGGTATTTGGGTGTGGATAATGTCTGGTGTGAGGCAGATGTACAGTTGTAAGTCTGTTGTATGAATTTTCTGATGGTGGCATGGTACTGTGGACAATGAGCAACGCTCTGTACTGTGGTTGCCTGTACTTTTCCATGATGGCGTTTTAGAAAGGTGAGTTAATATTAAAGGGATAGTAATGTTTCCATATGAGAGACGCTGCATTCCTTTCTTGTACAGCATACAACTGATCAGTTAGGTTAGTAATGCTGAAATCGCTCTACATTCTCTGAAATAATATTCTAAATTGTCAACCTCATAGTCCTTTTCAGAATGCCAGGCCCCATCCCCTGAGATCAGAAATCCGGTCGATTGACCGGACAGATCGCTAAGAGGCACAGTCTGCTTTCATTCAGTATAAGGAAACACTGCCCCCTTGAAGGAGCGTTGGTTTTTCTGTATACTGAAAGAAGATTGTCCCATGTCGCGATCTGCTTCCAGCTCAGAGTTTTGAAGGATGACTTTAAGTATATGGGGCATGAGGGGGGCAATTTATAATATTCAGAAAATATAGAGCGAATTCAGCATTACTAATGTAACTGATCAGTTGTGTGCACTACAAGGAAGGATTGCACCGTTGCTTATGTGGAAATATTACTACTTATTTAAAGTTAAAACCATAAGCACTTGCTAGTTGCACATTAAATAGTAATTTGATTGTAAATTGAAAAAAAAAACCCAAGCCCTTCTTGGCACTGGGGGTGAAGTTACTTACCAGTGATATAGATGAATTTCTAGGCCATGTTCTTTTAAAATGTTTACTTTGCCTTGGATATTTTTGTGTGGAACTGTTTTTAGTAGTCCAACCATAAGCTTTTCATCCTGTGGTAATTGATACAGACTACTATCCTATAGATATATCTCCCCTTTCCTAATGTTCTCTCATCCTTATTACATAAAGTGGTAAAATGCGTCGCTCACTGTGAGCAGTAACCGCGCATGCGAAGTAGAGACTCTACTGTGCATGTGTGGGTTTGCACACAGGGAGCTTCGCTGTGAGCCTCCTGGAGCTCCTTGCTAAGGATCAGCGCGTTTGGCGAGTCTCTACTGCGCATTCATGCTCAGTAAAGACTCGCCGAACGCGAGCTGCCCGGCTCAGGACGGCTCTCGTCCTGTCTCTGCTCCTGGCTCCGGGGCAGCTGGGTGCACTTTAGCCCGTGTATACGGGCTTTCATACTAGTTGTTAATATTGTAGTAACTAAAGAGTTGCTTCCCAAGAACCCCTCTTACCAATGTGTTTAATTCTAGATGTATGTTTGCTCCACTTTTGGGAGCCAATGGGTTGAACACATCTAACACACTAAGGATGTAATGCAATGCGTCAAATGCATTAAACTCTATGGAAACTGTATGTGACTATCATTTCCAGTTGCGTTGCGTACTCCTCTGGCACTTAAAAGTTAAGTAAGTTTGTCTTTTACTCTAATGATGATGCTTTTCTACATCTTTTAACATTGGATGGGCTAGTATCTTCAATTCCTCAAAATAATTATTTTAAATAAATATCCTCTTGGTGTATCTTTTTCCCTCACTGTTAGAGTGGCACCTTTTCACTGTCTCAGTCTAGGCCTTGTGCCAAATTTATGAGCTAGTATTTGTACTGTTAGATTATAGCATGACTCAGACATGTTATTGTAAAACCAATAGCTGGAAAAAGAGAGGAAAAGAAATATATGTGTACAATGTTAAGAAATGAAGGTATGTTTTGTTGGAAGAACCTATAAAAAGGCTGCAGATTTCCTGGAATGTTTTCCACAAACAGAACCTCTTCTCTTTTTTTTTTTTTTTTTTTGTTCAGGGAAATGGGCATTACTGTTAGTGTATCTGTTTCAAAGTAATGGACACCCTTCCCCCAGTTATTTTTCAGAAGCCCTGTTTTTGTGTCAGGGTTGGAATTTTTTTTTTTTTTTTTTTTTTTTTTTTGGTGTTACATCTGTTCATGCACCCTTTCACTGACACCTGTATTTCCCAGATAGGCTTTATTTTATTTATTTAAATATAAAAAAAAAAATCCATCTCATCTATATTTTTGGCCAGCATTGGTTGGGAGAGGGGCACGAAGACCTATGGCTCCTCCTTTCACTTAATCACTTTTTTCACTTCAGTAAATAAGCCTATAACTTGTTAAGATATTGGGGGAGGGGGATATGAGAAGCCCACCATGCATTCATTAACAGGAATGGGGTAACCAATTTCCTGTGGAGTGGGGCTTGCGGGATCTGACGTGATTTCTGTGTGTACCACCTTGCAAAAAGCATGGTCTGTTTTTACCAGACTCTTGAGACAACTACCCTGCTCTCTGCATGAAACTGTACACCATCCCCTTTGTAAATCCAGCTAGATATAGCAAACTTTTTCTTGCCTGACAGCTGTACTATGTCCTACACATATGTGACAAGGTGGTAGCCTGCAAGAGTTAAATGTGAAGTGAAAAAAAGGGAGCAATTCTTGTGTAATGCAACAGAGTTTATTTTTTTTATCTTTTTCTCCTTGCTGCTTGAGAGGTCTTCAGTGGAAAGACTTCAGTAATACTGTGACTATACATATGGTCTGTAATACTCAGTCTGAAAAATAATGTAGCCACTATCTATATTTTATATATAGATATATAATATATATATATATATATATATATATATTTTTTTTTTTTTATCGTTTTAGCATTGCTCATTTACTACAGGACTGGAAGTTTATATTAGTCTGTGGCTAGTTAAAAAGCAGAAGATTAAAAAAATGAAGCACTTGGCACTGGTATCTCCCTCCTGCCCCTTTTACTGTTGTAACACTGCTCACCTCAGAGCAGCAAGACTGTCCAGATGGATCACAGATCGGGACAATTTTCAGTGAGCATAAGGAAAAACCAGTCAAGGGGGGCAGGATTTTCCTCTTCACAGTAAGAAGATTTTCCCTTGCTGAGAACTATCTGGTCAAGCGACCACATTCCACATTTACTCTAGGTAAAGAGGGTGGGAGGGGGATACTTTATCACTCTATTATGCTTGAACTACGACTCTGACCGTATTGAAATAACACTCTCTATGGCCCAAATACTATGAAGATTAATTGGAGCTGCTGTTTTTGGGAAACACTACTATCCCTTTAAGGTCTGAGCTTCATGCCTTCATAGTAGACTTCAAGGGATAGTAAGACTTTACAAAAACAGCAGCTCCAACTAATCTTCATAATATTTGGGCCATGGAAACGGTTATTTCAATACTGTCAGAGTTGTACTTTAAGAGTAATTGAATGATAAAGGTTCCCCCTCCCGTGCCTTTTACCTAGTGTAAACCAACTCCCCTCAGATGTGGAATCTGGTCTTGAGACCAAACAGCTCACAGCAAGGGCCAATCTTCTTACTGTGAACATAATGAAAGACCTCTCCCCCTTGACAGGTTTTCCCCTTATGCTAATTGAAGATGGTCACTCTCTGCAATCCACCTGGGCACCACCTTACTGCTCTGAGGTGAGAAGTGTTACATCAATAAAAGGGAGGGGGGATAATTTATCATTCAATTACTCTTGAACTACAACTCTGACTCTTCATGGCCTAAATACTATGAAGAATAAAGCTGAACTACCACCCTATATAAAGTTGCTACCCAATTATTAGGCATATGGTGACCAGCTTCTTAATAGTGCTATCTCTCACAAGTAGCTGGTTCTGAAGTAATCCTTTTTCGGGGACTGATGGTCAGGCTTCTTGCTTTAGAGCTGTCTGCGCACCTGCACTCTCAGTCCCTTCTGGTGCCTTAAGGCACAGTGCAATGCCTCCTAGAGGAGACCGGGATGGACCGTGCAGACACACAGGCATCTCTCAGAACCGGCTACTTGTGTGAGATAATAACGCTATTAAAAGCTATTATCCTTATGCCTAATTATTGGAGGGCAACTTTATATAGGGTGGTAGTTCCACTTTAATTGGAGCTGCTTTTATTGGGAACCATTACTGTCCCTTTAAGCTCACAGGGGAGGTCCAACAGGAAGCATTTAATGATGTCTTTAGTTACAAAGGGCAACAGATCCTTCCTCGTAATCAGTAGGTGAGAGTGTGCCATCGGTAGAAGGTTTTCCTTGTTGATAATCAACGGATAAGGTTCTGTGGTGCGAGAAGTGGATGGGGAAGAGTAATTAGGAGAGGCCGTGGGAGTGGATGGCGTCAAGGCCTTAGGTTCCCGAGTCGGCGTGGCCTTATGTTTCGAAGGCATGTAATGCAAAATGGAGCATAGTGAATGCAGTTTGCTGGCATGTCTCTTACTACCTGGCATCCAAGGGATTTGGCAAATGGAAAGGTGAGCAACAGCTGTGCCCAGACAGGGTTATAAAAGACTGAAATGCCTGGTATGAGAGCATTAACGGTATTAACGGTATTTGTATCATACTTGGCATCCGTTAGATGAAATTTTATGTTGGATCCCTAAAATCTAATGGATTTATAGAATATGCTGTATAGACTGATTTTGGTTAATTGTGCAGAAATAATACTGTTAATATACTGAGATTGGCACCCACTGTTCTATTCAGAAATGTTGCTTTATCCCAGTCCATTTAAAGATCATGCAGAACAATCACTTCTTAGACACCATATAAGCCTTGTTATGGAAATATATACTCCCTTGTTGCATATGTAAGACTAGATTTTAGGTCTCGGAAAACAGATTAAAAAAAATATATTTATGAATCTTTTTTTTAGATTTTCTACAAAGGCTATTGGTGTTTAGAGCCACAGATCATTTGTAGATGTTGGAGTTCCTTTAAGATATAAGCTTTTCTCAGAAGCTATGTGAATGGTATTGTATTATTTTACAGGGGCTAAAAACAATTTAGAAAGCAAAGGGAAAAAATAAATGGGCAAAAGTGTCTTTTTATTGGGCATAAAACATCCAACACTAGAAACAATCCCATGTGAGAATTGGCAGCTAGAAATATTTACTTCTCGTCTACCATGACCCCTTCTCGGTCTGGAAAGTCTTCCTTGAGTTTCCTGTTGATAACTGAGTAGATTTGATGTTTATATTCCTGACTTGTGGTGTAGACATTCTCTCTCAAACCATGTCTACAGACTACAATAATAAGTACTTTGCACAAAACCAAACACTCCTTAGACTGTTTTAAGATCCTTATTAGACTTTTATAGCATGCGCACTAAATAAATTGCGCAGGTAATGTTACAAAGGCCCATCTAGAACCAGAATATGTCTCTCAGAAATATTCAATTTTAAAAGACCAATTTTTATATTTCAAGTTGTATGGCTGTCATTTGATATAGATGTCTTATAATTTGTTTGTCATGGGGCTGGTCTAAAAATAATTAATAAATATATATATATATATATAATATATATAATCTTACATTTTGAAGTCCTTTGCTACTAGCCACACCTGAAAAGTTACTCACCACTGCAAGCCATAACATACCCACCAGGGCTGAATTTCTACTCGCCAGGGCTAAATTTTTACTTGCCATTGGCTAGTGGCAAGTGGAAATTTTGAGCCCTGATAGATATATAGAAGCTGAAGTACTAAGAGAATTGGTGTAATTATGGGGCAAGCCAACTAGTTAGTAGTCAGTGATGTAGATGGGCTTTTTGCAGCTTTAGGGCCAAACAAGAGCATGCAACCCTCCCCCGCTATAGTTTGACACACCCTCTCTATCCATCCCCTTCCACTGACTGTTTGCTTTCCCTTAAAGACACAGAAGAAATACAAATCGGTAGAATCCAGAGTGCTAAATGAAAGTAGAACATTTGTTTTACTGAGGAAAAGCCATTTGGATAAGTTCCCTGTGTGAAAGAGGTGTCCATTAGGATGCTATGGGCATTCAGCTGCAAATTTTAACCCCTTTAGTGCCAGAAGGGTACCTCTCTGGCACTTGAAAGGTTAAAAATGAATTTTATTCAGAAAATGGGCACATTTGCCTCTTTGTGTGTATATCCATTCTGCCAACCTAGGTTTAGATGTAAATACATCACTGACTGCAGGGAATAAATACAAATGTCCATGATTTAAGTTACTGCTAAAATGGTCTCCAAGACATTGTTTTGCAGTGCATTGGAGGCTTCTCTGGAATTTTAAGATGTTAAAATTACCATTGATTAAAAAAAGGGTATTTAGTTGTTTCCCTGTGCTGCAGTTTGTCCCAGAATAGCAGCACTTTTTCTTAAAACATCAGCACCAGTGTATGGAGAGAAAAAGTGGAATTCAACAGCATGGAAATCTAGTGTTTCATGTAACGCATGGTACTGGATCGCCAGATGTGGGACCCCAACTCCTATCATCCATGGTGTTCATACGGGCGACACTAAGCTCTGGCTTTAGGCCAGTGCAGCATGCTTTTGTTTCCTCAGACCAGTGATTCTCAACCAGGGTGCCGTGGCACTTTGGTGTGCCCCGGACATCAACTTGGGGTGCCCCATGTTTTCTATGAAGACTAACAATAATGGACTTTTAAATTAAGATTTAAAGAAATTGATATGTACAATATATTTAGTTTTGTTATTATGATTAGAATATTTGATAACTGTATATTTATGTATTGTACCCTTGTCTTGCCCTTGGTAAAGTACATTAAATATGTTGGGGGTGTCCCAAATGTTCTAGATTACGTGTTAGGGGTGCCCTGAAGAAAAAAAATAAAAAAATAAAAATTGAGAACCACTGCCTCAGACTGTGGTGAAAGGACCACAAATGGTGTAGAAGTAGTTTCAATGGAATCACATTAGTGATGCATGTTTTAAAAGCATTTTGTGTCCTATTTGCATCTGCACTGTGTGTTACAAAAATACAATGCTGTTGATATTTTGGAAGAGGAATAGTACTGTTGCAGCATCATTGTATACGAAACTATCGTTGCAGCAAATTAGTATTTCATGCAACATGTATTAAGTCTTGGTTAATAAGTTATATATTTATATTAGGGAACTTATAAGAAGGATATGATATGAAGCATATAGGAGAGCTTATAATTTAAATAGGAAGCAAATTTTGGTCGCTAGAAATAAGTGTCAGAGGAACTTCTCAAAAATGATAGGACGGCCTCATTTGTAACGAGGTATAGTGTTGCTGGGAGATTAAGAACATCATCTCTGATCTATTGTAAATTCTTGGGGCAAGATTCTCTGCTTAAAGGGATAGTAATGTTTAAATGTAACTATTATTGGAGGCATTAAAGTAAGTACATCTGTGTAAGTCTTCTTTCTCAAACCGTTATGGTTTGAGAGAGAAAACTCACTAAAGTTCCCCCTCCAGGCTGCTTCACAAAAAATGTACCATCTAGCTGACAGCAGGAGATTCCAGTCCCGGGATCGGCCTGTGGCGCTTCAAAAAAAAAAAAAAAAAAAAAAAAAAAAAAAAAAAAAAAAAAATAAATATATATATATATATCCTATATAATAATTTGCTAAAACGTGTATAACGCTGCAACATGCGCAGTGACTGCCCGCGACCGCGTGGCAGTGAGACTGTGGCCCGTGTAACGGGCTGTTCAACTAGTATATATGTATGTATGTGTGTGTGTGTGTGTGTATATATATATATATATAATATATATATATTTATAATAAAAAAGTATGACTCTTTCTTATTTAAGTGGTGACGTATGTATTTACATATTTGTATTTTAAGTGCACTTGTGTTTTAACTGGATGAGCACTTCTACTGTTGAACCCTTTGGAAAATAGCTCATTTCATTGTATATAGGAATTTAAAGGGATAGTAAACCTTGAAAATAAGTTTATTTTATATTGTAGCCCTTAAAAAAACATGAAAAATGATATAAGTCTTATCTCCCAAACCTTTATGGTTTGGGAGATATTCAGAAGTAAAATAAAGTTCCCTTTTCCTGGCTGTTTCAGCCAAGTCTGCCATCTAGTGGACAGATTTGGAATTCGGTCCACAGATCAACCGACAGCTCTCTAGCAGTGCCAAGATCACGATCTTTAAAAATAACTAATTCATTGGAATTGTGTACAAAGCATTCCTGGCTTGCAAGCACACTTTGTAGACCATTCCAATTAAGAAATTCTTTTTAAAGATAGTGATCTTGGCACTTCTGGAGAGCTGCAGCCGGTCCCGGGACCGGATTCCAAATCTGTGAGCTAGAACGGTGACATCACTCAGGGAGAAACTTTGCTTCTGAATATCTCCCAAACAATAAAGGTTTGGGAGGTAAGACTTGTATCATTTTTCATGTTTTTTTAAGGGCTATAATATAAAATATGGGTAATCCGTATCCGAACATCATCGAATATAGGATGGCCTAAGGGTGAAAACTGAAGTAGAGTGCTGCTCAACACTGTTGCTGTTGAGCAGCTTTCTCCTTCAGTTTTCACCCTTATACCATCCTATATTCAATGATGTTCGGATGCTAATTTAAAGATGGGATTCTGTTCTTATTCTAGTAGGAAAGAGTTTCATATAAATATATAAGCAAGAAATAGGAAATATTTCCTAAGGCTTAGAAGCCAGTATTATTACCCATATGATGTCTCCGATAACATCCAAAGGACTTTGGTGCTGGCCTGTGTACAAAGGAAGCTACATCGCCATAGTAAAAAGAAAGTTGTTTAGTCTGGCACCATTAAGTTGCCGTTAATGCTTATATATTTTCTCTTAGATTTCCTTTAATCTGTGGTATTGTAAGTCTGCATTAGTTTTATGTTTAAAGTGGACCTGCCACCCCTAAAAAACTTGAGCTCCAATAATTCCCCATCTGGTGACTAGCTGCTCAGTAGCGCTAGTTGCCAGAATTATTACCTTGTTTAATAGAATTATCTGACGGGCTGGACGGAGTGCAGACATCTTTCCATAGTGACGTCTGCAAGCCTGGAAAGATATCTTCTCTTCCGTCCTGCCTATCAGCCCGGGAACAATGGATAATTCTATTTAACAAGGTAATAATTCTGGCGACTAGTGCTACTGAGCAGCTAGTCGCCAGATGGGGAATTATTGGAGCTCAAGTTTTTCAGCGGTGGTAGTTCTGCTTTAAATGACTTTTATTTATTTAATTTTTTTTTGGGGTGGGGGGGTGGGGGGGGGTTTGGCTGGTGTAGGGAATTTATTTGCAACTGTAACACCATCCATTGACTTGAGTTAAAGGGATAGTAACTCTCCTTTACCATAGATTCTTGGTGTAATTATAATTCCCTAAGTACTTTTGAGTACCGGAGGCTGTCCATTGTATTCCACTGGGCACCTCCCTGGCAGTAATGACCTATAATCCAATATGCAATTTTTCATTTTCCCTCTCTTTGTAGGTGATTTATGAATCTGTTCTGTCACAGCTTTCAAGACTGTCTATTTTTCTACCACAAACGTGTCAGTCAACTGTATATCCTGTAAAAACCATAAACATTTGATACAAGCAGATGGTCCAAGCACAAGCTTGTAGCATGGCTAAGCTAAATAATTCTTTAGAAAAGGAATCCGGATCGGTGCAGTATTAAACAAGGATGTCTCAGTCACACTGGAGATTTGAATTCCTTGTGATGCCCTGAAGTTCAAATCACTTAATTTTTTTTTTCTATGGTCATGCCTGTACAAACATAGGTTATATATATAACTGTCTGAAGCCCATGTGGGTCAGCCATTCCTTGGATGTTGAAATGAGAATTGTTATATGTCCAGATTGCTAGTTTGAAAAGATCTGCATCACATCCCATGGACAGTGGTGTGGTGCAGATAAGATCTGCTGGACTCTTCTGCATTCTCAACACATGGATGCAGGAAAGTTGCACCAAACTCTGTCTTGTATCATGAGGGTTGCTTCGATTTGGACACTCGGGCAAATGTGTTAATTACACTGTAGATTAGCTCAGAATCAAAAAAAGCTGAGCTAAAATTGCCAGTATGAATTCTCTTAACTGTGCTAGTCCTCTGTATGTTGCGAGCAGCCCCTGGGCTGAGCAGTATATTGCAATACAATATATTACACACCCCTCTGGTCCATAAATTTGTAAGAAAACAGTAACTGAATTTTTGAATTTCACTTTTTAAAAGCAACCCTTAAACTGTTGTAATGTTTGTGCCCACTAAAAATCTATTAATTTACTAATCCTTTCTCAAATTATTTTTTTTTCTTTGCATCGTTACTAAGTAACGACACACAAGTTGGAAACTATGTGACTTGGAATACACTGGGCCTTGTGTACAAAGTGGAATAATTTTGGGGCAATCCATCTGCACCATAAGTTACAGATGAGCATTCCTTCTCATTTAACCTTTAAAGTGTGAAAGGGATGCACGACCCATTGCTTTGCAATGCGTTCAACACCATTCTGGCACTCAAAGGGTTAAATTGGGCTTCCAGTCTCTGGAATGCTAGCAGAGTCTTCAGTGCCTTGTATTCAGTGTTGACCTATATTCGGGATGCCTGTTGGATTGGTGGAAGATCCAATTTAGAGGACAGCCCAGTGCATATATTTGCCTCCCACTACCTTATCATATATAAGGTGGTGGGCTGCTGTGGAAATGCTGAGTGGCGGGTGACATTTAAATTTGCTACTTCCATGTTGATATCCCACTTCATTCTCTAGTACTTTTAGGACTTACTATCATTGAGTAGATGCAAACTGGACTTGATGTCACTTCCCCACCATGTCTGGTTGGAGTCTGCATATTCATAGAATGTCCTGAAAGCGCCTGAAAATGACATGGTAAATCAACTTTGAAGTGGGTGGCCTGTGCTGCACACTTCCCCATGGCTGCCATTTGGAAACCATATACAATAAGGAGGAGGGGAAACAGGTGGTATGACGAGAACTAAGATGAGTAAAGGGAGGGATGGGATAAAGGAGGTGAATAGAGGAACAGGTCAAGTGAGGGAAACACACACACACCACACACCACACACCACACACACCACACACCACACACACACACACACACTCATGTTATATTCAGTACAGTATGAGTGTTTAGCCAATAAAAGAACAATTCTTTGTTTTTCCCACTTGGGTATATTCCGAAATGTAATGGTACAATGTTTATAGCAGGTCTTAACAAAACTAAAGTATTTTATTGTAATTCAACTTTTCAGTGAAAAGGGAAAGCAACCCTTGCATCGAACAAGCTTAAACTTGACCTAGTCCCTGCAAATTATGATTCAGTTACTAATCTGCCAGAATTAACAGATTTGAAAAAAAATAAAAAAAATTGTGAAAATGTTTGGGCACCCTTCCATTTGATCCACTAGTGTTATTTTTCAGAATGTAATTTACTTTTTAGGTCCAATTTAAAGTGATAACAGTTCCAGAGTTTAATAAATTCCCTCACTCTTCAAACCTCTTAGGGTTTTGTGCTTACACTCCACAACCATGAGTTTCTCAAAACTTCTAACTGTGGATCAGAAAAGAAGCTTCTCCATAGCATTTCCAAGGAGAACTTCTATACTTATCTACTTTCAAATCCTGGACTGGAAGCCAGGTGTGAACGGTGCTAAAAAGGATTGCTGAAAACCAGTGGTATCAAGGGAAGTCTTGAATTCTTTACAAGTGATCACACACGCTTGGTCAGATGTGTACGCAGCGGAATATAGAGCAGGCAGAGGTTATTTTGATAGCCCTAACATGGCTGGGGGTGGAATCTGATTTTCAGACCTAATCCAAACTGTCAGTGGATCAGTCATGACCTCTTCTCTTGAGAGGAGCCAGGGTCCAGTATTTCATCGGAACCCAGTTGCCTTCTTGAAGGTGAAGGCCAGGATGCTGAGCTAACCTTGCTACTACAAAGAGGATTATCCAAAGCCTGTAATAGGAATAATTTCCACAGGGAGGACCACCACTGGTCTTTAAGTGCAGGACAGATGTGATGGTCCTGGCATGTCATTGATCCTTAAGGAGTTAAAAACAGCTATCACCTCTGCCAGAGTTAATGACCTCCAGGTCCCCTCATGCAAATTACTATACCTTGTGATTCTCCAGGACAGGGTGATCCTTAGGGCAAAACTGTATTTCAGGTGTAAAGTAGTCATAGCCTTCTTGTCAGGAAGGCCCCCTGGCCACTCCTGTCAAAATCTCTGCATGTGCTTGGCAGACCCTCCCTTTTCTCCTCTTTAAAAAAAACAAAAAAAACAAAAAAAGCCATTATTATTCTTTATTTATATAGCGCCAAATAATTATGCAGCGCTGTACAATATGGAATGGACATACAGAGATATTAAATAGTACAAATCAAATGTGGAGAAGAGAAGGATCAGAGGGTCCTGTTCTTGAGAGCTTACAGTCAATCGTGAATGGCTCTGCATGTGTTGTACCATGTAAACCTTTATAAAACCCCTCACCATTAGTCCAGTAAAACAAATATTGTATTAATAACAGCCCACTGTAATTCCGCTAAAACACCTTGTTTTATTGTTCATTTCCCTTAGATATGTGAGTTGTCAATGATTATACACAACCACTGCTGTAACAGAGTCCCCCCCCACCCCCACACACCAGGATAAAGGGGTGGTTTATCCAAAGGGGCCCCCACGCAACTATCTGCATCATTTATAATTTGTGTAGTGGGTGGGAAAATGGAGGGCATCCCTGACACAATATCCTCCTTTACAGATCGCCACTGGTGCAATTCCATGGACTGTTTATAGAACATGCTTCCGGGTTACAACTGGGAAGTATCTTAAACTGGAATCCCACAGAACTGCTCCACTCTCGATCTCAAAAGGAGGCCATCACAGCAGTTGTGCCATCCTCTTATTTGCTCACTAGAGAAAAATGTTTTAGAAAAAGCTCAAAAGAGAAGAGGTGGAGTACACAATGCTGTCGGCAGTTCCATTTGCATTGTCCATACATAGAGTCCAAACATTTAATTCTCGTCTGTGAAGGTGCACCAACAGAGACTACTCCACTGCCGAACTCAAAAAGAACTCATCGAGGCACAGGCTTATCTGCCCACTACTGGAGGAAAAGAAAAAAAAACAAACAAAAAAAACTTAAAGAGAAGGGGGGGGGGGCAGACAGTGCATCATCATTTCTCCTACCAGATCACATGTTCTCCATCCACGTTCTTGTCAGCAGTGATCACATTGATGTGTACACTGGACACTAAAGGAACATGCAGGTATATTTGTGCATACTGCACATATGTTTCTGAATTATATCCTCTAAATCCTCATTCTTGTTAATGGCTAGGAGGAGCAACTGCTCTCACATTACCTCTGGTGCATGTGCTGTATGGGCCTACGTAGCCACTAAATGGAGCACCGTAAAGGTTGCTCCAGATCTCCACCATTAATAGCACTACCTGAATCCAGAGTGATGGTGCCAAATACATCCATGTTTGTTTAAAAAAAAAAAAAATAATAATAATAAAAAAAAAGTTAAAACAACAAACATTAACACAGACAAACCTACAAAAGTGACCATAATCCTTCAGTCACCAGTGAAGTACAACACTGTGGTAATGGTGACTGTAGATACCAGTGGAGCAAAGCTTTCCAGACAGCCACTGTAATTATACCAGTGGTAGACAGGTCATGATACTGTGGACACTAGTGGGGAAAAAAAATTGGGGGTGTCTGCCTGGAATTTGATACTCTGGCTAGCACTGGAGCAAGGCTGAGGTGTCGTGAAAAGTTTGTGGTGTCTTTTTGTGCACGGGTAATGACATGTCAGGATTGCTAGTATAACGTATATATATATATATGTGTGTGTGTGTGTATATAATATATTTACTAGCGCATGGAGTGTAGCATTGCTGTATGATTGAGCATGCAGTGCAGTTTGGGGACGCTCTGGAGTGAGTCTCTGCTGTGATTTTTCACAGTGTTTGCCCTTCTGCCCACTCCTGTGAAAATCCCTGCAGGTTCTCCCCCCCCCCCCCCCCCCCCCCAACCTGCCCTGGGGCACAGTGACCAGCAAACTGGGGCAAGGTGGACAATAAAGTAGAAACAGATATGCAGTGAGCATGAAAAAGTACCACTGGGACTTGTGAATGAGCAAAAGTAGTGATGTTTGTTGAGATACTTTTTGCTTTTACACAAGTTTCAGTGGTGCCACCTTTCTTTAAAATTTCAACCAATTTTTTTACCAAAATAACTAAAAGCAAAACACAAAGTATTGGTGGACATGCATATTTAATTAGTATTAATCCTTTACACTGCAGCATTTCCTGATTATCACTTCTATATTAAAGATGAGCTTTTAGTCAAATAATAATTCTAAGCTTGCAACCATGGCAAAATAATGCATTATAGACAGGTCCGAACCTTAAAATGCTTCTTGCTTGTGCTCCTTTTTTTGTCCTTTAAGTGGGGTCAGAAAAAGCATTGTGTTGAGCAAGGTGGTCAGAAGACCAGTAGTCTTCCTGCTAGAAAGAATACCACCAGGCTTATCAAATCACAGCTTTCAATACATTTTATATTATCAATAGGACTGTACTAACCTTCTTACTACTGATAAACACTTCAGTGTAAAAGTTGGCCTGTGGCAAGGCAATGACGTCTCTGCTCTTGGATCTAGATTAATAACAGACTTTTGGCTCATGCATGAGAACTGAATCCACCTCCGTCACATCACTAACCTTGTTTATAGTTTTAACCTGGCTGCGGTTTTTCATCCATGTCAGGAAATGATGTAAACTGGAATTTTAGTTATTCTCTTACAGTATTCTACTCCCCAAAAAACCCACAATATGCTATCTATTCCCTTCTAGAACAAGATTGTTACTACCAAGCTCCCAATCTGAGTTCATTGGCTTTGTAACAGTCATCCTCCATTTGACTGTACATATTTGCAAGTGTATTGTATTTAATAGACAGATTGTCTGTCTATGGGTAGTATGTTCGCAAGAAAAGTGGAGGAATTCTGGGACAAACCAATTGCACTTTAGGGGAAAACTAAAAATTCCCATTAATTTGTTTGTGCTCCTGACAGCTAGTTTTCTGTCAATGACTGGGAAAGCAGGGATGGTGATATTGTTGCTGTATCCCTGCAGCAGAAAAGCCTGCCTTCATAACAGCATACAGAGCTGCAGGTAGTGTGCAACACTGTATCAGTGTATGGAAACAGAAATTCAGGGAGCTCTCTGTCAGGGAGTGTGTTAACCAGAAATATAGGCAATTTTAGTTTTACATACTCTGCAAGCACATGATGTGTAAAGTCAAAAAGGTGGTTGACTGTCACTTAATTTTCTAAATGTGAATTGGGTTTTTCGGAATCGCACACAAACTGGTAGAATTTCAAGATAAAACTGCTTCACCTGAACGTCTCACACTGTGTAGTGGTTAACCTGATGTCCGTGTACAGAACCTGCCTCTGGCACTCAGAGCTAAACATAGCATACAAACATAGTCAGGCACATCACTGTTTTATCTTGCACATCAAACAAACAATGCCTGGATTCCCTCCTCGTTAGCATGTACTGATCAGCCAACAGGTATAACCCTTTGAGTGCCAGAGGGTTACGTTGCGTACCCCTCTGGCACTCAGAGGGTTAAGTTGAAATGTTTATTTTAGAGCAGGCATGCCAATCTCGAGTATAACAGTGCTTCGTACTCAAGTCCTTCTATGGAGGGCCACAATGACTGCCAATGTCTGCACTATTATTTTCTTGGAGTTCTGGAGCGAGGGCTGAAATACAGTTTGCTGTTTGTTATGGCTGTTCTGGTGAGCCTCTAATTTCTAGAACAGGGGTGTGCAACCTTAAGTTCTCCCGGTGCTAGAGACTGCAACTTACATCATCCTTAAACAGACAGCAGCTGGGAGACCAAGGGTTTCTTACCTCTGTACTGTAATATACAAGAATCCAAGTTGAGCTAAATAGGAATTTGGACCAGAAGGATTCTCCTGTAATTTAAATCAGATTCTACAGAAGGCCATTGTTTATCTTGGGGTAGCATGTTTGACAAGGCTGATTTAGAGGATTGGCTTCTTGGCCAATCCTCTAACAATTCATTCTTACAGGAAGTCTGCTTTTTTCCATTGTATATGTGTGTTCATGAGTGCTAATGCATGCAGACACAGGAAGTGATTGGTGGATCTGATGACCGGTCTGCTGGTGAGTTAGCCAAACGCAATCGGCTGATCAGTTTTATTGCAGTAAGCAATGCAGTTATACAGTCTGCTTTGTGAACTATCTTTGCAGTGGCCCAATGTCTTTGTGTAGGGAAGCGCAGAGAAAACTTTGAGGTGTTGAATTAAAGATGTGTTTGGACTGTAAGAATGAAGCAAAATCTAATTTATGAACAGCCCAATATCTGCAGTTGTGAACTAGGCCTTAGAGTTCAGCAGATTGTAGCGCTAGTTCTATTATTTAACCCATTGAGTGTTAGAGGGGAACGCAACACATTGCTTTGCTATGCGTTTTGTACTCCTCTGGCACTCAAAGGGTTAAAAAAAAAAATTCCAGTTGTCTGAATGAACAATATTTTTAAGCTTCGTAAATATACCAAACTTGATTATGTACCAAATTATATGGAATACATGTTATGCTCTTACTCTACCTAAACAAATTTTATTTATATCTGTAAATGGTGCTGTGAATAGTATTGCATATTTTTGTTTTACGAGATTCCCTTAAGATTTCTGCCTCCATCTTCAAAATAGAAACTCATTAACATGGCATAGTCTCCATAATGTTTGTTTCAATCAAGGGTTTCTTCATCAGTATATAACAAATGCAAAATCCTCTTTGGTTGGGGAAGCATTAGCTTCATCACTTCTATACCAAAACGGTCAAAACAAAGCTACAGAAGTGTGGCAGTTAGTTTGTCATGCACCTTAGTAGGTTGAAGATGTTTAACTTTCATAAAATTCACAAAGGAATGCTTATATAGCACCACAAGTGTACACAGAGCTTAACAATTTAAGGTCTTGGCCAATACAAGGTTACATGTATTTTGCAAAATGAAATGTGACGTGTGGTCCCTGCTCAAAAGCTTACAATCTAAAGTGCTAAAGGGAGACAGATTACGCAAGAACAAACTTTATAGTAATAACAAGCAGTGGCAAGGTGTCAAAAGGACTCCCTGTATCCATGGTGTCCAGAGGATGTTTTTATTAATGTATAGTTTTATAATTAAAGCGGAACTACTAACTTAGTCATCCTGCAATAATTAGGCAGATGGCGACTAGCTTAATATTAATCTTACCTCTAAAAACTACATGATGCTACAGAAAGCCTTAATCTTCTGAGACCGGAAACCAGGCATCAGCGCAGACGTCTTGTCTGTGTGCCTGCACTGTCAGTCCCAGTCTGTCGCCAGAGACATTGTACTGGCCTGAACGGCTCCGGAAGGGCCTGGCGGCACAGGTGCTCAGACTGCACTAACCTGGCCATCAGTCTCAGAAGATTAAGGATTTCTCTAGCATTGTGTAGTATTTATAGGTAAGATAACTATTATTAAGCTAATCACCATCTGCCTGATTATTGCAGGGCAAGTTTAACTAAGTTGGTAGTTCCGCTTTAACTCTTCTTTGAGATCGCGGTTTGAAACATTAATTTGTTCCACTATATCGCCTTGAGGCGTTAGCTGGTTGTGGACTGGAATATTGATCTTCGTGTTTATTCTTTCAGTTCAGGATGGAACATTGTTGCCCTTTGAAAGATTAACACCTTAAGAACCATTGCCATACCAGGACTGTCACGGCGGGCCGGCACTTAAGGATCAGTGAAGGTCCTGGTACGTCATGGAATTCAGGGCTCCCGGTGCGGCTGCACGCTGCTCTGGAAGCGGGGGGAAAAAAAAGCTCCGTGGTCCTCAAGTGCGCGTGTGCGCGTGCCTGTCCTTAAGGGGTTAAGCAATTTTCTAGCTGGCTGCTGTTGCGGAGTGTTATCAGACCATCCTGGCCACAGGGAGTTCTTTTGACACCTTCCATTATGCTTGTTATTAAAGCGGAACTACCACCTTTTAACCACTAACTTCAATAACGCCCCATCTGGTAACTAGCAGCTTAGTAGCGCTAGTCGCCAGTATTATTACCTTAATCAGAATAAATAGGCATTCTTACCAGGCTGACAGCAGCACGGAGCTCAGACATCTTGCCATGGGTATCTCAAGGGGTCTGTGCTTGGTACTCTTCTCTTACATCTTCATTCGTGGCATTGTTAATGGTATTCAAAGCAAGGTGTGCCTGTCTGCATACAACACAGATATGTAAAGGTACCCATACACTGGGCCAGCACAGAGCGTTCAGATTGCTGATATTTTTTTGCCCTGGCACACAGACCAAATTGAGGTGATCTGCACTTGGACTGTTTCTCTCCCTCTCTCTTGTCACATAATATGCTAAGCTTGCCTCTATGGTAAAGTAACCCATTATAGGCAAGTCATTACCTTTTAATATGTTGTGGTGTTTTTTTTTTTTTTTTTTTTTTTTTTTTGGTGGGGGTGTTCGCTCCAGTCCTTATGACACATCAAGGGTTAATGTTTTCAAAATATTCATAATTAACCACAAAGCAGCTCTATCACATTGATTAACCAACCTGTGATTAAGCAGGTTTTTAAATGAAAACCCGTCCTGTTGGCATGCCCTGAGGGCTAATGTTGAAAAACACTGGTGTAGTACATTTCCCAGAAATGTAGCAGGGCTGGAAAACATATAGGTGATGCTCACCAGTCAACGAAAAATTACTAGCCAGGTGGTGGAAAGTAACAAATAACTAATCCAACAAATCTGCTGAATTGTTTTTTGTCACTAGTTAGAGGTAAATGTGAAAATTGGCAGCTTATGTGGGTCATATGTCATTACAAACCTCCCAATACTGTAGAACTGAGATATTAGAACTTTATTGCTAATTGTCTCTAGTGTCCAATGGCCTGAAGTGATTTTCTTCCTTGGGTATTAAATACCCATAAGCCGAACAAATGTGGTTGTAGTGTTTATTAACAACCTACACAGAAGCGAGGCTGGCCAAGTTCATATTTGAAGCAATTTGTCGTTTCCCTAGAAAGTTTCAGGGAGTTCCATTTTTAAATCAAGCATCACTTTCAAGATGACTTTGGAAACCACAACTACATCATCAGGGAAATAGTTCATCATTACAGGGCTTTCAATGCTGGGGATTTCTCAGCAGGTGTGTTTCTCAGCAGATGCTGTCTTGAGGAAGTGATGTTTGAACATACAATTTAGATCTAGCTGCTTGCAAGGAAAATGGGGAGAGCTGATAAACCGTGCACCACTTTTTTGCTCTAAATGAATCTGAATAGGGGCTTAGCAAATCACTGAGTTTGTAAGCAGAGCTCCCTTTTAAATCCAGCAAGTTCAAGCAGAGTTAAATGATTGAATTTTTTTTCATTTAGTTTTCATATTTTATTTTACTTTCCTGCATCTGTAATGGTTAACAAATGTAACCTGAAAAGCTGAAATGTCTTTTGCTTTTCTCAGTTTGTGTTTGCGTGTTTTAAAGGGATAGTAATGTTTCGCAAAAAAAAGCAGCTCCAATTAATCTTCATAGTGTTTGGGTCATGGAGTCCGTTTTCTCTGTCGTCCAGTACAGGTTACTGGTAATTTTGGGTAGGCGATCCGTCCCTTTAAGTAGGCAGGAACAATTCTAGAATTGATTGCAGGGGGTGGAGCCTACATTCCCTCCTTGGCTGCAGCTAGCCAACCAGCTCGAGAAAGATTTGTTCCTTGGTGAAGACACAGGCAAGAGAACAGTTTTGCTATAGTTTTAGCCAAGTTTTAGCTAATTTTTTTATTTTTCTGTTGGAAATGGAATACCACCATTAGGTGGATTACCATAACTGACAATGCCCTTAGTTGTGGCTAGCTCAGCATCCAGGTGCTTTTTGTGGTCCTTAAGCCCTGGGGGGGAAAATCTTGGCTTCAAGTTCTTTCCTCAGGAGTTGCTCACTGAGGCTTCTTCTTAAAACATGGTAATCTGAAGACAGAAGATCTGCAGGAAAGGTGAGCAACCCTTTGAGTGCTGCAGGTCCACATGTCCCACAGTGCCCCTCCGCACAGGGGTTTTTTCCTTGAGAGTTCTTATTGCACACTCTCCTGCACTCACTGGGTCTATCTGTATGTGTGTTGGTTGTTTTGGAGCAGGAGTCTTCTTTCCCTTCTACTATCTAGTCATAGTTAATGTGTCAAATCTTTCTGGAGCTGGTTGGCTAGCAGCAGACAAGGAGGGAAGGTAGGATCCACCCCCTGCATTCACTTCTAAAATTGTTCCTGCCTAGTTAAAGGGGCAGATCGCCTACCCAAAGTTACCAGTAACCTGTATGTACTAAGAGAATAGGATTTAACCGGTAAGACTATAATCCTCTTATTTCAGTACTGTCAGAGTTGTAATTTAAGAGTAATTGAATTATAAAGTATCCCCCTACCACCCCTTTTACCTAGTGTAAGCCGCTTTCTCTCAGATGTGGAATCTGGTCCTGGGACCAGACAGCTCACAGCAAGGGACAATCTTCTTACTGTGAGAACAATGAAAACCCTGCTCCCCTTGACAGATTTTTCCTTATGCTCACTGAAGATTTTCTCTCTCTGTGATCCATTTGGACAGTCTTGCTTCTCTGAGGTGAGTAGTGTTACATCCAGTAAAAGGGGCAGGAGAGGGATACTTTCATTCAATTACTCTTGAACTACAACTACAGTATTAAAATAAGACTCTTCATGACCTAATACTATGAAGATGAATTGGAGCTGTTTTATTGTGAAACATTACTATCCCTTTAAAGGACTCATATGGCATAAGTTAATCTGGTATTGGTAAATGCATGATGGCCAACATTAAGTATTTTAATTTATACCACATTTGATAGTTGCACTGAAAGCATTTGCATGAAGCTAATTGGCATAACATTATCAATGTACTTGTATCGTAAAGCTGGCCAAAGGCTGCTCTGGCCTCACACTGTAGTGTGTTAGTAGTGCATTGTCTTTTTAAAGGGATGATATCACTCAAACAATTGAATTGTAAAAGAGCTTTCAAATATATATCTTGTATTAACCATTTTTAGTTTAGAAAAACTAGTTCTTGCAGTTATTTAGATTAACAAATTATGCTAAGACAATGCTGTGTAGACACTTCCCATCTTAGCACATTACTTCCTTCTCTCACTGACACCTCTGAGCAATGCACTGCCCTCCTCTTCTTCCACTGAAAGGTTTTGTGTGTCACTCAGTCAGAGGTAATGCAGTTAAAATTGGAAGTGCCTTCATGGCATGCCTTATTATCATAAATTATAAAGCTGATATCTCAAACTACTGTTTCCAAATTTTTTTAAGGGGGGGGGGGAACAAACAAACCTAGATTATTGGGTCTCTTCAAAATGCATAGAAAGATTGAGGTGCTTGACAGTGTATCTGACCTTCCCATACAAGTACCCTCGTTCACTCAAGGGTATTTAGTTTGATAAACAAATCGAAGCTAGTATGTATTATAGCACATTCTATTTGTGTAATTCTCACGAGTGACAGAACTGTTGCAGAGCTCTGCAGCAGTACTGTCATCCGTGTTTAACTCTCCTCCTGGGTTCTACTAACAATCTGGACTCAGAAGCATTTTACATCTGTGAGTGCCTACAACTGAGACTTTTTCTTACTGCAGTTTAATGCCATTCCTGAAGGAAAGCAATCTGCAACTTGTTGGTCTTTGGTATATTCATGCAAGGTAATGGCATTCCAATTGAGTCACCATAGCACAGCTAAGAACCTTCCACACAGGAGACTTAAACACAGCATTGCTGTGTTGCTGCTGCCCATGTGAAAGGCCTAACATTCTTTAGTGTTAGTTGAGGGTATGCACTTGAGGACTGCAGTTATCTACATCTGGTTTAGATGCTTGATACACTTTATTCCTTACATACTTGGCAAAAAGTGCAGTTTATGAGATTAATGAAAATGTCAAGGCTAGGTGATAAAAAATACTCCAGTTCATTTTCAAGGTTCCCTTCAATTCTGGCAATTTTTGAACATTGACATTTGTAAATGTGTGTAATAAAATTGTATTCTACTGCTGGGAGAAAGTGTGTTAGTTACTACAGCTCAAACTGTCATTCACCAAACAGTTATTCTATTATAGTTATTCTATTACAGTGTGAGAGAGGTGAGAAACTGGCTACAGTTCTTCATAAAATTTGAAACTGACACAAGCAAGTTCATTTCCGTTTGAACAGTTACAACTGTCAGCAGGAAAAAAAAGCCATACACCCCCCCACTCCCACCCCATAAAACTTTACTGACCCTTTCTAATTTTACTCTCTTGCTGTTGATATAGTAAAGCAAGCTTGATAAAGACCTTTTCTCTAATAAGCCTTTCTCTGTTTCAGGACTCTGTAATTCAAAAACCAGCCATCCGTTTCCAAGGCAGCCAGGGGGTAAGTCTTGTTTCTTTTCTTTGCATAGCTGTAGCCGTCATTGCGGAATATACCCATGACACACAGTGGTCTCTATATGGCAAATGTATACAATAGTTGCTTTGCTTTCACTGTACAGTGCATGAGTAATTTTCCACTGTAGAGCCAGATTAACTTTTCAGAAGCCAAAGAGTATTTGTATGTACATTGATGTATAAAAAATACTCCCAAAATTTAGGAGCTAAAAGTAAAATGAGAGCTCAGGATTATGAAAAATAACAGTACACTTTGAAAAGAGAGTCTGCACTATGTGTATTTAATACAAATAAATTACTTTAACTGTTCCATCATGGTTTTGGTGATTTCAGCACAGTCTTCCTTAAACAATGCAGGGTAGCTGCCATGAGCTTTGGGAAAATAACTGTATATTTGCCATTTTGAATGGGAATTTTTTTAGTTTACACTTCCAACTACTTTGGATGGACTTATGTAAAGTGTTTTCGATTGAGATGTTCTCACAGTAGAAATGGTAGGGGCTAAAACTGTACATGAATGTAAGAATTCTTGGGTTATAAATATCTGTTTTTAAGGATTAAATACTTTAATTCTTTAAAGCTGAACAATCATCATTATAACATTGCCCCCCAATCCATTACTAATCTATCAATGGGTAAAGGCATACTTCTATTATGCTGAATAAGTCAGCGTTGTTTAAGAAAACCACTGCGGCAGAACCAGCGTACAACAGCACATACATCATAGAGGAAAGGTACCTCTGAGTCTGCTCTGTCTGACTGGTTCACTGGCCAGATTGGTGAGTGACCTTCGTTGGTTACTTTAAGGTAACGGAAGTTGCTGACGTCGCAGGTGCACACTGCTTCTCTTGTAAGCTCTATGCAGTGGATGACTGCAGAAAAAGTTGGTTTTCACTGTCGTCCAATACAGGTCACTGGTACCATGGGATGTGTAGTCCCCTTTAATAGGCAGGAACAATTATGCAAATAATTTGCAAGGGGCGGAGCCTCCCCTCTTACTTAAGCCACCTGCTGGCCAGAGCCACCCATATTGATTTGTTCCTGGTGTGCTTGCACACCAGGCAGAGAACAGCTATGCTTCTTAGAGTTTTATTATTTTTTTCTTCAAATATGGAATACCACCATTAGGAGGGTGACCATGGCTGTGAATGCCCTCACCCGAAGTGGCTAGTGCAGCTTCCAGGGATTTCTGTGGACCTATACCTGATGAGGGGACAGCTTGTGTTAAGCAGCTCCCCTGTTGGGGAAATTACCTCTGGTTCTTTCCCTCCCTATCATGGTCACCTGAAGACAGAAGTCTGCGAGAAAGGTGAGTCACCCATTGAGTGCTGAAGGTCCACTTGTCCCCACAGTGTCCCTTTGATGGGCTTGTATTTGGGAGTTTTAACACACTCCAGCACTCATAGGGTGTTTTTATTGCATTATCACTATTTATGCAATTTCTGTGTTATTCTCTGAGTTTTGGAGCATTGGGTATTCATTTATTTATGTTTCTCATGTATTTCATGCTTGTTTGGGCACTTTTTACTGTTTTACTAAACTTTATTAAAAATGGTGTTCCGCGCCTTTAAACGCGGCTTTTTCCCGCTCAGCAGCAGAGCTCCTTTACTCTCTATGGGAATTCACAGTTTGGGACATATCTCTGAAACCGCTTGTCACAGCAACTTCAGAGTGGGCTCATTTTAATGCTAGGCTCCTGCTCTATCATCCGGTTGGTGTTTTAATAATGTAGGGGGTTCAGGGGGGCTTCGGGCACTGTTTGGGGTACTTGCATAGGGAAAACTACATTTCCCATGAGCGCTTAGCTCGCGCTCGTTTCTGATTGGCTGTCATGACGGCCGCCATTTTGTGGTACTTTTCCAAGGCGAGTACACTACGCAGGGACCGAGCCTTCTCTCTCCTCACCAGATTAACCCTTCGCTGGCCAGATAAGTCCGTTTTTAGACCTTTTCTGGGGTGAAACTTTAATCTTTAACACTTTTCTGGGTGATAGTGTTTGTTGTGGGGTATATTGACGCTGTGAGCATGTCTACTTCACTGGAGCTAGGGGCTAGACCCAAGACTAAGGAGGCTGGGGGGTCTTCTACCCCCATGGCGTTTTGCTCCTCTTGCCACATTGGGCTGGATTGCGGTAATGTGGGGGATCTATGCCCTAACTGTACTGATAAAGATAGCAACCCTGGGCTTCCCAGCCACGCTATTGAGCCATCTTGGGTGAGGGAGTTTAAAGCTGCCACTAGGGATCTCAGATCCACGCTTCAACTCTTTCCCTCTCAGGTACAGGGGGCTCTCCAGGTCTGGCAGACCCCCTCTACTATCAGGACCTCCCTGCCTAAGCCACAAGGAGCTCCTGATATCACTGATTCTTCTGAAGAAGAACTTTTACAGGATTCTGATGCTGAGGAACGTACTGTTATTGAATCTAACAGGTCCATTGGGGACCCCTATGAGTGTGACCCTGAAGTTTCGGCTGAGGGTCTGATCAGAGCGGTTCTGAATACGCTCAACCTTCCTCTGACTCAGGAATCCACTTATGATCCTACTGATGTTTTTCAGAAAAAGCCATCTAAACCTGTTGTTTGTTTTCCAACTAACCCTACTCTTGCCCGTCTGGTTTCTGAGGCATGGAAGAATCCTGCTAGATCTTCCTCTGTCTCCAAAAAGTTTGCCAAACTTTACCCTTTTCCCGAAGCGGAACTGGCAAAATGGGTTCATCCTCCCAAGGTGGATGCTCCTGTGTCTAGACTATCCAAATCTACTGCTTTGGCTGTCTCAGATGCCTCTGCCTTGCAGGACTGGACGGATAAGAAATTAGAGCTCTCTCTTAAATCTATTTTTGCCTCTATTGGCACTGCCATGCGACCCACCTTTGCTGTGGCATGGGTTAATAGGGCTATTGCAGCCTGGACTGAACGACTGACTGAAGCGGTTCGCCAGGATGCGCCTGTATCTGAACAGTTGCAGCTGCTTGCTAATATCTCTGAAGCTCAGAACTATGTTGCTGATGCTGCTTTTGATGCTGTGCGCATGATGGCGAGGGCCTCCACTTCTTCTGTGGTGGCTAGACGCGCTCTTTGGCTGAAAATTTGGTCTGCTGATACAGCCTCTAAGAAAGCCTTGCTTTCCTTGCCCTTTCAGGGGAATTTGCTCTTTGGCTCTGAGCTCAAAGAAATGATCAGTGAGGCTACTGGCGGTAAAAGTACTCTTCTACCCTCAGTCTTTAAGAAAAAGTTTCCAGCCAAACGCAATCGGTCCTTTCGTTCCTTTCAGACTGAGACACGCTCCTCGGCCCAAACGGGTCCTCCCACTACGCGCTCCTCCTCCAAGCCCAAACAGTCCTGGAAGCCCAAAGTTGCCTCCAAGGCCAAGACCTCCAAGACTGCTTCGGCATGACTCGCCGAACCCGGGTCCGCATCCGGCTGTAGGCGGTCGTCTCCGCATCTTTCGCCGGACTTGGGAGGAGTCAGTGGCGGACCCATGGGTTCTTCAGGTGGTGTCAGAGGGATACAGGATCCCTTTCTCTTCCCTTCCTCCTTTTCGGTTCCATTTTACTCGTCCTTCTCAGGAACCCTCAAAAAGGCGTCTGTTCGACGACGCTATTCAGGATCTCTTGGACAAAGAGGTCCTGGAGGCGGTTCCGCAGGGGGACACAGGTTCAGGATTTTATTCCAACCTGTTTGTGGTAGCCAAAAAGGACGGAGGAGCCCGTCCCATCTTGGATCTCAAAGATCTCAATGCCTATGTGGTGACTTCCCACTTCCGCCAGGAGTCCCTGCGCTCTGTGATTGCGGCAATGTCTCCAGGGGAGTTTCTTGCCTCCCTGGACCTTCAGGATGCTTATCTTCACATCCCTATTCATCCAGAGAGCAGGAAGTATCTCAGGATTGCCTGCCACAGGGGACACTTTCAATTTACAGCGCTCCCCTTTGGACTGACTACAGCTCCTCAAGTCTTCCAGCGGGTGCTGGGCTCCTTGATAGCGGTGCTCCATCAGGATGGGATCTGAGTGACACCCTACATGGACGATCTCCTACTGAAGGCCTCCTCAGCGGAGCTTCTCCACCAGCAGTTGCAGAGGTGCATGCACACCCTGAACCGTCACGGATGGATCCTGAATCTGGACAAGTCGGACTTGATTCCTTCTCAGAGGCTTCTGTTCCTGGGTCTCCTGTTCGACACTCGCCAATGCATGGTGTTTCTTCCAGAGGACGTGGCTCACCAGATAGCTGTCAGAGTGGCTGGGATTCTGGTCATGGACGAAATTCCAGTTCCGAAGTTGTCGTCCTTAGTGGGGAAGTTCATTTCCACGATAGAAGCAGTACCATTTGCCATGGCCCACTCCAGGGATCTTCAGAGATTTGTGATCCAGACGTGCAGGAATCATCCAGATCATCAACATCTGTCTGTTTCTCTTCCTCCTCATGTCGAGTCGAGTCTGCACTGGTGGTTAGATCTCTCTCATCTCTTGAAAGGGAAATCCTTTCTAGTTCCTCTTTGGACCACAGTCACAACGGATGCCAGCCTTCGGGGCTGGGGTGCAGTCTGGGGTCGCTTCAGTGCTCAGGGGAAATGGGGTCTGGAGGAATCCATGCTCTCTATCAATGTTCTGGAACTTCGAGCTGTCCGGCTGGCCCTGAGGCACTGGGAGTCTCAATTGACCGGTCTTCCAGTCAGAGTAGAGTCCGACAACGCCACGGCGGTGGCTTACATCAACAGACAAGGCGGTACAAGAAGCGGTTCCGCCTGGTGGGAAGTCAAGGATATTTTGTCTTGGGCAGAAGATCACGTGCCTGTCATCTCTGCAGTTCATATTCCAGGCGTGGACAACGTCATGGCAGACTTCCTCAGTCGGCACACCGTCGACAGCGGAGAATGGGCTCTTCACCCAGAGGTGTTTCACATGCTCACTCAACGGTGGGGGATGCCAGTGGTGGATCTGATGGCTACCAGACACAACAGGAAGGTTCCGGTGTTTTGCTCCCGTCTGAGGGACTCCCTTGCTCTAGCGGTGGATGCCTTGTCGATCCCTTGGGACTTCTCCCTGGCTTACATCTTCCCCCCTCTTCCTCTATTGATCAGAGTTATTCAGAAGTTGAAGAGAGAACGTTGTCCTGTCATCCTGATTGCTCCAAACTGGCCTCGCCAGTCCTGGTTTCCGGAATTGATGGCCATGTCAGTGAAGGATCCAATCCCACTTCCAGCCCGTCCGGACCTGCTTCTTCAGGGGTATCTGTGGAAAGAGGATGTTCACTCTCTCCGTTTGATGGCATGGCGGTTGAATCCTCGATTCTAGCTAAGAAAGGCTTTTCTCCTTCTGTGGTGTCGACGATGCTCAGTGCTCGTAAGCCTGTGTCTTCCAAGATCTATCATTGCATTTGGTCAACTTTCGTGACATGGTGCTCTGTCAAGCAGTTGTCTCTTGACTTCCATCTTCCCACTGTCCTGGCCTTCTTGCAGGACGGTGTGGACAAGGGGCTCAGTCTGAGTTCCCTCAAAGTTCAGACCTCTGCCTTGTCTGTGTTTTTCCAGGAAAGGATTGCCATCCTTCCTGATGTGAAAGTCTTCTTCCAAGGTGTGACTCATGTTCGACCTGCCTTCAAGAGTCCTGCTCCCCAGTGGGATCTCAATTTGGTGCTGGGAGTTCTTCAGCGACCACCGTTTGAATCCTTGGCTTCCATTCCATTACGTCTTGTGACTTGGAAGTTGGCCTTCCTTTTGGCTATTGTGTCAGTACGCCGGGTGGCAGAGTTACAGGCATTGTCTTGTAATCCTCCTTACCTGGTGTTCCACAAGGATAAGGCTGTGCTTCGCACTACCAAGGAATTCTTACCCAAGGTTGTGTCTGAGTTTCACATCAATCAGGAGATTGTGGTTCCCTCTTTCTGCCCTAATCCTTCATCTGACAAGGAAAGAGATCTCCATTTGTTGGATGTGGTGCGTTGCCTCAAGTTTTATGTTCACCGCACCGAATCTATCAGGAAGTCTGACGCTCTATTCGTCATTCCTGAGGGGCCTAGGGCAGGAAGACCGGCTTCCAAAGTTACCATTGCCTCTTGGATTAAGGCTACCATCCGTGAAGCCTATAAGTTGAGGAATAAGCATGTTCCCTTCAGGGTGACTGCCCATTCCACCAGATCTATTGGGGCCTCCTGGGCCTACAAGAATCAAGCTTCTGCTGATCAACTGTGCAGAGCGGCCACTTGGTCCTCTGTGCACACTTTTTCTAAGCACTACCGAGTTGATGTACTGGCATCGGCTGATGCCAGCTTTGGAAGGAAGGTCCTGGAGGCAGTCTTGCCTGTGTAGGTCTTCCGCTCTGTGATCCTTAGTGCTTCCTTACTGTTGAGCCCGGTTGGCTCGTGTTCCGTGTGCTGTGTTAAGTTCAGGGATTGTTCCCTTGGTTGGTGTCCGTTGACACTTACAGTTTGGGCTATGTTATCAACTGGTTAACAGTTCTAGTGACTTGGGCCTTGCGCCTGGTCCTTGCCTTACTTCCCGCCTCTGGATCAGCTCAATGTTTGTACATCCCATGGTACCAGTGACCTGTATTGGACGACAGTGAAAATAGGATTTTAGTCTTACCTGTTAAATCCTTTTCACTTAGTCCATACAGGTCACTGGTCTCCCACCCTGTCAAGGGACCAGTCTTGGCTCTCCTGTGGCATTTAGTGGGAGACCGTTCGGGCATGCTCACAGGAGTCTTTCTTTTTGCTTACCTGGGGTCAGTTTAGGGTCTCAAATCAATATGGGTGGCTCTGGCCAGCAGGTGGCTTAAGTAAGAGGGGAGGCTCCGCCCCTTGCAAATTATTTGCATAATTGTTCCTGCCTATTAAAGGGGACTACACATCCCATGGTACCAGTGACCTGTATGGACTAAGTGAAAAGGATTTAACAGGTAAGACTAAAATCCTATTTTCTTCAATAACACAGGCTTATTCAGCATAATAGAAGTATGGCTTTGCCTATCACAATATTAGTAATGGATTGGGGGGACAATGTTGTTATGCTTTAAGTAGATAAGGAAATGACCAATGTAGTTATGCATTAAGTAGATAAGGAAATGGCCAGACTGGATGGGAAAATTGTATCTAATCTGCTATAACCTTTTGTTTCTGCTGTGCTTCTTGGAGTGTTGTCTGCCCTTGTGGCAACAACTCTGTCTCATAATTCTATGCCCTGATCTTCTGTGTATGATTATTTTACATCTCCCTTTACTTTGACCTCTAACCTCATGAGATTCCAAGAACTGTATACCCACATGGTGCTAAATTGGAGAGGCTGCAGGAATTACTGGCTTTCAGTATAAAATATAAACATTTACACTGCACAGTCCACATTATATTACTGCTGTTCATTCATATAAACTGGACAAATTGTAGTTGACACCAAAAACTGTGTGACTATTAATTGTAACCATAGATCTTGGTGAGAAGAAAAAACAAATTTGTAGGTGAACATCAAATGAAGAATGTCTTAACTGCATGGTGTCAGAAAGCAGTTAAGATGTTATAAAGAAATAAAATCTACATTGGTTAATGATTCACCTCATTTTGCTTTAGTGCCTTGTAATTGGAAGAAAGCACATTTTGAATAATTATTCATAAATTGGACAAGATCTAAATCTGGAAATTTATAGACCTGTCCGTTTGAGTTCTGTAGTGGGAATTATTTTAGGATTACTAACCAATATTGTTCAGGACTATTTGACCCCCGAGAACAGCATTGGTAGGAACCAGCATGGTTTCACGAAAAATGGATCACGTCAAACTAATTTATGTGCATTCTTTGAAAGGGTATATTAACTTTGACAAGGGTATTGCTGTTGATGTAGTATACTTGGATTTTGCAAAACCCTTTATATACCATAAGAGGTTACTGCATGCATAAAATGGCTTTGACTTGTGAGAGGAGATCTGTGTGTGGATACAGAACTGGTTAAATGATGGCAGAGAGGAGTTGTAAATGGAACCTTTGCCAGTTGGTCTACAGTTCTGAGGTACAAGAGACTTTGGTCCTGGGCCCAGTATATTTTAATTGTTCACTTTCAGTATCCACTTCTTCATCATTAATAGTTCCTCATCCTTTGCTGATGTCACTAAGCCATGTAAAGAAATACCTAGAGCAGGATGCTATTTCTCTGCAGAAATATTTGTATAGACTGAGTGAATTGATGGAAAAGAAGTTTAGAGGCTTAAAGCCTAACCACCACCTATTTTAAACTTTATGGCAAATAATTACCCATCTGGCGACTAGCTGCTCAGTAGTGCTAGTCGCCAGAATAATTACCTTGTTAAATAGAACGAGACCCTGCTTCGGGGCTGACAGGCAGTAGAGAGCACATACATCTTTCCATAGTGATGTCTGCGCGCCTGCGCTGTCAGTCTCTTTTGGAGCCGAACAGCTCCAGCAACTCCTCCTAGAGCCAGCTGGGACTGACAGCACAGGAGCACAGACGTCACTATGGAAAGATGTCTGAGCTCTCTACTGCCTGTCAGCCCAGGAGCAGGGTATCATTCTTGTTAACAATGTAATTATTCTGGCAACTAGCACTACTGAGCAGCTAGTCGCCAGATGGGTAACTATTTGCCATAAAGTTTAAAATGGGTGGTAGTTCCACTTTAAATATAGATCAGTGGTTCTCAATTTTTGTTTTGATGAAGGCATTCTTCACATGCAGTCTGTAATTTTCAAGGCACCTCACATTTTATGGGTCCTTTTGAATAGCATTTGTCTTGGCTCTCACAGTCAGGCTGACAATATAGAACATATTGTGCTTTATTTTTTCCATAAATATACATTAGAAACTAAACTTTAAAGGGATAGTAATGTTTCATAATAAAAGCAGTTCTAATTAATCATCATAGTATTTGGACTTCGGAGAGTGTTATTTCAATTCTGTCAGAGTTGTAGTTCCAGAGTAATTGAATGACAAAGTATCCCCCTCCTGCCCCTTTTACTGATGTAACACTGTTCAGCCAGATCAGAAGGGAGGTGCCCAGGTAGATTGCAGAGAGGGACAATCTTCAATTAAGATAAGGGAAAAACCTGAAAAACTTGTCAAGGCAGGCAGGGATTTCATTGTTTTCATAGGAATAATAGTGTCCCCTTCTGTTATCTGTCTGGTCTATGGACTGCATTCCACATCTGAGAAGAGATGGCTTACACTAGGTAAAAGGGGCGGGAGGGGGAAACTTTGCTTGTGAATATCTCACAAACTATAAAGGTTCTTCATGTTTTTTTAATGCCTACAAAATAAAATGAACAAAAATCGAAGTATTACTATCCCTTTAAAATTTTGTCAGTCTTCACAGAAAAAGTGGGGCAGCCCAAGCTGCTGCCCATGGAGAAACAAAGTGCCATTACACCCTGGTTGAGAACCACTAATACAGATAAATGTAAGGTTTGGAATTCAGGTTACACAAACAAGCAGTCAGAGTGTACAAAAATAGGTAATTACTTGGGGAATCCTAGATAAAGCGAGATTTGGGTGTACTGGTAGAAAATGGACTTCACAGCAGTGTGCACAGTCACTCAGCTGCTGTAAGAGCCAACAATGATCTATAAAAAGGGTTGGATTCACAAGATGGGAATGTAATTCTTAAAAAAAATAAAAATAAATAAAAATATATATATATATATATATATATATATATATATATAATACTCCAAATCTGTGGCAGTCCTAATAAAAGAAAAAGGAGAGCCACAGACTTAGTATTGGATTGACTTTTATGCCTAATGGACTGGGAAACAAATCTTACATAGAACAATCTTGGCAAAAACTACATCTTAAATTTCAAATATAACAAGTCCTTTACAAAATAACTCTGTTTCTCTGCTACTGAATTTCTGTAGGTCTGGACATCCCACAAATCACCATCTATAGCAAAAAGGAAACAGCCAATGCAGAAGATTCCTCTGGGTGTAGTAGTTTTAGTTTCCAAACTTTAACCTCCACTTTCACCAATGTTCTCTCTCTTAGAAACGGTATTTGCATATTAATGAGGCTTTTACTCTGCTCTCCCCAATCTATACCCCAGGGTAGGTATTCTTTACTCTCCACCAGATGTATCATCTTGTTTGTCTTGGTCCAGGAAATTTAGGTGCTCTATAATGAGATCACTCCTTGAGGACTATCACCCCACTAAGTAGATCACATTGGCTTCACCTACCCGAACAAGGCTATCTGTAACCGACCCTAGGCCGTTACTTGGCCGCGATTTATAAAACTACAGCAGCCAGCTGCCTAAGGGTCATTTTGGCGGCCAGTGGATCAGAGTCTGACTGTTTGGTTGGGGTTACGTGGAGAACAGCTCCTCCAAAAGACTGAATTCACTGGTAGAACGGAGCCCTAGGCTGGCTGCTATGCGGGGCAACCTGTACAGAAAAACCCCATAGACTTTACATGGGAAAGTAGGCGGCTCCCTGATTGGCCAGTCTGAGTTAAAGGGACTCCATTGACTTTGCATGGGAAAAGTAGGCTCCCCTTGGATTGGCCAGTTGGGTATCCGTTACACTATCAAACTATGGATACTAGGCGTAAGTTTTAAAAGTAAATAATAAGAGCACAGCAGATGGAAGGCTTTGCTTTTATTCAAAACATTTTTGCCATTCCAAATGAGACCTATCGAAAAATAAAATAATTATAATACATTACTTCCAAATAGTTTCTTAAAAATTACATCACATACTGTACATCAGCTCTACGTGTTTTGTGGCAGTGTGCCACTTCCTTAAAGGGATAGTAATACTTCGGTATTACAAATCCCTAATTAAAGCCCTTGTAAAAAGAAACGTTTTGCCCCCAGTGTCATCTCTCAAACCTTTATGGTTTGAGAGATGAACGCTTCTAAAGTTGCCCTCTCCCTCCCCCTTCCCCGTAGTCAGCATTGTAGCTGACTGCAGGGAAGTGAGTCGTACGACTTTCAGTCAGCTCTCCGGCAGAGCCGCGATTGCGTTAACTAAAAAAAAAACTTTCACTGAAATGGTCTTCTACGCGTGCTTGCAAGCCAAGCACACGTAGAAGACCATTTCAGTGAAAGTTTTCTTTTTAGTTAACGAGATCGCGGCTCTACTGCAGACCCGCCTGATAATCTCTGACCGGATTTCCCTGAGTCAGCTAAAATGCTGACTACGGGGGAGGGAGAGGGCAACTTTAGAAACGTTCATCTCTCAAACCATAAAGGTTTGAGAGATGACACTGGGGGCAAAACGTTTCTTTTTACAAGGGCTTTAATATAGGGATTTGTAATACTGAAGTATTACTATCCCTTTAAGAGCAAAAGAAAAGATAATTCTTCCTCTTTAAAAATCTTCGCTAAGGCTTTATGTAGAACATGGAGTACAATTATGGACACCAGTTCTTAGTCTATCTTTATAACTAGAATTTGCCAATCCCTGTATCAGGTTTGTGAACCTCCCTCTACTGCTAGTCCAGTAAAGAAGGAATAGCCAAACTAGGATTATTTGTTAGAGAAGAGACTTCAAAAGGGGGGGGGATATATTTGCTATTTTATAAATAAATTCAAGACCAGTACTAGGCAGAAAATGGCACTTTAGGCAAAAGTGCAAGGGTTTTTTCATTACAGTTAATACACTAAAGAAATTTAATCCTTTGCCTTGAAACTGTGATACTGTTAAAGTAACTTTTTTTTTTTTTCCTTTAAATATTCTTTTTATATTTCTCTGTCGTCCAATACAGGTTACTGGTAACTTTGGGTAGGCGATCCGCCCCTTTAACTAGACAGGAGCAATTCTAGAAGTGAATGCAGGGGGTGGAGCCTACCTTCCCTCCTTGGCTGCAGCTAGCCAATCAGTTCCGTTAAGATTTGTTCCTTGGTGAAAACACAGGCAAGAGAACAGTTCTGCTATAGTTTTAGCTATTTTTTTTTTTTTTCTGTTAGATATGGAATACCACCATTAGGCGGATTACCATAACTGACATGCCCTTAGATGTGGCTAGCTCAGTATTGAGGTGCTTTTTGTGGACCTTAAGCCCTGGGGGGATGGAATCTTGGGTTCAAGTTCTTTCCTCAGGGGTTGCCCACCGAGGCTGCTTCTTAATACATGGTAATCTGAAGACAGAAGATCTGCAGGAAAGGTGAGCAACCCTTTGAGTGCTGCAGGTCCACATGTCCCACAGTGCCCCTCCTCACAGGTTGTCTCCCCCCCCCCCCCTTTGGAGTTCCTATTGCGCACTCCTGCAGGGGGCTTCTGGCACTGTTGGGGTACTTTTTATGGGAAAACTACATTTCCCGTGAGTGCTAGTTTCTGATTGGCTCCCACCGCACAGCCATTTTTTGCCTTTTCCTGAACGAGTATCCTACGCAGGTTTTGGACTCTCTCCTTCTCTCCTCTGCAAATTAACCCTTCACCTGCCAGGTAAGTGCATTTTAGAGATTTCTGAGGTGAAATTTTAATCTCACACACTGTATTTGAGTGATTCCTTATACTTTAAACGTTTCGACACTGTGAGAATGTCTGCTTCGTTAGAGCTTGGGCCCAGGCTTAAGACTAAGGACGCTGGGGTCTCTGTGTCCCCTATTGCACATTGCTCCTCATGTCATTCAGGTTTACCTAGAGAATTATCAGGGCATTTATGCCCAGCATGTTCTGATGTCCCTGAGTCTCTCCCAGGGACCTCCAGCCATGCATTAGAGCCGGTTTGGGTGCAAGAGTTCAAGGCTGCTACTAGAGACCTCCGGTTTACATTGCAACTCTTTCCATCCCAGTTACAGGGGTCTGGCAGACCACTTCCTCCGTCAGATCTTCCCTGCTGAAACCTGAAGTATTAGATTCCTCTGAGGAGGAACTGTTGGTGGATTTGGATGTTGAGGAATGTTCTGCTGTGGGCTCCTCTCAGTTTTTTGGGGTCCCCTTTGAGGCTGATCTGGATCCCTCAGCTGAGGGCTTGATCAGAGCTGTCGTAACCACCCTAAATATTCCCTTAGTTTAGGAGGTTTCTTCGGATCTCTCTGATGTATTTCTGGAGCCTAAGAGACCCTGTACTTGTTTTCCACCTAACTTCACTCTTGACCGCATTGTGTCTGATGAGTGGAAGTCTCCGGACAGGAAACCTTCTGTTTCCAAGAACTTTGCCAAGATTTACACCTTCTCTGAGGCAGTGCTTGCTCAGTGGGTTCATCCCCCAAAGTGGATGCTCCTTTCTCCAGGTTATCTAAGTTCACTGCCTTGCCAGTTGCTGATGTGTCCGCTCTGAAAGATTGGACCGACAAGAAACTTGAGGTCTCAAGTCCATTTTTGCCACTACTGGTACTGCCATGCGTCCAGCATTCGCTGTGGCATGGGTGAACCGGGCCATTGCGGTCTGAACTGAACAGCTCACCCTGGCTGCCCGTCAGGCTGCTCCTTCTTCGGATATGTTGCAGCTTCTTGCCAACATTTCTGAGGCCCAGCACTTTCTGCTGCCTTATTTGATGCCATCCGTTTGTTGGCATGGGTTTCCACCATGTCTGTGGTTGCCAGACAAGCTCTTTGGCTCAATATCTGGTCTACTGACACTGCTTCCAAGGAAGCGTTGCTCTCATTGCCTTTTCTAGGCACTTTGTTTGGGCCAGATCTTAAGGATCTTATTAGTGAGGCCACAGGGGGCAAGAGCACTCTTCTGCCTACTGTCCCCAGGAAGAAGACGCTTCTCAAGCGTAATCGGCTTTTTCATTCCTTCCAGACTGAGACGTCTGGTGAACCATGTGGTTCCCTCATCTCCACGTACCTCCTCCAAGCCCAAACAGCAATGAAAGCCTAAGATCTCCTCCAAGCCTAAGCCTTCTTCGGCATGACTCGCCGAACCCAGGTCCCCACTTGGCTGTGGGTGGCCTTCTGTGTCACTATCACAGTGTCTGAGAGGATTCAGTGGCGGACCCATGGGTTTTACAGGTGGTAGCGGAAGGGTACAGAATCCCTTTTGTCTCTCTTCCTCCCTTTCGTTTAGTTCCTTGTCATACCTCAGGTCGCAGAGAAACTCTGTTTGTTCAATGGGGCTATCCAGGCCTTTCTGGACAAGGATGTTCTGGAACCTGTTCCAATTCACTACAGAGATGTGGGTTTTTACTCAAACCTCTTTGTGGTCTCCAAGAAGGTCAGTGGCTGTCATCCTATTTTGGATTTGAAGGATCTCAATTCCTTTGTGATCAAGACTCATTATCACCAGGAGTCCCTAATGACGGTGATCGCTGCTATGTGCCTGGGGGAATTCCATGCCTCTCTGGATGTTCAGGATGCGTATCTACACATCACCATTCATCCAGAGAGTTGGCAGTATCTCAGATTTGCCTGCGACCAATGGCACATCCAGTTTTCAGCTCTTCCCTTTGGTCTGAAGACAGCTGAAGTCTTCAACCGTGTTCTGGGAGCTTTAGTATCCGTCCTTCATCGGGACGGCATCAGAGTTACTCCATACAGGGACGACCTACTTCTGAAAGCCCCTTCTGTGGGATGGCATCAGCAGGTTCAGGACTGCATTCATGCTCTCCCCCATCACGGGTGAATCATCATGGTGGTCTCCGGAGGAACCTCTCCTTCCCATCAACCTGTTGGAGTTTCGGGCGATATTTCATGCCCTTCGCCATTTGACACCCCAGCCGGAAGCATACCCAGTCCGGGTCCAGTCCGACAACGCCACAGACGTGGCTTACATCAACAAGCAGGGTGGTACCAGAAGTCTTACCGCTTGGTTAGAGGTCAAGGCTTTTTTGTCCTGCCACAACCGCAGTGCACATTCCTGGAGTAGAAAACGTCATGGCAGACTTCATCAGTCAACACATGGTGGACAGCGGAGAGTGGGAACTGCACCCAGAGGTGTTCTCCCTCATTGTTCAGAAGTGGGGTCTTCCATGCATCGACTTGATGGCGACAAGACACAACCGGAAGGTTCTGAGGTTCTGCTCTCGCTGGAGGGATCCTCCCCTCCAAGTGTTGCACAGGGTGTTACGGAAATTGTGACTGGAGCGCTGTCCAGTCATTCTGATTGCTCCGTATTTGCCTCAACAGGCTTGGTTTCCAGAGCTTCTGGATATGTCAGTGGCGGAGCCATTCCGGCTTCCTTGCCGTCTGGATCATCTTCTACAGGGTTACCTGTGGAAGGAGGATGTTCTTAGTCTAGCTTTGACAGATTGGAAATTGAATCCTCAATACTCAAGAAATGTTTTTCTTCTGGTGTGGTGGCTACTATGCTTAGTGCCCGCAAACCGGTTTCTTCTAAGGCCTACCATTGTGTCTGGTCGACTTTTCTATCTTGGTGTGCTGATAGGGACCTTTCTCAGGATTTTGATCTGCCTATGGTCCTAGCTTTCTTGTAGGACAGTGTGGATAAGGGCCTCAGTTTGAATTCCCTTAAGGTTCAAACTTTTGGGTGTCCTTCAGCTCCCTCCCTTTGAGTCCTTGGCTACTATTCCTCTAAGTCTGCTGACGTGGAAAATGGCCTTTCTCCTGGCTATCGTGTCAGTTCGCCGTGTCGCAGAGTTACATGCTTTGTCTTGTAGCCCACCCTTTTTGGTGTTTCACAAAGACAAGGCGGTGCTTCGCACTTTGTAAGAGTTTCTCCCGAAGGTGGTCTCTGAGTTCCACATTAATCTGGAGATTGTGGTTCTGCCTTTCTGCCCTGACCCTACCTCTGACAAGGAGAGGGATCTCCACTTGTTAGATGTGGTGCCTTGCCTCAAGTTTTATGTACATTGCACTGAGTCCATTAGACAATCTGATGCGCTGTTCGTCAGGGTGACCTGCATCCAAAGTGACTATTGCGTCTTGGATCAAGTCCACTATTCGTAAGGCCTACGGGATAAGGAGGAAGCCTGCTCCCTTTCGGGTCATGGCTCATTCTACTAGATCTCTTGAGGCTTCCTGGGCTTACAAGAATCAGGCCTCCGCTCATCAGTTGTGCAAGGCTGCTACTTGGTCGTCTGTGCACACCTTTTCAAAGCACTACACTATTGATGTGCTGGCATCGACTGACGCCAGTTTTGGAAAGAAGATCCTTGAGGCAGCCTTGCCTATCTAGGATCTTAGGTTCTTTGGTGCATCCTTCACTTTTGAGCCCTGTTGGCTCTAGTTCAGTGTGTTGTGTAACAGTTCCTGCGGTGGTGTTACCCCTGTTCAGTGTCCGTTGACACTTCATTTGTTTGGGTTATCCCTGACCTGATGGTTCATATCTGCTCTGGTGACTTTGGGGGCCTTGCTCCTGGTCCTTGCCTTCCCTCCTCTAGGAAACTCAATGGTTGGACATCCCAAAGTTACCAGTAACCTGTATTGGACGACAGAGAAAAGAGGATTTTAGTCTTACCTATTAAATCCTTTTCTCTTAGTCCATACAGGTTACTGGTCTCCCACCCTGTCAAGGGACCATGCTTGGCTCTCCTGTGGCAGACTGTGGGCGTCCTTCGAGGTCATGCTCACAGGAGTCTTCTTTCCCTTCTATCTAGTCAATAGTGTCTCATCTTACTGAAGCAGATTGGCTAGCTGCAGCCAAGGAAGGAAGGTAGGCTCCACCCCCTGCATTCACTTCTAGAATTGTTCCTGCCTAGTTAAAGGGGCGGATTGCCTACCCAAAGTTACCAGTAACCTGTATGGACTAGGAGAAAAGCATTTAACAGGTAAGAGTAAAATCCTCTTCTTTTTGTACGTGATGAACTTCTTCATATTTTTCTTTATACCATTGAGTTTGCCTCTATGTACTGGGTTTCTGTTTTGGGGGTAGTCATGTGGTTCTTTCACCTTATGACCCCCTATTTGCTTTATTCCTCATTTGTGGTAACACATGGGGCTCAGAGAAATTCCCCATTGACTGAGCCCTTTTTGTTGTGTTCTGAAATCTTAGTGAAAACAACACTTTACAATGGGGTTTCATCACCTTCATTAGCCATTCTTTCTTCAGAATTGTTTAAGAGATTTAGCTTGGTCCTTTTATGAAAACAGAGCAGTACTGACCTTCACAGCCTGGTGTGTCTGATACGAACGTTGTACTCTTTGTATAAGGAAGTACTGGCTAATTTGCAAATAATGGTAATTATCTCAAAATAAAGAATGGCTAACAGAGTTAGTTCATAACATGGTGAATGCTCTCAGAAGGAAATTGCTCACTCCATCAAAGAACATTATAGAAATGCCATGCCAACTCTAGCTCAGTTGAAGCTGTCTGGTTGACCAACTTGCAAGCTCCTTCTGAATAATTGAATTTGTTATATACATTATTTAAGAGAGAGGGAGGCATTTTGTCTTTTTCGGTCCTTTTTCATAAGCCTACCGCCAGTCTGGTGGACGTCAACATTTTGTTCAAGGTGTTTCTCTTTCTTGGTTTCTCACCAAGGCAAGGTAGTCATTTCAGTTTTTCACATCCATCAAGAGTTCCTATTGCCGCCTTTTTGTGCTGCCTGCTTATCCAAACAGGAGAGAGAACTCCATCTATTGCATGTGTTGTGATGCCTTAAGTATTTTGTGCATCATACTCTGCCTTTCCAGAAGGATGATAATCTTTTTGTCATCCCTGACAGACCTAGGATGGGCCAGACAGCATCCAAAGTCACCATTGCCTCTTCGATTAAGGCTTCCAGAAGCACGTGATCAGGAAGAGACCTGTTCCTTTTTGGGTCATGACACATTATACCCACTATGTAGGTGCTTCTTGGGCTTACAAAAACTAGGTCTTAGCTGATCAGGTGTTCAAGGCCACTTGTGGTCCTCCTAGCTCACATTATTCAAACACTACCATGTCAATATTCTGACCTCAGCTGAGGCCAGCTGTGGTTTTAAGGTCCTTCAGGTAGTGTTGCCTGTCTAAGCACTCTGTTCTTTTACATCTGCCACATTTTGTTCAGTTGTTGGTGGCAGTCCTGTGGAATACTGGTATGCTATGTGAAGAGTGCTTTTTACTCCTTTCCCTCCCTGGGATCTTTCAGCTATTTTGGTATATCCCCATGGTTCCTCGTTACATATTGGATGTAACCGAAAATATGATTTTAGTGTTGCCTGTTAAATCCTTTTCTCTTTAGTCCATATGGAACACAGGACTCCACCCGGGGAAATCCCTTCCTGAGTTTCCTTCCCTGAACAGAGGATTCCTATTAGGGGCTTAGTCTTTGGAGCTTCCTTTTCCTATTTCACTGTTAGTTTCTTTTTTTTCTGTGACTCTTATCCCACAGGAATATGGTGGGTGGGAGGTTGAGCTGGAGGATGAAGAGGTAGTATCCACCCCAAAGACAACCTTTTTGAAGTGCCTTATCCTCCCGATGGAGGGAGCTCAACTCCCATGGTTCCAGCGTTCCATATGAACTAAAGAGAAAAGGATTTAACGCCAAGTTCACTAAAATCCTATTTTTTACAGGAATGTTCATTCAAATCAACAATCATGACATGGAATATTCTGCATGCACATTTTTAACCTCTTGGATGTTAGAAGTCTCCAACACATTGCAGTGATTGCACTGAAAATCACATTTGGATCCCTTTAGGTGGTTTGCAATTTCAAAACTTGATTTTTACCATGCAGGAATTAGGCTTGCAGTTTGTCATACTGTTTCCAGAACGTTTAGATTCCCCCCCAAGCAGTTTATATGAGAAATGGTGGAGCAGCTGCCATAGCAACTGTGTTCAAACCAATGCAATGATGGATCAGATCTGTGTTTTTCTTTGCTATTTTTACAGGTGGTAACAATTAAATGCCATTTATCACAGATTAACAGTTTGCATACAAAGATAAACTGGATATTAGGAAGCTTTTTGTTTAAATGTGTAGTCTCAAATTACACTTGTGTCTGTTTCGTGTATGTTTAAACAACAGGACCCAAAAAATTGACAATAAAATAGGGCTGTCTCTTAAGACTGACCACTCGTGTTGGGCATTTTATGTGAAATTGTCACAAGGTTTACTTTGTGTTTGTGTAGGTTTTTGTTTGGTTTCCCAGCAAACTTTTCTCTCAGTACATATCACAGTAGAAACAATACTTGTTTAAAAGTGCCTACTTGAGATGTTTGCGCAGTTTCACTGAAACACATTGCATCCACAAATCTGAGGTAAGACCACAATTTTAATATTGGCCTGTGCCAGGCACCGATGTAATCTTTCTCTGTCCAGTGTGGAACACAGGAACCACTGGTTAAAGTTCTTTCTCTCCTCCTGGAGGGCAGGGTGCTTTAAAATAAAAGATAAGGCCTCTAAGCCAGAGACTCCCTTCTTCCCTCTACTTTACCTACACCTCCTATTCCCATTTTCCAGTAACCAGCCTCAAAAAAGGGAGTTTGGGCCTATTTTTTTTTTTTTTTTTTTGTGTGTTATTCCTAGTCATATGAGACTGTATAATTTAAACTCTTGAATGCCATGGTAATACGTTTATGTTCCTGCTTTTCTGGCACCCACTATTATGTTGTGTTGCCGGTATTGCACTTTTTCTATTCCCTTTTAGTCTATTTCAACAGTGGCTGCACTTACTGTAGGAGCTCTTTGATCTGTTTATTGATATTTGGGACTTTTTTTTTTTTTTTTTTTTTTAATTCGTTTCACTTTATTCTTCATTTTTCCAGCTTTGACTATTTATGTGCCTTCTAAAATTTGGGTAAGGCCCCTTTAAGATTGGGAGCCTGTGTAGTGGCCATCTTTCACATTCAACTTTACAGGGTCATATCTCTACCCCTGTTTGCTTCCCAGGGGTCAGAGTGGGTCATATTAAATCGTATGACCTGCTCTTTTAATTGGTCACCCACCCTCTTTAGAGTTTGTGAATGGCTGATCTCATGACCTTCCGCATGAACTGAAAAGTTCCTCTGTTATGATCCATATCATGGGATCCTCTGGCATTTACCATGGGCACGATGTCCATTGCTTGGAATCATCTAGAATGCGTTTCTTCCTATTTTTCAGGGTCCTGAGAGAGTTCCAGATGGAGAGAACTCAAGTCATTCTGATTGCTCCCTTCTTGTCCTGTCGGGCATGGCTCTAGGATCTTCTGGATCTCATCAATTTTTAAACCTTTTTGCCTCCCTCTGAGGCCAGATCTTTTGACCCAAAACAAGTATGTCACTTTCAGATGGAGATGTTTGCTTTGTCGGCTAGGGTCTTGAAGCTAGCATCTTGGGGGGAAAAAAAGTTTTTTCCGTTTGCTGTCCTCTATACACTTCTCTGAGCTAGAAAACTGGTTTTGTCAAAGGCCTTTGATCTCTATTCTATCAGTGATGTTGGTTATGGTTTTCTTCCACAGTCTTCCAGTAGTTTTGACTTTTCTTCAGTATGGTGTTTGCAAAGGTCTTGGCCTTTATTCTTTTCTTCCTGATGAGACCATTGCACTGGGGAGGTGCTCATGCCTACCCTGTCATTCAGGATCCCAGTTAAGGATTGTAATTTGGCACACTTCTCTGGCACTCAATGGGTTCAGTCATGCATGTCAAACGTGGCCCGGCAGTGTGAGGCCCTCCATAGAGAAACTTTTTAAGCACCCTACAGCCTAGCATCAAGGGGTTAAAAGCCCTATTTAGATCGGTGGAATTTTTTCCTCAATTACTTTAACCCTTCTAAATGCCAGAGAGGTGTCTTAACCCTCTTAGTGCTAGAGGATTATGCAACACATTGCTTTGCAATATGTTGCGTACCCCTCTGGCATTCAGAGGGTTAAGATGCACCATCACATTTTTATTTTTAATAAATTATTTTAACAATCTCCGTGCTGAGTGTCTCGTGTCAGAGGAAACCTTACACAAAGTGACTATCTCCTTACATGACTGAGCCAGAGCAGCATATTGCTTACTTGGTCTCCATGTGCAGAGCACAGTTGCAGAAAGGTAGGACTGCATGGTATTTTAACATGTGGAGCTACCTACCACAGGCTGCCACTGCTTTTACACTTTGCAGTACAAATCTCAAAATGCAGTAAATGACTTATCTACCAACAATTTATGGTTGATGTTAACCTGATTGCAAACAAAGAATTCCATACAATCAGAATTATACAGTGTGTAATAAAACATTAGGCACTTTAAAAACATGGCAGAATTTTATTCACATAGAAATAGGGAAAAATGCTAACATTGTGTCCCTCCCCCCCCAGATTAGTGTCTTGTGTCCACTTTAACTTGTGCTTTTATATCAGAACAGCTGCTTCTTTCTTTGAGGTGTTAGGGAGTCATCCATCAATTGCTCCTGCCTCCTTCTCCCATGACAGGAATGCAGGAAAAGGCATTCAAGTAAAAGGCATTGGAACCTGGCAATATCTCTGATGCATTCCAGTTGTCCATGTGATTGAGGCCTAAGCAGACTTGAATCTGCATGATAAATGCTCTTTAAATACCATGTCAGCCTAGAATAATTGTTGACCATATTTATACAGGAACTGGTCAGTTTGACTACATCATATTGGTCACACACAATCATATGAGTACCTTTGCAGCAGATGATTGAAGTAGTGGAAGAACAGTGGGACCTGAAAACTTGATTTGGTTCACCACAGCTTCTCTCTCTTCTGATGTAGTGTGTTGATAATCCTACAGGCAGTATGTTTAACCCTTTGAGTGTCAGTTATCCAGTGCATTGCGTTGGTACCTCAAAGGGTTGAGTGAGCTGTTTTATTGTTTGTGAACTCCCAAGTTTGATACATATGCACCTGAATAAAAGGTGTCCTATTCTAAGGGTCCTCCTTTGCATGACCCAGTATATCTTCATTACTGAAACAAACCAAGTGTACCTCTTTGTTTTATTCACTTAGCTCATTTGCTACAAGGTTCCACCTTCTGTCTTTTCCCTGCACATCCATTAATAAGTGTGTGTGTGTTGCACACCACTCAGGTCCTTAAATGGTTAATTATAGAAATTCCCCATCTAGTTTTATTTTAGTTTATAAAATAAACTTTGTACCAATGATGTAAAACGGCACATCACAAAAAAGAATAACTCATGTTTGCCTTGTAAGCAAAAACCTCTCATGCTGAAAATTCTCACTAATGAATATCTGCACTTTGTAATGTGATGTAGATATCGCTAACATCCAACAGGTTATATAAGAATTCCCAAAACTTATACACAATAAGACTAATTTGTATGATGGAAATAATAAACTGGGTTTATATCCTAGGAATAAGTGGCTTGTAATGTAATAAAAGAAATTGCCTAGGTAGGTATCCTTCATATTGCAGTCTGTTCAGTGAACCTGTCACCTTGAATTTGTTTGCATATTTGAAAAACTGAATTCAAACTGCTTATGTAGCATATTGGTCAGAAGACAAGCAGATGCACAGTTTGATAGTTGCTGCCACTAGACCATACCTTTTATGATTTCCCTTGAGTGAATGTGCATTAATCAGTGGCTTGGCCATTTTTCACTTATGGGTTGCTGAGGTAATTATTGGGAGCCAGCGGTTTATGAGCAATTGATACTTTTGTCTGAAAGTGTATCTTTGTGCAGCACATAGCTAATGTGCGTATTGTACCACTGGTGTAACAATAGGGGTCGCACCTGCGACTGGGCCCATCACTCCAGGGGCCCGGCCACCCCCTGCGACCATTTCACCCAGCTCTCGCAGCAAGTAGGTCTGTGCCTTCTTCGTCACAGATCTCTAACAGCAGATCTCCCTCTCTGGCGTTCTAGTAATGCAGAGCACTGGGAGATGACATCTCCTAGCGCTCTGCATTGCTGAAAACCACACGGGAGCTCCAGCTCTATAGAGGTCTGTGCCAAAGGAGGCACAGACCTCTCATGCCAATGCTGTTAGACCCCTAGGGAGGTAGGAGATGGATACGGGGGAGGTCAGTAGGGGCAGTGTGGAGATGTGGGAGCAGGGTGGTGGCAAGGTGGTGATGTGGTGGCAAGGTGGAGACAGGGGGCAATGGGGGGGCAATTTGTGGTTGGTTGGGGGACCCCATGGCAGTTTCTGCACCAGGGCACAGTGGCTTCTAGTTACGCCTGTTTATTGTACAGCAGAGAGACTATAATTTTCTTAAATTAGCATGTAGTACCACATTCACAAATGAATAGCTCCTATACTATATACCTTCTGGTTACTTGGCTAACTTAGTTTAAGTTTTCAAATATGCAAACTTGAAATCAAGGTGATATGTTTATAAGAACTCTCCTGTATGTACTCTTACATCCTCCCCCCACCCCAAATTTTAAACTGCTAGTTGCAATTTGGATGTGTCCTGTGCTGAATTCGGGCAAGATGGCAACAGGGTGCTCTTATGTAAAGTGTAATTGCCCATGTGAACAGCCAGGTTAGGTTAAGTGTTGTTTCCTACATAGGCAACACTATGCAGTATTATTGTCACTTTGATGTTGTGTGAACTGTACCTTTTATAAGCATGCTTTTTCAAATTCAAACTTTAATGTCAAATTATAAAATAAAGTGAATCAAAGCACTGAAATATGCTACTCATATTACAGAATAATTTCACTACACTTACTGTAAAATCTTGGGTATAATACACACGCCCCCTATTTCACCTTATGTGAAGTGGTGTGTGTGTCTGTACATGAGAAGTGTGTAAAAAAAAAAAAAAACTGCTTCTGGGGACCTTACGTCCACTTTGCAACTCATTCCATCCCAGTTACAGGGGGTCTTTCATTCTTGGCAGACCCCCTCCTTCATCAAGTCTTCCCTGCCCAAGCCTCAGGGTGTACCTGATGTGTCAGATTCCTCTGAGGAGGAACTGTTGGTGGATTCAGATGTTGAGGAATGTTCTGCAGTGGGCTCCTCCCAGTTTTTTGGGGACCCTTTTGAGGCTGATCCTGAGCCCTTGGCTGAGGGCCTGATCAGGGCTGTTTTAAATACCCTAAACATTCCCTTAGTGCAGGAGGTTCCTTCTGATGTCTTTCAGGAGCCTAAAACCCCCCTTACTTGCTTTCCACCTAACCCCACTCTTGACTGCCTTGTGTCTGAAGAGTGGAAGTCTCCGGATAGGAAACCTTCTGTCTCCAAGAAATTTGCTAAGCTTGGCTGCGCTTGCTCAGGGAGTTCATCCTCCTAAAGTGGATGCTTCTATCTCCAGGTTATCCAAGTCTACTGCTTTGCCAGTGTCTGATGCGTCTGCTCTAAAGGACTGGACTGGCAAGAAACTTGGTCTCCCTCAAGTCCATCTTTACCACTGCTGGTTCTGCCATGCGTTCAGCCTTCGCAGCAGCATGGGTGAACCTGGCCATTGAGGTCTGGACTGAACATCTCACTCTTGCTGTCTGTCAACATGCCCCTACTTCGGATAAGTTGTGCCTCCTTGCCAACATTTCTGAGGCACAGCACTATGTTTCTACAGCCATATTTGATGTCATCCATTTGATGGCTAGGATTTCCACCATGTCTGGTTGTCAGACGGGGTCTTTGGCTCAAGATCTGGTCTGCTGATACTGCTTCTATCCTCCTCCAAGCCCAAACAGCAATGGAAGCCCAAATTCTCCTCCAAGCCCAAGGCTTCCAAGTCTTCTTTTGGTGTGACTCACCGAACCCAGGTCCGCACTCTGCTGTGGGTGGTTGCCTGCGTCACTATCACAGCATTTGGGAGGATTCGTTGACTGACCCATGGATTTTGCAGGTAGTGACGGAAGGGTACAGGATCCCTTTCGTCTCTCTTCCTCCGTTTCGCTTTCTTACTTCTCATACATCTCGGGACGCAGAGAACACCGTCTGTTCGGCACTCTTCAGGCTCTTCTGGACAAGGACATTCTTGAGCCGGTTCCAGTTCCCGACAGAGGTATGGGTTTTTACTCAAACATCTTTGTGGTCTCCAAGAAGGACGGCGGTTGTCGTCCCATTTTGGATTTAAGGATCTCAATTCCTTTGTGACCCGGACTCGTTATCACCAGGAGTCTCTACGGATGGTGATTGCTGCCATGTCTCAGGTGGAGTTCCTTGCATCTCTGGATCTTTAGGATGCGTATTTACACATTTCCATTCATCCAGAGAGCCGGCAGTACCTCCGGTTTACCTTTGATTGGGGACATTTACAGTTCTCAGCTCTTCCATTTGGTCTGATGACAGCTCCTCAGGTCTTCAACCATGTCTTTGGGAGCCTTAGTGTCTGTCCTCCACCGAGACGGCATCAGAGTTACTTCGTACATGGACGACCTTCTTCTGAAAGCCTCTTCTGTGGATCTTCTTCAGCAGCAAGTTCAGCAATGCATTCATGCTCTCACCCATCACGGGTGGATCATCAACTTGGACAAATCAGATCTTGTCCTATTCCAGCGTCTGGTCTTCCTGGGCCTCCTCTTCGATACCTGGAGGAACATGGTGTTTGTCACAGACGAGGTGGCTCACCAGATCACCCACAAGATTTCTGTGGGCCACAGCCATGGCTTACATCAACAAGCTGGGCAGAACAAGAAGTCTCGCCGCTTGGTTAGAGGTCAAGCTTATTTTGTCCTGGGCAGAACACATTCCTGCCATATCCACAGTTCACATTCTTGGCGTAGACAACCTAATGGCGGACTCCCTCAGTCGACACACAGTGGACAGCAGAGAGTGGGGGCTGCACCCAGAGGTGTTCACCCTCATTTTTAAGAAATAGGGTCTTCATTACATCGACCTGATGGCGACAAGACACAACAGGAAAATTCCAAGGTTCTGTTCTAGATGGATGGACCCTCTAGCTCTGGCGGTGGATGCAATGTTCCTTCCTTGGTGGTTCCCTCTGGCCTACATTTTTCCTCCCCTCCCCATGTTGCACAGGGTGTTACAGAAATTACGACTGGAGTGTTGTCCAGTCATTCTGATTGCTCCGTACTGGCCTCACCAGGCATGGTTTCCAGAGCTTCTGGATCTGTCAGTGGTGGAGCCATTCCGGATCCCTTGCTGTCAGGATCTTCTTCTACAAGGTTACCTGTGGAAGGAGGATGTTCATCGTTTAGCTTTGACGGCCTGGAAATTTAATCCTAAATATTGAGGAAGAAAGTGTTTTCTTCTGGTGTGGTGGCTTACTATGCTCAGTGCCCGCAAACCTGCAAGATCTATCATTGTGTCTGGTCGACCTTTGTATCTTAGTGTGCTGACAGGGACCTGTTTCAGGAATTTGATCTGCCTACGATCCTGGCCTTTTTGCAGGACGGTATGGATAAGGGCCTCAGTTGGAGTTCCCTTAAGGTTGGTTCAGACTTCTGTCCCTCTCTTCTTTTTTCAATCTTTCAGAGGCGCATTGCCATCCTTTCTAATGTCAAGGTTTTCTTCCAGGTCGTTGCTCATACTCATCCTGCCTTGAAGATGCCTGCTTCTCCATGGGATCTTAACTTTGTTTTGGGCGTTCTTCAGCGCCCTCCATTTGAGTCTTTGGCTACTACTCCTATATGCCTGTTGATGTGGAAAATGGCTTTTCTCCTGGTGATTGTGTCTGCCCCTCGTGTTGCGGAGTTGCATGTTCTGTCCTGTAAACCAGTGCCCTTTTTCTGCACTGACCCCACCTCTGACAAGGAGAGAGATCTCCATTTGTTAGACGTGGTGTGTTTTCTCAAGTTTTATGTACAACTCACTGAGTCTATCAGACAATCAGATGAGGTGTTCGTCATTCCTGAGGGTCCTAGGGTAGGAAGACCTGCATCCAAGGTGACTATTGCTTCTTGGATCAAGTCCACTATTCGTAAGGCTTATGAGCTGAGGAAGAAGCCTGTCACTGCTCATTCTACACAATCTATTGGGGCCCTCTTGGGCTTACAAGAATCAAGCCTTTGCTGATCAGTTGTGCAAGGCTGCCACTTGGTCGTCTGTGCACACCTTTTCGAAGCACTAATGTGTTGATGTGCTGGCATTGGCTGATGCCAGCTTTGGGAGGAAGATCCTGGAGGCAGTCTTGCCTGTCTAGGATCTTCTTGGTGCTTCCTTCACTTTTGAGCCCTGCTGACTCTAGTTCAGCGTGCTGTGTAACAGTTTGGTGTGGTGTTACCCCTGTTCAGTGTCTGTTGACACTTCATTGTTTTGTTGGGCTGTTTCTGATCTGATGGTTCATATATGCTCTGGTGGCTTTGGAGGCCTGCGCCTGGTCCTTGCCTTACTTCCCGCCTCTGGGAAACTCAATGGTTGGACATCCCAAAGTTACCAGTAACCTGTATTGGACGACACAGAAAAGAGGATTTTAGTCTTACATGTTAAATCCTTTTCTCTTAGGCCATACAAGTTACTGGTCTCCCACCCTTTCAAGTGACCATGCTTGGCTCTCCTGTGGCAGACCATGGGGGTCCTTCGGGGTCATGCTCACAGGAGTCATCTTTCCCTTCCCTATCTAGTCAGTAGTGTCTCAAATCTTTCTGTAGCTGGTTGGCTAGCTGCAGCCAAGGAGGGAAGTTAGGCTCCACTCCCTGCATACAAGTCTAGAATTGTTCCTGCCTACTTAAAGGGGTGGATCGCCTACCCAAAGTTACCAGTAACCTGTATGGACTAAGAGAAAATGATTTAACAGGTAAGACTAAAATCCTCTTATTTAGGTGGTGTAAGGGGGAAAGGGATTTAGGGGAGACTAGTGGTTTAATTTCTAATTTTTATATTTTTCTTTTTTGGTAGAGAGAAATATAGGGGTGCGTAATATATACGTCCTTTTTTTTTTTTTCCGTAAAGGATTAGTAATGCCCAAAATAAAGTTTGTTATATATGGTAGACTTTACAAAAATAAAGTATTTCTAGAAAGTCCTATCCCTCAAACCTTTATGGTTTGAGAAATATCCTCTGCTAAAGTTCCTCTTCTCCTGATGTCAGCTGTAAAGCTGACAGAAGGAGATCTGTGTCGACCGACACAAGGAGACTCTGCAGCAGAACCGCAATAGCGATATTTGAAAAGAATTACTTCATTGGAATGGTCTACAAAGTGTATTTGCAAACCAGGCACATGAATTAAGTAATTATTTTCCAATAACGCAATTTCGGCTCTGCTGCAGAGTCGCCGGGTTGTCCCAGGACCAGGATCTCCTGCTATCAGCAGAACCCTGACGTCAGGAGAAAGGGAGGGAGGAACTTTAGCAGAGGATATCTCTCAAACCATAAAGGTTTGAGGGATAGGACTTTCTAGAAATACTTTATTTTTGTAAAGTCTACCGTATATAATAAACTTTATTTTTTCTGTGTCCCTATCCACGATGATAGAGACAAATGGGATATGCTAGAGCCCCCCCAGCTGGAGTAGGACTAAACTTCAAAGTATAAAAGTAAGCCCCTTCCACCGGCAGTCATTTTTGGTCCTACTTCAGCTGGAGTAGGGCTCATGGCAGTCTCCTACCTTGCAAGAATTTTTTTTGTTTTTCTTTCTTCAAGGCCGCCTTCGTGCTGCCCGGTCCAAGAGAGAATCTCCTGAAGCCCTTGTTCCGATCTCGGTACAGCAAGGGATGGCTGCTTGGCTATACCACCCGGAATCTCCCTCTCTGAGTTCGAGATTCGGAGCGTATTCAGACGCGGGTGTGATGTCATCGGTGTGCACTCCTAACATGGAGTGCTTCAGAAGACCTAGACAGCAGGGATCTGGTGGCTACAGCTGGAAGCTGTGAAGGGATCCTAGGGACATCCGCTCTCTCATGCGGTATAGAGGAAAGGTAAGGACTGCGTGCTAAAAAACCCTTTTTATCATCTTGTATTATTTAATTTGGTGGGGCTTATGTGTTCCAGCTTGGAATGCATGCCCAAGTGCCCAGACTATTTAAATACGGCAGACGGGGGAAATTCCTTGCTCTGTTGTCTGCTATGAGATCTATTTAATTTCATTTTCTTATATTAAAAGTTAAGTTTTAATTGCCAGTGTAGTTATGTCCTCCTCTGCTAAGAATATTCCTATTAAGGAAAAGGACAAAGAAAAAGGCAATACTAAGAACTCAATGCAGGAGACCTTCAAAGAAAAGACCCAGCCACTTCAAAGAAAAGACCCAGACTAGAAGATCCCGAAGAAGGTACCTCCTCAAGACCAAGGGGTATGGATAAAGACAGTCCATATGACAACCTTTCTGATTATTCATCTGAAGAGGATGGAGAAATGGCTGAAGAAGATGAAGGCACTTTAAATATAGAAAAGATGGAGCCATTCTTAAGGAGCATGCTTAAAATCTTAGGTTTAACTGAAGAAACCAAGGAACAGGGGATGTTAGATGTCGCCGTCTTAGGCAAGAAGAAAGAAACCTCATTTTTTCCGGTCCATCATTCTGTATCAGATCTAACCAATTTAGAGTAGAAGAAGGGAGGGATAAGAGAATATCACCATCAAGAAAATTTCAGAGAATGTACCCCTTTAAGGAAGAGGATTGTACTGCTTGGCTTACTCCTCCCAGAACTGATGCACCCATTGCCCAGTTGGCAAGAAAGACCACCCTTCCTAGAGAAGACGGCTGTTCACTAAAGGATCCTATGGATAGAATAATTGAAGGCACCCTAAAAAAACAATTTGCCATTCTGGGTCAGAACATCAAAACGGCTACAGCCCTAGCATGTGTGTCTAGAACGGTCAGAATATGGCTATCTGAACTAGAGGAGAAGATTGAGTCTTCAGAGTCCAGAAATAAGCTAATGAAAGAAGTCTCCTCTATAAAAGAAGCTATAGGATATTCCTGGGATGCCTCATGAGACATGATTAGATTGGTAGCAAGATCCTCTTCCCTCTCTGTTACAGCCAAAAGAGCCCTTTGGGTCAGACCGTGGGGAGCCAATCCCTCCTCTAAGAATAAATTAGTATCGCTACTCTTTTCAGTATCTACTTTGTTTGGCGATCAATTGGAGGAACTAATCAAAGTCACAGGAGGGAAGAGTTCTTTTTTACCTCAATACAGAAGAGGACGATCATCCCCATCAAGATCTACTTACAGACATCGTAGGTCTTTTCGTGACTCAAGCCTCTTTCAATCTTCAAGACCATATGAGCAAAGAAAAAATAACTTCAATCAGTCCTCCAGAGGATCATTCAGAAGACCTGGACCCAAGGGTAACCATTTTAAGAAGGAGACCTCTTGAAGTGCTTCGGACCCTGCCTCCAATTCCAGTTGGCGGTCGACTGGGGAAATTTCTGCAAGCCTGGAAGAACTTAGCCACTCCAGACAAATGGGTAATACATATATTGGAGGCAGGATGTCCCTTAGAGTTCAACCGTGTCCCTCAAGAAGACATTTTCAGGACTTCAAAAGTCCCAAGAGATCCCATAAGATCCAAGGAGCTAAAAAGATCCATACAAGACCTAGCTCACAACAACGTCATAGAACCAGTACCTTATCAGACAAAGAGAGGCTCTTTCTCTATAATATTCACAGTTCCAAAGTCAACTGGCAGCTTCAGAACTATTCTAGACCTGAGAACTCTGAATCAATTTATAAAACCAAGAAGCTTCAAGATGGAAACTGTATCGTCTGTAATTCAGACTTTTTATCCTGCAACTTTTCTCACAACAGTAGACCTCAAGGATGCCTATTTACCACATCAGGATAGCTCCTGTCACCGCAGGTTCCTGAGATTTTGCTTCATGGATCAAAGTTGGCAATTCAGAGTTCTACTATATGGGCTGTCCTCCGCTCCAAGGGTTTTTTCAAAGATCCTAGCAGTAGCACTGGAGCCCCTGAGAAGGAAGGGGATAACAATTCTTCTTTACCTGGGCGATCTTCTCATTATATCTGAAACAAAGACCAAAGTGCAGGATAACACTCGCACGATATTACAACATCTACAAAACCTGGGATGGCTGGTAAATTACAAGAAAAGCCAGTTAAAACCCACCCAATGCCTCAGTTTTCTGGGAATGTCTTTCAACACCTGCAAGAGTACAGTGACACAGATCCTGGGCATTCTGAACTCTTCCATTTACATAGTTCCACGGGCAAGGATTCACACAAGGCCCCTTCAAAACCTGTTTCTGGCTCACTGGAACTTAAATCCGGACAACACCTCTCAGAGGATACATCTTACAACTCAAGTAAGAACACAATTAAAATGGTGGATGGAACCAAAGAATCTGTAGAGGGGTTCCCCTCTTCAGGATCTCCAGTGGCAGAAGATATCGATGCAAGTCTTGACAGGATGGGGAGAATGGTGGAACAACATCTCCCTGCAAGGACTATGATCTCAGCAGGAAAAGGGCCTTCACTTAAACCTCCTAGATCTCAGAGCAATAAGGCTGTCTCTCAAAGGATTAGTAAGATATATCAGAAACCAGCCAGTACAAGTAATATCGGACAGTGTGGTGGCATTCCTTTGTGTAAAGAATCAAGGAGAACAAAAAGCAGAGCCCTAAAAGAAGAAACAGAAAAAATACTAAGATGGGCAGAAAAGAATCTACAAGCATTATCAGCCATCCACATATCAGGGAACCTAAAAATCCAAGCAGATTACCTGAGCAGAAATCAACTGGATCCAGGAGAATGGTCACTCAACAGGGAAGTATACACTCAGATTACAGGTTTCTGGGGAACGCCAGTGATGGATCTCATGTCAACGGCGGAAAACAGGAAGTGCGAAAACTTCTTTTCCAGAACAAGACACCCACTGGCTCAAGAAGTGGATGCCATGACTCAGCCCTGGAATTTTCCCGTAGCTTACATCTTTTCCCCCAATTAGTGTGATACCAAGAGTACTTGGGAAAGTCGGGTATGAAAAAGCAAATGCCATCCTGATTGCTCCGGAGTGGTCAAGGAGGATATGGTTCTCAGAATTAATCTATCTTACAGTAGAGGACCCCTGGCCTCTTCCGAACAGACCGGATCTTCTATCTCAGGGCCCAGTTCTACACCAGAATCCAACCTTTTTGAGACTGATGGCTTAGAAGCTGAGAGGAACTCATTGAGAACAAAGGGTTTGTCAGAATCAGTCAAACACCACCATTGTAGGCAGAAAGACCTCCACCTCCAAAATATACTGCAGGATATGGAAAACCTATTCAAATAGGTGCAAGAATAGAAAGACTGGCTATAAAAACTACTCCTATTCTGAGCTTCCTTCAGGAAGGATTCAAAAAAGGTCTGCGACCATCATCCCTAAAGGTACAACTTTCAGCATTATCAGCGATATTGGCCACCCAATTTGCGAATGATAATTTAGTTATAGATATCTTGAGGCTGTAACAAAAGTTAGACCAAGGATAAGAAGTATTGTTCCTTCCTGGGATTTAAACATGGTTTTAAACCAGCTATCTTCATCACCCAGGTTCGAGCCATTGGTAGAAATTCCATTGAAGATGCTCACTATAAAAGCAGTTTTTCTCACAGCAATTACCTCAGGAAGAAGAGTATTGGAAATCCAGGCACTCTCTGCTAAACCTCTGTACACTATATTTCATCAAGACAAAGCAGTCTTAAGAACAAGACCTACATTCAGATCTAAAGTAGTATCAGATTTCCATCTTAATCAAGATATTCTTCCATCCTTTTGCCCAAATCCTAAGGGTGACAGAGGAAAAACTGCATAAACTAGATCTGGTCAGGTGTATTTCCATCTATCTTAACAGAACCCAAGAATTCAGAAAGACAGATTTGCTATTTGCCAGAAGGGATCCTCCAGAAATACTGAAGGCACTCTCTACCCATGCACTTGCCACCTCTTGGGCTTCAAGAGCCTCTTCATCACCTGAAGAGAGATGCAGAGCAGCTACGTGGTCTTCAATATCCACTTTTATCAAGCACTACAGGACTGATGTACAAGCCTCCTCAGAAGCTAAGTTGGGAGGAAGGTCCTTGAGGCAGCAGTACACTCGGGATCGTTAAGACCCTCTTCCTTAATATTTTTCTTGATATTCCTCAAAAGATCATGTGGTAGGGCAGGCACATGATTATAATTCTTTGTCTTTAAGACATATTTTCCCACCCATAATTTTACTGCTTGGGTATGTCCCATTTGTCTCTATTGCCGTGGACAGGGACACAGAAGAAAGGGAGAAATCTTTCTTAGGAAAAGGAAATATAGGTAAGAAAGATTTCTCCCTTTTGGCCATTACTAACCCTTTAAAACTTTGGGTATAATCTGCACCTACATTTTATACACAGGTGCATATTCTAACTGAAATATTATGGTACTACTCATATACTTTACCCTTTTAGGGATATGAGGTCTTATTTTTTCAAGATCTGCACCATAAGAGGAAATGAAAATTCCTGTTGATTTGAAATAGGTGATTTAAGCACTTGGTTACTAGAGAGGTCCAATGTAGGTAATTGCTTTACAGATCTTTAGCTTGATTAATAATGAACATATTTATTTTGTTCCAGGGATGGGCATATATCTTTGTTCCTATCACCCCTTTCTCCCTCGATATAGGTGGTGTATTGTTTTTAAGGTCTCAGTATCTGTTTTCCTTTGACAAAACAAAAACACTAAAGACTTTAAAGGGATAGTAATACGTAAAATGTAAAGAAAAATATGTTGTAAGGTTTATCCCCCTGAGTAAAACAAGAGTACTCCCACTGCTGAAAGGTGTTTTATTCAAAAAGTTATTACAGCTCAGAGTTGAAATTTTTTAGCTGCAATATCACAGTGGCCTGAAATTGTACAGTGGCACTGTTACACCATCCTATGGTTAACTCAGGTCCGTAGACCATAAATCTCCATAGGATGGTGTAGCAACAGCGCCACTGTACAATTTCAGGCCACTGTGATATAGCACCTAAACAATTCAGCTTTGAGCTGTAATAACTGTTGAATAAAACACCTCTCAACAGTGGGAGTACTCTTGTTTTACTCAGGGGGATAAACTCTGCAGCTTTTTTTTTTTTTTTTTTTTTTTATATATTTTTTATAAAAAACAATTTTAAGTATTACTATCCTTTTAAACCACACACATTTTTAATGATCATGGCAGAATGGTTTTAAAGAAAATGGTGACATGGAGGGCTTTGAGTTTCTTAAACAGAGTTTCTGAATGGATGATTGGAGATTTGCATACACATTATGGGCCATATTCAGGAACCTAAATTCTCCCTCTAGTGCATTCATAAGTAAGTGTTAAAGGAGACTGTAGACCTGGAGGCTCTGCTTAAAGTGGATCTATCACCTTAATTCAAGTTTGCACATTTGAAAACTGCATTAAAAGCTGCCTATATGTCATTTTAAGTCCAGCAGATGTATAGTTTAGGAAATCGCTAATCTACAAATCATTTGCTTTTGTTGTCTGCTCTCTGCATCTTGATGAAAAACCTCCTTCCATCTCTTCCTATATTATAGCAAATCTCGATTCCTCGTCCAGACTGCCCAACGGAAGTACGAACTTTCACGTTCTATCTGTCAAATGTTGGCAGGGACAGTCCCCAAGGGAGCTTTGACTGCATCCAGCAGTACATTCAAAGGTGAGTCCTTGTCTGTCTCTTGCTCTCTGCAGGTGACGCGTTTTGTGTGTCATTGTCTCAAACAGATATACAGATTTCCATATTAGCATGCTCCTCTCTGGGACTGTAGGAATATGTCACTGCTTACAGCTATTTACTTTGCAGTGAGGACAAAGCAAACAAAAGCAAGTGTCAGGTTTAATGCTTAAAGGGATAGTAATGTTTCATAATAAAAGCAGTTCTAATTAATCATCATAGTATTTGGATCTTGTAGAGTGTTGTTTCAATTCTGTCAGAGTTGTAGTTCAAGAGTAATTCAATGACAAAGTGTCCCCCTCCCGCCCCTTTTACTGATGTAACACTGCTCAGCCAGAGCAGAAGGAAGGTGCCCAGGTAGACTGCAGAAAGGGACAATCTTCAATTAAGATAAGGGAAAAACCTGAAAAACTTGTCAAGGGGGGCAGGGCTTTCATTGTTCTCATAGGAAGAAGATTGTCCCCTTCTGTTATCTGTCTGGTCTATGGACTGGATTCCACATCTGAGAAGAGATGGCTTACACTAGGTAAAAGGGGCGGGAGGGGAAACTTTGCTTGTGAATCTCATAAACCATAAAGGTTTGAGAGATAAGACTTATATCATTATTCATGTTTTTTTAATGCCTACAAAATAAAATAAAGTTAAAACAAAGTATTATTATCCCTTTAATCTATGTGGCACACTATTTATTTGGATTTAACTACTTGTGCAGTAATTACACCTGTGTTTTTTCACGTGTAATTCAAGTTTTCCAGGGAATTGCTGATGATTATTTTCAACATCTATCTGCTAATGTAATCTGACTTTATTGGTTTCTTAGAAGAAAAATCCAATTCTTTTTGACTTGTCACTAAAAAATTTCAGATGTTTTGGTTAACTTGTTTCAGCTTCTGATCACAAGAAGTGCACTGAATGAGAACTGCTCATTGACCTTCCAATGTGTGCTTAAGTCATTCCCATTTAAGTTGTTTTATATAAGCTTTAATATTGTAGTTATTAACCCCTTAACGCGTAGCTGGCACTGGACGACCACGGGACTTTTTTGTGCTTCCTTTTCAGGGCTCCTGGAGAGGCGTGCAGCTGTGCTGGTAGCCCTGAACTCCATGACATGCCAGGACCATCACTAGTCCTTAAGTGCTGGACCGACGTGACGGTCCTGGCACGTCAATGGTCACGAAGGGGTTAAATAAGTCAAAGCATCAAAGTAATTTTTCAGTAACTTTCATAGTTTTAGTGTAATCTGGATCGAAAGTTTACCCCTCCCACCCCTTTTAGCTACTTCAGAGCTGTAGCTGAGACACTTGGATTCTGGTCTGCGGACCGGACGGCTCATCTAGAGAGCCGAAATAACGGTGGATACACAGCAAGTCTTCATGACAACAGTCTGCTGCCTCAAACCAGGCACACTTTGTAGACAGTTGTCATGAAGATTTGCTGTCTATTCACTGCTATTTCACCTCTCCAGACAAGCTGTCCTGTCCACAGACCAGAATCCAAGTTTGTCAGCTAGAGCACTGACCTAGCCAAAAGGGGTGGAGTGGGGGTAAAATTTACATAATGATTACTCTTAAACTATATAAGTTATAGAAAAAAGATATAGATTTCGTTTATTTAATGCCTTCAATATTAAAGCTTATCTAAAAGCTTATATAAAACAAGTATTGCTATCCCTTTAATGCCCTGCTAAGAGGACATTGCATCAACTGGAAGGGTGAATCATGCAAATTATTCATTCTTAATCATATTTCCCTAATTAAAAGTTTCCTGTTCTGTAGAGGTTGATGGGAGGGGTGTAGTGAATGAATGAAATAAAGGGACATGCTTAAAGGAGCACCAGGGCTGGAGTTTTGTACACTTAAAGGGGTAGTAATGTTTCACAAAAACAGCAGCTCTCTTCATAGTATTTGAGCCATAGAGAGTGATATTTCAATACTGTCAGAGTTGTAGTTCAAGAGTAATTGAATGATAAAGTATCCCCCTCCCGCCCCTTTTACCTAGTGTAGCACTGCTCACCTCAGATGTGGAATCTGGTTGCTTGACCAGACAGATAACAGAAGGGGACAATCTTCTTACTGTGAGAACAATGAAAACCCTGCCCCCCTTGATAGGTTTTTCAGCTTTTTCCTTTATCTTAAAGGAAAACACATTTTATAGAGTATTTCCTGCTGAATAAAACATTGTCACTCCCACTGCTGTCAGATGTTTTATTCAAAATTTATAGCCGTTCAAATAATCAGGAAGTGAATTTACTGTGCTTTGCTTCTTGATAGTTCTAACTGGCAGGAAGTGACAGGCAGAACTGTATGTTTCTGACTTTCCTCTCCATTAGAATCTAACTGAAAAAATGAATTAGAATTTGACCACTAGAGGGCACTGCTAATGTAAAAACCGTGGGTTTAAACTGTAATAACTCTGGAAATATAAATATCTCTGCACTGGGAGTACCCTTATTTTACTCAATAGGAAAAACCCTACAATATATGTTTTTTCATAAAAAAAAAAGTTTACTGCTCCTTTAATTGAAGATTGTCCCTCTTTGCAATCCAGCTGGGCACCTCCCTGCTGCTCTGGGCTGAGCAGTGTTCTAACAGTAAAAGGGGAGGGAGGGGGATACTTTATCATTCAATTATACTTGAACTACAACTCTGACAATTGAAATAACACTCTCCATTGCTCAAATACTATGAAGATTAATTAGAGCTGCTTTTATTATGAAACATTACTATCCCTTTAAAGTGGACCTGTTCTCTTCAATTGATTGCATATTGGGAGCTGCTCAAAATAGACTATGTAGCAGACGTGTAAAAACAGTGGTACGATTGTAGAGCAAACCAACTGCAGCTATTCCCATTGATTTAAACTGGTATTTTAACCCCTAAATGTTGGAGGTCTCTAGCTAATTGCTAATGAATGGAGGCCTCACTAGCATTCAAGAATGTGGTACAAAGCTCAAATTAAATCAGTACAAATTTTAATTTGTCCCCTATAGTGTAGATGGTTTGCCCAAAAATCACAGCACTTAGCATTTAAACATACACTACCGTTCAAAAGTTTGGCGTCACTTAGAAATATTTTTGTAAGAAAAGCAAATGTTGTCAATTTAAAAATAACATCATTTGGATCAGAAATACAGTGTAGACATTGTTAATGTTTTAAATGACTATTGTAGCTGGAAACGGCTGATTTTTAATGGCATATCTACACAGGGGTACAGAGGCCCATTATCAGCAACCATCTCGGTGTTCCAATGGTACGTTATGTTAAAGGGATAGTAATACTTCATTTTATCTTTATTTTGTAGGCATTAAAAAAAAAACATGAAGAACGATATAAGTCTTATTTCTCAAACCTTTGAGAGATATTAACAAGCAAAGTTTCCCCTCCCACCCCTTTTACCTAGTGTAAGCCGTCTCTTCTCAGATGTGGAATGCAGTCCACAGACCAGACAGCTCACATCAAGGGTCAATATTATACTGTGAGAACAATGAAATCCCTGCCCCCCTTGACAGGTTTTTCAGCTTTTTCCCTTATCTTAATTGAATATTGTCCCTCTCTGCAATCTACCTGGACACTCCTTGCTGCTCTAAGGTGAGCAGTGTTATATCAGTAAAAGGGGCGAGAGGAGGATACTTTATCTTTCAATTACTCTTGAACTACAACTCTGACAGAATTGAAATAACACTCTCAAGTCCAAATACTATGATGATTAATTAGAGCTGATTTTTTATGAAACATTACTATACCTTTAACTAATCCAAGTTTATCATTTTAAAAGGCTAATTGATCATTAGAAAATCCTTTTGCAATTATGTTAGCATAGCTGATATGTTGTGCTGATTAGTGAACCAATAAAACTGGCCTTCTTTAGACTAGTTGAGTTATCCGGACCATCGCCGTTTGTGGGTTCGATTACAGGCTCAGAATGACCAGAAACAAAGAACTTTCTTCTGGAACTCATCAGTCTACTTGTTATGAGAAATGAATGCTATTCCATGAGTGAAATTGCCAAAAAACTGAAGATATCTTGCAACGCTGTATACTACTCCCTTCACAGAATGCAAACTGTCTCTAATCAGAATAGAAAGAGGAGTGGGAGGCCCCATTGCATAACTGAGAGAGGGACAAGTACATTACAGTGTCTAATTTAAGAAACAGACTCCTCATAGGTCCTCAACTGGCAGCTTCATTAAAGAATACCCACAAAACTCCAGTCTCAACATCACCAGGGAAGATTCTGGCTTTCTAACCAGAGTTGCAAAGAAAAAGCCACATCTCAGACTGGCCAATAAAAAGAAAAGATTAAGATGGGCAAAACAACACAGCCACTGGACAGAGGAATGTTGGAAAAAAGTGTTATGTACAGACAAATCTAAGCTTGAGGTGTCTGCTCACAAAGAATAACATTCATGAGACACAGAACAAATGAAAGATGCTAGAAGAGTGCTTTACACCATCTGTCAAGTATGGTGGAGGCATTTTGATGGTTTGGGGGTTGCTTTTGGTGGTAAAGTGGGAGATTTGTTCAGGGAAAAAGGGATCTTGAAGAATGAAGGCTATCACTTCATTTTGCAACACCATGCCGTATCCTGATTGGAGTCAATTTCCTCCTACAACAGGACAATGACAAACCACAGCTCCAAACTATGCAAGAACTATTTAGGGGAGGAAGCAGTCAGCTGATATTCTGTATATAATGGAGTGGCCAGCACAGTCATCGGATCTCAACCCTGTTGAGGTGTGGGAGCAGCTTGACTGTATGGTACGTGAGACGTGCCTATCAAGCCAATCCAAATTGTGGGAGGTGCTTCAGGAAGCATGGGGTGAAATCTCTTCAGATTGTCTCAACAAATTGACAACTAGAATGCCAAAAGGGATAGCAAGGCTGTAATTCCTGCAATTATTTAAATTTAAAAAATCATCATTTCTAACCTTGTCAATGTCTTCACTGTTTTTCCTATTCATTTTGCAACTCATTTGATGCATGTTTTCATGGGAAAACAAGGAAATTTGTAAGTGACCCTAAACTTTTGAACAATAGTGTATGACTCTGTGTATCACATTAAGATAACATAGTAACATATTTGATGAGGCTGAAAAAAGACATGCGTCCATCAAGTCCAGCCCATGTCAAAAACACCTCTGTTGATGTAGAGGAAGGAAAAAAAAAAGCCCTCTAAAGCCATTTCCAGTTTAGCCCCAAGTGGGTAAAAAGATTCCTTGCTGACTCCAAATGGCAGTCTTATAGTTCCCTGCATCAACAATGTATCTGCATTGAAGCCATCAGTCATAATTTTCAGTACGGTTCTGTGCTAGATAGGCATCCATTGTTTTTTTAAAAGCAGTTGCATTATATGCAAGTACAGCATCCCAAGTCAAAGAATCCATAGATTTACAGCCCTTACTGTAAAGAATCCCTGCCTTTGTTTTAGTCAAAAGTGCCTTTCCTCTAGTCTTAATGGATGACCTCTTGTTCTTAGCTCAGCTCTTTGCGTAAATAATTAATTGGCTATACATGCAGCCCAGAGCTTAATTAGTATACAGTGCTGCACTAAAAACTTTCACACTTTTCAGAAAGAAGAAGTATCTGTATCTCCTAATCCATGCATCTGCTGGTATTTTAGCAAAAAACATGCAGTATTTTATGAATTTGTAAAATATGCAAACCTGAATTCAAGGCGATGGCTTCACTTTAAATACCATGTACTTCATGCTAGCATTAGTAAAATGTTTTCTGAGGCCTAAAATCTAGTCTTATACATGTTCTGTTAGTGGACCCCGTTCACACTTTTGCAGGACTCTCTCCCTTTACCATAAAAATCTTGCTTGGATTGAATTGACTGAGCGGCCTAGGATAAGGGAACATCTTTTCAATACAATATTAGTTGGATAAGTCTCAGTATGTGACTACCTTAGCACTAGTCTTTCATTAAAGGGTTAGCAATATTTTAATAACTGTATAGCTATGATAATTCCTTATAGTTTGTAATTTGTCTGTTATGTTGCTAATGCTGAAATCGCTCTAGTTCCTCAGATATCAGAATAATAATTGTCCGTCTCCCTCTTGCCCATTTATAAGGAGCCCTCTCCCGTCATAGCTGAAATCTGGTCACTTGACCTGACAGATCACAACGAGGGACAATCTTCCTTCATTCAGTATAAGGACAATCCTGTCCTTCTCGACTAGAAGGGTAGGTTTTCCTTATACTGAAAGAAGTTTGTCCATCTTTGAAATCATCCTTCAGTTTTGAGGCAACAAGGATAATATCAGCATAAGGGGAGTGAGGTGGACAATTTATAATATAATATCAGAGGAATTAGAGTGATTTCAGCATTAGCAATGTAACGGACCAATAGTACAAACTGTAAGGAAGGATCGTACTATACCGTTATTGAAACATTGCTAACCCTTTAAAGACTGCACATACAAAATCAAATGGGTTCCAGTATTTAAGAGCATACGCATCAGCAACTGGCAAAACAGTGGACTTCGCCTAGAAAACAGGGGGATCCACCTTGGGGGTGATGAACCCACTGAGCTAGCGCCGCATCAGAAAAGGGAGTAAGGCTTAGCAAACTCCTTGGGGTGGTGGGTGGTATCTTGGAGCTTCGGGCAATATTACATGTTCTTCACCACTGGACGCGCCAGCTGGAGGACTGCCCGGTCCGGGTTCAGTCCGACAATGCCACAACTGTGGCTTACATCAACAAGCAAGGCGGAACAAGACTTCTCACAGCTTGGTTACAGGTTAAGACTATTTTGTCCTGGGCAGATGAAGATGTTCCTGCCATATCCCCAGTTCACATTCCCAGCGAAGACAATGTCCTGGCAGACTTCCTCAGTCGACACTCAGTGGACAACAGAGAGTGGAAACTGCATCCTGACGTGTTCTACCTCATTGTTCAGAGGTGGGGTCTTCCATGCATCAACCTGATGGTGAACAGACACAACCGGAAGACTCCAACATTCTGCTCTTTCTGGAGGGATCCTCTAGCTCTAGCAGTGGATGCCATATCCATTCCTTGATTCTTTCTTCTGGCTTCCATCTTTCCTCCCAGTCCCATGTTGCACAGGGTGATAGGGGAGTGGAGACTGGAGCTCTGTCCAGTCTTTCTGATTGCTCCATTCTGGCCTTTCCAGGCTTGGTTCTGGAGCTTCTGGATCTATCGGTGGCGGAGCCTTTGCTCTACAGGGTTACCTGTGGAAGGAGGATGTCCATCGTCTAGCCACTGTGGTAGAAAGTGTTTTCTTCTGGTGTGGTGGCGACTATGCTTGGTGCTCGCAAGCCTGTTTCCTCTAAGGCTTACCATCGAGTCTGGTCTTCCTTTCTGTGTTAGTGTACTGATAAGGACCTATCTCTGGAGTTTGATTTTCCTACTGTCCTGGCCTTCCTACAGGAAGGAGTGGGCAAGGGCCTAAGGTGAGTTCCCTTACAGTTCCGGCATTGGCTCTCTCTTTTTCATTCAGAGATGCATTGCTATTCTTCCTGATGTATAGGGTTTTGAAGCATTAATATGTTGATTTGCTGGCATCGGCTGATGCCAGCTTTGGGAGGAAGATCCTGGAGGCAGTCTTGCTTGTCTAGGATCTTCTTTGGTGCTTCCTTCTCTTTTGAGCCCTGTTTGCTCTAGTTCAGTGTACTGTGTGACAGTTCCTGGGGTGGTGGTACCCCTGTTCAGTGTCTGTTGACACTTTGTTTTGTTGGGCTGTCTCTAATCTGATGGTTCATATATGCTCTGGTGACTTTGGGGGCCTGACGCCTGGTCCTTGCCTTACTTCCCGCCTCTGGGAAACTCAATGGTTACCAGTAACAAGTATTGGACGACAGAGGAAAGAGGATTTTAGTCTTACCTGTTAAATCCTTTTCTCTTAGTCCATACAGGTTACTGGTCTCACACCCTGTCAAGGGACCATGCTTGGCTCTCCTGTGGCAGAACGTGTGGAGGTCATTTTGGGTTCATGCTCGCAGGAGTCTTCTTTTCCTTCTCACTACCTAGTCAGTAGTTAGTATCTCAAATCTTACTGGAGCTGATTAGCTAGCTGCAGCCAAGGAGGAAAGGTAGGCTCCACCCCCTGCATTCAATTCTCAGAATTGATACTACCTACTTAAAGGGTTAATCGCCTACCCAAAGTTACCAGTAACCTGTATGGACTAAGAGAAAAGGATTTAACAGGTAAGACATTCGCCCTGTCCCTGCTCTTGATGGTCTCAATGAGTGATGTTGGAGACCCTTGATGGTCGGGGGATTGCTTCCATACTTTTTTATGGCTGAGGCTTTGGCACGGTGGACTTCTCCCCCAGCCATTGACCCACCTATTTCAAACTTGGCTAAAAAAAAAATAAATAAATAAATAAATTTGCATATGCTGCTGGCTTGAAGAATCAGGCTCACCAAGACCTTTATTCCTTTCTTAAAGCCAACTTTGCAGCTAAAGGGGATGCACTGAGGCCTATCTTTGCTTCTGCTTGGGAAAACAGGGCTATTGCTGTTGAGAATGAAGAGCTTTCTGAGGCTCCTAGGGAGGACCTCTTAATTATGCTAACTAAAATTATGATAGCTAATGCCTATATCACTATCTCTTTTTGATGCATCTAGGTTTTCTGGCAATTCCTTGGCCTTCTCTGTTGCTGTGCTCAGCACATGGTGGCTAAAGATTTGGTCCGCGGATCAATATTTCAAAAAGCCACTGGTTTCCTTGCCATTTGATGGTACTTATTTGGGCCAGACCTGAAGCAGATAGTGGTGCCGCTGATAGAAAGAGTACCCTCTTAACACTGATATCTTCTAAATCAGAGGTTCTCAACCTGTGCCCTCAGTAGCCACTAACAGGCCAGGAGTTAGTCATTTCCCTGCTAGAACACAAGTGTGTTGATCAGAGGCTCAGTCATATTGATTAACTCACCTGTGCTCTTAAAAGGAAATTTTCAAATCCTGGCCTGTGTGTAGCCACTGAGGGCATGGGTCGAGAACCACTGTTCTAAATGGTCCTTTCTGTCAAGGAAGGCACATGGATTTTATTGACCCCTCCGATCTGGGGAGCAGAAAGTCTGACAAGCCAACCTCTGCTTGACTCTGATTCTCGTCCATCCTAGTATGTAAGGGGGGTCCTCTCTGTTTTTTGACACACCTGGGTATCTTGTGTGATGGAACAGTGGGTTTTATGGGTGGTTTTGGAAGGGTACCTCATAGATTTCAAATATCTTCACTTCTTTTTGTCCTGGGGACGCAGAGTGAGTGCTTCTCTTTACAGATGCCATTTCTCTCTGCTGGACAAACTAGTTCTGGCACTGGTCCTAGCCCAAGAGTGTTTTTCAGATTTCTATTGCAACCTATTAGAGGTTCCCACAGTCGGACAACTCAGTGGCAGTAGCCTAAATCAACAGTCAAGGAGGAAATCTGCATGAGTCAGTGTGGAAAGAATTGAAGGAGCTTCTGCACTGAGTGGAAACTCACCAGTCATCTCAGTGGTCCACATTCCAGGGGAAAACGTGGTTGTAGACTACCTTAGCTGTCAAGACGTGGATCCAGGCAACTGAACTGAATCCGGAAGTGTTCTACCAGATGGTTCCACTCTGAACTGTAGTCATTCTGTTTGCTTCATTCTGGCCCTAGCAGGCCTAGTTTGTGGACCTTCACAACTTGTCCATCCAGAAGCTGTCGCCTTCTGTCAATAATGGATCGTCTTCTCCAGGTTCCCATCTGGTACGAGGGTGTGGAGAGGTTTGCTTTCATAGTGTGCCTCTTGAGGCTACCATTCTAAGACAAAAAGGGTTCTTGGATGAGGTAATATCTTCCATAGTTCAGGCTAGGAATCCTGTCTATCCAAAGGCAATACTGTAGGATTTGGTCCACCAGTGGTGTGTTGACAAGGAAGTATCTGCCCATTCCTTCAATCTCCCCATGATCCTGGGGGTAGCTTGCGCGCTATTAAAGTACAGATCGCATCTTTTTCTGTCCACCTTCAGGGACTTATCACCATTTTACTGGATGTTAAGACCTTTGTTCAGGGGCTGGCTCATACCTTTCCTTTGTTCAGGGCACCCATATGTGTATTGTTGTTTATTTTTCTCTTTCCTTAGTCTTTGTGTTTTTTGAAGCTCAAAATCGCTTTCCTTTTAGCCATTGTCTTTGTATGGAGGGTTGCCAAGTTGCAAGCTCTGTTTTGCAAACCTCCTTTCCTATAAGGGCAAGACAGTCCTTCGTACCGCTCAGGAGTTTTACCCAGGGTTGTCTTGGGTTTTCACATCAATTGAGATTATTTTGCCTTCATTTTGTCCTGGCCCAACATCCAAACAGGAGAGAAAACAGTCTGTTCGATGTAGTGAAATATCTTAAAGGGATAGTAATACTTCATTTTATCTTTATTTTATTTTGTAGGCATTAAAAAAACATGAACGATATAAGTCTTATCTCTCAAACCTTTATGGTTTGAGAGATATTCACAAGCAAAGTTTCCCTTTTTCCTAGTGTAAGCCATCTCTTCTCAGATGTGGAATCCAGTCCATAGACCAGACAGATAACAGAGGGGACAATCTTCTTCCTAGGAGAACAATGATAGCCCTACCCCCCTTGACAAGATTTTCAGTCTACCTGGGCACCTCTCTTCTGATCTGGCTGAACAGTGTTACATCAGTAAAAGGGGCATAAGGGGGATACTTTGTCATTGAATTACTCTTGAACTACAACTGTGACAGAATTGAAATAACACTCTCCAAAGTCCAAATACTGTGATGATTAATTAGAGCTGCTTTTATTATGAAACATTACTATCCCTTTAAGTACTGTGTGCATTGTACTCGGCTATTTCATAAGGCTTATTCCCCCTTTGTCATTTCCGAGGGACCTAGGGTGGGTCAGGGAGCATCCAAGTCACCAATTGCCTCTTGGATCAAGGCTACCATTCGTCAAGCATACGCCATCAAGAAAAGACCTGTTCCCTTCAAGGTCACAGAGCAATTCTGCCTGCTCTGTGGGAGCTTCTTGGGCCTGTAAAAAAAAAAACAAAACAAAACAAAAACAAAAAAAAACCAGGCTTTTTCTGAACAGCTGTACATGGTTTCTATGTCGTCCTGCTTGAACACGTTTACCAAACACTACTATGTCAACATTCTGGGCCAGGCTTAAGCCAACTTTGGCTTCAGGCAGTCTTGCCTATTTAAGGACTTGCTGCCTTCCTTTCATTTACTGCCACGTTTTTTTCAGAAGTTTGAGCCCTATTGGCTCTTGTTTGGTATGCTTGCTATGCTAGTTTCTTTGTTCAATGCACCCGAGTTACATAGATCCATTTTTTTTTTTTGTCCTATGGAATACTGGTGTCCTAGGGGGATCTTAGGGTCTTAGTCTAGGGGGCTTTCTTTTCCTTTTTCCTACCTTGATTCTTTATTACTGTGCTACTTATCACACATGAGTCTGGTGGGTGGAGCGTTGAGCTAGAGGATGAGGAGGGAGTCTCCACCCCAAAGACCCTGATTTATTATTATTTTTTATGCTTTGCCCTCCTGGAGGAGAAGAGGGAGCTCAAACTAATGGCTCCTGTGTTCATATGGACTAAAGAGAAAAGGATTTAACAGTAAAATCCTATTATTTTGTCTTCTGAGTCAGCATCTATAATGCATTAATGTCTGGTGATGCTTTAGCTAGTTTGGGCTTATTGGTGCACGTAGAAATGGGGGGTGCAAACCCCTTAACCACCTGATATAATCAGTGTTAAGGTAATCCATTCCACTCAGTGATGTAATGAACAAGCAGGAACATATTCCATTAGACAGGTTATATTGTAGTGGGGATTTGCTGTTACATCTGTCTTGTACATTAAATACTCCCCTGTTTGCTCATTGTTTGTGTGTGTTGGAGTCCAGAAATGTTAGCTTTTTCTTGTGGGGATGTATTCAGTGCTGGCACCCCTTTTCCCAAAAAAGTATTTTTTTCAAAAAATATAAAATGGCGTATTGTATAAAAAGATAAAGGGGAACAATTCATGTGCTTAACCCCTTAAGGACCCATGACAGTCCTGGAATTGGATGCGGCAAAAAAAAGGTCCGTGGTCCTTAAGTGACTGCAACATGCGAACATGGCTGGCCCTTAAGGGGTTAAATAGGTCATTTAAGTCTCTAACCCATTGCTTAGTAATTCTCATGAGGCTATAAGCCCTGTTTCACCGTTTAATTGCCAGAAAGGTATGCAACGCAACACAATGAGTTACCTCTTTGGAACTGAAATGGGTAAATCTGTGGACATTTATTTGACCCTCATGATTTAATAGGTTTGATCTAGAGTGCTCCACCCTTTTGTGTCTGTCTTCAAAATTTGCACTTGCATCAAAGTCCAGAGGGTTATGTACTAAGGTTTTCTAAAGAAGTGATAATGAGGAGATTACTTCTTCCCTGCAGTCCCCTCTCCAATTTTATTTGGAGCCTATGAACTAAGATTTCTCTAGCTTGAGAGATCGTAGTGCATTGGCGCCACAGAATACAAAGGTATTGGGGGATGTGATATCACTGGAGAGGTCATCTCAAAATTATCATCTCTTTATCACACCTTGGTGCATAACCCCCATGTGTTGTGTTTGTCTTAATCATTTCTAAAACCACATTTGATTAATTTCACTCCTAAGACAGCTCTTAAAAAGAGCAGTCTTTGATAAAGGTTCGGGTCTATAGACACAATTCTATTACGTACTGAAATAAGTGTGTGTGTGTGTGTGTGTGTGTGTGTGTGTGTGTGTGTGTGTGTGTGTGTGTGTGCGCGCGTATACACACATATAATAGCTGTATATATACTATTACACCAGCGGATTCTGTACAACTGTCAGAAACACTCCTGGGCAGCAGTAGGAAGGAGTTTTGTAAATTCCTGCTTTCTGCTGTATGAATGATATATCCAACCTTCTTTCTCATCCTGTCTCTGTGTAGATATGGCCAGGGGCAGTGATCTGATCAGGGGGCGAAGCCCCTGTTCCCAGATCACTGCAGGACTCTTCCCGGTTTCTCCTCTCCATCTGCTCTACTTATTTTTCCGTCTGCCCCAGTCATGGTTTCCTCTTCCCCATTCCTGCGTTCTTACATAAATAATAGTGCACTCAACTCTCCTATTCTGTCATGCATATAGTATGGAATGTACATGTTCTCAAACTGAGATCTCCTCAGATGAGTTTCTGGGATTTATCATTTTTCCTGATAGTATCAAAACGGGCCCATTAAAAGTGTGTATGTTTTGCCAGTTCCGACGGATTGGCAAAACCTAGGAACAGCTTTGCAAAGTCTACAGGAGGGGGATGATTTAGAACTTTACTAAGATTTTCTCGGCAGGTTCAGAAACCCTTTACCAGAGACCCTTCTCAATGGCACCCATTCTTAAACATTCTAATTTCTTTGCCCTATGTCTTGGAGGATCACATCTGTGACATTGCAGTGGAAGCTTTTCTGTCTCTTCCTAGTGGGCTGAAGAATTATACCACCAAATTCATGTCCTGGCACATATTGCATTGGACCTCTTCAGACCTGAGCACTTTATTGTCCTGCACCTCTAATCACCACAGTCTTCACCCCCTCCACCCTCCCAACCCTTCTGGAGGCATTGTATGCTGTGGCTTCCTCTGCTGCTATGTGTCTCCCTTGAAGGACTTCTTGGAATCCACATACATTCCAGCCATGTGAGGACTACCATACTTACAATGTGCACGCCTGTGTGCGTTGAAAATATGGTAGTGCCCTGTGAAGGACCTCAAGGTCCACACATGGCTAGAATGTATGTTGATTCAAAGACATCCTGCAAGGGAGACGCAACAAAGGATGAAGATGCTGCCAATTAGAACATGGCATATGTTGCCTACGGTGGGGGTGGGTCAGGGCTGTGGTGATTAGCAATGCGGGTCAGTTAAGTGCTCCACATCTGAAGAAGGCTGATGTAATTTGTGCCTGGCTAATCATTTTTTTGGTGATTTACTTCTGAGCAGGTGTTGGTGTTTTTTTGTTTTTTTTTCAATGTACGTTTCGGGATCTGCAGCATGGCCAGATGTAACCCTTTGAGTGTCAGATATCCAACGCATTGCAAAGCAATGTGTTGCATACCCTGTGTCACTCAGAGTTAACGCATGTGCAGCACTTTGCCAAGACTGCCAGTAGCCTGTTAAAATATTTTCCGACACCTAGAGGAGAATTCAAAACTTGCTGTTCCCTGGGACCTTTCAATATCTCCCGACTCTCCTGTGCATTTGTCTCACTGGTATCACCTGTGCACTGTGCTGTCCCAGCAAGCCAAACAACGCAGAGACATGAACTTTAAGGCTATGTTCACACTGGTGACTTAGTGCAGTTAACACTGCATTAAATGCAACCTTGTGGAAGTGCTTGGTTCTGGTTGTGATCTTCATACAGGCAATTTCCATCTGATGGAATGTTCTGGAATGCTGTAGAATGCAAGCAGGATGCGCTTGTGCATTTGGCATATGCAGAATTCATTACTCTAATGTGCAAGGTGGCATATGTGCTGCTGTGGAGATTTTTCACACAAATGTGATTCTGGAGTATGCAATGCCATGCACATCCTCCAGTGACTGGATGACCCATTTGAGCATTGACCATTAATATATGGCTGACGCCCGTGCGGACCGGCCTTGTGCCACACACACAGCCGCCCCCATGGAAGTGAATCTCAAGGGGCAATATGGGACATTGGCACCTGTTTGAATGAAGCCTAAAATGAACCTGTCACCTTCCCGCATTCTCACCTCTTCTAGAGAGAATTTAAATGGTTATCACTTGGGCATCTTATGCAGATGAGCTGTTACTGGCCATCAGGGAGTGACAGAAGTGGGAGGAGCCATGTGCAGTGTTAATATTTGACTGTCATGCCATCCAGTATGACCTAATTTGTATGTACTGACAAATCTAATTATTCAGAAGTACAGGTGATATTGAAAGCTTTCAGTGTCTTTTTTTTTTTTTTTTGTATCCGTTCACTCACACCCCCCTCCAACAATTATATTGTATTAAAGCATATAAAAATTATATCCTAGCTCTGAACTGGACTTCAGTTGTCATTTGAGCAGCTATAAAATGGCATCTGAGAGCTCCAGGTTGCTCATGTATGATTCCTAATGAAATCTCCATACGAGCAAGATGCATGTCTACATCTGGCGCAAAGCTATCTTGTGAACAGACCTCATTGACAATACTTTGGGCCAGGGCTTATAATTTTAAGTCCTTTGCTGCTAGCCAGACCTGAAAAGTTACTCGCCACTGCAAGCCAAAACATACCCACCAGAGCTGTATTTTCACTCTCCATTGGCTAGTGGCTAGTGGCAATTTTGAGCCCTGCTTGGGGCTGTATCTGCACTAGTATTGAAGTCCATCACTGAGGTGGGGACATTTTAAAGGAATAGTAAGTCATTATTTCAAATTTACATGTATAGTAAGTACATACTATGAAAAGTCAAATTGCCTGTACTTTGTGTTAACATTTTTTTTTTTCTATCATCTATTTTTTTTTTTTTTTTTTTTAACACCTTTTCTTGACATAGTTACCTAAAACTGTTTCCTGTCGGAACACTGAAAGCAGGTCTAGTGATGCAATGTAAAAAAGAAAGCACACAAGCATTCAGTGCTGCAGAGAAACGGTAACATTGTATTCTGACCAGAAAACCCTCTGGAGACAGATCCAGGTAACTCAGTCAGTGACAAGTTTGGCTGGGGGAGGGGATCCCCTGGGGTGAAGCCCCCTGACCAAATCACTGCAGAAACATCCCCACTGGGGCAGTGATTCAAGCAAGGGCGAAGCCCCTAGGCCCCGTTCTGTCCAAATCATCGTAGGATCATAGTCATGTGTTTGGGTTTATATGTATGTAGTTACCTATAATACACATACATTCTTCATTTTCTTTTGTTGCATATGTTCCTGAGAGATGTACATTGCAAAACAGTGATTAGCACACTCTTGTCTTTAAAGCGTTAAAGAGGGCAAGTATCTGTCCTACTGGAAAGTGGGGTCCCTCTGTCCAGTCCTCGTGTACAGCCCCATTCTTGCCATGATTCCTGCATCTTGTCCATTAAACCAGATGGTGTATTTATGTGCAAACATTTTTCGCTATTTTGGGCAAAATGATGTTGGAAGCCCAGTCAGCATGAAGGACTCTGGGGTACTGAAGTGGAGAGCCTCATCGCTGTTAAAGAGAATTTGGAGGATAACTGTTATAGCCCTTTCCTCTCCAAACGTGCCATATCTATGACATTACACTAAGTTGTTTGTGAGGGCCATAGGTCTCCTTTACATTCAAAGACAAATTGTTATTTAGCATTTTCATCTGTAAGCTTAGTGACCTGGGATTTGGGGAATGATTGCCTTGTGTTAATAATGTAACCGTGTTGAATAAGAGTTTGCAAAGTCTCCTCTCATTTCTCTTCTCTCAAAACTGTTTAGCATACGTTGTTTAGATTATATATACTGATTCTTAAATGCATTTTGAAATTCTTCCTAAAAATGTCTCAATGGACAAAAATGCCCAAATAGGGGAAACCTTGTTACACAAACTGTGCATAATCACCTTGCTCTTACAGTAAAACATCCACCTCCTAGTTCCTTGAACATGTCTGTAATCTTGCTGGCCGCATTGTCAAAGAAAGGGTTAGTGTTCAGAAAGTGTTGCTGTTCATTCTGAACAGGAGTCCAGGGGGATATAAATGGAGTGTCCCTCTTGGGGCAGACCCTCTCTCCCTGAGCACTTGCCTTGAGTGCCATTGCGAACAACTTGTTTACTTGAATCTGTGTATGAGTCTTCTAACCCCTGCAATGCTTTTATGCAGAACTGGTTTTGAAAAACTACTTATACATAAAAACAAACAGCTTGTCCCAGCTAATCTGTTCTTTGCCTCACATGCATATATATTTTATACATTCCTATTCCTTATTTCACCTTTTGTCTGTCTTGAGTATGTTCCTTTCATTTTAAGAACAGAATTTCACTACTCTGTTTCCTCCTGGTCAAGTATGAGCTGAGCATATGATAACCCTTTAAGGATCAGAAGTTTGTGCAATGAATAGCAATACGCTGAACATCCCTACGGTCCTGTAAGAACACCTCAGCCTGTTTGCCCTCATAGCTATGCTTCTAAGTAACATTCTAAATATTTCTTCTTTACGCAGTAATGGGAATATCAAGCTGGACTGTCTGGGAAGTATCCAGGATAAAATCACTGTGTGTGCAACAGATGACTCCTATCAAAAGGCGCGGCAAAGCATGGCGCAAGCTGAGGAGGAGAACAAAAGCAGGAGTGCCATAGTCATCAAAATGGGTAGCAGATATGGAGGTAAGAGATTTTTATTTTCTAGCCTTCGCACCCCACCCAGACTGTACTGTACCCTAAAAATGTTGAGTGTAAGAATATTTATTCAGGAGCACAGATAGATGCATCTGTTCTAGGTATATGTTAACTTGCAGATCATCAAGAGACAGCACTAGATAATGGGTCTTAGTATTACAGGGCTGTTACCAACTCGGCTGGAAGGCTTCTCTGTTAAATACACATCTTAACTCTCATAGACTGACCCCACCTCCCCTTGACCTGCTTTTTATTAAACACCTGTTCAGTCTCTAAGGGCATTATTTGGTAAGTTAATAGACACAAAATCCTGGAGCACACCAACTGAAACAGAGGGGACAGATTAAAATTCCCATTATTATCGATGGGGCTTCTTTTCTCTTGACTGGATAGACAACGCTAATACATTGGTTTGTTGTGCATTGAAGGCTTCTGTTGCATTCTGGATGTTAAGACTCCATGAACATCAAAGCGCAATGTTGTTTGTTCCATATGGTGCGGTTGATTTGCTACAGAATTGTGCCTTTTAGCTTATCAAATATGGCACCAACGTCTCCAATATTCCATCACTGAGCACTTCCCCTTATCCAGCGTCCCCAACAAATTCCCCAAATCTTTCTAACACTAGTCCATGACAAAGGCGCTCAAAAACGAAAGAGAAAAAAAATGCTTTGGCATACAAATCATACCCTGACACCTCCTAAAAACACTTTCACTGATATTTGGTTCTGAAAAAAGTTTCACTGGTTTTCTCCATTTGAAATGTATCCTTTGCTGCTGCAGTTATTACCTCTTTGGCCACTTAAGTATGTTGTGAAAAAAAGCATACCTATCTCCCTCCATCTCCTGCATGCAGAAATGTGTGCATGCACAAAATTGACACAGAAATATCTGTTCTTTATCTCTAATACTCCTCAGTTCCAAATTACTGGAATTCCTTGTCTCTAATCCTTTATCTGTGGGGTCTCAAACTTGGGGTCAGTTACCACCTTTATTGTGGCCTGCACTCCAATATAACGCTCGTCACTAATGTTACAGTCCAAAATCTTCCATCCCAGTTTAAGGACAAGATGAAAGACATACATTCACAATCATGTCTGTCTTCTATCTTTCTGCACCTCTTCCTTTCAAACTGTTGGAGTGTGTTGTGTCTGGTATCTGAGCTGGAGTCAGTGAAAATTGTTGTATTCCTGCATGCACCACAGCAGGAAGGAAGTGGGATGGTGTAAGTTCCTGTTCTGTAGTAATTCCTGTGTCCGCATTTAATCACCATGGTGAGATGCTTCCAGCTTGAAGAGCAGTGCATATTAGTGGTATGGCCGATGTGGTGCCAGACTACAAAAAAATGGACCAAATTAGAGCAAGAGCAGTATTGGAATAGGTAGTTCTTCAAAGAAACCTACCATGGTCTTTGCAAAGGGGGTAAGCAACTTCCCAGCACTACAAACATCAGTGTGTCTTGCCTTTGATAGTCTGACTTTGGGGTCTGGCCCATTACCTTTTTATTGTTGTGTGCCCATCTCCACAATCCTCATTAATGTAGCTCGCTATTGTTGATCTATTCCATGGAGGCATTCCAATATCTCTCCATTTAAGGACTTTAGATGTGTCCGTTGTACCTGACTAGCATCATGTCATCTCAAATTTATGGATCAAAGTTATTAATACATGACAGCCATTTACAGGCGTATGTCTCCACCAGTTTGTGTTCTTCTCTACCACGTTTGAAAACTGAGCAAATAGGTCACTGTAGAATCTGGATATTGTTGATGGGCACTTTTTAGTGATCTTGCTTAGATAGTTGTTCTCAAATGTTCTACTGGAGCCTCAATAGGCTTTACAGAATGCTATATATGTTCAACAAGTCTCTTCTGAAATTACCTTCACGGGAAGTGTTGAACAATCAGTGTCATGTAACTGCCCTCTCTTTAATTATACCCATTCAGTCATTCTAAATCCTCCCCCCTCCACTTATAAACGTCTCTTAATACTTTTTTCTTGAAGAGACAAATCGCATGTGTCATGAGTTGCTCTCACAGGTTTCTAATCTAGTCAATATTATACTCCTATCAGACTCCTTTCACATTTTGTATGTGGTTCTGCTCTGCTTTGTCAGTCTTTACAATGCTGGCTTTATCTTCATTGTAATTTCCAAAGTCTTTTAACAATACTGCCTCCTCCTATATCTCAGGCCTTGTCTCCAAATGTTATACCATCGTAACTTTGCACATATGTTCATCTTCGCCACTGTTTCCCTCAGCACAACCTACATGACTGTGCTACAGTATATAAGATTAAAGAATATTTGAATATGGAGTTAGTTAAGATTAAGTAACAAGTGGTTTAGTGTCTGTGGAATAATAGATCTCCAGTTTGCCTTTAAGAAATGGAGTTGAGCAATCCCTTTAAGTATTTTTTGACTCTCTAAGATGGTGGACAGAGACAAAGTTTGTTTTTACTGTTTTGAGAGAGGAAACGGTGTTTTCCGAAATGCGTCTAGACATTTAATGACAGTATAAACTGTGTATCTGGCGATTTAGAGGCAATTTCACTATAAAGAAATTTAAATGTTTTATAGGATCCAGTGTTATACTTTTAACCGCAGTTGCGTTGTGATTGCATATAGTGCTTTTTTACTATATGAACTTTCATCGTTTGAATATATCAGTTGGTCAAGTATTTTTAAAGAAGTGTGCATACTGAAAGCAGCGTGGATTTAACCCCAAGTGAAGGTGGTAACAGTGAGTACACTAAAAGATTTCCCGTTTTGTGAATAGCAGGTTATATACAATTGTATTGGAACAACAGCTGACTCGTGTAAAAAGTCTTGGTTAAAAAGTCATCAATACAAGACCAAGTGAAAAAATAATTGTAGTCAAAGAATTGAAAGAGCACCATAAAAAGAAATTAAGAACATATACTTAAGTGTACAGATTAACGTATCCCGTTAACCCTAAAAAGTCTTGGTGGTTGGTTGTGCTCATATCAGACAAAAAATCAAGTGTTACCATCTAAAATATTCAACACGACGATGTGATCTGTTTTTGAAGAACAACGCTGTTTCCATATATCTAAAAAAAATTGTTGCCTCATGATTATTGATATATTGATATTGTATGTGATTTATTGATATATTGTATTAAAACACCTGAGTACTGACTGGTGTTTTACTAGATTTGCTGCACTATAAAACATTTGTTCGTTTGGTGCTTGGTAGGAGCCCCACAGGACACAGTAATGAGTGCGTTTATCTGTGGCTCTTTGTACTAGTGCTCCGCTGTTAATTCTTCCTTTCTTCCCGCAGGAGTAGTGGGTCTAAGTTGTGTATAGTACGTGGACCCGCTGTGCTGTTTGAAGGTGGTAGAATAATAACAATTTTATAAAGTGCATTTTGTATTAATGTTCCATGGTTATTCCCCTTTCTTTTTGAGGAAGGTGGAATGTCTGTATTATAAATTACAGGATATAGACACTTTGCATTTTGAGAGAGGGGAAGAGTAATAGTGCCACTTAGATTAAGTACATTTTATGATCTCCTATTTTTGGTCCAATAAATTGTCGAAAGATTTTTTTACCTAGGCATCTGTCTGTGATACTCTGATTATTGATCACGGGGGTATTTCTATTAGCTCTAGGGTATTGATTTTTTTTTTTTTTTTTTTTTTTAACATATTCAGTAAACATGTCTAGCTTTCACTTACTTGGTCATATAAACCTTGAGTATACATGCCTGTTTTCATTTAGACTATGTCTACAAGTTCTCTGTTCTCTCCATCTGAAAACTAAGGCAGGCATGTAAAACTCATACTCAGCATTTCCCTCCAAGGAGGTCCGCAACATTAGCTGCTAGTGTGCATGTTGTATGTGCGCACATCTGTGTTTATAATATTATTATAATAATATGATCATGTAATATAAAGTCTGCGTGACTGACAGACACCCTGGGGCAGCAGTAAGATGGGGATTTTAACAGGAGTGGGTGGGATGGCTCCGCCCCCATGCCCTTCTTGGCAAAAGCCCTACATTGACTTTTATAGGGGTTTTGCCCACTCCTGTAAAAATAAGTGCCAATACTTTCGAGTCTTATCTTTTTGAACACTCCCTTTCTCCATCCAAAGAACCTGCCCTTCTACCATCTTACCCGCCTTTTCCCTATCCATATTCACACAGTCCACATCCAAAGTAAATCCCCACATCTAACATTTCACTATCCAAAATAATTCTCACATCCACCCTTAAGACAGCAAAAGTAACCCACCCTCTCATTACTTTCACCATCTCAAACCATATTTTAACATCCAAAGTTGCTCACCCACTGGTTCACCATCCATACTAAACCAGTTCGCTATGAAATCTAACGTGCCCCCACTCACCCTTACTTTTGCATCACATTAATGCGACTCTTCATCTCTCCACCCTCCTTTTCTTTGCTTCACCTACCCTTGACCACTTGCCACCTGGAAGCCTGTGACTCTGCTCCCAACCGCACAGTCTGCATAGACTTTGTGTTTGCTTTCAGTCCTGAAAGAGCGGGGTCTGTGGAAACCTGCACTGAGTAGGACAGGAAATTATACTGTGCAGTTCAATATAGATTCACCAGGGATCTCTTTTCAGAACGTGCTCTGCCCCCATATTGGCCACAAGGGCTCACAATGTAAACTGAGCTTAATTGGCAGATCCACATTCTGGGGATATTAACTGTCAGACAAGGAAACTGTTTGACGATAGTTGCCCTTAAACTGTGTTGAAGAGAAGTGGAGTACTTCTGGAACAAACAAACTGCTCCGTAGGGGACAGAGTAACATTTCCAGAAATTACATTGATTTAAATTGGTCCTCTTGAATGCAAGAAGTCTCCAATGCATTACAAAGCAATACACTGGAGGCCTTTTACATTTGAGGAGGCTCGGTTTGTGTTGGTGGAAATTTGTAATTTGGCCACTATGATGTACTTGACTTTCCACACAGTGATTTCACTTTTCTGTTGAACATAGTGTTGTAGTACAGGTCTGACAAAGGAGTTAAAGAGCCTACAACTTCTTCAGTGTCAAACTCCAACTCCAGTTTTATTCTAAGGAGCCTGTGGTATATAGGATCCGTAGAATAACGTGGTGACTGGTGACATTCTCACTGAAGAAGCTCTCCTATTTATCTCACCTTGGTGCATAAAACCCAGGGTCTTTGGAATCCATCCTAACAAACGTTTCTATTCGTAATACACCAACTGCGTTGTTTGTCTCTGCAATGTATGTATGTATTTTTTAATTGGAATTTAGTCACGTTTATATGATTTGGTGAGCCAAACTGGCTCCCATGTGTTGATATTTGTCCACCACTGTGCATTTACGTTACACCAGTTAGTTTGAGACATTTTTGCTCAGATTTTTTTATTTCATTTTTTTACAGTTTATATTTTTGGCTGCTCTTCTCTACTGGCTGCTCTTGCTTTTGTGTGAAGTTTGCTTCTTTGCTATTGGTTTGATGAAACAGAGACCAGATGACTGCATGCTCTAATCTTAATATGGAGCTTACATAGGCCCGTTCAAACCGACTTGGGTGGGACATGATGGAAAGCTGATCAACATAAGTGAATGTGTCTTGCCTACTAGTCTGCCAATATTACTTTTATCAGATCCAAGCCATAAGAATTTGGTTAGCCAGCAAAGTAATCACTCTAAAGCAGTAATTAGGCTTGCCGAACAGTGGTCGCACAACCCTAGTTTTGTATTGTTGTGCAGTGGTGAAATTTAAAGTTTGTTTTGGAATTGGAAGAGTTTGTTTTAATGGCCTGTTAGGTGAAATGTTAACCCTTTGAGTGCCAGAGGGGTACACAACGCATTGCTTTGCAATGCGTTGCATACCCCTCTGGCACTCAAAGGGTTAAATCATCTTGCACTCACGAATTTAGTGTTTATATGTCATATGCCAGTGATTTAAGAGCTTTTTTTTGTTGTGCGTTTAGTACAGAACAATGGTCAAATGGAAAAATAAGATGGGTTATGTATTTATGGAAAAGGCTCCATTTCACTGGCTTTGGTTTGGTTAAACTGCAGGGTTGCTTGGTGCTTCTTCTTTCTTTTGGATTTTCTTCTCAAAAATTTCTCTCAATCTGTGACTACTCGCACTGTCCCCTTTTTGGCTGCAATGAGCACAGCCATCCTTCCAACTCTGGGACCAGCACAGCTTGGTGAGATCACCCCAACCTAAGCCATGTGCATAAGACTTCATTAAACAATTCCGTCTGGAAGATATTCTAGGAACATGACCTCATCACACAGCCATTCCGAGTAGTATAGTGAAGCTGTACGCTTTCTGGACGTGCCAGATGACATCAACACCCAGCAGGATTTGGCTTCCCGCCTACATTTGTGCCGTGTTCAGTACAGAGTTGTATTACATATGCTGGCTCCTAGGGAACTGGATGATTTTCAGGCTCGATATCCCTATCATGGGCAGGGTCACTGTGAGGTGGAAGAGCAACTAGTTTGATAGTAACTTGGAAACTGCTGCTCGAGTGGAAGTAATTGACTTTAATAGTCTGAGATGCTGCATCCCCACTGGTTTCTCATTTTAACACTTTCAGGAAGTGAGGGGTATGCAACTCATTGCCAGGTGGTGCACACCCCTCTGATCACCAAAGGGTTAACCCTTTTGGGTGCCACAGGGGTGTGCATTTATTGCAATGAATTGTGTACCCCTCTGGCATCCAAATGGTTAATACTGGTCAGGGATGTACACCATATCAATTTCCCTCTGTATCCATTGAATAGTTTCTCATAAAATGATTGCTCTTTTTTTCGTTTTCGTTATTTAATTAAAACAGCGACAGAATAGAGTACAAAACACTGTACGAGACCGTGCTATGAGGCATGAAAAATAATTTCAGATAAAATTGACAGTGAGTTTCTAGAGTACTGATAAGTGAAGCTGCCCCAAGGCTGTACAGAGCAAAGGACCTGATCAGTCTCCTGTGGGTGTGCTTTAGGCTGTCTAAGTCCTCCACAATTTTAAATGAAAGTTGTGCGTTCTTTGCATCATACCTCAAAGTTTCTCATTCAAACAAAATTAAAGCAAATTTTACTAATGGTAAAATGTAACTAAAAACTTTTTTGACCTTGATGACTGAAAAGAAGCATGTCATTGTCTGGCATAGGGTTTCTGGTAAATACCTCTTGTTTGTCTGTCACAATAATTATGAGGGTTACTTGTCTTTATTTGTCACCCATTCCTGTGAAATATGCTGGCACCACTCAAATAAGGTGGAAGTAATAATGGTAATTGTTTTATTAAAGAGAGCCTTCTATGGCTCTGTGTGTAGTCTGTCTTTGGACCTCTAGCTGATGATTACTTCACATACCATCAACCCCCATCCCATTGGCTGAACCCCCATTTCAATTTAGATATTGGTATGTTTTGTAGGAGCAAAATCATATGGGAAAAAAGGATGCATTTTGGCAACACTCATGCTCTTTACTGCATTTTACAATTTATTTTCTGATTTTCATCAAGCATTTTTTTTTCTCTAATTATGCCTTGCACTCAATATAAACAGTTGATCAAAAACAAAACGATCAATGGTAGAAATTTCTTGCAATGTCCCCATGTTAAATGCGTTTGAAAAATCTCCCATGTAAACACCACTAATTGAAACAAAATATGAATTTGTCATGTCCTAAGAGTGTCACATTTGTTGCCCTTGTGTTCTAATGCAACTGTGCTTAAAGGAGCAGTAAACTTTTTTTTTTATGAAAATACTTATTTTACAGAGCATTTCCTGCTGAATAAAATAAGGTCACTCCCATCACTGTCAGATGTTTTATTAAAAAATTATAGCAGTTCAAATAATCAGGAGGTGAGTTTACTGTGTTTACTTCCTGATAGTTCTAACTGACAGGAAGTGACAGGCAGTTTCTATCACATTCTATGGAGAACTGTATATCACAGACTTTCATCTCCATTAGAATCTAACAGGAAATCTAATTAGAATTTGACCACTAGAGGGCACTGCTAATGTAAAAAACATGGGTTTAAACTGTAATAACTCTGGAAATATAAATCTCTTGGCAGTGGGAGTACCCTTATTTTACTCAATAGGAAAATGCCTACAATATATATTTTTTCATAAAAAAGTTTACTGCTCCTTTAAGCAGGCATTTAAAGTGGACAGATCACCTTGAATTTTCTTTACATATTTGAAAACTTTAAAAACTGAGTAACAAACATTCTAGCAGATGGATGATTTAGGAGATATTCACACTTATTTCTGGGAAAAGTGAAAGTGAAAATGTCCTGGTATAGCACAGAGCTTCATTAGCCTATGAAATATCACTAAATAGGATTAATTAGTGTGTGAAACATCATTGGTACTGCACGGTTACTGCAATTAGCATATATTTGCTTATGGTAACAAATGTAAATATCTCCATAACTGTTCATATGCTGGTCTTTTGGTTAACATGACACAGGCAGTTTTTAATGGGGTTTTCAAATATTCAAACTTGAATTAAGGTGAAAGTTCCACTTTATATTCCTCTCTGTACCTGAAATAGAACATTCAGTAAGGTATTTTGTTTTTTGTCAATAAAGAACCAGATGCTTGTCAGTGTGTTAAAAGTACATCTGAGCATACAGGAAAGCAGAATTCTATGTGGTTACTACTCACAGCTATGATGATGTCCTTTTAAAGGGGATGTCACTCCTATACAAGTTAGCTTGGATCGTTAGATTATACACCGAATATAAGTAAAAGTCTATACATTATTATTTTTTTTAAGCTTCTGTTGATCTAAAATGAAGTTATAAACTTTGTCCTGCAGACAGACTGTGGTTACCTGCTCTGTACCGGAGTCTGTTACTCTGCCTCTGCTCTTCTCCCTCTGTCCAGCCTCCTCCGATGATGGAAGCTTTCTGCCTGTAAGTTGTAGTGGTCTCATTGGCAGAGATGGATATCTAGCCAAAGAGACTGCTCCAGCTTACATACAGAACGCCTCAGTCATTGGAGGAGGCTGGATAGAGGGATGGGAGCAGAGGCAGAGGGACAGACTGTGGTTACAGAGCAGGTAACCACAGTCTGTGCAGAAGCAGGTGCAGGGCATCATTTATAACTTCATTTTAGAGGAGCTTTAAAATAAATAAATAATACACTTTTACTTATATTAGGTTATAGTGTAACGATCCAGGCTAACTTGTATTATTATTTGATTATTATTTATTTTATTTTTTTTTTTTAAAGTTTCTGTTGGTTTACAATGAAGTTATAAACTCTGCCCTGCAGACAGACTGCAGTTACCTGCCCTAAAGGTTTGAGAGATAAGACTTATATCATTTTTCATGTTTTTTTAAGGGCTACAATATAAAATAAACTTATTTTCAAGTATCACTATCCCTTTAAGAGACATTTCTAGCAGAAGGGTAAATACAGGGTTATCAGGACTTCCTGTTCAATCCATGAGGTATGTATTTATCATTTTCATGGATGTATTGTGTGAAAGGATCAACTTGATGGACACGTCTTTTTTTTTTTTTTTTTTTTTTTTTTTTTTTGTCCTAATTTTTTACCCAACTATATCAGACCAGTAGTGGCTAATGTTGAAAGTGAATAAACTATGCTTGATGGAAGGTTTGTGTTGCCAGAAAATCAAGCCGTTAAACCTCATGTATGAGGCAGCTGACCTTTTCAAACGAGGTGTTTTGATTCAACACTTGTATCCTGTGGAAGTTTGCAGAAGTAAACCATAGGTTGTTCCCATGCAATCTCATCTTGCTTTGCTACATGTTTAATGCACAAGTCTGCTTAATCCCACAGATGACCTAGTCTTTACCAGTGGCGAGTGTTACATTAATGCGGTTCCCTGTTTTGTTTTTGTTTTTTTTCTTTTTCTTCCCATTGCACCCCCTTGAACTGTGTGTGTAACCCATTGGATGCTAGAGACCTGCTAGTAACATGGTCCAAGTATAAAAATATTTTCTAATACAGTCCACTCTAGCTTTTTCTTAGACTCAAGCAAAGAAAATGTCAGTGGTATTATAATCCACATGATCCTCTTCATGAATCCTTGTTCTCATCCCATCTAGGCAAAAAGGTTCAGGTCCGCAAACCTGCTCCTGGGGTCCCTGATGCAGTTCCTTCCCGGAAGCGGCCAATCCCAGTCAACCTTGCTAGCGCCATAAAGAAAAGCAACACGGGCATCGCTCAACGACCCTTCAAAGACAGGGTTATTCACTTGTTGGCCCTTAAGCCCTACAAAAAGCCAGAACTTATTCTGCGACTGCAAAAGGACGGGCTGTCTGTTCAGGACAAGGATTTGCTAGACTGCCTCCTGCAACAGGTTAGTGCTTGGGGAAGTGAGCTAGTGATTGAAGACTACAGCTTTCAAACATTAACAAACACCCACACTTTACTACCTTTATACTTTTAAAAATCAGAGGGGTGCAAAGCAATGTGATGCATACTTTTCTGGCCCTTTAGGGGTTAAGGGCCTTTCTCTCAAAAGAAAGTGTCATTCTGGTGCAGGGCCCAGTGCAGCATAGAGAGAAATGAAAATTCCCAAAGTTTCCATTGATTTTAATAGCTTTCCACAACTTAAGTGGAAGTGTTTTTTGAGACCTCTTTAGTATTCAAGGGGTTAAAAGCACCATTGAACTAAATGGACATTTATCTCCTGTTGTATGGTTGGTTTACCCCAGGACTACTCCACTTTTCTATTGAACAAACGGCCCTTAATCTTATATCATATCCTATCCTACATATTTTATTTTTTTTTCTCCACCCACACAGTAGGCATAAATGTACTGTTCCTGGAAAGCTTAAGTAGACAACAGTATGTCTTAACCCTTTGATTGCTCTGCAATGTGTTCCGTACCCCTCTGGCACTCAAAGGGTTAACTTATATTTTTTAGCCCCCAAAAGTGACTTTTTCTTGAGGTTGCTGGAGGCTTAGCAATTAACTATATTGAGATGGTGGAGCTAGCTACTGTTGAAACCAGTGTGTATTTCCTTTGTTTGGCATTTAAAGGGTTATAGAAATTCCTAAGGCGGGTCAGCTGATTAAGCACTGATCTTGCAAAAGGCTGAGACAGTTGACAGTTTTACTTAAATTAGTGAAAACCTCACAAGCAACAAATAGAATCAGGATGCAGTGAGGGAGAGCCAAGAAAGTGTCCCATTAAGATATATAGTCCACATTTAAGATGTTATGGGTGATAAATGAAGTATAAGTTGTATTACAGTGCATTTATTAAACTTCAGCTGTCTTTTTAATTCCACTTTACATTGGACAGGGAGCATTATTAATGTACTGGCATTTATCCACCGCTTCCAGTATTATGCTTAGGGAGGCACCTGAGAGATTGTAGGGTCCATTCGTCTGATTGTGGGAGATGTAACTGTTCAGTTGCCAAGTGAAAGGGTAAATATTTTCTCTAACAAATATTCAGCAGTGCTGTACAATTAGGGAGGGATAATTACAACTGAAAGACATTCACGTTTATTTAACCCTTTAAGGCACAGAGAGGTGTCACATTTCTCTAGTCCTTAAAGGGTTAAAAAAGGGAGGAAGAAAAAAAAAAAAAAACTATGCAAATAACCAGGGGTGCCTATTGTGTATGTTTAAAATCTTGCACCATTCTGTCTTTGTGTAGCTCCACCAATGTGCTCTGTTCAGGACAATTGTTTTATACTCCACCCACCACTCTTGCTTGTTCTGCTTCTCAGAGCCTTGGAACCTTATTTATGAAGCTAAAGAAGTGCAGTTCTGGAGCAAACTAACTGCACAATAGGGTTGAAATTGACACACTGTGCAGATTCCCATTGATTTAAATGAGGCTTTGAATCCCTTGATTGCTAGAGTAGTCTCTACTGCATTGCCTTGCATTGTGCTGGAGACCTCTTTGGCATGCAGTGAATAAAAGCCCTATTTAAATGTGACAATTTTCCTCTTGTCTCTCCCTGCAGAATTGCACCTGTAGCTTGTTGAAGTATTTGTTATGGAGGGGAAAATTGCAGGAACCTGTAATTTCCTACCTTTGGAAGGGAAGTAGATATAGGCCTCTGTGCACCTTAAAGGGGAACTATCACCCTTATACAAATTTACCTTATTTTAATCCTTATCTAGCAATAAGCTGAAATAGTTTATTTTTGTTTAAAAGAAAAAAAAAACATGCTGTGGCGAAATGTACATTGTTAAAAATGAGCCTGTACCTTCCAGACAGACTGTGGTTACAGCTCTGCACCTCAGTCTGTCAATCTTCTTCTTCTGTTCCCTTCCCAAACATGGTCGCGTTCCAACCAGCTTACATGGAGAACCCCACCATCATTGGAGCATTGGAGGAGGTTGGAACACGACAATACTTGGGGAGGAAACAGAAGAAGTTTGACAGACTGTGGTGCAGTCTGTCCGGAAGCAAGGCACAGGCATGTTTTTAACAATGTACATTTCACCACAGCATGCTTTTTTTTTTTTTTTTTTTATTGCTAGATAATGATTAAAATAAGATAAACTTGTATAAGGGTGATAATTCCCCTTTAACCGAAATCACTGGTTCCAAGTCTGTTTGTTAATCTTTAGACCTTTTTTCGATCTAATAATTAATATGGTCAGGAGAAATAAAAAATGGAGACTGGTGTCCTAAGTACTGAGGTAATTCTGAGACAAGCCAAGTGCATCATAGGGGACAAATCTCCATGATTTTAACTGTTTGAGTGCCAGAGGGAGGGGTACATAATGCATTGCTCTCAATGGTTAGTGGTACTTTTAGCCCCTTAATGCTAGAGAGATTTCCCATGCATTTCTTCGTAAATTTATTATTGACCACAGTAGCATTCAAGGGGTCTAGAAGCCCCCCATTTAAATAATTGGTAATTTGGGTTCTTACTGTTTTGTCCTTTTTTGGGATGTTTAGTTGGCTGTAGAAATGTTTATAATCTCTTCTTAGTACATCAGCCTCAGTGTAATGCTGGTACAATCCCAAAAGATGTGAATTGGAAATTCACCCTTTATATGCCAAATGGGGCATTCCCACCACATTGCAATTTGTTGGATACACCTCTGGCACTCAAAAGATTAAAGGGATAGTAACAGTTAATTTTATGTTTATTTAATATTGTAGTCATTAAAAAAAATATGACCAATGATGTAAGTCTTATCTCTCAAACCTTTATGGTTTGAGAGATATACCTTGCTAAAACTACCTCGTGAGAGAAGTCAGTGCTCTAGCTGAGAGCTGCAGAATCCAGTCATTTGTCCTGATGGAGCCTCTTCAGCGGAGCCGAAATTGCGCGATCTAAACAGAAATACCACATTGGAATAGGCTACAAAGTGTGCTTGCAAACCAGGCACACTTTGTAGAACGTTCCAATTAAGTATTTATGTTTAGATTGTGCGATTTCAGCTCTGCTGAAGAGTCTCCATCCGGTCAAATGACCGGATTTGGCATCTGTCAGGTAGGGTGCTGACGTCTGTCACAAGATAACTTTAGCAAGGTATATCTCTCAAACCATAAAGGTTTGAGAGATAATACTTATATCGTTCATTTTTTTTTTATTTATTTTTTTATTTTTTTTTACTACAATATTAAAGGGTTAGTAACGTCTAACATTAACCCTAATATTGAAGGTATATTCAAAAGATAATCTTACTGTGCCAAGTTGGATCTCTCAAACCTTTACGGTTTGAGAGATATAGGCGCTTAAAGTTCCCCCTCACTGCCCTTTTCCAGACGTCAGCATGTAGCTGAAGTCATGATATCCCGGTCCCAGACCAGCCAGTGGCTCTTCAGCGAAACTGAATGAGCGCTATCGAAAAACAAATACTTCAGTTGAATGGTCTGCAAAGTGTGCTTGCAAACCAAGCACACTTTGTAGACCGTTCCTGTGAAGTATCTGTTTTTCAATAGCGCTCATTCAACTCTGCTGAAGAGCCGCCGAGTCGCATGACTCAAATCCACTGCTGACAGCTTTACAGCTTATCAGCAGGAGGGGAACTTTAAGTGCTTATATCTCTCAAACCATAGATGTTTGAGAGATCCAGTTTGGCACAGTAAGATTATCTTTGAAATACCTTCAATATTAGGGTTAGTTAATGTTAGACATTACCATCACTTTAAATAAAAATAAAATTAACTATTATTGTCCCTTTAATGAATATAACAATGATGAATCTGCCCTGTCCCCAACCAGCTGTTATCCTTTATTTTCCATTAAGGATTTAGTTTGCTTGGGAATTATTGCCTGAATCTACAGCTCATTCTGTAAAGTATACGTCCTTTCCATTTTTCCAGTCATGAATCAAGTTGTTCCAGTCCTTATAGTGCTAGTCCCTGAGATTCTACTCTGCTATTCTCTCCTTGTCCACATTGCAACTTTGCCCTTTCTTAATGCCAATGCTACTTATTCAGGTGGCAAATCTGAGTGCCAAAGACTGCACTTACACCTTGAAAGACTGTATGTACAAGGAGGTGCAGAAGGACTGGCCTGGCTACTCTGAAGGAGACCAGCAGCTGCTAAAAAGGATACTTGTCCGGTAAATTTTATTCACTCTCTTCATCCCCTGTACTTTCTATTCAGGATTTAGCCAGATGTATGTCCCAATGAAAAGTTAAATTCCCTAATTGTATTGGCCTCTTATACCTCTACTGGAATGTTCCATGAATTAACCATTTTCTTTATAAATTAGCAATTTCTCACAATTGCAGTGAGTCTGCCATGTTTCAGATTACTTCTCACTGTTTATGAATTCTGTTTCCCTCTTGCATATATAATTATGTGAACATTTCTGATATCCCAGTTTCCCCTGTTTCTTCAATGAATGAATATTTGTTGAGTGCTGTATCTGTCTGTTGTCTTGCAGGAAGCTCTGCCAGACACAGAATCCGGGTGCACAGCCTGGAGACAGTGCTCCACTGAGCCCTGCAAAAGAAAATGTGAACTCCTCCTCCCCTTTTCCTCAGGTATGTAGTACTAACCACATACATACTGCCTCACATTGACCATCTCCACATCCCCTCTTCCACTCAGACAAGCTTGCCCTTTCCATGCTTCTTCCCTTACATACACATTGAGTCCCCCACCCCTCAACTGTCAGTCTTCCCCTCACACACACTCCCTTTCTGCACTCTTACTTTCACACTGACCCCCTTTCATAGTGACTCCTGTAAAAACTGTACTCTGACACCAGTTCTTGATAGATGCAAGAGTGTAAAAATTCCTCTTAGTCTAAAGACCATTTTCCTCTTACAGCTTCATGTTACATTAGCATCTTGTATGTATAATATAATACATTTCTCTTATGTCCAATATGGGACACAGGTACCATGGGGTTGAGTCCCTTCTTTTGGATGGCAGGACAAATTTTAAGACAGTCTTATGGGTGGAGATTCCCTCCTCCTCCTCCAGCTCAACCCTCCCCCACCCTGCAAGTACCCAGAATTAATGTGTCCTGTGCTGAAGAAGGAAGGCAGGATACAATCCTAGTTTGTTTGTTTGTTTTTAGATTTTTTTTTTAATTATTATTTTTCACATTGGATATGACGCTGTAAAATCCACCATTAAGAGTATTACCATTACTGGGCTACCCTAGAGTGTATTGACCAGTGTGCAGGTGCTGTGTGGGCCCATTCAATCCTGTGGAGGGAATCTTGCTGCCAAGCTTTCCCTCCCAGCAGAGTCTCTTGAGTCTCTGCTTCTAGCTACAAGGTTAACCTGAAGACAGAAGACTTGTGAGTAACTCTTGTGCCTTGGTCCATATTTGTCTCAATCCTGTGCCTCTCCATACAGCGGGGTTCTGAGTCTTGGTCAGGCTGTTGCATTCATGTTGTGTATTTTCATTTACTGTATGTTAATTCCATAGGGCTTTGGAGTAAGGATGGCTGTGTTTCGGATAAGGATTAACCCTTTCTCTCCCAAGGGTAGTGGTTATGCCACTCTACAGATCTCGTTAGACCTCACCTAGAGTATTGTGTGCAGTACTGGAGACCCCATCTCCAGAAGGATACAGATACTCTAGAGAAAATTCAGAGAAGGGCTACTAAAATGGTGACTGGTTTACAGGAAAAGACATATCAGGATAGACTAAAGGATCTGAACATGTATAGCTTGGAGGAGAGAAGAGAGGGGATATGACTGTTGAATCCCTTCATGTATTTGAATGTTTCAAGGTGCAGGATGGAAGTATATTTCAAAGGAGTAAAAATGTTAGGACAAGAGGTCATAGTCTAAAACTAGAGGGACACAGGTTTAGATGTAATGTAAGAAAGTTTTACTTCACTGAGAGGGTAGTAGATAAGTGAAATACCCTGCCAGCAGAAAGTGGTAGAAGTTAATACAGTGACATAATTTATGCATTTATGGGAGTAGGCAGAAGGCTGTCCTTAACGTAAGAAAAGACCAAGGCCCAAAAAGGGTTTGAGGTTTTTACGGCAGGAAAATGGGCAGGCTAGATGGGCTGAATGGTTCTTATCTGCCGTCAAATCCTATGTTTCTATTTTAGTCTTTCAGATGTGTTGTGAGGTCTGTTTTTTCCTTCACTTGTACTTTACTTTTGTATCCCCCTTGGATGTCCCTGGCATATTTGGATATCTGAGTCACTTTTCTAATTTTGACCAATTCGTTGTAATGGCCCCTTTAAGAGCAGAAGCTCGCCTGCCACCATCTTTGCTCCATTGACTTCTATGGGAAAATTTGTTTGGGACGTATCTCTGCAACCATTTAAGATGCGAAAGTCAGAGAGGGCTCTAGCTTGTTTTCTCATCATGCACTTTTATCAAGTTCATTACCACTTTACCACTTTAAATTGTAAGCTTTCCAGCAGGGACCTCACTTCCAGTGTTTCACTTTGCAAAGCACTTGTAACTTGGTATTGTCAAACCCTTCAATTGTAAAGCACTGCATACACTTGTGGCATTTCCAGAATGGCCTAGGTGTTTCCAGGCAACAGCAACAGAGAAGACATTCATTTTCCAGAGTGTCTATTTTGTGGACTTTTTTCCGACTGGCTGTCAGTTTTGCAGTCACCATTTTACTCTCTCACTTATCCTACACAGGCAGACTCTCCTTCTCCAGATTAACCCTTTGCTTACCAGATAAGTGTATTTCAGTCTGGGGTTTATTCTAGTATATTATGCTAATTTTTGGGACACTTTGTCAGGATGTTGGACTCTAAGGGACATGGGGGTAAATCTAAGGCTAAGGACTCAGAGGCATCTCTTACTCCCTCACTCTCCAGGGAGTTCTTCAGTCATGGAAGCCCTCCAACACTAAAGAGGCCAACAACTGTTTGATGTTCTTTTTGACTCTGTCATATTGTTCGCTAAAGCCTCTTTCCTGTTGCTGAGAGATTTGGTCTGCGCACAAATCCTCCAAGAAGTCACTGGCTTCTTTGCCATTTCATGGCAATTCCCTGTTTGGGCTGGACTGAAACAGATTATCAGTGATGCTACTAGTGGTAAGGGCACCTTGTTGCCTTAGATGCCCAGAAAACACCCGGCCATGGCACGGAAACTGCATCTTTTTTATTTTCCCTTGCCAAACTGAGGAGTAGAGGACACAAGGTTCACAGGCCTCTCATGCACTTTTTGACTCGAAGCCCAGGCAGTCTTGGCAGTCCAAGCCTGCACCTGCAAGTGCCAAGCCTGTCAAGCACTCTTCCTTGTGGACTTGTGACTTATGGAATCCTGGTCCATTGTTCCCTGTAGAGGTTTTCTCTGCCTTTTTCGGGACCCCTGGGAGTCCTCAATTGCGTACCAGTGGGTTTTGCTGGTAATCTCAGAAGGGTACCACATAGATTTCAGGTCCCTTCCTCCATATAGTTTCTTTTTGTCCAGGGTGCCAAAAGAGACAGTTTCAGGAGGCAGTGAATCCACTGCTGGCCGAAAGAGTTTTGACTCAAGTACCTCTCATGGATAGGGGTTCAGATATTTATTCCAACTTGTTTGTAGTTCCAAACAAGGACAGCGGCTGTATTCCCATTCTAGACCTCAAACGTCTCATCAATTTGGTGACTACACACTTCAAGATGAAATCTTTGTGTTCTGCCATAGCGTCTATGTGCCCAGGAGTGTATCAGACATAGCTTAGACATTCAGGATGCGTATCTACACATTCCTGTCCATCCAGACAGCCAAAGCTTCCTGCGTTTTGCTTTCTGTTCAGACTGTTACAAGTTTACAGCTCTGACATTTGGCCTGGCTTCTGTGCCTTGTGTGTTCACCAGGGTCTTGGGGGCCTTAGCGGCCTTCATCCACACCCAAGGCATTTCTATGACCCCCTATCTGGATGATATTTTGCTCAAGGCTCCTTTGAAGGAGGTCTTGGTCCATCATGTGAAGGGCTGTGCCTGACTGCTGGGCATGCTAAAGTCCTCCCCGGTGCCTTCCTAGAATCTTGGTTCCTGGGCATATGAGGTTCAATACCCATCAGGAAAAGTATTCTTGCAGGAGGAGAAAATTCTTCTTGTGTTAAGAGGCATCTCGGTCCCTGGAGTGGCCCTCTGCCATGATTAGGGAGTACATGAGGGTGTTGGGCAAACTGGTGTCAACAATGGATGTTCCTTACTCTTGGGTCCATACTAGAAAACTTCAGACATGTCATCCAAAGCTGGTCCGGGAATCCAGACCATATGGATTGACGGATATCTTCTCTCTGCAGGCCAGTCAGGACCTCCAGTGGTGGCTATGCTGGCACAACCTGGTACAGGGGAAACCCTTTGATTCCAGAGTGGACCCTGGTCACGACTGCCACAAGGCTGAGCTTCTGGGGTGTGGAAGAGGAAGAGGCTCTGCAGCCCATAAAGGTCTTGGAGTGCTGGGCTATTCATCTGACCCTAGTGTTCTGGACCTCCCTCTTGAAAGGCAAAGCAGTGAGGGTTCAGTAGGGCAATGCCATGGCTGAGGCATACATCAGTCCCCAAGGAGGCACTCAGTGTAGCTGCTTGGTTCTAGGTGAGGTACATTCTGTGTTAGATGGAGGCCCACATTCCGGCCATCTCAGCTGTTCACATTCAAGCGGTAGAAAACATTCTAGTGAACTACTTCAGTCGCAAAGATGTAGATCGTGGAAAGTGGGAACTCCACACGGAAGCATTCTACCTGATTGTGCAACAGTGGTGTGTGCCGACCATAGATCTCATGGACACCAGGAAAAAACAAAAGTCCTTTGCTCTTTGCTGCAGGAACAACATCGCTTCTGTGGAACTTCCGCTTAGCCTATGTTTCCTCCATTTCCTCTCATTCCCAGGCTACTCTGGAAGATCAGGATGATTTGCAGACCTGTTCAGTCTTTTGATTCAGGATCTGCTCCACCTTCCTCACAGGCCAGGTCTCTTGCTCCAGGGTTACCTGTGGCATGAGGATGTTAAGAAATTGGCTTTGACGACATGGCTCTTGAAGCCAACTTCTTGAGGAAGGAAGGTTACTCAGCTTAGGTCATCTCCACTGATTCAGGCCAGAAAACCTGTATCTTCCAAGTCCTACCATAGGGTATGGTCTATTTTTCATTCGTGGTGCATGGATAAGGCAGTGTCCTTGTAGGTGTTTTATGTTATTCTTCCAGGATGGAGTGAACAAAGGGCTCAGTCTGAGCTCCTTGAAGGCTCAAATTTCAACGATTTCTGTGTTCTGAGACTTGTTGCTACCATTTTGGATGTCATGTTTTTTCTTTAGGGGTGGCTCATTCCTTCTTTGCCTTTAAGGCTCCCACACATCAGTGGGATCTTAACTTGATCTTGGGAGTCTTGCAGAAGCCTCCTTTTGAGCTCCTTGCAACTGTTTCTTTGTCAGTTGACTCTCAAGATGGCCTTTTTTTTGGCAGTGCTCTCTGTGTGCAGAATAGAAGAGTTGCAGGCTTTGTCTTGCAAACCACCTTTTCTGTTTTTTTCACGAGGATGAGGTGGTGCTTCAAACCTACCAGGAGTTTCTACCGAAGGTGATCTCTGAGCCTCCACGACCTGAAGCCTCACAAGGTGAAGATTCTCCATTATTTGATGTTGCGTGTTGCCTTAAATTTTATGTGCACCATACAAAGCTTTTTTGCAAGGCCGACTGTTTGTTATTCCTGAGGGTCCTAGGGCAGGTTAAGCTGTGCCCAAGGTCACTGCTACCTCTTGAATCAAATCTACCATAAGCTAGGTGTATGAAATTCGGAAGAAACCTGTTCCCTTTATGGTGACAGTGTATGCCGCTAGGTCTGTGGGGGTTTCCTGGGCCTACAAGAATCAGCCTGGCCGAGCAGTTGTGCAAGGCAGTGACTTGGTTCTCCTTGCATACCTTTGGTAAATATTAACATGTTGATGTTTTGGCTTCAGCTAGAAGGTTCCTTTTAGGCACTTGCTCACTTGGTTGCCATACGGTTATTCAGTTTTTTGAGCCCCAATGGCTCTTGTTATTGTGTGCTGTGTAAGTTCAGTGTTTGTTGACACTCACTGTTTGGGGTATCCAGGTACTGCATGATACTAGGGAACTCCGGTATGGGGATAGGCATGAGGTCCTTTCTCCTTTTTCCCACATCTGGGAGCTTAGTGTTGTATATCCCATTGGAACCTGTGTTCCATATTGAACATAAGAGAAAAAAGGATTTTGGTGTTCTTATTTGTTAAATCCTTTTCTCTGTGGTCCATATGGAACACCGGTCTCCCACCCAAATAAAGGGACCTTTGTTTGTGGTCTGGCCTTCCTGGGCTGCGGAGTCCTTTTGGAGTGTTTTCTTGTAGGAGATTTTCTTCTCTTCCCTGCTTTCCTTGTTTGTCTGGATTTGGTCATATGAATTCTGGGTACTTTCAGGGTGGGGGAGGGTTAAGCTGGAGGGGGTAGGAGGAGGAGGGCGTCTCTACCCATAAACCACAACCCCATGTTTCCACCTATAAAACTTACTTTTGAGACTCAGTCCCATAGTAGCTTTGTTCCATATGGACTACGGAGAGGTAAGAACACTAAAACACTATTGTGTGTATATCAATATCCTATATCTCATTATCATGTGTATGTATAGAGATTATAGATGTGTGAATATATAAATAGATATGCAATATAAATAATATGGAAGCCAATGGAAGAGAAAGTACATGGCTAACAAAAGAAGAATGGAGTGTGAGACTGGACAGAATTTAACATGAACAAATGTCCTATCCAAGATCCTATTAATTCAAGGATGTTTGCAGAATATAAGTCTAAAAATCAGCCCACTATATTTGTCAGTTACAGTTGCACCATAGCTTCAAGCTCTGTCACAGGACTTGATACTATGTGAACTATAGATCTGTGAGCATAACCTTAATAGAAGGGAAATTAAGTTAAGAGATATCCTGGATTGCATTGTTGAATCATCATGTTTTTATGAGACTTGTTGACTTCCCGCTTTGCAGCATGCTTCCTGTGCAGTATTCTTATGATGTCAGTGTGCTCAGATAATACTGCCTTCAGTATAGTGACAGTGCAATCAGATAATATTTGACAGTGCTTTCACTATATATTTGTATCTTGCATCCCCAGCTTCAAAGACTGAATGCAAAGCTGGTTGCATATAATAAAAAAGAGCCGATTTATATCTCTTGTCTCCAAGTCCTCCATTTCAAACACGAAGTCAGTAAAGCTTCTTACCAAAGCAGTGGACAGGAAGGAGATCTAGCTCACTCCCAGCATAACTTTGGGTGCATGCTAGATATACTTTCTCAATATAAATATATTAAATGGTCTATGTGAACACTTTTTAGGGAATTGGGAATTTAGAAAAATGACATGTTCACTTATTCCAGGGTAAATGCAATAGTCTTGGGTTAGTATGTACAAACACTGGTCGCCTGGAGCTACAGCAGTTACCCTACCCCATCTTATTGGTAGCCCTTGCTGCATGGCCAAAGGGGCAGCTGCACAGCTATATGCAATGAAAGGTCAGTGAGAGATTTCTTTGTTACATGGTGATCACCCAATAGGATAAATTTAAAGAAATAATTTGTAGGTGGTGATCAATATATTTATTAATGCCTATAGAAGTTAGTGGGAGATAGTGCAGTTTAGTTTTTCCAACATCCCCTACAGTATGACAGACCATATTAATAACATTTAACATCTTTCAAGTTGTAGACTTATTTTTATTTTATAGCATAACCATCTAGAAACACGTGTGCTTTTAAGACTATGGGTAGCAAGGCAAGATACCCCTCTGGTTGTGTTATTTCCCAAATAGTATGCCATGTCTACCTTTTCTTAATTTCTGTAGTTATTGTAGTACTGGTCGGGCATAATCAAAGGGTAATTTTCTGCTTCTGACACCCCCTGTAGTATGTCCACTCTTAATGGGGTGTCTTTTATCATGGGAGAGAAGCTGCTAATAACAGCTAGTATGACATTTCAGATTTCTGTACCTTTGGGTAGAAATGAAAAAAAAACTTTTTTCTTTAGCACCGTTTGCGCGCAACAGAGGGTAAAAAGAGACCCCTCCTTTGATTGCAGTAATTTTCTTTTCAGAATGGTATGAGTTATTTAACTTTTCTTGTCTACAGCTGATACAGCACATTTAAGTGTGAGTAAGTAATTCCTAAAAACTTGGTCATGTTAAGGGATATTCACAAATGAGTGGTGTCATCTGAAAGTACCGGGCTTACCCACAGCTGAAGAGCCACATGTTACTAGGCACCAAGCAAGGGAGAAGACTACATTTCCTATAATCCCTTGTTTCCTGGGCTTTTTTATGATTGGCTGGTGTCCTTTCTGGTGACTTTCTTCTCCCTTATCCTACACAGAGGCTGACACTCCTGCTCTCTTCTCCAGTTTAACCCTTTACATACCAAATAAGTACTTGTCTTTCTCTAGCAACAAGTCCCCTAAAATGATTCCATTAAGTTCATAAGTAGCAATGGGATTTTTTCTTCCCAAATACACAAGTTTACACTTTCCCACATTAAACTTCAAATTCATTTGGTTGCCCAATCTGCCATTTTATGTCAATCCCTCTGTAGAGAACAAATATCCTGTTCTGACTTTATTCCCCTCCATAATATTTGTCCTTTGCAAATATTGATATTCATGGTCTGTCATTCATTCATGTACTGTTGCCCCTACCACTCCCTTGGGGCCATACAACACTGGCAAAGAGCCTGCTTGGGTAAAACCCTGTTATTCTATGCTATTCCAGCTTTTATTCAGGTTGTTCTCCATTCCTGGAAACTCTTACCTACTTTCAAGCAGGTTGAACTCAAATTATTGGTGTATTCTCTCCTGATGAGGCATTAGATTCAGAAGAGGATGAGAACATATGGACACTCCCTTCTCCTTCAGAGATTCCTATGAGGCCGACCCTGTCAACGCTGTTGAGGAGGTCATCAGAGATGTGTTAGAGACCCTTTAGGACTGAGGCTTTTGATGGGAGGCTACTCCGGATATTTTCCTGAGGAGCAAGGAAGATTCCCCCACCCAAAATAATTCTCTGGACCAAATCATTTTGGGGGAATGGAAAACTCTAAATAAGAGACTCTTAAATAAGTGTCTTGAAGTTGATGTGCTGGAGCAGTGTGCTTCTCCCTCAGCTGTTGACCCTCTAATTTGTACCTGGCTAAACACGCAGCATTTCCACTTGCAGATCCGTCTGGGCTGAAGGCTCAGGCTGATAAGCAGCTAGATTCCCTGCCCAATTTTTCAGCTACTGGGGCAGCTCTTAGGCCTATTTTTTTTTTACATCTGCTTGTGTCAATAGAGCTATTGCTATTTGGGGATAACAGCTCTCTAGGAAAATCAGAAAGCATTGCAACCTCGGCTGGTGCCCAGAGCCTCTGTTCTCACTGGCCGCGCTGCAGTTATACACAGTACTGAGTGCACAAACGCGCAGCGGCTGATACGGAGCGGGGCACTCCGAATTCAGACTGTAGTCCTCGTTTCGCACTTTCCTGGGACCAAGCCGTCCCAGTAAGGTGCACAGAAAGGACTCCAGTCTGAATTCGAAGTGCCTCGCTTCATATCAGCTGTGGTGCGTTCGGGCAGTCAGTACTGTGCATGACTGCAGAGCGGGCAGTCTGTACTGTGCGTGACTGCAGCGCACGCAGCAGTCTTTACTGCCCATGATGGCTTCTGAGAGGTTGATTCCTCTATTTCCAGGCTGTCTAAATCTACTGCCTTGCCTGTTGCGGATGCATCGGCGCTCAAATAATTGACTTATAGGAAGCTGCAGGCTATTCTCCAAGCTATCTTTGCAGTAATTGGAGCGGCCTTGAGACACACCTTGGCATCCACATGGGTTAATGGGGCAATTATTTGTTGCTGCCAGTCGCACGCTGTGGCTTAAGGTTTGGTCTGCTGACTTGATCTCTTAGAAATCACTGGTCTCTCTTCCCTTTCAGGGTACATTCCTTTTTGGCCCTGAATTGAAGAATAGGATCATTGAAGCCACTGGGGGTAAGAGTACTTTGTTACCTTATGTTCCTAAGCGCAATCCTCAGTCGAGGAAACTGCATCGCCTTTGTGCTCACCAAAGCGAGATAGAGGCCAAACCGGTGCAGCCACAGGCCAGCATCCTCCGCTCCACCCCCAAATCCAGGCAGCATGGAGATCGAAACACACCTCCACCAGACCTAAACCTGGAGAGTGGCTAGGTAGCCTGCTAGGAGGAGGGGGAGGCTCAACCCTGTAACTTCTTGAAGAATAGTTCCAGCCACTAGGAAGAGCTGTCGCCTCCCCATGGTACCTGTAAGTTATATGGACTAAGAGAAAAGGATTTAACAGGTAAAACTAAAATACTCTTATTATTGAAGCCCTGTTTGATGCAACTAGATTATCCAGCAAATCCTCACCCTTTTCTGTTTCCACGCGACACACTCTGCGGTTCAAGTTTGGTGTGCGGACCTATTTTCTAAGTAATCACTGATAGCCTTTCTATTTCTGGGCAAGACCTTGTTTTGTCCTGATGCTACTGATGAAAAAACATCTTTTTGCTCAAAATTTGCAACATGCTGTCCTTTCTGCCAAGGAAGATGAAGGAAGGTTTCATCCCCACCTGCCAATCTGGTGTGCAGAGTGTGCAAATACCTCAAGTCTCTCAAGCTCACCCCGCTGCAAAGCCCAGACAAACTTTGCAGCACAAGACCTCTTCTGCAAAGTCTAAGTCTGACAAGCCAACCTCTGCCTGAGTCTTGGCCCGTAGTTACCTGTAGGGGGTGTTGTCTGCCTTTTTCTAGAAGCATGGGCATCCTCTGTAATGGACTATTGGGTTTTGTGGGTGGTAAGTACAGTGGGACCTAGAGCAAGTGTGTCTGTTCAGATTCCTTCTCCACTCTAGTGGAAAAACAGGTTCTGCTACCATTCCCAGCCCAAAAGCACTTTTCAGGTTTTTATTCCAACCTTTTTGTGGATCTGAAATATTTCAACTGATACGTGGTTGCTACTTGCTTGAAGATGGAATTTTTGCATTCTGTTATATGTGATGTGCTCGATGGAGTTTCTGGCTTCCCTGGATCTTCAAGATGTGTATCTACACATCCCAGTTCACCTGGATCTGCAACGCTTCCTGCGATTTGCTTTCAGTAGTCACTGTGGGGGCTTCTGTTGAGCAGATCAACAGAAAAGCTCACTGAAATGCATAAAAAGTTACTCAATAAACAAAAAAGCAGTGTGCAGGTGTTAAAGCGAAACTACCACCATTAAACTACTTGAGCTTAAATAATTCCCCATTATTACCCTGTTAAAGAGGATTATCAATTCTTGTCGGGCTGACAGGCAGGGCAGAGTGCAGACATCTTCCATAGAGACGTCTGCACACCTGCGCTGTCAGTCCCAGCTGGCTCTAAGAGGCGTTGCTAGGATCCATTCGGCTCCGGCTGGGACTGACCGCACAGGCGTGCAGACATCACTATGGGAAGATGTCTCCACTCCATCCTGCCTGTCAGCCAGACAAGAATTGATGATCCTCTTTAACAAGGTAATAATTCTGGCGACTAGCTCTACTAAGCAGCTAGTCGCCAGATGGGAAATTACTTAAAGGGATAGTAATACTTGAAAATAAGTTGATTTTATTTTGTAGCCCTTAAAAAAACATGAAAAATGATATAAGTCTTATCTCCCAAACCTTTATGGTTTGGGAGATATTCAAAAGTAAAGTTACTCCACCCCTCAGATTTTGAATCCGGTCACTTGACCGGTTGTGCCTCTCCAGAAGTGCTGAGATCATGATCTTTAAAAAGAATTTCTTAATTGGAATTGTCTACAAAGTGTGCTTTCAAGCCAGGCACACTTTGTAGACCGTTCCAATGAAGTAGTTCTTTTCAAAGATCGTGATCTCGGCACTGCTAAAGAGCTGCCTGTTGCTCTGTGGACTGAATTCCAAATCTGTCCACTAGATGGCAGACTTGGCTGAAACAGCCAGGAAAAGAGAACTTTTCTTTATTATACATGTGAATATCTCCAAAACCATAAAGGTTTGGGAGATAAGACTTATATCATTTTTCATGTTTTTTTAAGGGCTACAAAATAAAATCAACTTATTTTCAAGTATTACTATCCCTTTAAGCTCAAGTTGTTTAGCGGGTAGTTTCACTTTAATGCCTGCACACTGCTTTTTCTCTTATTGAGTAACTTGTTATGCATTTCAGTGAGCTTTTCTGTTTGTTTGCTCACTTATCATTCTCTCATTACTTTTACATATATTATCTTTTTTTTTTTTTTTTTTTTTTTTTTTTTTTTTTTAAATTGGTCGCGGCTCCTTTAATGTCAGGTGCCTCAACAGTGACCATTTTGAATTCTTACACAAAGCTTCTCTGGGGCATATCTCCACTTCGGTTGAACCACAATATCTAGCGATATAACCCCTGGGACCCACTTTAGTTTTCAGGGGGTGTAGCTTTTGAATGGCTGGAGAGCCACCTTGCAATTTTCCTTGCTTCTCATGCATTTTGGCATGGGAAGAGTCAGCCTTTGAGTACTCCTTCTCCTTTTTGGATTCTGCATGCTGTGCAGAGGCTGGCCTCTCGGTCTTGCTTGTCAGTTTAACCCCTTACAGTCAGAGAAGTGATTTTGTATACTTTTAAGTACTTGTATTTTTCTACTATTTTGACTTTGGCTCTTCTTTTTGGGGTCTTCTGACAATGTCAGGAACTAAAAGACATGTGTGCAAGTCCAAAGCCAAAAATTCTGGGGTGCCCTGATGCCTTTATCACATCTCTGCTTATTCCAAACAGGGGCTTCCTAGGGACTAGTTTGATAACTTCTATCCCTCTTGTTCTGTGGCCCTTACACCACATCTGCTGAGCAGGAGCCAGTTTGGGTTACGTCCTTTATCTCTTCAGCTACCACTATCCCCTCATCTATTCAGGGGGGCCTAAGCTCTTGGTCTGTAGGACACCTTGCACCCATCACCAGGCACTTGAGTTCTGTATCAGGGATTATTCAGCTGAGGAAGGTATGACTGATGGAGAAGATTTGAACTTGGCTCTGTCATTGGGGAATTACTTTCAGGAAAACTCTTACACCTCTTCCAAGGAAATTATTAGGGATGTCCTTAGTGGAACTACCTACCACCATAATTTTTTTTTTTTTTTTTTTAATCCTAAAAGCTGACTGAAGTTTTAACTGGTGACATGTAGACCAGTGGGAGCGATACTGCGCATGTCAGACTGGTTGCCTTGCAGTAACTGTGTCACTCCCACCCATCTATTTTGTTTCTCTTGCGTCTCCCTTGCCCGGCCCATCTGAAACACATGACCTGGTGCGCAATAGCCTTACTGTGCGTTCAGGTTTGTATTGTAGCGTGAGCGAGTGCACGTGAAACTGTATAAATGCTAAACATTGCGTTTGCAACACTGGCTCAGTTATGGGCAAAAGGAGGCTGAAATGTATTTCCATACTACTACAGGCAAAAGAAGTGATAATGATGACGTGGTGTAAACGCTAAGCATTGCGTTTGCACCACTGGATCAGTTATGAGCAAAAGGAGGCTGAAATGTATTTCCATACTACTACAGGCAGTAAAAGAGTTAATAATGACATGAGGTGCAAACACTAAGCACTGCGTTTGCACCACTGGCTCCATTATTGGCAAAAGGAGGCTGAAATGAATTATTTGTGGCACATCTCACTATGATCAAATATCTAAGTAAGGGGTACTTGACATTAACCCTTTATGCATGGCCAATGTAGGCAATTTGTTATACTGTAATAATAAGCCTGATAAATAAAAGGGTTAACTTTTTTAACAAAGATACTGTTTACATGAACAATAAAAATATATGCAATGCAGTTTAAATGGACCAGGTATTGCCATTCGCAAAACGTACCTAGAGATCCTCTTGCTGTGTACTGTAGTGTGAGTGGCCGGAGAGGAGAGGAACATGAGTTTTCGTTTGCATGCGCGCCTCAGACACGCGCACTACAGACAGGAGGACTGTGGGCAGAGATGACAATGCTGATTGACAGTGAAAGGAAAGTTGGGGCTGTGATGGGCAAAAGGCAAGATGGCTGCAGTCTCATTCTTTGTGTGTTTTATAAAAGTGGTACAATTTATTCAAATAGACATTTGCAAAACATTTTACATACAGTATCAGGCTTAACACAATGAGATCTTATTATAAGATCAAAGTTGTTTGACTATGAAAGTTCTGCTTTAATTTCTCATCTGTTTCTTTTCATGCCTGAGACTTTAATTCAGTGGATTACCCCTCTTGTGGCTGATGCTCGGTTTTCTCTCATTTCTAAAAACACTGCACTGCTGTACCAGATTCTGCAGCCCTTAAGTATTAAGTAGATTAATTGTTTTTTTTCCTTGCTTAAGGCAAACTTTGCAGCCACTGGTACCCCCTTCCACCCTATTTTCTTTGTCATCCAATATAGGTTACTGGTAACTTTGGGAAGGCAATAGCCCCTTTTACTAGGCAGGAAACAATTCTGGAAAGAATTTGCAGGGTGGAGCCTTCCTTCCCTCCTTAGCTGGTCACCAGCCAATCACCTCCTAGTTAGATTGTTTCCTGGAACAGGATATGCAATACCACCATTAGGCGGATTATCATTACTGATATTCCCTAGTGAATAGCTCAGTTTCCAGGTGCTATGGTGGACCTTGTTTAACACGTTTTTTCCCTAGGAGACTAAGAAACAAATTTGTAGCACCTCTGAGAGACTACCATGCCTTAGAACAAAACACATTATTTTGTTCATCCTCAGTAAGTGCTCATCACAATATTTCTTTGTCTCCCTAAGTTGGAAGGGTATCCCAGGCATGGGCCCTTGCTCGCTATATGCCTAGAGGGAATCTGCTGCACCACACTGACGAGACCCACATAGGCCGAAAAGTACGTCTGTGGTTTTGCTGATTCTCTCGTGCAGGGAGGATTTGCCTGACATTTTGGAGCTAACTGTCTGAGGGCAGGACCAGTCTGATATGGACATAGAGATTTCCTCCCTGCAATGCACAATATTTCTTTGTTTGCCTTTCCCTAGGAGTTGCCCACTGAGGCTTCTTTATCAATGGCAATCTGAAGACAGAAGACCTGCTGAAAAGGTGAGCAACCCTTTGAGTGCTGAGGTCCACATGTCCCATGCTTCCCCTCCGCACAGGGGTCTCCTTTGGAGTTCCTAATACATACTCCTGCACTCATTGGGTTTGTCTGTATGTCTGTTGGGGGTTTTGAGCAGAGTTTGTGTAAAATTAACACTTTGTCTGCTGATTTGGCATCTTTAGGGGGGTTTTAGCACTTTTTCCTTCAGGGTATAGTGTTTGTTTATATTAATGTGTTCTATTATTTTTACAACTATCTACTTTTCATTGTAAAATTTTACAATGTTGAGCGCACGCTTTACCGCATAGACGCCATGCTCCATTCACCTCTATGGGACTTTACAGTTTGGGACATATCTCTGCAACCGCTCAACGTAGCGACTTCAGAGATGGCTCATTTTGTTTGTCTGCCCTTGTTCTCTCATCCGGTTAATGTTCTGTGTGTTTTTGGGGGCTCAGGGGGCTTCGGGCACTGTTGGGGATACTTTTTAAGGGAAAACTACATTTCCCATGAGCGCTTGCTTCGCGTGCTCATTTCTGATTGGCTCCTGTCGCGGATGCCATTTTTCTGCCTTGCCTTCGTGAGTATCCTATGCAGGGCTTGGACTGTCCTTCTCTCCTCAGCAGACTAACCCTTCGCCTGTCAGATAAGTGTATTTTACTTATTTCTGGGGTGAAATTCTTAATCTTAAACACTGTATTTGCACTGTTTCCTTATACTTTCAGACGTTAATACCCTGTTAGGTTGTCAGACCCATTGGAACTTGGGGCTAGACTTAAGGCTGATGTTTTTGGGGTGTCTTTGAACCCCATTAACTATTGTTCCTCATGCCAAATGGAGTATTCAGGACATTTATGCCCATTATGTACTGTGGCTCCTGTGCTTACGCCAGGGCCCTCCAGCCACGAGCAAGAGCCACATTAGGTCAGGGACTTTAGGTCCTCTATGGCGCAGATTCCGCCTCTTCTTCAGGGGTTTCTTCAGTCTTAGATGCCCTCCACTTCCCTCAGGTATGTGGCACTATGGCACCTGGCATTCCTGACATGTTTAATTCCTCAGTGGAGGAACCGCTGAAAGTTTCAGAGGATTCTGTGTGTTCACTTGGGACTTCCTTCCACCTTGGTGGCGGCTCTGTGGAACTTGACCCTGCACCCTCTGCTGAGGGTCTCATTAAGGCAGTTCTGAACACCGTAAAAGTTCCTATTATTTCGGAACCTCGGCCTACTTCTGCTATACTTTGTAGCTGCAAGAAGTTTGGCACATTTTTTTCTGCCTCACCCCACTGTAGACCAGATCATCCTTGCTGAGTGGAGACACCTGTTATGTGTCCGTCTCTGTCTGAGAGACTTTCTAAGCTCTATCCATTTTCTGACGCGGCCTTGGCTCAGTGAGCTACATCTCTTAAGGTTGATGCCTATATTGCCAGTCATTTCCCTTCCCCTGCATCTCCTGCAGTGGATCCCTCGGCTCTCACAAACGTAGCTGATCGGGAGCTTGATGATATTTTACAGGCTGTGTTCTCTGCCATAGGTGTGTCCTTGCAGCCTACCTTGGCATCTGCATGGGTTAACACAGCCATTGCTTTTTTGACTGAACAGCTGTCTGATGCTGTCCGTATGGGTGCTCCTAAAGCTACCCTTTTGTCGCTTTTGGATAATATTTCAGTGGCTCAGCGCTATCTTACTGATGCCTTATCTGATGCTGTTAGGCTTGAAGCTAAGGCATATGCCCTTTCTGTGGCTGCTAGGCGCTCCCTGTGGTTTAAGTTCTGGTCTGTTGACATGATCCTTTGGCAATCACTGCTTTCTCTCCCTTTCCAGGATTCCTCCCTTTCTATCCCTGATTTGAAGGACCTCATTGGCAAGATTACTGGGGGTCAGAGTTCTTGGTTCCCCTTGGCCTCTAAGCACAATCCTCAGGTGAGAAGGCACCATCCTTTTCATGCTTCTCCGGATGGAACACAGGGATCTGGCCAGGTGCTATCTCAGGCACTGTGTTCTATCCCTATTCTGCCACAGCACTGGCGATCAGGTAGCTCCTCCACAGAGCCTAACTTTCTTTGGCAGTATTATCCAACTCTTGGTCCACATGCACCTGTTGGTGTCTGTCTGCAGCGCCCCCTTTTTCTTTTCAGCATTCTGCAGACATTGTTGCGGACCCGTGGGCTTTGCTGGTGTTTTTTCCTGACTGGTTTGGATACTTTTCAGCTTCCTTCTGTTTTTTCTCTTCCTTTCGTTCCCCTTTGGGACCAGATCTGCCTAGTTTCCTTCCTTAGATCCATTCCGTATCTCTTGGACAAGTAGGGTCTGAGCCTGGTTCCTTTCCATGTGCATGATCTGACTCATGTCCCACCCTATTCAGGTTTCCCAGGGCTGCTGCTGTCCTCTTCTGGACCTCAAGGACCTTGATTCCTTTTTGGTATGGACATCTTTTTACCGGGATTTTCTGTGGTCCATTATTCTGGCAAGGTGTCCGGGGGAATTCATGGCCTCGTGGGATCCACGGGGTGCCTGCCTGCTCTGGGCTGTGTATCCTGGGACCTGGAGGTACCTGAGGCTATCCCGTTGGGCTGCTTTCATCCACTGATGGTTTTTCAAATACATTCACATATAACATGTATAAATCCAGGCGATCCCCCAGCTATCACTATCTGTATATAGTCCAGTCACACTTGGTTGGTGATCAAGGCTACTTTCCTGTGTATGGGAAACTAGTTCTTGCCCTCTTTGCAGTTCAGATTCCAGGTATAGGAAGAGTCTTCACTGTCTGTGTTGCCTCACAGTTGACAACGGAGGGTAGGAACTTCACCAGGAGGCGCTCACAATCATCTTTCTTAGATGGAGCCTTCCCTGAATCGACATGCTGGCCATCTCTCGTCTGCTAGTTTTTGCTACTTTGCTCTCGTTAGGGAGACCATCTGTCTTACGCAGAGGATGTTCTGTTCCCTTGGTTGTTTCCCTTGGTCTACCTTTTTCCTCCTCCTTCCCTGGTTCCCAGGGTTCTGAATGGGATACGGATGGTGTGGTTTCTGATCATCCTGGTTGTTCCATACTGGGTCTGGCGACCCTGGTTTCAGGGGTTGCTGGACCTGTTGCATGTGGACCATTTTCGACTTCCATTCACACCAGTTCTCCTACCACAGGGCTACCTGTACATGGGGCATCTGGGTTTTGATGCCTTGTAGGTTGCATCCTCGTTCTTGAGGTAGGAGGACTTTCTCCTGCTGTGGATGACACTGGGATTCTAGCTCGGGAACCTGTTTCCTCTAGGCTTTCTACTGGATTTGGTCTGTCTTCTACTTTTGGTGTGTGGATAGGGATCTGCCCTCACAAGAATTTGCTCTGCCCCCTGTCCTGCCCGCCTTACAGGATGGAGTGTACATGGGCCTTAGCCTGAGTTCTTTGAAGGTTCAGAATTCTTCTCTCACTGTCTTCCTCAGAGGTGCTTAGTTATCCTTCCGGATGTCAAGGTTTTCTTTGTAGACGTCGCTCATGCTTTCCCTGCCTTTCTGCATGCCACTCCTCCATGAGATCTTAATCTGGTTCTGGGAGTCTTGCAGTAGCCTCCTTTTGAGTACTTGACTACTATTCCTTTTCATCTTCTGGCTTTTCCTCTTGGCTGCCTTTCCTGGTTTTTCACAGGGCAAGGAGGTTCCTTGTACTTCCAGGAGTAGTTCTTTGGGTGGTCTCTGTGTTTCACACTGACCAGAGACATGTTGTGCTTTCCTCTTGTCCTGGATCTTATCTGACAGAATTGGGATCTCCTTTTGTTGTACGTGGTACACTGCCTTAGGTCTCAATGCCCTGCATTGGGTCTGTTCGCCTGGCTGCTGCACACCTTGTGGTCCCTGGGGGTCTCAGGGCCGACGTGGCTGCCTTCAAGGTGACCTGTACCTTGAAGTCTGTTTCTATCTGTGCAGCCTAGGGACGGCGCCTACTCCTTTCTGCGTCATTGCTCATTCCGCCAGGTCCGTGGGGCACTCCTGGGCCTATATGGATCTGGCCCCCTGCTCATCTTTGTGCTGGGTGGCTACTTGATTGCTTGTACTTTTTGTTCATCATTACTGTGTTGATGTTCTGTCTTCGGCTGAGGCCAGCTTTGGCAGGAAAGTCCTGCTGGTAGTTATGACTAGGACTTTATTTCCTGCGTATTTGTAATCTTTACCTTGAGCCCTGTTGGCTCTTGTTCAGTGTGCTGTTTTACATTTTCTCGTGTGCTGTGTTACAGGTCAGTGTCCGTTTACACTTAGTTTGTTAATGGCCTAGGCTGGATCTGGTTATTCCATTTGGGCTTTGGTGACACTGGGGACCTATGCCTGGTCCTTGCCTTCCCACCTCTGGGGAAACTCAAAGGTTGGACATCCCAAAGTTACCAGTAACCTATATTGGAAGACAGAGAAAAGAGGATTTTAGTCTTACCTGTAAATCCTTTTCTCTTAGTCCATATAGGTTACTGGTCTCCCACCCTGTCAAGGGACCATGCTTGGCTCTCCTATGGCAGAATGTGGGGGTCCTCAGGTTCATGCTCACAGGAGTCTTTTTCCTTCTTGCGATCTAGTCAATAGTTAGCATCTCAATCTAACTGGGAGGGGATTGGCTGGTGACCAGCTAAGGAGGGAAGGAAGACTCCACCCTGCAAATTCTTCCCAGAATTGTTTCCTGCCTGCTTAAAGGGGTGAACGCCTTCCCAAATTTATCAGTAACCTATATGGACTAAGAGAAAAGGATTTAACAGGTAAGACTAAAATCCTCTTTTTTCCACTGGCTTGGTTACCAGGGCTTATGACATGTGGTGTGAGCAATATCTGGATGCTAACCAAGAGGATGTTGCCAGAATATTGCCCGAGACACCTGGAGAGACATGGACTGATCTTGTCATCTGTGAGAGAGACCCTCCCTTGTAGGATGTGAAAATGCAAGCCTAGAAAATGAAGTACCTGGGAAGAAATCGGAAAATATTTTTGAAATGCAGTACAGAGGTGTGGTTTTCTAGAATAGAATCACTCCTGAATCTTGACTTCGTAAAGTCACCTCTGAAGGAGCTAGCACGGATCTTCAGTTTACTCCCAGATTGCCAGCAATGTGGGAGTGCATGGAGGTGCTAGGTTACTTAGTGTCTGCCCTGTAGGCAGTACCATTTACACAGTTCTATACAAGAGAATTGCAATTGTACATTCTCGGGAATTGGTCAAGTCATCAGTCTGTCATGTCTGTCCCTCCGGATGAAGGAGGACCCTTCACTGGTGGTTTCAGTGGGCTCATCTGAAGTTGAGGAGTTGGTTTCTTTTCCTATTGGATTGTTGTCATCATGGATGCCGGTCTGCTGGGCTGGGGTTCTATGCTGAGTCCTCAGGGATAACCTTGCATGTTCAGATTTAGTCTTGCCTGTCCATTCTGGATTGCATAGTTGGATTTTTAATCTCAGATCATTTCTAGTTCTGTCCCAGATTTTCCACTTTCTTGGTGTGAGATTCGACACTTCTGACAAAGATTTTTCTACCAGACAGGATTGTACGTAGATTTCTCCGAAAGTCTTGGCTGTTTGTAACTGTGCAGGAGTACATGAAGGTGTGCTGGGCTACCTAGTGTCTGCTCTGGAGGCAGTCCTGTTCGCTCAATTCCATATGTGGAAGCTGCAGTTGCATATTCTCAAAATAGGCCCAGATGAGCATCACCTCTCGTGTCATGTCTGTCTAACAAAATGAAGGTTGGTGGTGTTAGTGGCCCATTTTGTGTCTGTGACAGCCACTAGTTATTGAAGACTGAGTCATAGTTACAGTGGATGCCAGCCTGATAGGCTTGGGTGAGACTGAGTCCTTATACTGCTTAGGGTCCTTGGACCAGGGCATAGAGCATTAGGTCCATCAGTTTTTTGGAACTTTGAGTGATTTGTCTAGTCCTTCTCTCTAAGGCTGTTTCTGAGTTTCCCATTAACAAGGAAATTGTTCTTCCTTCTCTCTGTCCAGCTTCATCTAATAGACAAGAGCAGAAGCTTTATCTCTCAGGCGTGGTCAAGTGCTTGAAGTACTTTGTTCATCACACGCAGCCTTATCAAAAATCTGATTTTTTTTTTTTTTTTTTTTGCCATCCCTGAGGGGTCCTTTCTCAAAGAAGCCAGTGAACTTTTGGTTTATGGTGCGTTCCACCAGGTTGGTAGACACATTTTTGGCCTATAAGAATCAGTCCTCTGCTGAGCAGTCTTGTAAGGCTTTGACGTGGTTATTTCTTCATACATTTGTCAGACACCACAGTGACAATGTGCTAGTTTCAGCTAAAGCCAGTTTTGACTGGAAGATCTTGCTGACTTTTGTGCCTATGTAGCTGTCCTTGTCATTTTTACCAGTAACCTATTAATTCCTGTTCTTTGGTTTGCAGTGTTAGTGTGTGTGTGCTGACACCTGAGGTTCATTTTACCAGTTTTGTTAGAACTTGTCTGGAGTGTTTTTCTTTTACCAAGATTGTCATTACATTGCAGACAGCAGTCATCCAGTGCATATAGTTCTTACAATGATGATGAAGTCTTTTGTATGAAACATAATACAAATATGGGCTTGGAATTGCTTAATGTGTTTGTAGTCATAAATGATTGCAGGAAATGAATCACCATCCTGTAAATGTAGGTCAAAGCTCAATCTGAATTCCAGTCTGATTCAGCTTCATAGAGTCTGGCTAACATCACTTCATTGGTTCCACATTCATTTATGCCCTTATACCATGCATATGTACTAGCGTGAGTCAGAATGTGTCCAGTCTTAATTTATTTTCTTGTAATCCAGCTAAATTTAATGTGTACAATGGCATAATTTTTCTAAATATTGAACACTTATTACACCAGTTGTCAAACTCTGCCTTCAGAAAAAAATGATTTGGTTGTGTGACAAGCCATGCATGCACCAATCTTACAACTTGGTAGTGAGCAAAACCATGCCTTATGTTCAGATGATGCAATACTTTATCAATAAACACGTCCGTTTTCCAGTCATGGCACTGACTTGTTCTATGTTTTCAACTGTGGAAAATGTGGACAGGCATCCAGACCGTTCCCCAGTGACACTAGTGCAACTTTTTTTAACATGGTTATCAATTAGTACACACTCTGCTGCAGTAAAACACTTTCTCCATATTATAACTGTGATGGATTTCACCCACTGTACACCTTCAATATATAAAACTATTTATCTGCACTTCTTTGGGGCATACAGAAAGTGGAGTGGCCGTGTTAATTCTGCTATGGTGACACTACAACTCACCAATGAATGTCATTACCATTTCACAATCACCTAGGGAAACCGGCCTTCTACCCACATGCAAAACAAGCTGTATAGCAAACGCAAGTTTTAAAATAAACCATTGTGGAAACTTTACGACTCCCCTAAACATATTTTATATATAATAATATATAAAAAAAATAAATGTAACCCTCTGATTCAGTGTAGTGTTTGTCTCCTCTGTGTTTCCTCCGATTCCTCTCATCAACAGGGTAATCCAGAAGCTCAGAATGGTAATTCTGATTGCTCTCTCTTTGCCCAGGATGGCGTGGTTCACAGACCTGATCAGCCTCCCTGTTCAGGCTCTGATCCATCTACCTCCCAGACCGGATCTGTTCCAGGTCACCTGAGGTACAAGGACATGGAGAGGTTGGCTTTGATGCCATGGCTCTTGAAGCCAACATCCTGAAGAATGAGGATTTTATGGAGGTCATATCGACAATGATCTAGGCAGAGAACCTGTTCTCCTCCAAGGCACACCAAAAATGTGTCCGTGTAGTTTTTTTTACTTTCTCTTGTTCCTGTCTTCCCTTCAAAACTGTGAGCAAGGGACTCGGCTTGAGTTCCCTTTTCAGCGCTTTGTTCTCTTCCAGAGACGGATTGCCGTCATCCCAGATTTTCAAGGTGTTTCTTCATAGGGTGTTTCATGCTTTCCTTCAAAGTAGATCTATCACATGTAGAAAAGTAATGCTCATTAGTTAGAGCATTTAGCGAAAAAGTTAAACATGTTAGTCATTTTTTTGGGGAAAAAAAAAGTTACTTGCACAAAAATTCTAGTTTAAAAGGTGCCCAGAAGCCTACTTCCACTTGTCGCTGCCGCACAGAGGCTGCTCCCGTCCCACTACCCAGCATCCTCCGATGACGGAGGATGACTGTCTCTAATCTAATCTGGAGTGATCTCATTGGCTAGATATCGATCTCATGACAATGAGATCGTTCCAGCTTAGAGAGAGCCTCCTTCATCGTAGGATTCTGGGTAGTGGGACGGGAGCAGAGGCAGTGCTGCAAGCAGGAAGTAGGCTGCTGGGCACCTTTTAAACTTGAATTTTTGCGCAGATAACAGGCTTTTTTTCCAAAAATAACTAACATGTTTAACTTTTACGCTAAATGCTCTAACTAATGAGCATTACTTTTCTATATGTGATTGATCCACTTTCAAGGATCCCACTTCTCTATGGGACCTTAACCTGGTTATGGGTGTGTTGCAGTGGCCTTCCTTTGAGCCCCCCCATCTCCATCTCTTTGCAACACTTGACGGTCAAGATGGTTTTCCTTTTGGCAATGTTGAGCTACAAGCTGTCTTGTAAACCTCCCTTCCTTGTGTTTCATCAGGACAAGGTGGCACTTTGTACCTCTCGAGTTTCTTCCCAAGATGGTCTGAGTTTCACATCAATCAAAAGATTGTTGTACCTTTATGTCCGGACCCTACATTTGATAAGACTAGAGATCACCATCTGTCGGACGTGCTAAGTCTTCATAAGGCTATCTGCTTGTCATCCCTGAAGGTCCCAGAGCTGGTCAGGCTGCTTACAAGGTCACCATTGCCTCTTGAATCAATGCTACAATACGCCAAGTGTATGAGATCAGGACTAAACCTGTTCCCTTTAAGATAACCGCGCATTCCACAAACCTGTGGGTGCTTCTTGGGTCTACAGAGAACCAGACCTCGGCAGAACATCTGTACAAGGCTGAAATTTGGTTCTCCTTGCATACTTTCCCCAAACACTACCATGCCAACATCTTTGCCTCGGCTGAGGTCAGCGTACCAGAAGATCATGCAGGTAGTTCTGCCTTTTTAACACCTTAACGCCCGAGGACGTACATGTATGTCCCAAGAAAATGTCCCTTAATGACAGAGGACATACATGTACATCCTGGAAATCCGGGTCCCCGCGCAGCTGCACGCCGTTCAGGGACTCCGGAATCATTTCCAAAAAAAAATGTTAGCCAGGCGTTAAGTGACGGCCGTGTGTCGCTAAGGGGTTAAGGATCTGCCTCTCTTCCTTCTGCCAGTTGTTGCTCAGCAGTTTGAGCCCAGTTGGCTCTTATTTGGTGTGTTGTGCTAGTTCAATGTTTTTTTTCTGGGGTTTTCAGATCTTGAACTTCCCTGGGGAACTCTGTTATCATAGGGATGTGTTAGGGGTCTTTTCTCCTTTCCCTTCCTGGGAATCCTAGCTTTGGTATACACCTATGGTACCTGTATATTCTATATTGGATGTAAGAGATAATAGGATTTTAGTGTTATTACCTGTTAAATCATTTTCTGTTTATGGAAAACAGGTCTCACACCCAAGGAGACCGTTTCATAATGTGGCTTTCCTGGGCACTGGAGTCCTCTTAGGCTCTTGGTGTTGGGAGATTTTCTTCTCTTCTTCCCAGCTTACTTCTTCTCAGGTGGCTTTAGTCACATGAATTCTGGGAGTTGGTTGGGGGTGGGGTTGAACTGCAGGAGGGAGTCTCCATCCCAAAGACCCTGTGTTTTGTGATCAAGGTTGAAGGACTCTTGGTACCTGTGTTCCATATGGGCTAAAAGGAAAATAATTTAACAGGTAAGAACACTAAAATTATATATATATTTTTTTTTAATTAATGTTTTGGTTAAACTCTTGCTAATGGGTTTCTTATAACAAATTTAAAAGGATACCATATTATGGTTACTGCTGTCTAAATGTCTCCTTATCTGTCTGTTATTTACCATGTCAGAACTGTTTGCGAACACTAGGTCCAGCAAGGTCTGTTTTGTAGGTTGTACAGTGATCTCTCTGGAGAGAATTTCATTCCAAGGCCTTATTAAATAACTAGTAGTCATCCTTTAACTCTTTGAGTGCTAGAGGGGTACTCATCTTTGCATACCACACTGGCACTCAAAGGGTTAAGATTAGAGACAAGGAGGTTTCGACATCAGCAGAGGAAAGTTTTTTTTTTGGGGGGGGGGGGGTCTTAAATTGTTGAATGAATTGCCAAAGCATGCAGTGGCAGATACAACGGATACATTTATAGCAGACAGGAACGTGCAGGGTTATACGTGTATTAGTAGGTGAAACAGGAAGTTCTGGTAAACAGCGTAATATCAGTTTTGGAGTCTGGAAGCCTTCTATAATTCTTCTTTTCTTGGTTATACGGTGGCAAGGTTGAAGTTGGATGGCCTGTATGTGTGTTTTGTTTTTTCCTACCTAATTTACTATGTACTGTAATGAGCAAGCAGCTGAGGTGGCAGTGAAGATTCATGCACTGTGCTTTGCAAAGTAACTGTAAAACAGCAGGTACTAGTATGTTTCCCTTGCTATAGAAAATACATTAACCCTTTGAGTGCTGGAGTGGTATGCAACGAATTGCTCTGCAATGCATTGTATACCCCACCTAGCCCATCCTTATCCCTCTCTTTCACCCTTACCCTCTTCAATGCAATGCTCCTCCAATTCCTTCCTCTTTCAACTCCCCTCTTTCAACCTAGCCTTGCCCTGTCAATGCTTTTCTTCACCTCTGTCCCCTTCTACCCAATCACATTGCACCTCTTCCCCATTACTCCATTCTCTCTCTCTTGTCTCCATCAGCCTCTTGGGGTTATTTCTTTTCCCCATCACCCATCTGCTGCTTCTACCTGTCCATCATTCTAACATCTGCTCCTCTCCCTCCCTCTGCCTTTTTTTCCCAGTCATTTGTTCTTGGGTGAGTGCATATGAATGTTAAAATGTATGTTGGATTGTGTGTGTGTGTGTGTTAACTCCCATGCATCACCATTTTCCACTCCTCTATCCATTGTCTCAATAATACTACAGTACCTAGCCTGTCACATGGATGGGGAGATATATTGTTGGTGGCATGTAATCGTACTAAGCAATACTTCAGTGTAATGTATTGCTTTGATATTCTCATCTCATACAATGGTGCAATATCCTGCTGGCCTTTTAAAGGAACAGTGCACTGCTGTACTAATGTAACAGTGCAGTCATTGGTTGGCCTCAAGTGATTCTTTTCTGGTTCCATATAATGGTAATGTACAAAGTGCTTGTTGGGGAAATGCTCTAAGGGGAGGAAAAATGTTTCCAACCCCTATACGTTTTCAAGTTGCAAAGATTTCAGACACTTCCATGAGTATGCTCAATAAAGTAATTTAGGAGATTTTCACTTCTAGTATGTTTCACTTTTCTCTTTAATGGTGTATAGTCATGCTGGCCTCTCAATGGAGTGGAGGTAGCTCAGAACCATACAATTAATTTTTTATTTTTTTTATTTTTTTTTAAATAAAGCAACCTTTTTCCGCACGGATATCCAGTGTCTTTTCCTGAGCCCTCTGTAGGTTTTTTTTTTTTTTTTGTCAATCGTAGTTTATTGAGTTTTAATTAAAGGAAAGGCATACAAAAGAGGGAGAAGGGAGAGGAAAGGGGGGTAAGGGAAGGAGGATACAGCTCCCCCCACATCCCCAACCCTAAGTGTGCAAACTACCCAGTCCCCGATTCCCCTCAAAGACAAGAGAGAGTAAAGTAGCAGAGAGAGAGAAAGGAAAATTTAAGATACAAAGGACACAAAGTCGGCACTCTCCAGGAACATCAACCAGCCCAACCACACCTCTGTATATTTACCAACCTCCGCCGGAGTAGAGGAGGCTAATTCGGCCATTACACGGAGCTCTTCAACCCTCTCCACCCAGGCCAAAAGACCAGGAGGGGATGGCCGTCTCCAATACAATGAAATTAGACTATTAGCTGCCACCAACAGCTGCAGGACCAATGTTTTCTTGTATCTGGAAGGACTCATGGAAGTGTGATGAAGGTGTTCTGGCCTAAACTCCGGGGGGTGATCCGTCAAGCATCGGATAACCCCATAAATTGCCTCCCAGAAAGGGGTTATAAGGGGGCACTCCCACCAAATGTGCAATAGACTGCCCGGTGCCCCTCCACACCTCCAACAGAGACCATCATGTGTGGAGTTAAATTTTTGCACCTCTGTAGATTTATGTGCTTTTTAACTGGCAGAAGTGGAACCAAATGAGGATACCTGCTACAACTTTTTCCAATCATAATAATGACCTATCTCTTTGATCAAAAATGAACATTTCATATGTACCTTAGACAAAGCCGAATATAGTATTATTCATTCATGTTGCTTTTTAAATAGGGTGTTTACTTTGCATTAAAAGTGCCTGGCAGCAGCCCCAAAACAGCTCCTTTCATAAGCTGCTGGGGACTGAACCGTTGGCTGTCAATCAAACCAGAAGTCAATGTTTCTTAGCCACAGACTCCAAGTTTGCATGCGCACTGCCTATACTGTACGGCTGTGTGAGACTTTCAATAACAGTACAGAGTGTCTATGGGGAATTTAATCACACATGGAAGAAAACTGTCCAGCATGATACAGTACAGATGCACACCATGGTAGCAGTGTAGGTACGCTTTCAGAATCCCATTCTTCTCCCCTGTTGGTGTGCTGGAGCTCACAATGTGTGTTCTGTTGTCAACCTATTGTACAATGCTGCAGAGCCTGTTGGTACTTTTATAAATGAACAATATATTAATGCACACCTCTCTTCACACAAATTCATTGCTTAGTATATACCAGGTTGTGTAAAGGCACATTTTGCAGTTTAAAAGTGAACGTGTCGGCAGAGCATGGCAGTGGTAATCATGGGCAAATTACGTTTTTATAGTGGGAAAAAAAAAAAAAAAGGGCAAGCAACACGTCCCAGTCTTAGACAAAATAGTGTCTTGTGTTTACTGTACTGTATGGTGTCCTTGTACAACGCTACCATCTAGTGGTTATTTCTGTAATTACTTTATTTGTACGTAGTTTATACTTGTCTAGATCAGGGAAAGGGGCAGCCTCAGACCCTCCAGCTCCTGCTGAGGACTAAAGCACCAATCATCCACAGCCAGCATGGTAGTACTCAATAGTCTGAGTGCCTAAGGCAACTCGGCACTAGACTAAACTACACTGGATGATTTAAAAGGTTTATCTGAATTCAGCACTCCAGATGATATGTGAACTTTAATTATAGAATTTCAACTTCTGTATTTTAGGTAGGTAACATTTGAGTCTGGCTGCTTCCCTTTTATCTCACACAGCTCTTTCCCTCCCTTTTTATATCGGCAATTTCCAATTTTTTTTTTTATTTATTTTTTTTTTTTTTCAGGCATGGACCACACAAATGGAAATAGATGTGTGAGGGATGCATACGTTTTCTAACTCATTACACATTTTTTTAACGCATTATAATTTATTTTTATTTTTTTTGTCTTTTAATTCGAATTTTTAATTATGGTCTGTTATGTATTCAAAATAAAATATATGTATAATTTTTTAAGATGTATATTGATATATAATACAATTTTATTTATTTTCCTAGACCCAACAGAAGCGACCTCCACAGAATCCGGATTTTATTGATCCTTTGGCAAACAAGAAACCTCGAATCTCCCACTTCACATCTCTTCGATCGCAGCCCACCTTCAATGGCAAGCTGAGCACCTCGAATGAGAAGGATTCTTTAGGCTCTGCATCTACCCACATACCCTCCTTGGACCCAGTCAGTTCCAGTTCCCATCTCTCAACTCCTCATGAATCACTTTCGGACTCTGTCACTGACAACCGGCATAAAGACTGTGTAAGCCAAGAGGCCTCTGAGAGGCTGGGCCACACTCCTTTGACAGACTGTCCTACTGAGGGTAAACTGAACTGTAACTCCCAGCATGGAAAACCCAAAAAGAAATCTAAAAAGCACAAAGAAAGGGAGAAATCCAAGGAGAAAATTGTTGAGGAAATGCAAAACTGTTCTTCTATCAAAAACTCTGGCACTCCGCAAGATACTATAGGTTAGATCCTTCTTTGCGTTTGCACACACTATAATAGTTGTAGCTTTTCAGTTGTGTTGTGAAATGTGATGATGTGGAGAGCCCAGGAGGGTTGTCAAAGTTTATGTATACTTTATTTGAATGGTCTACAACGTGTGCCTGGTTTGCAAGCACACACTGTAGACCATTCAGTTGAAGTATTTCTTTCTAACTAGTGCGATTTCTGCTCTGCTGAAGAGTCACAGGACTGTCTGTGGACTGGGATCTCCGTCTGTAAGAATGAAAGCTGACGTCCATGCAAGGGGAGGGAAGGGGGATCTTTGTGAGCTGATATCTCTCAAACCATAATGGTTTGAGAGATTAGAACACTGTGCAATTCATTTTTCTCTGTCGTGCAATACAGGTTACTGGTAACTTTGGGTAGGCGATCAGCTTCTTTAATAGGCAGGAACAATTCTGAGAAGTGACTTCTGGGTGGAGCCTACCTCCTCCCCTTAGCTTTGCAGCTAGCCAATCCCCAACAAGTAAGATTTGTTCCTTGGTCTAGACACAAGCAAGAGAACAGTTCTGCTATAGTTTTAGATTTTTTATTATTTTTCTGTTAGATATGGAATACCACCATTAGGCGGATTACCGTCACTGACAGTTCCCATCACCCAAATGTGGATAGCTCCGTTTACCAGGTGCTTTTGTGGACCTAAGCCCTGGGGGGAAAATCTTGGTTGCAAGTTTTCCCCAGGAGTTGTCCACAGATGTTTCTTCTTGATATATGGTAATCTGAAGACAGAAGATCTGCTGATAAAGGTTAGCACCCTTTGAGTGCTGAGGTCCACATGTCCCATGCTTCCCCTCTGCACAGGGGTCTCATTTGGAGTTCATATTACATACTCATGCACTCATTGGGTTTATTTCTGTATGTCTGTGAGGTGTTTGGAGCAAGTTTCTGTGGTAACTTAACCCTTTTGTTGCTGGTTAGCACAATTTGAGGGGACTTTGGACACTTTCCCTACTGGGACCAGTGTTTATTGGGTCTACTGTTTTATTCTAGTGGGCTTTTGAGTTGTTTTACTTTTTGGTATTCACCTTGTTAACTTTATGCGCGCGTTTACCGCATAGGTGCCATTGCTCCATTCACTTTTACGGGACTTTACAGTTTGGGACATATCTCTGCAACCGCTCCATGTAGCGAGGTCAGAGATGGCTCATGTTGTGGGTTTTCCCTTGCTCTGTCATCTGGTCAACGTTCTGGGGATGTTGAGGGCTTTAGGGGGCTTCTGGTACTGTTGGGGTACTCTGTCAGTGAAACTACGTTTCCCATGAGCGCCCGCTTTGCATGCTTGTTTCTGATTGGCTCCCGTTGCAGCAGCCATTTTGTGTATTCGCAGATCGAGTATCCTATGCAGGGCTTGGACTCTCCTTCTCTCTTCCGCAGAGATAAAGAGAGACCGTTTTGCTCGTTGCTCCTCATGTCATTCAGGGTTACCTAGAGAATACTCAGGTCATGTTTGCTTAGCATGCGCTGCTGTCCCTGAATCCCCTGCAGGGGCCTCCAGCCATGCACTAGAGCCAGTATGGATGCAAGAGTTTAAGGCTGCTACCAGGGACCTCCGGTCCACCTTACAACTCCTTCCATCGACTTTACAGGGGGTCTTCCACTTGTGGCCGACCCCCGCCCCTATCAGATCTTCCCTGCCTAAACCGCCGGGTGTACCTGATGTGTCTGTTGGTGGACTCTGGTGATGACTATTCAGCTGTTAATTGGAGACCTCTTTGAGGCAGACTCCATTCCCTTGACTGAGGGCCTGATCAGGGCTGTCTTGTCCACCCTGAACATACCCTTGGTGTGTCTTCTGACCCCTCTGATGTTTTTCAAGAGCCTGTTAGGCTCCATGCTTGCTTTCCACCTAACCCCACTCTTGACCGCTTGGTGTCAGGGGAGTGGAAATTTCTAGACAAGAAACCATCTGTGTCTAGGACGTTTGCCAAACTTCACCCGTTTTCTGAAACTGCCTTCACTTAGTGGGTTCATCCCCCCCCCAAAGTGGATGCCCCAGTTTCCAGGCTTTGTAAGTACATTGCCTTGCCAGTGGCTAATGCCTCTTCTCTCAAGACTGGACTGATAAGAAGCTTGAGACTTCTCTCAAAGCTATTTTTGCAATGGTGGGCTCTTCCCTTCGTCCTACCTTTGCTGCTGCATGAGTAAATAGGGCTGTGGCTGTTTGGACTGAACAGCTCAATTCTGCTGTCCGTCAGGGAGCCCCTACTTCTGACATGTTGCGACTTCTCACTAACATTGCTGAGGCTCGGCATTATGACTCTGCTGCCCTGCTTGACGCTGTGCGTATGGTAGCCAGGGCTTCTACTATGTCTATGGTAGCCATAAGGGCTCTTTGGCTCAAGATCTGGTCTGCTGACACGGCCTCCAAGAAGGCTCTCCTGTCTCTGCCTTTTCAGGGATCCTCCCTGTTTGGGCCTGAGCTCAAGGATCTCATCAACAAGGCCACTGGAGGGAAGAGTACTCACCTGCCAGTGGTCTTGAGGAAGAAGGCGCCCGTCAAAAGGAATCTGCTTTTTCGTCCCTTTCAGGCAGACTCGCACCAGGAAACCCAGACGGTCCTTCAGGCTCCTTATCCAAGCCTAAGCAGCAGTGGACATCCAAGTCCTCCATGAAGCCCAAGGCTTCCAAACCTCCTTCTGCATGACTCACAGAACCCGGGTCCCCACCCGCAGGTAGGTGGCCACCTACGCCACTACCTCTCAGCTTGGCAGGCCTCTGTGGTGGACCCATGGGTGTTACAGGTGGTGACCTCTGCATACAGGATTCCCTTCACCTCCCTTCCTCCTCCAAGGACCTTTGTTTCTCGTTCTCACTTGGGAGAAGAAAAGAGACTCCTTTTCAAAGAAGCTATACAGGCCCTTCTGGACAAGGAGGTCCTCGAGCTAGTTCCCCCTCAGGAGAGGGGCTTGGGATTCTATCAAACCTCTTTGTGGTTTCCAAAAAGAATGGGGGCTGTCGTCCCATCTTGGATCTGAAGGATCTCACCTCCTTTGTGGTCAGGTCCCAGGACCGCCAGGAGTCTCTGCACACAGTGGTAGCAGCCATGTCTCCTGGGGAATTTCTGGCCTCTTCAAGATGCCAATCTGCACATCACCATTCATCCAGAGAGTCGGCAGTATCTCCGCTTTGCTTGCGACCCGGGGCATTTCCAGTTCTCTGCCTTCCCCTTTGGCCTGACCACAGCTCCTCAAGTCTTCAACAGAGTCCTACATCAGAACAGCATCAGAGTGACTCCATATATGAACAACCTCCTCCTGAAGGCCTCATCTCCGGATCTCCTTCACCAGCAGGTTCAGGACTGCATTCATGCTCTCTCCCATCACGGGTGGATCATCAGCTTGGACAAGTCAGACCTTGTTCCTTCTCAGAAGATGGTCTTTCTGGGCCTCATCTTCGACACTCAGAGGGGGATGGTGTTTCTGACAGAGGAAGTGGCTCACCAGATAGTACTGAAGGTCCAAGCTATCCTGTCTCAGGATCCGGTCCTAGCCAAGAAGTTGTCCTCCTTGGTGGGGAAGTTCATTTCCACCATAGAAGCAGTTCTTTTTGCCATGGCTCACACCATGGCCTGCAAGGGCCATCCAGATCTACTGGAAAGATCCCTGTCTCTCCCTCTTCAAGTGGAGCAGAGTCTCCCATGGTGGCTCAACCTGAACAATCTTCTGAAAGGCAGACCCTTTCTGGTCACCTTTTGGACCACGGTGACGACGGATGCCAGCCTCACCAAATGGGGAGCGGTGCTGGGGCACTTGAGTGTTCAGGGCCAGTGGTCTCCGGAAGAATCGCTCCTTCCCATCAATGTCTTGGAGCTTTGGGAGATATATGATGCCCTACATCACTGGACACGACCACTGCAGGATTGCCCAGTAAAGATGCAGTCAGACAATGCCACATCGGTAGCCTACATCAACAAGCAGGGGAGGTCAAGGCTATTTTATCATGGGCAGAGGATCATGTCCCTGCTATTTCCACAGTTCATATTCCTGGCATAGACAACATTCTGGCAGACTTCTTCAGTCGACACACAGTGGACAGCGGGGAGTGGGAGCTGCATCCAGAGGTGTTCAACCTCATCATCCAGCAGTGGGGTCTACCATGCATCGATAGCAACCAGACACAACAGGAAGGTTTCAACCTTCTGCTGTCCCTGGTCAAATCCCCTGGCTCTGGCAGTGGATGCCTTATGGATCCCGTGGACGTTTCCTCTGGCTTACATCTTCCCTCCTGTTCCTCTGTTGAACACAGTTCTTCGGAAGCTGTGACTGGAGCACTGCCCAGTCATTCTGATTGCTCCGTACTGGCCCCGACAAGCTTAGTTTCCGGAGCTTCTGGATCTCTCTGTGGCGGAACTGCTTCCACTTCCTCCCCATCCAGATCTCCTTCTACAGGGCTACCTCTGGAAAGAAGACATTCATCGTCTGGCTTTGACAGCTTGGGTATTGAATCCTCCAATTTTGAAGAGAGGATTTTCTTCTGGGGTGGCGGCTACTATGCTTATTGCCCACAAGCCTGTTTCATCTAAAACCTACCATCGGGTTTGATCTACCTTCCTGGCTTGGTGTGCTGACAGAGACCTGTCTCAGGATTTTGACCTTCCTACAGTTCTTTCCTTCCTTCAGGAAGGTGTGGATAAGAGTCTCAGTCTGAGTTCTCTCAAGGTTCAGACTTCTGCACTCTGTCCTTTTCCAGAGGTGTCTTGCTATCATTCCTGATGTCAAGGTTTTCTTCCAGGGTGTTGCTCACACCCATCCGGTGTTGAAGTCCCCTGCTCCTCAGTGGGATCTTTACATGGTTTTGGGAGTACTCCAGCGTTCTCCCTTTGAGTCTTTGGCTACCATTCCTCTACATCTGCTGACGTGGAAGTTGGCCTTTCTCCTGGCGATTGTTTCTATTCACCGAGTTGCTTCCAAGGTAACCATTGCTTCTTGGATCAAGTCCACGATTCGTAAGGCTTACGAACTACGGAAGAAGCCTGTTCCCTTCAGGGTCATGTTTCATTCTACGAGGTCTATTGGGGCTTCTTGGGCCTACAAGAACCAGGCCTCGGCTGATCAGTTGTGCAAGGCGGGCACTTGGTCATCTGTGCACACCTTTTCTAAACACTATTGTGTGGATGTGCTGGCATCGGCTGATGCCAGTTTGGGGAGGAAGATCCTGGAGGCAGCCTTGCCTCTCTAGGATCTCCTTAGTCTCTCAGTACTCTTTCACTTTTGAGCCCTGTTGGCTGTAGTTCAGTGTGCTGTGTAACAGTTCATGGGGTTTGTTTTTACCCCTGTTCAGTGTCCGTTGGCACGTTACGGATAGTGTTGAGCTATTCATGATGTATAGGTTCATTGGTGCTCTGGTGACTTTGGGGGCCTGTGCCTGGTCCTTGCCTTTCTTACCGCCCTGGGGAACTTAATGGTTGGACATCCCAAAGTTACCAGTAACCTGTATTGGATGACAGAGAAAATATGACTTTAGTCTTACCTGTTAAGTCCTTTTCCATACTGGTTACTGGTCTCCCACCCTGTCAAGGGACCATGCTTGGTGCTCCTGCATCAGAACATGGGGGTCCTTTCGGGTTCATGCTCACAGGAGTCTTCCTTTGCCTTCTTACTACCTAGTCAGTAGTTAGTTTGCAAATCTTACTGGTTGGGGATTGGCTAGCTGCAAGCTAAGGAAAGGAGGTAGGCTCCACCCAGCAGTCACTTCTCAGAATTGTTCCTGCCTATTAAAGGGGCTGATCGCCTACCCAAAGTTACCAGTAACCTGTATGGACTAAGAGAAAAGGATTAAACAGGTAAGACTAAAATCCTATTTTACTCACTCACGCGCTCCCTTTATACATGCTATGCAAAGATCAGGGAGACAGGACTCCAATAACTTCATTGCTGGCTAATATATCACTGGCTTCCAAAACCCTCAGCTGGCTCTGAAATAATTTTTAGTTTCTTATATTTTCTTCATTTCTAGCAAAGATTAAAATATGGCTCACTTACAAGAAGGGTTCTCCTGAATGTGAGCTCATCAATGTGACCTCCCATTAGTTTTCAATCCTTTACCAAATGGCTCTCCAGCTCCCTCCAACTTATTCTCAGTATTATGCTGGCAATTTGCATGCGTACCAGTGCCTCTACCTCATGTATTTGCCTTGATCCATTAAAGTAACTGTTCTTCGTTAGTGTGGGTGTGGTGAATCTCAGCCTGACTGTTTTCCCTTCCCCTCTCTCCCTCATAGATTTAAACGGAGCATGCAGTAATTCCAGCATCCCAACATCCACATCAGAAATGCCAGATTATTTATTGTAAGTCCATTGTTTTTGTGGCTTTCTTTTTTGGGGGGAGGTTCCAAACTTCAAAGCACTAAAATTCGTGCAATCTCTACTAGGAAATATGCAGCAATCTCATCTCAGGAGCAGCGTCAAATTTATAAGAATGATTTCAATGCAGAATACAGCGAATATAGAGACTTGCATGCGAGGATAGAAAGGATAACACGAAGGTTTACACAGCTTGACTCTCAGCTCAAGCAGCTTTGCCAGGGCACAGAAGAATACAAGGTATGTAGAAGGCACTGTATAAACTTATACTCTGGGTGTAAAGTTGGAAGTACAAAAGTGTAATATGTTGTCTGTTTTGTCCGTTCACCCAGCAGACTGAATTTGGTTTTCTCCCAATCCACCTTAGTCTCCTGCCCCGTGTGAAATGCCTTTTAGGTTGAGTGATGCCACGTTCAATAATAATTCTGTTTTCCCAATGACCCTTGGTTATCATATATGATATAGATATATGGTAATGTATGAAAACTTTATTTTTTTTATTTTGCAGACTATTCATGATCAGATCTTACAGGAGTATCGCAAAATTAAAAAAGTAAGTCATTGCGCTTACAAACTAGAGATGTTTTCTATGTTGTATCTTAAGTGGCCCATGAAGTAGCTGTAATATTTCCACAGATCACTTTGAATATTGATGAAATCTTTATCTAGGCGTGCTCATAATAAGCAATTTAGTAACAGAGCAATAATCAAATCATATAATCTGGATGAAGCGGTTATTTATGTAGCTATCTGGCATTTTAGATGATTGTGTTTTTTCTAATTACAAAAGCTCATAATTTCACTGTGTGTATACATTGCAAGTGCTGTAGTTTAATCTTTTTGAATTTCAGAAATATCCAGTAATCTTTAGTTGTTGATCACTGAGGTATAGAGTACCTTTCAGTAATCTGAGGACATGCTTCCACTTACTGAATCGATACATTTAACAATGGGACCGCAGGTTATTATCCATCCGGGATTCACTGGTATACCAGGGTGACCAGTCATTAGATTAGTGAGGTATAGTTTTACATTAGACAGGGGCCTAGATCCACTAACTGTTGAAGATGTTCTGTCGTAGGCACCTCCGCAGTAGTCATAAAGTATCTACGACATCACTTCACCAGAACGCTTACAAAAAATACCCACAACGACATGAATCCGACATGCCTTCACCATGTCTACGAATTCGTATTCTTATAATTGACAATTGCTAATTTCCATATGGAATTGAAGCATAATCAGATACATTCGTATGCAAGGGGGTATGTTCATGTATAATGGGACACTTTGACTCATTCAGTAAACTCCGATAGCAGCCTCTGCTGTCGGAGTTCACAGTCCACTTCATCTGTTTCAGGCTGTAGTAGCTGGGATCTCCCCTGTACTTTCCTATGGAGTAACAGCAGAGACTGCTACAAAAGTCTGAACAGCATTCTCTGTGCTTCCCTACCTAGCCAGTAGGGGAATACAGAGAAGGCTTTCAGCACCATGGACCGCATTGAATGCCATAGGGATGTGCATTGCTCACCCTTGTGCCATTAAAGGGTTAAGAGCCAGCTACAGTTTGTCCACTTTAGGTAGACAAAGCATTAGGTATGTGTTTTTGAATGTGAATTGTAGGGCTTGCTAAGAATAAAAGCAAGTAATTGCTCTAATATTGTAACTCTAGTTCACAGAGACTGCCATGTCCTATTTTTTCCTCAGGTAGTACACTCATTGCAATTGTCACTGGTTAGGAGATTCCACAAGCAAACAGAGTTAGAATGGTCATGTCAGGAAGAATAAAAGAGGAAAGATAACGTCAGTGCTGTAAATCAAATTGCACCAGCAGATTAAATTAATGAAAACCGTATATAGTTAGTTCAGCCAGAGATTAGATCTGTCTCTCTCAGAATCCAAAACCAAATATCAATATTATACCCTGGCGCTCCAATCTATATACCAATAAAGTGTTACTTAATAACATGCATGACTCAACATGAGCAGATAGTATGCTCTGCAACCCAATTTCATATATCTGCCCCACTGTGCAATTCATTTGATATGCTGCCTTTGCATTATTTTGTTCTACGTACTTTATTTTGCATTGTGTATCAGTAAATTTTACATTCCATGGCATTTTCCATTCATCTAACTCTAGTCCCCAAGGAATGTAATTCTTTTTACAGACATTCATGTTATGTGCAAAAAGGCACAGCTTCCCTTAAAGACCACAGTTAATTTTCACTAATAGGGATGGGTGAAAAGACAAATTTTGTTCCTGTGGGAAATTTCACCAATAGAAAAGCCACTTTTCCCTAGTTTTCATGTCTTCCGGAGAAATGTAACCTTTTTAGCTGATGATTCTTATATGGAGCGGGATTTTCTGTCATCATAGAATCAAAATCTTGATCTTTCCCCATTACTGAACAGAGAGGAGATACCTCCTTCTCCCCACTTCCTCCCTCTCCCCGTTTGCTCCGATACCTCCCTCTCCCCACTTCCTCCAATACCTCCCTCTCCCCTCGGAGATCATCGATCCCCTGCATGGAGTCGCACACTGAACAATGTCAATGCAGAGGAGAAGTGGTATCAAAAGAGAGCTCTGCTTGTGTGTGAAAATATGGTATATAATGTGTGTGGCGCAAATAAAATACTTAGAGGGAAAACTCTGTTGAACAAAGATATAGTCAAAAAGGTCAAAATTGCTCTGGTCCTTAACTGCAAACCACCCAAAATTTTCTGGTCTTTAAGGGGTTAAATTCTTTATTTAAATACTAGTTGAAGAGCCTGTTACGCGGACCACAGTGCCACTGCCAGGCAGTCACGGGGCAGCCATGCATAGTAGAGACTGCCCACGCCGCGGCTGATACAGAGCTTGATGCTCCAAAGGAGCGTCCAGCTCTGTATGAGTTGCGGCATGGGCAGTCTCTACTGTGCATGACTGCAGCACTCGCAGCAGTCCGTACTGCGCATGACTTTGTCGTTACACACGTTTTAGCAAATTATTATATAGGATTGAAAATTGTTTTTTTTTTTTTTCCTTACAGACAAACCCAAAGTACAGTGAAGAAAAAAACCGATGTGAATATCTCCACAACAAACTGGCCCACATAAAAAAACTTATTGCACAGTACGACCAACAGCAGTTTCAGCCTTGGCATTAAAGCTTCAAAACCAGGTGGAAGAATTCATGCATCTGGAGTCACAATTGTCTTTCTCCCTTCCGTTCTTCTACTGAATTTAAAAAAACAAAAAAACTTTCTCCAAATACAAAGCACCAATAACAGTACTTGTTACAAGAAGGAGCACTGACAGCCCATCCTGTGGCTGAAATCTCTAACTTGCCAAACTAAGTAGTGGAATCTGCACTTGGTTTGGGTTTTTTTTTTTTGCAAAGTTCCTCCTTTTTTTTTTTTTTTTTTTTTCCTTAACATTGGATTAAATGTTGATTTAAAAACAATCCTTTTTGGACATCTACCTGAACTTTGAGAGAGAAAACATTTTGTTGATATGATGCCAAAAGAATAGAATTTTATTTTATGGATTATTGCTGGAAACCAATAATAAAATTATTAATGCATTTAAAAATTGCAAGGCACTGTCATGTTTGTTCAAGGTTTTGTAAAGAACATATATTTTCTAAGACACCTTCTACCTTCCAAAACAAAAATTTTTTTTTTTTTTTTTTTTAGCGGTATGAAAGTGGTACACTCAAAAATATCCTGCCATTTAAAAAATCTAATACATTGGAGTAGAAACTAGATTACAGTTTTAGGCCTATAATGAAAACCACTCTATACATATTATCTTTTCATAGAACTGCACTGTTACATAGTATGTCTTCCAGTGTTCTTTCAGTTTCAAAAATTGCTCCTTAAAATTTTCGTGCAGCAGCAGTACTTCTACAAAATCCATGTTTCCTGTTTTGAAATCGCTATAAAAATTGTCCATCAGTGTCTCTAGATGGAACTTCCAAAAAAATCGAAGATACAAAAAGGAAGTAAGACTTGGTGAGAGAAACAAAATGGAGGGATTGAGAGGAAAAATTATAAAGGAGCTTAGAGAAATGTCCATTTAGTGTTAGAAAGTCGCTCTAAAGCGAAATGTTTATAATTTGTTATAATAGTAACCTTTTGCAGGGGTGCATTATCCTTGTTGACAAAGTTTCCACACAAGCTGCCTTATTCTAATTTACAGAGTGGGGGTGGTCAAGGCAGACCTCCAAGCAATATGATGCATTGTTTTATAATCAAAAATAGAAATTATTTTACAGATTTTGAAAAGGAAGTTTTGCACACTGAAAATGTTTTACATTATTTTGTTATCAATGATGTCTTCCACAGGGATTAGAACATCCTTTTTACAACAGCTCTTGTGACAACTTAATCAAAATCTCTGTTTCCTCTGTGTCCTTTCCACGGCAAGTGTGGGGTATTGTGTCTGCTGCTCAGCTGGTAGGACCAATGAAAAATCTTTAAAAAACAGCCTGAACACCCCCACTTTAGTTAATTTTGGTTCTCCCAGCTGGAGGATGGAGGTGTTTTACCTCCAGTCTCCCATGATACAGAAACACAATGGATTTTTTCTTGCCGGCATGTATCCTACCAACAGATGTAGGGTGCATATTGGCAGCATTCAGACATCCTTTGGAAAGGGTCGCATGGCACGCTGTGTGGAGGTTTGGGGCATATACTGAGCTGGTGCTCAGAGTTCCCATTCAGGAACCAGAAAGGATTCAGCAGGAAGCGCATGGTGTGCAGACAGGAAGTTTGGGTGTGTGCGTTCCACTGGTGGAAAGCATAGACCGGAATGAGGATCCCCTCATAAGGACACTGGCACCAGGCTGCAGGCAGAACTTGTAGTTGCATTTATTTAATTAAAAAAAAAAAAAAAAAAAACTGCTCAGTCTGACAAAACTTAGACAATTGCCCCCACCTGACACCTCCAAATTATGCCTGGATTGCAATAAGAAAATAGCCAGCACTGAGGTACCCTCACAGTTTAAAGTTTTATTTAGGTTGGCTGAAGGTCTCCATGCAAGAGACCTTCACATGTAGGAATCCGCAAAATATAGACCCAGGGTCACTAACCCAGAAGAAGGTACTTCACAGCGTCCAGATGACGACGATGATGGGAGTATGATGGAGACTGAATCTGCTTTCGCTTCTGCGGAAGTAGGTGAACTCGTGGAAGAATCTGGCAGTCTCGGTTTGGACGAATGTAACGTTTTAATTAAAGCCATGAGAAAATCCCTGGGATTAACTGAAATACAAAAGGATTTAAATATGGACACTGCTTTCCTCGGCCAAAAGAAACAGGCTCCTGTGTTTAATATACATAGCTCAATTCAAGACTCCATTAAAACCGGATGTAACCAGGTGGGCATAAAGTCAGCCATCTCCAGAAGAATCTTGAAGTTATATCCATTCTCTGAGGAAGAAATTACAGATTTTGTACTCTACTCCTTTTGTAGACGCAGCAGTAGCCCAAATTTCTCCACTAACAACTATCCTTCTAGAAGATGAGGACTACCTTGAGAGACCCATTGAATAAAGTGTTGTGATAGTGTGTTAAAGAAGCAATTTACCACAGTAGGCCATAACATGAAAGCAGCCACTTCCATGGCTTATGTTTTTAGAACCCAAAGAATCTGGTTAACTGGGCTTGAGGATAAAATTGAGTCCTCCGTTTCCAGGTCAAGATTACTCAAGGATGCATCTTCAATCAAGGATCTTCAGAAAAGGAAACCAGCTGCAGGACAGAAACTGGGAAATTCTGACCACAGATGCCAGCAGCACAAGCTGGGGAGGAGTGTGGAGGAATCTTTCTGTTCTGGGTCTTTGGATGCTGAAGGAAAAAAAGTTGCTCATACACCTTCTAGAAATGAAAGCTGTATGAGACCGTCTCTTCAGACTAAAGCAACATCTGAAGGGGAAAGCTGTCCTTATCAGATCAGACAATATAGCCACGGTCGGGTACCTCCTCAATCAGGGAGGTACAAAAAGTCCCAGTCTAAGCAAGCTCTCCATCAGGATACTACTTTGGGCAAAAAAAAAAAAAAACATCTGACAGCCCGAGCCTCCTCACACATATCAGGAAAAGCAAACCAACAGTCAGATCTCCTGAGCAGATCAATTTTGGACCCAGGGGAAGGGTCCCTAAAGACAGAAGCCTTCACAAACCTTGTGAACCAATGGGGCCAACCAGTGATAGACCTGATGGCCTCAGAATCAAACACAAATGCCCAAGATTTCTTTCATGATGCAGAACAAGCAAAGCAATGTGGCAGGATGCTCTGAGATGGACATGGCATTATCATTTGGCATCTGTTTCCTCCCATCCCCATACTGATGGAAGTCATCAGGAAAGTGAGGAAAGACAAAGCTCAAGTTATTCTAATCGCACCCTACTGGTCAAGTACAGGTTTTGGATTTTTAGGCAGAGGGTTTACTGCATTTAAGAAAGTAGCTAGGGAGCTACGAAACGTTATGCAGAGCCAATTAGTTTGGTTTTAAACTTTTGTTCAATATTGCATTACTCGGCAGAGCATTTTTATCTGTGTAATTTATCTTTTGCATTACAGCACAGCTTCTGGACTCCAACATACGAGGATACCTGAGCAGAGACAGGTTTATATTCTCTACCAGCACTTTATTTGTGGGTATAAGCCCCCAAGTAACAACTTTTCTTGTGAGTATAATTATTAATATTTCTTCGTCGTCCAATACAGGTTACTGGTAACTTTGGATACGCAATCCGCCCCTCTAACTAGGCAGGAAGAATTCTAATGTGAATGCAGGGGGTGGAGCCTACCTTCCCTCCTTGGCTGCAACTAGCAAATCAGCTCCAGTAAGATTTGTTCCTTGTTGAAGATGTAGGCAAGAGAACAGTTCTGCTATAGTTTTAGCTAATTTTTTATTTTTCAGTTAGATATGGAATACCACCATTAGACAGATTACCATAACTGACAATGCCCTTAGATGTGGCTAGCTCAGGTGCTTTTTGTGGACATTAAGCCCTGGGGGGAAAATCTTGGGTTCAAGTTTTCCTCCGGAGTTGCCCACTGAGGCTTCTTCTTAATACATGGTAATCTGAAGACAGAAGATCTGCAGAAAAGGTGAGCAACCCTTTGAGTGCTGAAGGGTCCACATGTCCCACAGTACCACTCCGCACAGGGGTTTTCCTTTGGAGGTCCTATTGCACACACCTGCACTCATTGGGTTTATTTGGATGTCTGTTGGGTGTTTTGAAGCAAGTTTCTGTGGTAACTTAACCCTTTAGCTGCTGGTTTTACATCTTTTGGGGGTTTATTAGCACTTTCCCTAATGGGTTCAGTGTTTTTTGGGTCTGCTCACATGCTCTAGTGATATTTCATGTAATTTTAATTCACAGTTTCAACTTTGCAAAATTTGTTAAAGGCGCGCTTTACCACATAGACACCATTGCTCCATTCACTTCTATGGGACTGTACGTAGCAACGTCAGAGATGGCTCATTTTAATTGTCTGACCTTACTCTGTCATACGGTTAACATTTTGTGTGTGGTGGGGGGCTTGGGGCTTTGGACACTGTTGGGGTACTTTTTCTGGGAAAACTACATTTCTCATGCTCCCGCCACTGCAGCCATTTTGTGCCTTTTCCTGAACTAGCATCCTATGCAGGGCTTGGACTTTCCTTCTCTTTTCTGCAGATTAACCCTTTGCCTGCCAGTTAAGTGCATTTCAGCGATTTTCTTGCGTGAAATTTTAATCTTACACACTGTATTTGGGTGATTCCTTATACTCTAAAGTTTTTGACACTCTGAGCTTGGGGCTAGGCCTAAGACTAAGGACGCTGGGGTCTCTGTGTCCCCTATTGCGTATTGCTCCTCATATCATTCAGGGTTACCTAGAGAATTCTCAGGTCATTTATGCCCATCATGTTCTGATGCCCCTGAGTTTCCCCCAGGGACCTCCAACCATGCATTAGAGCCAGTTTGGGTGCAAGAGTTCAAGGCTGCTACTAGAGACCTTCTGTCTTCATTGCAACTCTTTCCATTCCAGTTATAGGGGGTCTTCCACTCCTGGCAGCCCCCCTCTTCCGTCAGATCTTCCCTGCCGAAACCGCAGGGAGTACCTGACATATCAAATTCCTCTGAGGAGGAACTGTTGGTGGATTCGGATGTTGAGGAATGTTCTGTTGTGGGCTCCTCTGTTCTTTGGGGACCCCTTTGAGGCTGATCCTGATCCCTCAGCTGAGGGCTTGATCAGAGCCGTCTTAAGTACCCTAAACATTCCCTTAGATCAGGAGGTTTCTTCAGATCCCTCTGATGTATTTCAGGAGCCTAAGAGGCCCTATACTTGCTTCCCACCTAACCCCACTCTTGACCGCCTTGTGTCTGAGTGGAAGTCTCCGGACAGGAAACCTTCTGTTTCCAAGAAATTTGCCAAGCTTTACCCCTTCTCTGAGGCGACGCTTGCTTAGTGGGTTCATCCCCCCAAAGTGGATGCTCCTGTCTCCAGGCTAAGTCCACTCCCTTGCCAGTTGTGGATGCGTTCGCTCTGAAAGACTGGACTGACAAGAAACTTGAGGTCTCCCTCAAGTCCATTTTTGCCACTGCTGGTACTGCCATGCGTCCAGCATTTGCTGTGGTATGGGTGAACCGGGCCATTTCAGTCTGGACTGAACAGCTTTCCCTGGCTGTCCGTCAGGGTGCTCCTACTTCGGATATGTTGCGGCGTCTTGCAAACATTTGAGGGCCAGCACTATGTTTCTGCTGCCTTATTTGATGCTATCCATTTGGTGGCAAGGGTTTCCACCATGTCTGTGGTTTCCAGACAAGCTCTTTGCCTCAAGATGTGGTCTGCTGACACTGCTTCCAAGAAAGCTTTGCTCTCATTGCCTTTTCAAGGCACCTCTTTGTTTGGGCCAGATCTTAAGGATCTGATTAGTGAGGCCACAGGGGGCAAGAGTACCCTTCTGCCTATGGTCCCCAGGAAGAAGACGCCTCTCAAGCATAATCTGCTTTTTCGTTCCTTCCAGACTGAGACGCGTCCGGCGAACCAGGCGGTTCCCTCACCTCCGCTTTCCTCTTCAAAGACTTATCACCAGGAGTCCCTAAGGACGGGGGAATTCCTTACCTCTCTGGATCTTCAGGACGCGTATCTACACATCACCATTCATCCAGAGAGCTGGCAGTATCTCAGATTTGCCTGTGACAAACCAAGGGCACTTTCAGTTTTCAGCTCTTTCCTTTGGTCTGACTGCAGCTCCTCAAGTCTTCAACCGTGTCCTGGGAGCTTTAGTTTCCATCCTCCATCGGGATGGCATCAGAGTTACTCCATACATGGACGACCTGCCTCTGAAAGCCCCCTCTGTAGAACTTCTTAATCAGCAGGTTCAGGACTGCATTCATGCTCTCACCCATTACAGGTGGATCATTAACATGGATGAGTCAGATCTTGTCCCATCCTAGCATCTGGTCTTCCTGGGCCTTCTCTTCGACACTCAGAAGAGCATGGTGTTTCTCACGGACAAGGTGGCTTACCAGATCGCCCACAGGGTTTCTGCTGTTCTGGCTCACATTCAGTTCCAGCCAAGAAGCTGTCCTCTCTAGTGGGGAAAATTCATTTCCACCATAAAAACCGGTCCCATTTGCCATGGCTCACACTAAGGATCTCCAGAGGTTTGTGATCCAGGTGTGCAAGGGTCAGCCGGACCTTCTGAAGATGTCAGTATCCCTCCCCCTTCATGTGGAAATGAGTTTGTTGTGATGGCTCGACCTATCCAATCTGCTGAAGGGCAATTCCTTACTGGTATCTTTCTGGACCACGGTGACAATGGATGCCAGCCTCTCAGGCTGGTGAGAGGTCCTGGGTCGCCTGAGTGCTCAGGGTCGGTGGTCTCCGGAGGAATCTCTCCTTCTCATAAACGTGTTGGCGCTTCGGGTGATATTTCATGCCCTTCACCATTGGACACCCCAGCTGGAAGAATACCCAGTCTGGGTCCAGTCCAACAATGCCACGGCCATGGCTTACATCAGCAAGCATGGCAGAACAAGAAGTCTCACCACTTGGTTAGAGGTCAAGGCTATTTTGTCCTGGGCAGAAGACCATGTTCCTGCAATATCCGTAGTGCATATTCCTGGCGTAGACAACGTCATGGCAGACTTCCTCAGTTGACAAAAGGTAGACAGAGTAGAGTGGGAACTGCACCCAGAGGTGTTCACCCTCATCGTTCAGAAGTGGGGTCTTTCTTGCATCGACCTGATATCGACAAGACACAAACGGAAGGTTCTGAAGTTCTGCTCTCGTTGGAGGGATCCTCTAGCTCTAGTGGTGGATGCCATGTCCATTCCTTGGTTATTTCCACTGGCTTACATCTTTCCTTCCCTAACCATATTGCACAGGGTGTTATGGAAATTGAGACCGGAGCGCTGTCCAGTCATTTTGATTGCCTGGTTTCCGGAGCTTCTGGATCTGTCAGTGGCGGAGCCATTCCGGCTCCCTTGCCGCCCGGATCATCTTCTACAGGTTTACCTGTGGAAGGAGGATATTCATCATCTAGCTTTGATAGCTTGGAAATTGAATCCTCAATATTGAAGAAGAGAGGTTTTTCTTCTGGTGTGGTGGCTACTATGCTCAGTGCCCGCAAACCTGTTTCTTCTAAGGCCTACCATTGTGTCTGGTCGACTTTTCTATCTTGACGTGCTGATAGGGACCTTTCTCAGGAATTTGATCTGCCTACGGTCCTGGCTTTCTTGCAGGACAGTGTGGATAAGGGCCTCAGTTTGAGCTGCCTTAAGGTTCATACTTCTGCTCTCTGTTTTCTTTCAGAGGTGTATTGCTATTCTTCCTTATGTCAAGGTTTTCTTCCAGGGTGTTGCTCATACTCGTCCTGCTTTTAAGACTCCCACTCTTCACTGGGATCTTAACTTGGTTTTCAGTATCCTTCAGCACCCTCCCTTTGAGTCCTTTGTTACTATTCCTCTACACTTGCTGACATGGAAAATGGCCTTTCTCCTGACGATCGTGTCTGTTCACTGTGTCACGGAGTTACATGCTCTGTCTTGTATACCACCCATTTTGGTGTTTCATAAAGACAAGGCAGTGCTTCGTACTTCGCAGGAGATTGTGGTGCCTTCTTTCTGCCCTGACCCTACCTCTGACAAGGAGAGGTATCTCCACTTGTTAGATGTCCACTAGACAGTCTGACGCTACTCATCATTCCTGAGGGCCCCAGGGCAGGGGGACCTGCATCCAAAGTGACTATTGCATCTTGGATCAAGTCCACTATTCGTAAAACCTTATGAGTTAAGGAAGAAGCCTGTTCCCTTTCGGGTCATGGCTCATTCTACTAGATCTATTGGGGCTTCTTGGGCTTACAAGAATCAGGCCTCCGCTGATCAGTTTTGCAAGGCTGCCACTTGGCCATGTGTACACACCTTTTCAAAGCACTACCGTGTTGTGCTGGCATCGGCTAACGCCAGTTTTGCCAGGAAGATCCTGGTGGCAGTCTTGCCTGTCTAGGTTCTGCTTCGGTTCTTGGGTTTTCCTTCATTTTTTAGCCCTGTTGGCTCTAGTTCACTGTGCTGTGTAACAGTTCTTGGGGTGTTACCCCTGTTCAGTGTCTGTTGACACTTCATTTGTTTGGGCTATCTCTGATCTGATGGTTCGTATCTGCTCTGGTGACTTTGGGGGCCTTGCACCTGCTCCTTGCCGCCTTTCTTCCCATCTCTGGGAAACTCCGTGGTTGGACATCCCAGAGTTACGAGTAACCTGTATTGGACAACAGAGAAAAGAGGATTTTAGTCTTGCCTGTTAGATCCTTTTCTCTTAGTCCATACAGGTTACTGGTCGCCCACCCTGTCACGGGACCATGCTTAGCGCTCCTGTGGCAGACCTTGGGGGTCCTTCGGGGTCATGCTCACAGGAGTCGTCTTTCCCTTCTGCTATCTAGTGAATAGTTAGTGTCTCAAATCTTACTGGAGCTGATTGGCTAGCTGCACCCCCTGCATTCACTTCTAGAATTGTTCCTGCCTTGTTAAAGGGGAGGATCGTCTACCCAAAGTTACCAGTAACCTGTATGGATTAAGAGAAAAGGAATTAACAGGTAAGACTATAATCTTCTTCTTTTTTTGCAGACTATTTTTCCTTCTCCGTGGATTATTAGAGCTATGGGGGGGGGGGGCAAACAGCCTTCTGAAGCCATACACTGTGTTTCTAAAGAAGACCTTTTAATTATACTTGCCAATACTCTGGAAGCTAATGTGTATCTTTCTGAAGCCTCTTGTGATGCTGCTAGGCTTTCTGGAAAGGCCTCAGCCCACTCTGTTTCTGCTATCTGCACCTTGTTAAAGATCTGATCTGTGGATCAGTCATCCAAGAAATCACTGGTTTCTCTGCCATTAGCATGTAAGACCCTATTTGGACCAGACCAGTCATTAGTGTTGCCACTGGAGGCAAGAGATATCTCCTGCACTAGGATTCTTTTAAACGTTCCTTTTGTTACAAGGAAGGCAAATGGATTTCGCTCCCTCCTCATTACCATCACCATTTCACGGCCCCTCTGATCTCCCAGGTTGCCCCTCCCCAAATCCCAAAGAGACTTCACAGAGCAAGAAGGTAATCAAAGGCTAGCTTCTCAGACTTAGGTTTTGGAGCAGAGTCCTGGTCATTGCCTGTAGGGGATCATCTCCTCCTCTTTTGACATGCCTGAGCATCTTCTGTGATGGACCAGTGGGTTTTGTGGGTTGTTTCAGAAGGTTACAGCATAAACTTCAAATCTCTTCCTCCTCATTGCTTCTTTTTGTCAAGGGCTCCTCAGGATCCAAAGAGAATGCATCCCTTTATAGATGCTGGGTTCCTCTATGCTGGAAGAGCAGGTTCTAGTTCTGTTCCCGGCCCAAGAGCACTCTTCAGGGTTTTTATTCCTACCTTTTTGTAGTTCCCAAGAAGGATGGTGGCTGCCTCCCTACTGTAGACTTGAAATGCGTCAACCTCTATGTGATTGCTATGCAGTTCAAGAAGAAATCTTTTGTCCTCTGTCATCTCAACGATGTGTCCAGACGAGTTCTTGGCCTCTCTGGGTCTTCAGGACCTACCTGCATGTCCCAATACATCCAGACCACCAACTTTTCCTTCTTTTTGCTTTAGTATGCAGTCATTACTTGTTCACTACACTGCCATTTAGCCTGTTCAAGAATTGTCACAGAGATCATGGCAGCTTTGGCCACATACATTCACTAAAGGCTTTTCTCTGACTCCAAATCTGGACGATCTGCTGATCAAGGCCCCTTCAAAAGAATGGCAGCCTACATTCTGGTGCACCACAGTTGAATTCCCAATCTGAAGATTTCTTCCGCTATTCCATCTCAGGTCCTTTTCTTTCTGGGAATGAAGTTCAACACCCTTCAAGGACAAGTGTCTACCGTAGGGCACAATACAGAACCTGTTCCCAGGATGCTGCAGGAGATGGCGTTGCCCTCTGCAACAATAAGGGACTACATTAGGATACTGGGACCTCTAGTGTCTGCCATGGAGGTGGTCCCCTATGCTCCGTTCCAGACAAGGGAACTCAAATTGAACATTATCAGGAACTGGTCCTGACAGTGTTCTCACCTGTTTCTATGATCCTTTCCCTTCAAATGAGTGAGGGTCTCTGTTGGTGGCTACATCATTCTCCTCTGAAAAAGGGATGTCCTTACGTTATTCCAGAGTGGAATCTGGTCAGAACAGATGCTGTGCTGAAACCCTGGGTTCCCTGACAGTCCAGGGATGGTGGCAAGGAGAGCAGAGCCTTCTGCCATTCAACATCCTGGAGATCCATGCCATCCATCTGGTTTCACGTATGGGGATTCAAGTCTGTGTACAGTCTGATAACTCAATGGCGGTGGTTTACATCAACCGCCAGGGAGGAACCAGTTGGCATGGATGGAAGTACGGGAGATTCCCCACTGGGTAGAAACTAGCATTCCAGCCATATCAGCAGTCCACATACCAGGGTAGAAAACGTTGCTCATTTTCTCAGCACTCAAGACTTGGATCCAGGAAACTGGGAACAGAACCAGGAGGTATTTGAACAGAGTTCAACATAGGTCTTCCAGTGGTAAATTTGATGGCCTGTCTTGATAACAAGAAGGTCCTTATGTTTTTCACAAAGACAAAGGATCCATTGGCTTTTGCGAGGGATGCAATGTCCCTTCCATGGAACGTCTATCCTATGTGTGTCCTTCAATTCCTCTCAATCCCATGGTGATTCAAAAGATCAGGGGGATTTGAAATATCAGGATGGAGATTACTCTACCTATCCTGATTGCTTATTTCTGGCCCGTCTGACCTGGTTTGCAGATCTCCTCAATCTATCCATCATGGAGCCGTTCCGCCATCCTCCAAGACTAGATCTCCTACATCAGGGGTCTCATCTAGTACCAGGATGTAGAAAGGCTGGCTCTGACAGCATGGCTCTTGAAACCACCATCTTGAGAGGGAAAGGTTTCTTGGATTGTCATTTCTACCATGCTCCAGGCTAGGAAGTCTCTCTCTTTTAAAGCTTACCTTATGATTTGGTCAACCTTCCAGTGGTGTGCTGACTGATGTCTGCCCAGGCCTCTGACCTTCCTACACTTCTAGCCTTCCTGAAAGTCGGTGTGAACAAGAGTTCTATTAAGGTACAGATTTAGTCTTTATTTCCTCTTCCAGAAGTGTTTTGCTATTCTGTTGGATGTTTCAACCTTGTTTGTTTGTTTGTTTGTTTTTTTTGTTTTTTGTTTTTGTTTTTTTGTAATACTGTTTTTATTAAGATAGAAGATTTTCATATAAACAATACAAGACACAGTTTAATCAAAAGTGATTCAAGGATAAAGGTGCATCAACAGAACACAAGACTGTAGGACAGATTGCAGTATTATAGGATCCCAAGAGCATACCGTAGAAGACGTCACCCTCAAATGACACAAAAGCATGAAAGAGGTGGCTAAAATAGTCTCTAAGTTCTGGACAAAAGAGAGAGAAAATATAAAGTGTAGAGGGATCAAAGAAGAGCGCGAAAGAAGGGACGACAAAGGAGGGATGGGCAAAGGGAAGTCAAAGGGAAAGGTAGGATGGAGTACTACTGAAACTCAAAGTGGGTGACGCCCAGTCTCCCAAAGCGACCATACTGATTCATATAGCTCCATGTTGGATATTGTGAGGTAATGCAATTGCTCCGTTTGCAGGTTGGAGGTAACCAATCGACCTAAATCTTGGCGAGATGGAATGGTATTAGACCTCCAGTGTCTGGCTAGTAAAGTTTTTGCAGCTATTAGAATGTGCCCTACCGGTATCCTGAACCTCATAGGGAAGTTGTCAGGGAAAATATGAAACCATGCCATTTCAGGAGTCATAGGCAAGGGAAGATAAATGGATCCTTCTATCAATTTAAAAACTTGTAACCAATATGAATGAAGTGCAGAGCACGACCACCAGATATGTTCCATAGTGCCCACGCCTGAACAGTTTATCCAGCCAGTCTTGATGGAACTAGATACCCACAATAAAGGATCTTCCTGGAAAGTTCAATGTGGTTAGAACAATGTGAGATCTGCAAGGGATTAGAAAGGGCTTTTATCTCACTGTAGTTCAGAAATCTGGCATCCCAACTCCCGCTCCCATGAAACCAAAAATGGAAGTTTATGTGGGAGGTTTGCAGTGATCAAAGTGCTATAACAAATAGCATTTTAGTGGATAAGAGTGGACGCATACAAGCCCTAGTAATTCTGTGGAGACGTGCCCGGGAAGAGACACGGAATTCGGCGACGATGACATGTGCTGCAATTGCAAATATTTATAAAAATCCCCACATAAGAGACCATAGTCTCCCTGTTTAGTATCATATGACTTTTAACAACCACCAGACGTAAGATCTGATAGAGAGGAGATGCCCGCAGTATACCAAGAGGCATAGTTAGTGTGGATATAAAAACTCTAAAGAGCGCATAGAGGTAGCTGGGGACAGTCGAAGAAGCTCAGGGACCTGAGAGGCATAAGCCCTCCAGGTTAAAGAAATCCTTATACTGTGAAATAGCCACAGATAATCACAAATTCTATGAGGGAACATCTGCGTATCTTCCACATCCACCCACGCCACTACACCTGTGGGAGCATGGAAAAGAATGTTCTGTGCCATTCGAGCTGCCTTAAAATAGAGAAGAAGGGACGGGATCCCAAGACCACCCTGACGTGTTGGCAGGAGAAGCCATCTGTTAGAAATTCTAGAAACTCAAAAACCATGTATGAAGCGATAGCCATTTGAACGTCCTTTATGTAAGGCAGGGGGACCGAAATTGTCAATGTCTGAAATATATACAAAAGTTTTGGGAGAACAGACATTTTAATGGAAGCTATTCTTCCCACCCAGCATCAGTTTCGACCAATCCGCCAGGTCCTGCTTGATAGTCTTACAACGTTTGAGGAAATTTGCTGTAAACAATGCATCTGGGTGGCTAGTTAGGGAGACTCCCAAGTAGGTAATCGTATCCTTCCTCCACTCAGAAGGATACTCTAATTGAAGTTGAGCCAGCGTAAATCTGTTTATATTTAAAGGGAGAGTTTGCGTCTTTGATTAACCTTGTGGTAAGAAACCGTGCTATAAAGGTGCAAGAAGTCTGAGTGTGGGAAGCGAATTAACTGGATCCGTCAATGCAATAATATTGTCAGAGAACAATCCCAACTTCACCTCCCTGGACCCTGGAAATGAGTAGCCATGTATGAGGGAATGTGATTGAATCGCTGTAGCAAGCGGAGACAAGGGCATCCCTGTCTAGAACCATTGGAGATATTAAAAGAAGGAAACAAGAAACCTGCATATGAAACCCTGGCATATGGGCTGGAGTACAATGCCAAAACCGCTGTGGGAGGAAAACTGAACCTCTCCAAGACTGCCCACAGATACCCCCAATGAAGGCAATCAAACACCTTTTCAGCATCTATTGAAGGCCTTTGGTGTTTGTAGAATGAGCCGCCTGAATCAGATCAACCAACTTCCTGATGCTCGTATGCCCCGCACAAAGCCAACCTGGTCATAATGGAGCAAGGAGGGTAAGAAATCTTGGAGCCTTTTTGCCAATATCTTCGTATACAGTTTCAGGTGTTTAATAGTGAAATGGGATGAAAGCTCAGACGTTGAGTTGGGGATTTACCAGGTAAACAGGCGAACAAAATGGGGTACTAGAGAAAACTCCTTATAGTAGAGATTTGAAAACTCATCCGGACCAGGAGCTTTATGAAGGGGTGATGTTTTTAGGACCAACTGAACCTCTTCTGGGGAAAGAGGACTGAAAAGAGTCATACTGGGCCAGTTACAGACGAGGTAACTGGACCCTATCCAGAAGATCATCAATGTCATGTTTTTTTTGGTTGTTGAGTGGACTGATCCAGATGAAGGTTGTAGAGCCCTGCAAAGTATTGAGAAAGCCTCCAGGATTTGGGATGGGTTCATGATTTTCTCACCTAAGGTGGAAAGAATAAATGGAATAGTCTTCTTAGCCTCCCTCACCCGTCCGGTTACCCTGAGTATATTATTGCCGGTTCAGTTTGAGCATGAGCCCAGTCTGAAAAAGTTGAATGTTAGAAATTTCCTCTTTAAGGGAAGCCATCTGCTTCCCCCTCTGGTTCGTGGCACTACTCTTTTGGAGCATCTCCAAAGAAGAGAGTTCCAAAGACAACTGGAACAGTCGTTCCTCACGTGTCCTCTTCTCCCTTCCAGCATAAGCTATAAACCGGCCACGCAAAACAGCCTTGTGGGCTTCCCAAAACGCTGCCGGGGAAATACCGGCCCCTGCATTTAGTTCAAAATACTCCTGCAAATAACCCTCAAATAATTTCACAGTAGTAGATTTGGACAGCAAATGTTCATTTAGCTGCCAAGAACCCAAGCCCCTGCGTCTAAAGGCCTCTGAAATCTATAAATACTCTGCACATGATCAGACCACTGGATTATACCTATATCACACCTCTGCACACACTGCAGCAAAGATTTATCTACACAAAAATAGTCCAATCTCGAGTAAGATAAATGGACCTGAGAGTAGAAAGTATAGTCCCTGTCTGAGGGATTAAAAATCCTCCATGTATTATATAACATTGATTCTCTTAAAGTTTGCTGCAAAATAGTGCTCTGAGCCTGCAGCGCATTTAAATATGACTTAGATGGTTTTGCTCTTGTGTCCAATGTCGGGTCAGATACTACATTAAAATTACCACAAACAATGAAAAAGCCCTGAACTAGGGGGTCCACCCTGGCAAGGGTTCTCTGTATAAATTGAGCGGAGTTGGATTTTGGGAAGTAAAGATTAAGCATAGTGTAGGTTACATTATTGATGGACAAAATTAAAAGAAGAAATCTACCATTAGGTTTGGTCTTAACAAGTTGAACATCAATAGCCGAAAGCAGCATGGAGCCAAACAGATATGCTTCACTCTTAGAATGTGTGGTAGAATGAAAAAAAGAAGTAAACTGTTCAAAACCGTGGGCACTTTTAGTGGCAAAATACATTTCTTGCACGCAGAGAATCTGCACCTTAGATTTAACTGCCTCCGGAAAAAGCAGGCATCTTTTATGCGGGGTGTTGAGACCCTTCGCATTCACAGACAATATCTTAAGGCTCATAGAAACCGTTCAAAAGAGTGCTTTAAATATAGCTGTAAAAGAAACAGTGGCTAAAGTAGCCACAGCCAAACTGGAGATAAAAAAACAATAACACAGGACAAGGAACCAAATCACACGCCTCGGTCAGGGGCAGCACCAGGGGCACCAAGTGGAAAACAGCCACAGAGGAGCCATCGTAGGGAAGGTAAGCAGGGGTAAAAATATGATGGGAAGGTGAGACAATAGAGACAAAAGACAGAAAAGAAAAGGAAAACGAAAGCCGAAAAGAGAGCAGTAAACCATTCTGGAGAACAGACCAATCACAGTGCAATGATCTTGAGAAGTAAAACAGAAGTTGTAAATATTAGCACTGGTCTCATACCCAGATGAGATGGGGGATAGAACTACTACCAACGTAGAGCAAGGCAGAGCCAGAGACCCTGCATGAGCATACTGGGGGAAAGTACAATGTATTGCAACTGAAGTCAAAACTGAGGATGGTAAAAAGACCATTCAAAAGGAGAAATTTGGAAACAGGCATATAGAGGGGGGTGTAAAAAGCCTTAAAGAAGGTAGGGCAGACAAAAGTGTCTATAAGCCATAATATCATCTGAAACCGATCAGTGCTAACATGACACAACCTAATTAAACAAGACCTAGTCAAAACAATTTGTACCTGGAGCATAAATAAATCTTGTTCAACAAACAATAGGAGGTCCAGCAACCCCCTCCCCCCCAAAAAAAAATAAAAAAAAAATATTTGTGCGAAAGGGCACATTAAAGCACACTGCGTTAAGAAAGTTGTTAATGGCTTGCCAGAGCCAGGACACTGACACGAAGTAAATTGTCTCGTATCTTACTATGCAGAACATATTATGGCAAAGAAACCATATATCCGTGTCTCAAATATATGGAAACCCCTCCCTCCCCCCGCCTATATCCAAATCCAGCAACCAGCCCCTATCATAATAAAGGGGTATATAGACATAGCATCAGGTAGCCCAAAGGGAATCAAACCTCATATAAAGTAGGAGCCTATAGGCACAGTGTGGTAATGACCAAGGGCCGTATATTAAAGCAAAAACCATAACCCTGGTGTGTATCCTCACTCGGGACACCACAGCTGACTCCCGGCCGCTAGGCAACCCCTGGTTAATACCTCAGAGGGCCCCCACAACTGCCAGCCAGGAAAAACTCCCCAGGAGTAGATAGACCACATAAACTAACATTTATGCACAAACACTCTCGTACTAAACATATTGTAAACTGAAGACCTAGTAAAACATAAACATTAGGCCTTAGATCACCAGCTAGGCCTGAAGTGCTTGTCTGGATAACATCAGGAGAACAAACATTAGTCTGTGAATCAACAAGGTACCAGCCAGAGGCCTAGTATAGTGGCACAAACATAACCACACTACTAGGAATAGTCTCAGGCCCCTGACAAGTGCAACCAAGCCATACTGTAAACATGAAGGCACCAGTAGGCATCCTCAGCTGGCCAAAATACCAGCAGCATCAAAAGAGGGGTGTAATCTGGAAAGCGAAGGAGCCACCAACCACTCTCTCTCTCAAGCCGCACAGGAGGACCTTGCTGAGGGCCAGTGTCCTCCGACACAATGCCCCAAGATCGAAGGATACGAACACAGTCTTCAGGAGAAACAATAGTCGAAGACGCTCTGTTCCTCGTCACAAGCTTTGCAGGAAATTCTCCACTTGGAGAAGAGCTGTTGTGATAGAATGAAATCTCCTTCGCATTTGCAAAGTAGAAGACGATATATCCGCAAAGAGATGGATATGGGAGAATGGGGCTGGTAACAGATTCTGCAGCCTGCCAGCCCGGAGAATTTCCTCTTTTACATGGAAAATAACATCACACGGGGTCTCTGCAGGTAAGTTCCTAGGCCTCGGTAATCGGTGAATGCGATCAATCAATAAGTCTTGGTCCGAGAAGTTTGGCAGGAGACTGAAAAAGAATTCTAGTACCCAGTTCTTGAGGCTTGTAGGCTGGACATCCTCGGGAATCCCACGGATTCTAACATTATTACATCTAGATCGATCCTCAAGGTCATTAACCTTCTCACGAAGGTACTTCATCTCCTTCATGAGGTCTGAGTTCCAGTCTGACAATGCGTTGTGCAAATCAATAATTTCGTCTACCTTATCCTCCATTCGAGACGTTCTCCCGTATCTCTAATTTCTTTTTTAAACTCATTGGTGATCGACTTGATGTCACCTTTAATTTGAGCTAGAAGCGTCTTCAGGATAGATTGTATTTCCCCCATAGAAGGATTAATGGGACAAGAAGATGTAGAAGCCGCGTCGTCCAACTCTGAAGCATTGTCGTCCTCATACCTCACACGGGCGCCTTCTTGGGAGAGCACGCCCAATAACGTCTGAGTTTTTTTTTCCCCTTCTCTTTAGAGGTAATATATTTAATCATTTGCTCCTGATTCCGTTTGTTCCTACGAGCAGCCGTCCTTAGATATCTCTGGCACACCAAGGAACTCTCGAATCACTTCACTGTAGCCTGAAAACACCCAGCACACCCGGGAGCTCTCTTAATATGCTGTCATCAACTCCGCGTGCCAGGACACACCCTCGCATCCTTTGTTTTAAGAGGTGGCTAATGCCTTCCCTCCCTTCAGGGATCCCACACCCACCTGGAACCTTAAAGTCTAACTTTCACCTTAATTCAAGTTTGTACATTTGAAAACTGCATTAAAAACTGCCTGTCTCTCATGTTAGGCAAAACCTCCGCAAATTTACAGTTAAGGAGATATTCATACTTGCTACCATATGCTAATTCAGCTCACAGGTGAAATTCTATATGCTAATTAAGCCTTTCAGTGACATCATATGCTAATGAAGGCTTCAGTGACATTTCATATGCTATTGAAGCTTTGTGCAGTACCAGGAAATGTTCAGTTTCACTTTGCCCAGAAAGAAGTGTGAATATCTCCTAAACTGTACATCTGCTGTACTTCTGGTTAACATGAGATATAGGCAGTTTTAATGCAGTTTTCAAATATGCAAACTTGAATTAAGGTAAAAGTCATACTTTAACTTGGTCGTGCGTTTCCTTCAGAGACCTCTTTCCTCTGTCTCCTTACATTTTTTGGATGCTCAAGAAAGCTTTCCTCTTAGCAATTGTCTCCATATGGAGGGTTGCTCAGTTGCAAGCCTGTTCTTACAAACTTCCTTTCCTGGTATTGCATCAGAACAAGGCAGTACTTTGTATCTCTCGAGTTTTTACCCATGGTCATTTCAGATTTTCACATTAATTAGGAGGTAGTTCTGCTTTCTTTCTGTCCTGACCCTTCCTATAAACAGGAGAAGAATCTTCACCTAGTGTCTTAAGCACTATGTGCATTGCACATAGCATTTTCACAACGCAGATTCCCTCTCTTGTCATTCCTGTGGGTCCTACAGCTGGTCAGGCAGCATCCAAAATCACTGTTGCTTCTTGGATTAGGCAACCATACACCAAGTCAATGTGCCCTCCATCCACCACATATGTGGGTGCTTCCTGGGCCTACAAAAAACAGGCCTGTGCTGAACAGTTGTGCAAGGCTTAGTACATGGTCCTTATTTCACACATTCACCAAACACTACTGTGTCAATATTTTGGCCTTGGTTGATTCAAACATTGGCCAGAAGGTCCTTCAGGTAATGTGCCTGTTGAAGGGTGGTTCTTTTTTTCTTCTTCTTCCTTTCAATAGTTTGAGCCAATTTGCTCTTGTTTGGTTTGTTTGATGTGATAATTCAATGTCCATTGACACCTGAGGTGTTACATAGATTGTGTTTAGTTAGAATAATAATTCTAACTAAATAATATATTATAATATTATTTACTATTATAATAATAATAATTGTGTTTAGTTAGAATAATAATAATAATAGTTCCGTGTAATACTGGTATCCTATGAGGAAAGTTTTTTATTTGGTTCTTTATCTTTTCCCTTCTTGGAATCTTTATGATGCTTTGGTTTATCCCCATGGTTCATGTGTTCCAGATTGGATGTAAGAGAAAATAGGATTTTAGTGAACTTACTGTTAAATACTTTTCTTTTTAGCCCATATAGAACACAGGACTCACACTCGGGGGGGGGGGCTATGGGTGATTCCTTTCCCTGGCAAAGAAGGTCTCTTGTGGTCTTCTTTTAGGGGGTGTCCTTTTTTTCTTCCTGCTTTTGTTCTTTTCTGTGCTACTTATCACACACGAATCTGCGAAAGCAGGAGGTTGAGCTGGAAAAGCAGGAGGCTGTGCCCAAAAGACCCGGTCTTTGTGATGTGCCCTGTCCTCCTGGAGGAGGGTGTACAACCCCATGGTTCTTGTGTTCCATATGAATGTAATTTTATATAATGCACACTACCTAAAGTGCCCTTATTGTATAGTGTTTGTAATCGGAGTTGAAAGTTTCCCCTCACGCCGTTTTCTACTATGTAATTCATTGTCTCCTCAGATCTGAAAGCCGAGCTGCACGGATCCATTCAGTCAAATGTGCAGTTTTCAAATCTGAGGCATCAATGTCTGACATACTGGAAATGGGCAGGAGGGGGAAACGTTAAACTAATTAGAATCACTATACAACAACAAGGTTTTAAATGGTAGCATGCATTATATAGAATTAAAATGAATTAAAAATAACTTTCTATGTTGACATTACTATCCCTTTAAAGGAGATTTGCATTTTAGATGCTTAATTTTTATTAGAATCATAGTGAAATATAACTAAATACAGAGAGAAGATATTTGGAGAAGTTAAATATTATAAAATTAGGTATTCTATTAAAAAATATATATATATTGACAAGAATTTTGTATATATGAACAATATCATGAGGGTGTACTCCTAAGATCGGAGAGAGTTTTTTTAACATGAAAGAGACCCAAGAATGACCCTTTTACCATCTACTTAAACTACAAAATCTGATTTCCCCCTTGATGATGTATTATTTCATCAATTGATTCAATATGTTGATTTTCATTAACAAAGACTAGTAACTTGCTTACCATCCCACTAAAGATACAGCTGATTTTAATTAATTTTGTAAAATAAATTAAATAAAATGAGAAGCAGAATATCTAAATGAACTGTTAGATATAACACCCTTATGCAGTAACACTCATCAAGTAGGTCTGGTCTAGAAGGTATAACAATTTTTCTGGAAAGTGATTTTCTTATGCCAATAAAAATAAAAACCAAACAAAAAAAAACAAAAACAGGTAGAATTTGTAATGCATTCTATCCATTTCATTTTGGAGCACAGTGTGTTTTTACTTTTGAAGGGCTTCATTATAGGTAAATCAAGGGAGTGACAATGGACACAATATTTGCCCCAATCACACAAACCTCTTTATAGGGTATTTAGAAGATATTTATATATAGCATGACAATAAACTTGGGGACACATTGATATTATTTTGCCAATACACAGATGATTTAGGGATCTAGAAGGATTATACCAAATCAGTTATAGTGTTTGTCGAACTTATCAATAAATAGTAGGTAGTAACATTTACATCACAAATAGCTAATGTAATTTTTGGATATTAAGTTAACTGTTGGGGGGGGGGAATGATTGAGAGTGCCTCATATTTTAAGGAGATGGATTTCAATAGTTACCTCTACTTTTCCAGTTAAAATATGAGGCACTCCCAATCATTGTTTTTTTAAGGAGATGGATTTCAATAGTTACCTCTACTTTTCCAGTTGTCATCAGAATGAAAACAAAACACCACATATAGTCAATTATTGTGCATTAGCTGTAATTGTAGCACCACTGAGTTGCTAAACACGGTCTGAAATATGTGTAAATAGATTTCTCTTATGTCCAAAATGGAACACATGTACCATGGGGTTCAGTCCCTCCTGTCTCAAAAGACAGTCTTGTAGGTGAAGACTCCCAGCTCAACCCTCGTCCCGCCTACTAGCCAGTATAGATATGGAACTGTCAAAATTCCCCCATACGGTGGGTTACCATTATTGGCTTTCCCCTGTAGTGGATTGACCAGAGTACAAGTGCTATGTGGACCATTGCAGCCCTGCTGGTGGAATTTTGCAGGACTAGATTTCCCTCCCAGTAGAGTCTTTCTTGGGCTTTTTTAACTTTCACAATGGTAACCTGAAGATGGAAGACTGGTGAGTAAACCTTTGAGTGCCTTGGTTCACTTTGTCCCTATCTTGTCCTAGAGAGGCTTTCTCTGAGCCCTTGGGCTCCTGAACTCATGTTGGATCTTTTAATATACTACTCTGTACTATTCCATGGTTTGGGAATAAAGATGTCTTCAGCTTTCCAGAGTTAACCCCTACTCTGCTGGTTTTCACTGTTCTCAGCACCTCCCAGGAATTTCTTCCTATGGTGGTCTCTGAGTTCCACATCAATCAGGAGATTGTTGTGCCTTCCTTTTGTCCTGACCCTAAATCTATCAAGGAGAGGGATCTCCACTTGTGGATCTCCACTGTGGTACTCTTCCTTAAGTTTTATGTGCACAGTACTTCCATAAGACTGATTCATTATTTGTCATCCATGAAGGTCCCAGGGCTGGTATTGCTGAGTCCAAGGTCACTATTGCATCCTGGATTAAGTCTGCCATCCGCAAGGCTTATGATCTCAGAGGGAAACTTGTTCCCTTTCAAATTATAGCACAGTCTATCAGGTGTGTTGGGGCCTCCTGGGCCTACAAAAATCAGGCCTGTGCTGAACAGCTGTGCAAGGTGACCACTTGGTCTTCTGTGCACACCTTTGCCAGACATTGTGTGGATTTTCTGGCTTCAGCTGAAGCCAGCTTTGTAAGTAAAGTCCTGGAGGCAGTTTTTCCTGTCTAGGACTTTTTCATTCCTGTGCCATTTAGCTCTTTAACTGTTGAGCTCTGTCTGCTCTTGTTATTGTGTGCTGTGTACATTATTCAGTGCCCCTTGACACTTTGTTAGTTTGGGCTTTTCAGTGGCCTGGATAGCACATGGGAACTCTGGTATCATGGGGAACCGGCACTTGGTTCTTTCCTTTTTCTTCCCTTCCTGGAAGCTCAGTGTTGATAAATCCCCATGGTACCTGTGAGTTATATTGGACAACAGAGAAAAGAGGATTTTAGTTTTACTAGTGAAAGGGATCATGCTGGGCCTCCTGTGGCTGGACGTGTGGTAGTCCTCTTGGGTTCATTCACAGGAGTTTTCTTCTCTTTCTTCCTTGCTATCCTAGTTAGTAGGCTTTTCACAAGTCTATCTGGGAGGGGATTGGCTAGGTAGCCTGAAATGGAGGAGGGGGAGGCTTCACCCCTGCACTTCTATAGAATTGTTCTAGCCCGCTGGGAGGAGCTATTGCCTCACCATAGTACCTGTGAGTTATATGGACTAATATAAAAGGATTTAACAGGTAAGACTAAAATCCTCTTTTGTACTTGTAAAAGATAATTCAATGTTATATACTGTACACCACTAGATGGCAGCATTAATATCATTACTGCAAATATCTGGGAAACATGATTATATACATAATATAGAATGCATTTTGTTCTGAACAAAGCATTTACATCATCATTTACATCATAATGTGGCCCCATCCATTCAATTTATTTATAACTCTAAGACAATTTTAACCCTTTGAGTGCCAGGGAGGGGTTTGCGGAACTGGTGATTCTTTCCATTCAGGATCCATTTCTACTACCACCCATACTGGACCTCCTCTTCAGGGATACTTTTGTAAAGAGGATGTGGAGAAGCTGGCTTTGACAGTATGTCTGTTGAAGCCCACATCTTGAAGAGAGAGAGTTTCTCTCATGAGGTCATTTCTACTATGATCCATGCTTGGAAACCTGTTTCCTCTAAGGCCTACCATAGGGTTTGGTCAATTTTTCCATTCCTGGTGTGTGGACAGGGATCTTTGTTAACAGGACTTTGACCTGTTCCCAGGGCTAGTCAGGGTGCTTCCAAGGTTACCATTTGCCACTTGGATCAAGTCTACCATTCTTAGAGTGTCCAAACTCAGGAAGAAACTTGTTCCCTTTCGAGTTACAGCACATTTCACCAAGTATGATGGGGCCTCCTGGGCCAACAAGAATCAGGCCTTAAGTGCCCAGAGGCATGAAATGCATTGGATAACATTAATGTACGACAAGATTTCTCAACAGCTTTGAAGCCCGCTACTGATGTCTGCCTGTTGTGAAAAAAGGTTCTGGACAAGACAGTCCTCTGTCCACTACAAAGATTCTGATTGCCAATATATACAATCTATTACTTCTTCTCTCTGCCCGCTCTGATTTGCTGGCATCAGAGGGGAGCCCTGGAACAACATATACCCAGTGAGACCTGGTTGCAACGCAGCCTAGACTGAGCGGCTGCTGCCGGAGGGGAACCCCTTAATAGTGTTTATCCTGGAGAGACTTTGCTGTAATACAGGCGGGACTACACAAATTGTTAAGGACAGGAGAGCAAATACAGGCATTACTAGTCAGAGGTAACACATTTTGGGCTCTGATTTTACATAAAAAGTTCTAGGCAGTAATTCCATATCCCTGGATATATGCTATTGGTACCACTAGCAGACTGCCTTTTTTCAAATATCTTCATCTTTGAACCTAGATATTGTATATTTTGGCATATTTGTATATTGATACTTCTATGCATTATGGGGTATTTATATTAAAGATTTTTAGATTAACAGACTATATATATATATATATATATATATATATATATATATATATATAATTTGTGCAACAGTATATTTTATCAGTTAGGGACTGTTATTATTGTCTAGTACTACATTTATATATATATATATATATATATATATATATATATATATATATATATATATGTATGTATGTATGTATGTATATATAGCCAATTTATTTGCAGCTCAGATATTGCAACATTGATGGTCAACGGTTTGGTCCACAACGGATCGAAACGTTGACCATCAATGTTGCAATATTTGAGCTTCAAATAAATTGGCTTGAGAAGACCCACGGGTGCTGCCCAATTCTGTCCATTTACATTCATTTATGGGGGTTGTGCACCTGGGCATATGAGATGATATACTAGAGGGAGTGCTGTCCACCATCTTGTTTGTATGTATGTATGTGTATATATATATAATTTTTTTTTTTTTTTTTTTTTTTTTCTACCTCGTGTGAGCAATTGTGCAAGGCTGCAACTTGGTCCTCCTTGCATATCTTTGCCAAGCACTATTGGGCGGATGTTCTTGGTTCGGCTGAAGCCAGCTTTGGCTTTAAGATCCTTTAGGTAGTTCTGCCTGTCTAAGGATATCTTTTTTTTCCTCTGCCGTTCTGTTGTTCAGCTGTTTGAGCCTGGTTGTCTCTTGTTCTTGTGTGCTTGTTTAGTGTCCAGTGACACTTTGAGTTTTGGTATCCCCGTGGTACCTGTGTTTGATGTTTATATGATAGAGAAAATAGGATTTTAGTATTGCCTTTTTAAATCCTTTTCTCTTAGTCCAAATGGAACACAGGTCTCCTACCCAGAGAAGGGGACCTCTCTTGGGCTTGCCTGTCTGAACGTTAGAGTCCTCATAGGGTATTTTCTCACAGGAGCATTCTTCTTCTCTCACTGTCCATATTTGGTGTGGTTCTATCACATCATAAAACTGGACGCAGGGAGAGGTTGGCCTGCAGAGGTAGAAGGAAGACTCCACCCACAAGACCTAGTCTTTATTGATGTGTTCTGCCTTCCAAAGGAAGATCAGCCCCATGGTACCAGTTTCCAGTGTTTCATATGGACTAAGAGAAAAGGATTTAACAAGGTAAGACTAAAATCCTATTTTTTCCCTCCCTTTGCAGTTATACAAGGAATTAATAGTAGCCTGGCGTGGTGTAAGTGATAGTTTGCTGGTTTTCTGCTATATAGAGCAGAAGGACAGTGAATACTTGAACGTGTGACTATTGCATCTGGGTGTAAGTGTTGGGAATTTAAATAACTGGGATTAAAGTAAGTGCTGAAATGTAGTAAGTGTTGGGAATTAAAATAACGGGGATTCAAATACAGGAGTTTACACAGGGAAACACATATTTATTAATCTTATTATGCAGATATTTTTTGCTGCCTGCCTTTTAACTTGTGAGAGCATGACTGTTTAACTTGGTGCACAAGCTTCCATATATTTGCACACCTGGAACAACCATTCCAGTGTGCATACCTCTGTGGGTGGCAGATGTAAGCAAGCAGCCTCTCTGGAAGCTGAAATTAGAGACCTGGAGAGGCAAGTTGAAACACTGAGGGAGAGTACCAATCTTGAGGGGTCTGCTGACTGAGCAAAAGGAAGCTGCTGTAACGGTGGAGACTGCACAAAGATAGCAGGTAGCTAGATGGGTTGTAGTTAGACATAGCAAGGGGTAGGACAAAGGAATAGGGAGGATGCTCCTGTATTTACTAACCCTAACTGATTTGCTACATTAAGTGATGATGATGGGGTTGTTGGCACAGGAATGCCTTTGCTGGAGAGGACTTTTCTCTCTTAACAGCCAGCAGAACAGCCCTTCTAGCAATGAATACATACATAAATTCAATATGTATGTGCTGACTTGCCTGCTGGTATTGTGCTCCTCTTCTTGTCAGCTCAGATCCTCCATGAGCACTAGGTGTGCAACAGCTGCTTTACATTCAAGCTATTGCATTCTGCATGGTGCCACAGGGATATGCCCGTCACAGCACAGTCTAAAGAAAGGTTTGTGGGGCACGTCTCTTGCTGCCTCCTCTCTCCCTCACACATTGCCACCTGCTCTCTCTCCCTTCAACCCTCCACATTGCCTAAGAAGGCAAGAGGGGGAGAAAATGGCAATAGAGGAGAAAGTTGCAAGACATGAGGGGAGCAAGAGAGAAAGTGGCAAGGCATGAGTGGTTACTTCTCACCCCTCTTACCCCCCTGCTTCTTTCTCCCTCCCCTTGGCTCTTTCTCCCCCAGTGCATCCCCTTGCCTCTTTCTCCCCTCTTTCTTCTTGACGACCCCTTGCCTCTTTCTTGGCCACTTGTCCAGATTGGAAGGCTGTGAGCTCAGAAATGCAGACCGGGTCTTTTTGTCTCCTCCCACTGCTCACACTGATGACAGTCGGGACTGCGTGACACACACAGATGACACCTGCTGCATGCCAAAGTAATACCGATCAGTAGAGCAGGTCTGCTCAACTGATCAGTTCTTCATTGTGAAGGATACATAATCAACTGATATTTGATTTGACATGCAATATGACCTAATTCTCTCTCATTCTCGAATCAAATGATCAAAAGTAGCAAAGAATGTCTGTATAAGCCATAGCTATCTGAACATAAGGGTAACATGGGAATGGAAAAAGGTGGAGTGAAAAAAGTGGAGATGAGTGTATGACTGGGGTGAAAAATAAAGCCTAAAATGGTTGGTGAAGTCTAGCCAGGACTCCAGGAACCTATTTAGACTGAGATTTGGGAAGTCAACCTTTCCGTCATGACAAATTTCCAGATTTGCGAAAGGTAGATCTTGTGTTTTTTCCTTTCAGAAGCAAATAAATGTATTGCTAGGAGAAGTTTATTGGAGATAAGGAAACCAACATTCTTGGGTAACACTCCAGGGTGCAAAACCAGAACCAGCTCTCATGAATTTAATTCAATGAAATCATGAATAAGGGCAGCAATCATATTCCAAGTCCTGGGCAACAAGACAGGATCACCACATATGTCACCGCATCCCTAACAATCCCTGAAGCATGAGGGGGACTGACTCGAGTAAATTTTATTGAACATAATCGGGGTTGGGTACGATGTATACCATATTTCATATGCTCGCTCAACATTTTTAATTCAAATAGAACTTCTAGCAGCACTATCCCAAATGTTAGCTTAATTTCCCAATGGCATCTTCTCCCCAATATCTGTTTACCATTCAGGCATATATTTGATTTTAACATCCACAGGGGAAGCATCAATTCCCTGATAAATGTGGGAAAGGCGGCCAAGGGAGTGAGCTGACTGCAAGCTCACATGTTCGAACCAGGTCAAATCTAGAATGGAGGTGTTGCATATAATTGTCTGAATGAAATGAGTTATATGTAGATGTCTATAGACCTATATGGGGAGTCTGAATTTGTCAGCCATGATTGAAAGGGGGATAATCCAGGCCATTTTCAACAGTCATCTAGTCTGAGAAGGTATATATGGTAAGAGAAATCAATATTATTGAAACCAGGGGTGAATTCTGAGTTCTCAAGGTTGTCAAAAAGAGGTAGTAATTTTGAGACGATGGAGGTTAATTATTTCATAAATTTAGCCCCAGATCCTGGGAGTAATGGACTGTAGGTGCAGAAAGGATTGGCTGGGGTTGGGCAGTTTTGGGGATCCACAGGCTATGGGTTATGGGAATAGATGAGGTGTAATTTTCTTCTATCCTGACCCAGGGAAGTTGTTTCTCTGTGAGCTGCCATTGCAAAACTTGAGCTAGCTGTGCTGAGAGGTAATAGGAATTTAAGTGAAGAAGTCCTAAGCCACGTGGTCATCTGGACATGGAAAGAATAGTGGTTAAGATTCAAGTTGTAGTCCCCCCCCCCCCCCCCCCAATATATGTGGTAATTTTGGATTGCAAAAAGTTAGCCTCTGTCAATGTGAATGGGATGGGTAGGACTTTAATGTAGTAGAGAAGTAGAGGGAACATCCAAGAGATACTGTAAGACTGCCACTAAGAGAAGTCACCCACAGACATTTGAAGTAGTATAGTTTAGTCGGCAGAGTAAAGACCATAGAAAATGTCTGTTAGCTGTATTCCTGTTTTAAAATGTTTTGCAAGTTGGCCACTAAGACAAAATTAAGATCTAATAAATTTGTGGTGTGAAGAGGTAGATTTAAATTAAGAGCTTGGAATTAACTTCTCATTATTAATTTTGAAGCCTGAAAGCCTCCGGTTCTGATAAAAGGTTGCCATGATGTTATGGAGTGACAAATGTTATTTAGACACTGTCAAAAGTGTGTCATCTGCAAAGAGAGAATGTTTGTAAGCGGAATCACCTATTGGAATGTCAGAAATATCCCAGTTTTGTCTAATGTGCATTGCTAGAGGCTCTAGAGGATAAAAGGAGAGGTGAGAGGGGACAGCCCTGTCTTGTGCCTCCTCGGACAGGGAAAAGGGGAGGCGGGATAGAAGTCCAGAGGAAGAAATTCTAGTGATAGGATTTTAATAATGGGCTCTGATTACAAAACTAAGAAGTGTTTCGGAAAGTGACATTCTGGCAGTTTAGCCAACATAAACTTCCAGTGCAATCCATCAAAAACTTGTTGAGTATCTAAGGACAGAACAAAAGAAGCAATCTGATTGCACATAATAAGAGCTATGGTACACTGAATGCTGTCCGATTCCTGTCGGCCTCAAACAAACCCAAACTGGTCTGGATGGATGATCGATGGGAAGACAATAAGAGAGCCTGTTTGCTAAAATTTTTGCAAAGAGCTTAAAGGGATAGTAATACTTAAATTTTACTATCCCCCATCTTGTAGCCCTTAAAAAAACTGAATTTTATGGTTTGAGAGATACTGGCGGAGGCTCTTCAACAGAGATGATTGCGTTATGGAAGAAGAAATCCTTCACTAAAATGGTCTTCTACGTGTGCTTGCAAACCAAGCACACGTAGAAGACCATTTCAGTGTAGGATTTCTTCCATAATGTGATCTCGGCTCTGATGAAGAGCCTCCGCTTGCTCAGGGACTGGATTCCCCTGCTGTCAGTTAAAATGCGGATGTCAGGGGAGAGGGGAAAAAAGCAAAACTTTGAAGTTTGCTTTGCAAGCACACTTTGTATACCATTCCAATTAAATATTTTTTAGATTTTGGTATTGCCGTCTGCCAGTCCCCAGACCAGGATCTCCTGCTGTCAGCTTATAGCTGATGTCAGGGAAAGTGGAGGGGGGGACTTTAAAACATTATGGCCTCGATCCAAATGTTGGAGACGGTATGTAGGACAAACGGTAGGACAAAATGGAGACCGACCGACAAAAGAAAATGTCTTGGCCGGTATTCAAATGTCCTACCAGCTTAAAGCACAATGGACGTTAGGCGACAAAAATGGTCTTGTGGCCAAACATCCGTTTTGTGCGTTAAGTTCCCAAAATGCTGCTAAATAGCGGCAGTATTGGAAACTTCAAAGTAAAAAAGCTAGCGATCTGTGCCTGACATACTGCCAAGCACGATCATTAACTAATCTGTGTTAAATGTAATGTTACCCCACTGGCACTAGTCGGATTAATTCGACTAACTTTTGACACATTTTTCATACTTTGAATGTATTGAGATGGGGCTTAGGGCCCCATATCAATACATCCACTGAGGACTTAAGTTTTTTATTTAACTTTTTTTCATTCAAGTGTCTGCGTCAGCTGTTTGAAGAGCCGATAAGGGATTCAAGTAAAAAAAACCTGTGTCTCAACTTTCCTGCGATAACTTGAGTCCCTTTTTGGATTTTCATGGCTAATGCAGGTGTTTGAATTGATAATTAGTGTTTTCATCATTTTCTATGGGTGAAAACACCTCTTAACGTTATCAGACAACTACTTTTTTTGCCGGTATTTTTTCACAGCACATACATTTGATTAGCTTACCCTGCTTGAAAAAAATGCAATTGGCAGAAAAAATAGCTGTCTCCACATTTCGATCAAGGCCTATATCTCTCAAACCATAAAGGTTTGAGAGATGGGACTGGGATCATTTATTTTTTTTTTTTTAATAGCTACATTATTTATGTTTTAAAAAGACATTGCTAACCCTTTAATAGTTTAAGCTACCGATGTAGGTTCTGATATCTGTATGGAAAACTTTGTATTACTTAGGGGAGAATAATTCAATTTCTATGGTTTAATATCCATCAGTGCACCAAATTCACTGAAAGAAGAGAGAACCAATGAGTGGTCAGACAAAGGAACCATCAGAATGTGGGAGTGTAAAATGTTATGAAGGGTGCAAATATGAAATACTAGTGTAGGCCTTTGAGTGCCAGAGGGGTAAGCAACGCATTGCGTACCCCTCTGGCACTCAAAGGGTTAAGCTGCAGCTACCTCATTGCTCCACGCGATGCAGTCTTGCATCGCCTCACTCATGCGATGCAGTCATGAGCATTAGTATGTGCCAGAATGCGCGCAGTCTCTATTGAGCATGACTGCTTCTGACAAACATCTTGGTGAATTATTATATAGGTTATCCTGGTATAACTGTCATGAGGTGCATGATAATGGCTCAATCCGAATGCTGGAGACGGCTGTTTTTTCTGCCAATGCCATTTTTTTTCAAGCACAGTAAGGTAGTCAAATGCCTGTGCTGTGAAAAAATGTCAGAAAAAAATAGCCGTTGTGTGATATAGTTAAGAGGTGTTTTCACCCATAGAAAATTATGAAAACTCTGTAATTATCAATTCAGATGTCTGCGTTAGGCATGAAGATCCGATAAGGGACTCAAGTTATCGCAGGAAACACCTAAGTCCTCAGTGGATGTTTTCATATGGGGCCCTAAGCCAGTGGGGTGTAATTACCTTGTCGGCATTCACAGGGTTAACCCGACTAAGACTTAAAAAAAAAAAAATATATATATATATATATATATATATATATATATATATATATATATATATATATCATCTCATTAAAAGTAACACCATTAATCCTGATGTCCATCTGAGTCCTCAGCATGCTGGTCAGCTTCTGTCCTTCGCTTCTGTCCCTCTCTTCTGTCCTTTTTTTATGTCATCTCTTCAGTCTTCTTGTATCTGTAAAAGAAAAAATAGTATGAATACAATGTAGAATAATACAATACATCGTTTAACCCCTTGAGTGCCAGACCTCTCTGGGCCTCAAAGAGTTAAGCAATGCATTGGTTCCCTTGTGTATTGAAATATGCCGCCATTATTATGTTAAGACATAAGCTATTATAGTAAAGTTGCAATATCCTGTGTCCAAAAACATGATGATAATATACTTAGTTTGGTAATAATAATAATGTCTCCGCCACTGTGTGCAGCCACAGAGGCAGCAGCAAAATCTCTGTGTGCCACAGACACCCCCCACCCTTCTGCTACCTCACGGGTCGATGCCCGATCCGCAATGAGGGAATTTGAGCAGAGACTGCCTTTATGCTGCACATCCCAGCCAATCAGTTTAAAGCATAGTCACTCAAATCTGATTGGCTGGGATATGGGTAAGCACATCTCAGCCAATGGCTGTGAGGGAATTGGATCAGGCACTGCCCATATATAAAGGTCGTCTCTGCTCAAATTCCCTCATTGCGGAATGGGCATCAACCCATGAGGCAGCAGAAGACGGGGTCTATGGCACACAGCGATGCCGCCTCTGCGGCCGCACGCAGTGGTGGAGACATTATTATTATTAGCAAGCAAGTATATTATTATGTTTTTGGACATATTATAATGTAACTTTATTATAATGACTTATGTCTTACCATAATAATGGCGGCATATTTCAATACACATGGGCACTAATACTTTGCTTAACTTAAACTGATGTTCACTTTGGATCTGTTGTCTAGATCCTCCTAATACTTGGCCATTACGTTACAGTTGGCTTGAAGATCTTGGGTCTCTGATCTTTAAAAAGAAAGAGGGGAGGAAGGTGGTCTTGGACTGCAGGGCCGATATTGAGCCAACTGTAGTCTGTTCTTTCAGTTCCCCTTGCAAAATACAATAAGCGTAGATGAGATGAGTCCAGGCAGTAGTGGACTTGTGTTAAATCTTTCACATAGCTACTGATGCAGTGGTAACATGATGTCAGGTGGTGCAGAGACACCACTGTCTTCTCAGCACCCAGCACAATTCTTTACCTTACCCAGGCTTTATATAAAGTGGAGTAATTCCAGTAGCAGTGAGACCATCTGAATCTAATACAGAGTAAAAAGAAAAAGGTTACCAGTCATATTGCTTACCCCAGAATTAATAGTTCTTGAATATGAGGCCAGATGAGCAGTTTGTTGGTACATCGCTGTAGCCTGTGGAGTCTAAGTGAAAATTGATCCTGCGGCTGAGGGTGTGATTGATCAGCACTACACTGCAGAAGAGCCAAAATAGAGGTATTAACCTCCCGGGTGCTTGGGGAGAGCATGGCAATTGGTGCTATAAGGATTGAAGGAGGAGAAAGCAGGATGGAGAGGGATAATCACTGACAAACCAGGAGCTCCTTTGAATTGCAGACGTCCGCAATGTCCGCCAAGACACACACCCTACCTCAGCTATTTTAATACTCTTAGATTAATCTCATCTGGACCAAATGATTGATTACATTTTGATAACCTTATCCTCTAAACAGACTAGTGTCTAACAGTTGTTCTAAATGGGGAGTCACCTGCTTCACAACGTCCTGTAAAGACTGAGCAGAAGTAAAAATTTAGTCTGCTGTTTCCTTATGTCCCTCTATTTATGTAGCATTTTCTGATTTTAATCTTACAATGCCTTCTTTACTTTTTTCTCATTTCACTAATACGCCTGAAGGAAGTTTTGTTAAGTTTTTAAAGGCTTTGCTATTTTCTTTTCTGTTTGACATATAGCAAATCTTATAATGCCCTTGGCATCACTTTAAAGGGATAGTAATGGTTAATTTTAAGTTGATTTAATATTGTAGACATTAAAAAAGGTTAACATTGATGTAAGTCTTATCTCTCAAACCTTTATGGTTTGAGAGATATAACTTGCTAAAATTACCTTTTCCTGGCTGTTTTACTCAAGTCTGCCATCTAGCTGACAGCTGCAGATTCCAGTCATTTGACCAGACAGAGGCTCTTCAGCAGAGCTGAAATAACGCTATTTAGAAATAAATACTTAATTGGAACGGTCTACAATGTGTGCTTGCAGACCAGGCATGCATTGTAGACCGTTACAATAAAGTATTTATCTTTAGATACCGTTATATCAGCGCTGCTGAAGAGCCGCATCTGGTCAAGCGACCAGAATCTGCTTCTGACAGCTTTACAGCTCGTCAAGCAGAAAGGGGAGGGACCAGAGGACTTTATTTTCCTATATCTCTCAAACCATAACTGTTTGAGAGATACAAATAAGTGCAAGTACTCTCTTTTAATTGTATCTACCATATAGTTAATAATCTTTTTCTGACATTACTATCCCTTTAATCCTGCAAACCATTCTATTTTTCTCTAAGTCTGCCTGTGTGCCCTGTATATACTTTTTGTACTTAACAGAACCAGATGGCTTTTCTTTCTTTTTTTTTCTTTACATCTGCTTACATGCCTGATGCAGAATTTAGTTTGCAGATGAATATTTGTGTTTCCATTGTTTCTGCACACAATGAAGTGATTTCCTCTCTCCTAAGGAATTACTGATATATTCACCCATAAGAAAAAAAATCTACTCTTCTAAAGCCTAAGAGCTTTGTTTTAGAGTGGTTGAAATTATCAGCACATTAAATTAAACCACACTGACTGGCGATCAATGGTCCCAAGCGGATTCATCTGACACTATATAATTATTTGTAAGTATCAAATCTAGTATTGTTTTCTTGTGAGTTGACGCCTTCACCAACTGCATAAAGAATTTTCCTAGCAAGTAATTCAGGATATCCCTACTCCTTACAGTAGTTTTCCTTGATATGGTACATTTGTTAAACAAGACTTGTGTTTTGTTGATATTCCTCTTTAGATCAAAATGTGTGTTTTACTGTTGTAGTTTTTCAATGCGTTCTTGCAGTTCTTCAGGACTACTGGCAAAGAGTGTGATATTGTCTGCAAAACGTAAGTGATGTAGGAAGTCCAATTTAGTTTGTGGAAAATGTCTTCTAAACAAGCAGAAAATAGTTTTGGGGAGATTGTCTCCTTGTTGGACCCCTTTTTCTATGTTAATCTAGACTTTATCATTGTTTCCCTGTACTGATGCAGCTGCATTCTCATATATTGATTGGAGGATATTGATGTGACCTCTGTCTATTCCTTGGTTGATCAATTAATGCTTGCTTTTTCACTGAGTCAAAATCCTTTTCATAGTCAATATGTATAATGGAAGGTTGTATTCATGATGTTGCTCTATAACTTGTTCATATGGTCCATTATACTGAGACCACTCCTGAAGCCTGCTTGTTCTTTACATTGTATTGTGTTAAGTATTGTGTCCATTCTTACTGATAGTACCTTTGTGAAAACCTTGCAGACCACTGCCAATAGGCTTATTGGTCGGTTGTTGTTTAGATCTGCCTTATCGCATTTTGTACGGTAGGATGACATCTGAATTTTTCCATGTTTCAGGCATTTTGCCAAATAGTAGTTTTTTAAAATAGTTTAGCTAGGGCTTTGAATAAGGGTTAACCTTCCAACTTTCAAAGGGACAGTAATACTTTTATTTTATTTTGTAGGCATTAAAAAACATGAAGAATGATATAAGTCTTATCTCTCAAACCTTTATGGTTTGAGAGAGATTCCCAAGCAAAGTTTACTCTCACTGACCACAACAGTCGAGTCTGCCATCTAGCTGTCAGATTTGAAATCCGGTAAACAGATCAACCGGTGGCTCTTCAGCAGAGCCGAGATTGCAAGATATAAAAATAACTATTTCATTGGAAGGGTCTAAAAAGTGTGCTTACAAACCAGGCACACTTTGTACACTATTCAAATGAAGTAGTTCTTCTTATATTTCGAAATCTCGGCTACTGTAGAACCACTGCTGGTCCGCGGACCAGATTCCAAATCTGACAGTTAGATGGCAGACTTGACTGTTTTGGTCAGTGAGGGGAAACTTTGGTTGTGAATATCTCTCAAACCATAAAGGTTTGAGAGATGAGACTTATATCATTCATGTTTTTTTAATGCCTATAAAATAAAATGAAGTATTACTATCCCTTAAACATTTCCATAGTATCTTTATCAGGACCAGCTGCTTTGCCATTTTTCTTTGATTTTATTGCAGCTTCTACTTCTTCTACCAAATCTTCTGGCACAGCTTCAGTCTCTGGCTCTGCATTTAGTTGTTGTCCTGCTTCCTTATAAAGATTTGAATAAAATTCAAACACTCGCTTTAGTATTTGTTGTTTGGTTTTTGCAAACATTTGGCTACTAGGTGTGGCCATCTTTTGATTTGCTTTCTTTAACCCTTGATTTTCTTCCAGTGTTCTTTTTATGAGCTCAACAGTTCCTTATAGTTTTTCACATTTCTACATATTATCCACTGTTTCTAATTTTACCATTTTGCTTAAAGCAGAACTACCATCCAACACAATCATTAGCTTCACTAAGTCCCCATCTGGCAACTAGCTGCTTAGTAGCGCTAGTCACCAGAATAATTACCTTATTAAATAGATTTCTGCTCTCTTCCCCGGCTGACAGGCAGCACGGAGTGCGGCCATCTTGCCATTGTGACATCCATGCACCTGCGCTGTCAGGCCCAGCCGGGTCTAGTAGGCATTGCTAGGAGCCATTTGGCTCTGGCTTGGACTAACAGCGCAGGCGCGCGGACGTCACAATGGCAAGATGTCTGCGCTCCATCCTGCCTGTCAGCCAGGGAAGAGAGCAGAAATCTATTAAATAAGGTAATTATTCTGGTGACTAGCACTACTAGGCAGCTAGTCACCAGATGGGGACTTAGTGAAGCTAAAGATTGTGTCGGGTGGTAGTTCCCCTTTAATTTCCCATTGCTTTTTCATCATGGCAATTGTTTCTTGTGATAGTCCGTTAGTTTATCTTGTTTTTACAGTAGGTACCAGGGCATGGGCAGTGTTTCTTAATAACTTTTTCATTGTGTGTTGAAATGTCTGTGTCTGGAAGATCTTACAGCAAACTGAAGCTATTAGACAGTGCTATCTCAAACGTTTTATGATCTCTCAATAGCTGGCTAATGTCAATCACCATGTTTGTTGACTATCATTTTCTTTCTTTTTTTCTTGCAGTTATTTTTAATTTTTGCTCTCACTAGATGATGGTCACTTCTAACGTTAAAACAATTTAAGACTGAGCAGTCAGTGAATATACTTTTATTGCTTGCTAATATGAAGTAGATTTCACTTGTATTACCATTAGGACTTTTCCATATCCATTTTCTTTGGGCCTTTTTCCTGTAAAATAAATTCATGATGTACAAATTTTGTTCTTCTGCAACTTTGATCAGTTGGTTTCCTCTGTTGTCTCTTTCCAGTTCCAAGTGGTCAGATCGATTTTTCACCATTTTGGATCTTTCCAATTCTCGCATTGAAATCCCCCATTATACATTTGGAGTGGTAATTGTCCAGTTTGTAGAGGCATAAAATAAATCATCATTAAAGTCTTCAACTTCTTCATCACTGTGGATACTTGTAGGGACATAAACTTTGATTGATTTGATGAACATAGCAACTGTTTAGTTTGATAGTACAGGAAGCGATTCTTTCAGAAATGTGTTCTGCTCTTTCGACTGAGTCTGTTAGTCTTTTGTAACCAGGAATCCAATATCTCCACATTGTCCATCATTGTTTCTGTTAATTATAACCAGTGTCCATCTTCTAATTTGACTAAATCTTTGTCTTTTTTATGAGTCTCACATAAGCCAATAATGTCCCAACTGATGATGTTTAGTTCTTCTACAAGTTCCTCTAAGAGTAAAACAGTAATCCTAGATTGAATGTTAAGCATTCCAGTGTTTAAAGAACAAAGACAGCCAGACAGAACCCGGTAATTCTTTTACCATAGGAAGTAGCTCTCAAGCCTCTGGGGAATGAGGTCAACTGTTTGTTGTGAAGCCATGCTGTGGAAATGGACCATCATTTTGGATCGATTTAGTCTGGTATCTTCCATGCACTCCCATGGGTTGATGCCTTATCGCGGCGGGAGTTTGTGTGTGTCTCTGAAGCCAAGAACTATGCTATCGGGAGTATATACTCCTGGCTGGGTCACCCAAACTGGACAGATTAAAGCTAAGACACCAGTCTATCAATCTATCTATATTTTATTTTAGCTCTGTGTGAAATATTGTAATATTCCCAGATATTAAAGTACTGAACTAGCAACTGTTAATGGCATATTACTTATGTCCCCAAAAGAATCATAATTTGCCAAAGTTTTTTGTTTTTTTTTTTGTTTTTTTTTTGTTTTTTTTTGGGGTTTTTTTTTTGTGTTTTTTTTTAAATCATATTTTCATTTTTTTCGTGGTCCTTTCTCATCGGCTATATCAGTCTAAGGCTTCTCTAATTTCTTATGCATTTGTCTCTCTAGCTGCACTTTTTCAGTTTTTCTCCAGAATTTCTCCTCTTTAGCTGAATATGGCCCTATGGGCCCTGTGTTCTTGTTTGGAAATGTAACATAGAAAAATATTCCGTCCTGGCCATTGTCTCTTAAACCCCACCCTCATTGCTGCTGGGATATGTTCAGTACTTTAACTTGTAAAAATTAAAAACTGAAATGTTGCCAATTCAAATAGTGTTGCACAACACTGGACTGAGAGTCATAACAACTTGTGCTGTACAGATGTTCTCTGGTGCAGGATTTTAGTGCTTGTTTTTTTCCACATTTTGGAAATGTGCAAGATACAAAATTGGCAAGCATATCTGTTGTTTGAATTAATGAACCCGACGTTGTATTCTTTATTAGTAAGCACAGACAAATTATAGCCTGTTTTTATAAATAAGCAACACAGATACAGATGTTTGAGTCACAGCAGAAGAAATCCCTCCAGTAGGATATGTTTCTGAGTATTCTTTCTATTTCTTAGTGGAGTAGTTGTTAATCTCCATGAAATGCATGTGTTTATTATTTGTCTCTTTTAATGAGTAAATTAATTTCTATTTAAAATGTATTCTTTTATTAGGTAATGACTGCGCACCTCTGGGGAAAAGCAGCATTATACACTTTCAGCCCTCTGTTTACAGTCCATCTCGTGTTTCGCCCCAGATGTAGTGATGAGCGCTCCAGAGAGGTAGCTGATTCATTTTGGCTTCCGTGATGCTTCACCCAACAGAACTGATGCTGCCACAGGCAACTTCAGCTTGTGTATGAAGTGTTGGACAAGAACCTTAGACAATTTAGCTTAGACAATTTTGCTACTGCCAGTAGTGTTAAAAGTTGTGGCAATCGGCTAATGATAGCATGATGTTTAACCTGATTTTTGTGTGTGTGTGTGTGTGTGTTTGTTTGTGTGTGTTTTTATTTTATTTTTTTACTTCACTATGTTAGTTTCCTTTTAAATTCCAGGCTAAACTGGGTAATAAAGACAAAATGTTTAGTCTGGAACATTAATTAGGTTCTGGCTGAGCGGGCAAAACATGATGCCATATAGCTGTAACATCAGAAGACAGAGGATAAAAACCCTTGGGGACAGAGACTGACTACTGACTAAAGTGGAGCTGGATGTTAGACAAGCAGCAACTTTCAGCTTGCTGCTGTTGAAACCAAAATTATATATACAGGCCTCAAAGAGCAACTTGTTGGTTTGTGAGATGCACTTATTAAATCCCAGAATCCCAAAACCAACAGCACCATAATGGAGAAATAAAAATAATCATTGTATTAAACAGGTATTTAACCCACTGAAGACTATCTATCCTTCAAAGGATGAAAAGTTCCATTTCAATATAAGTTTGTTTTCAGTGTATATTGCCCATAAAGAGGAGTTTATTTAGGGACAAAACAGACTGTAGATCCTAACCACCAAAGCTGGCTTAACATGGTATTGGTTGAGTAATGTGTAGTAGGATTACCATTCCACCTCCTTACACAACTGCTCAGCAGAGGCCTGATTCTTGTAGACCAAGATGTACACACTGACCCAGTGGAATGCTCAGAACCTGATAGGGTACATGCTTCTTCTTGAGAACATAAACCTGGAGAATGGTCTCCTTAATCCAAGATACCACTGTCACCTTAGATGCAGCCTGGCCTGCACCAGGCCCATCAGGAAAGACAAAAAGCAAATCAGATTGCTGAAAAGGCCGATTGCTATGAACACAATACTTCAAGCACCTAACCACATTCCAAAAGATGAAGGTTTTGCTCCTGTCTATTAGATGGAACTGGACAGACAGAAGGAGGAACAATTTCCTTCTGAAGTTCATCCACCTGCCAAACAGACAAAACAGCATCAAGAAACAGAAAAACATGGGACAAAGGCTCAAAAAGAGCCTTCTAAAAAATTAGGGAGACATACGAATGTGACAATCACCCATCAAGCACAAACAAGATAGTGTCTTGTTCTTAGACATGGTGGCCTCTCAGTGATGCTACAAGTCATGTTTTTCACTCCCATGTGCCATTGCAGAGAGGAAATTTCCATATTCACATCAGTCTGTTCCTGCCCACAGATAGTCCAGCTCCGAAATGTAAGGCAATTCCTTCACAGAAGCCAGACAGCAAAACCACAGACATACATCTTAGCTTATGTGAGCCTCATCGGTGTGTGATGCAGCTGAGGCCCATATAGGCTGAAACGTACGTCTGTGGTTTTACTGATTCTCTCGTGCAGAGAGGATTTGCCTGACATTTCGGAGCTGGACTGTCTGAAGGTGGGACCAGTCTGATGTGGACATGGAGATTTCCTCTCTGCAATGGCACGTGGGAGTGAAAAATGTGATTTCTGGCACCTCTGAAAGGCCACCATGCCTTAGAACAAAGCAGTTTATTTTGTTTATCCTCAGTGAGAGCTCGTCACAACATTTCTTTGTTTGTCTCCCTTCTAAAGCATTCCCAGACCCAGGTTTAAATACCATGGAGGGGAGGGATCCAGAAAGACAGAGTAGGTTTGTGATACACCTTAGAAGAAAGATTGCCCATCATGATGTAAGGTAAACTGTCCTCTGGAAAAGGATAGAAATCTGGACTGTAATAGAACTGTAACCATCCATGTCTGAAGACCGTTTTGAAGAAAGGTCAAGACAACCTGGAGCTGAAAATGTGTTTGGCTGCATCAATCCTCAGCACCTTAGGAATCCATGGAACAGGAGGAAATGCATATGTCAAAGGAAAATGCCATGGAATGACCATCGCATCTATTGTTAGAGCTAGAGGATTTGGGACCTGGCACAGAACTGAGGAACCTTGCAGTTCTGCCAAGAGGCCATTAGGCCCACCATTGGGAGACACCATACTCAAACTATGAAGATGAATAAGCTGTGATTGAGATCCCAATTTCTGGGATCCAGACACTGGCGACAGAGTAATTCACAATGTTATCTACCACTGGAAAGTGAACAGCAGACAGAGCAAGCACATGAGCCTCTGCCACATGGTCCTCTGGTCATACAGCCACACTTCTGGTCCCACCCTGGTGGCTGATCTAAACCACCTCCATTGAATTGTCTGACTGGATCCACAATGGGAATCCCTGGAGGGAGTAATACCAATGCCACAGGGCTAGATACATTGCCGATACTCTAGAACACTGAAGAACAGTTTGCTAATCTCCCTGGCCTGAAGACCCTGAGCAGTCTGAAGACCCAGAGTGATGCCCCAGGATGGTGTCCATCTTGACTGTGACCTAATGTGGCATAACCAGTGGTCATCCCAAGGACAGGTGGGACTTCTGAGGACACCAACAAAGGCTGCCTTCATCTTGTGAGACAGAGACATGACATAGGAAAGGATACATTGTTGCCTGGGCCAATTTCTGAGAATTTCCAGCGGCAGCTCCTACAAATAAAACTGAGCAAATGGACTGCTTCCAGAGTAGAGACTAAATAGTCTAGTGCTTTCATGTACTCCAACACCATCGCAGACTGCCAGGAGGGACAACAACAGAATATTATCACAGTATAGGAAAAAACCTTCCCCAGAAAAGTGTTGAATCTCATATCAAGAAATGACCAGACTGGGATGGAGCCAGGTATGATTTCTTGAGAATGAGAATCCAACTGTGTTGCTTCAGAATGGACATGCAAGGTTTACTTCAAAGGAATATTTAGTAAACAGGTCATGCAGATAGGGATTCAAAAAGACCTCTTGAGAGCAGGTGTGAGCCATCAGGGCTGATATGACTTTTGTGAATTCTCATAGAGCAAGAACTGAAAATGATTATATTAGAGCGCAAACACTGATGATCCGCTTGGATAGGGATGAGCAGATAAGCATCCTCCAGTTCTGGGCCAAACCGCTTTTGCCCACAAAAGGGAGATATGCCAAAGATTTTTCAGAAGCCACAGAATGCAATGCACCACAACAGAGAGAGCCAAGGTTTTTGAGTTTAGCAACATCAAAGGCCACTTCAGTAAGGTAAGCGTTGGTTAGAAGGAAAAAAAGGGAAACAAAAATATAGTGGTGAAACTCGGCATTCTGTATACAGCTCCAAATGTTGTGTGTAAATATGTGGAATCACTTCTACCCTGAAAAGATTGTGTGAAAATCTAAAATACCTGTACTACAAAATATGTGGATGGAGATCTCTAATACAGTGGCTAAACAGTGAGTCTCATAGGTATAATTATAAGTAAAGTAATGCAATTTATTAAATGTATTGCAATATAATACAAACAGAACAATAAAACAATGGCATTCCCAATATAATATATGATAAAAAGACAATGTATAAAATAACACAGAGACAAGAGAGACAACTTATACTATCAGTCTGATTGACCACCAAAGACAGGAGAGGTAATTTTTGCTCTGTATGTTCTGGTGACCAATATAGGATTCAATATATATTGAACGATTGATTTTTTTTTTTTCTTTCAGTAGATCGAGCATTATTTTATACATTCTTTTTATCATATATTAAATTGGTAATCCCATTGTTTTATTGCTCTGCGTTTATTATATTGTAATACATTTAATACATTGTATTACTTATAATTCAGTTGTATGTATATATACCTATGAGACTCATTATTTAGCAAATCTGTTAGTGCTCTCCACCCACATATATTGTAGTATTAGAAGGATCTTGGATGAAAGAACCACCAAATCCTCCACTGACACTGTTCTAAAGCCTCAGCAGAAAAAGGGTATAAAAGATATATGCAGATGAAGGATAAACCTCCCGTCAGGCATTTTCCATTCCTGCAGTAGTAACTGTTCTAAGGAATGGTAAGGAAGAAAAATGGCAACCAACCTCCTTGTGTCTCTTAAAACTACCAGGGGAAGAGAAACTAGAACTGGAGGCCTCCGCTTCTTTAAGCGTCTCCAGGACAACCCAAATAAGGCACTCAGTGAAAAAACTGGGGTTTTCATCATCAGAGTCCCCTACAGAGAAGGATGAATCTTGGTTGTCCACATCTTAAGCAGTTTTTTGAGGAAATTAGGGCCTCAACCCATGAAGTCTCCCTAGGAAGGCCAGTCTGTCATGAGGTGCAATAAGTTAAAGGGAACTCCTTAGCAGCCTTAGACTTGTCCAACCCCCTAAAGTATAAGGTAAAAGTAGAATGGAAGTACTTCTAAACTCTTAAAAGTACTTATCTGACTGTAAGGGGTTAAATTTGCAAGCAGGATCCAAAAATGTAGCAGGTCTGTTGGGGACCATCTTCTCCCAGGAAGAATGGACTGCTGGGAACTGTAGTTTCCCAAATGTAATAATGCTTTGTTGCCTCTCCAGTCATTGCTATCCTGGGGAGGGGGAATGCTACATGGCTCCCGTCATCAGTGTATAAGTTTAGAACCACTTTCTGCCCCCTTACAACCTCCAAACCACAACTGGATGTAAGTTCCAGAAAAGCTTTTTATTTTTCATCAAATATGGCCACTGCATGTAACCATTCTTAAAGGCACCCCAAATCAATTAAGCGAAAAGTTCAGAAAAATAAATAAAAGTTAGCGATTGCTGCTAAATGTTAATAGAAAAGTACTACCAAGAAGAGACTGTTTGCAAATGAAAATTCCCATACGAAGCAATGAATTCCCACAGACAGACAATGCAGGGGTTGAAATCCTATTGGCGCAAAGGATGGGAACACAAAAATGATCAATCTTTCATAAATGTGCTGCTCAGGGAAGAGTGGAAATCAGGATTCCAAACCACAGAGACTGTAAGCATTGAATTGTATCCCTAAGAATACAGTAGACAAATGGTATGGATTGAAGGCGAACTATACACATAATGGCACTGTTGTTAACAGATTAGTATAAACCAGTGGTTCTCAACCAGTGTGCCATGGGTATCCACTTAGGGTGCCCCTTCCTTTTTATAATGACTGAAAAAAATAGGACTGCTGAGTGTATTTACTGAAAGTTGTATGCACAACACTTTTGTTTTTGTTATTCTGATTGAGAAACCTAAAAATCACTATATATTTATGTATCTGAACCATTCATTACTCCATGCAAATTGATCTATAAGATGTTACGAGTGCCCTGAATGTTCTAGACTGATTGTTATGGGTGCCTTCAGCAAAATAAGGTTGAGAACCACTGGTGTAAACAAAGCAAAAACAGTTTGAACTGTAATAATAACCTTTGAAAGAAGTTCCCAGCAGTGGGAATACCCTTCTTAACTTGGCTTGAAAAAAACATATAAAGGTTTACGACTTGTGTATCTGGAAAATCTGCAACCTTAGCTTCAGAATTGAACAGAAAGTATGACTTGGAAAAAGACTATTTTTTTTAAACTACAGATGGGTAAAAGATGACCAGTAGGCTGTTTTCCCATGGCCATTAGAGTTCACTGGTGGGTACTCTTAAAGCACTGCTGCTTCACTTGAAAATATAATTTTCTCTGCAGATGTAGAAAAATATATTTAATCACAAAGCACACCACTGAAATGTTTCCCTTTTCCTTTACAGAGAGAGGGACAGCTGATCATTTCCATAGGCAACAATATGGGGTGCCGTTTATACACCATAAATTTTGTCCACATTGAAAAATATAGCTCTATCTGCATAATTTAAGGAGTTTGACAAGATAATTTTTTCTCACAGAATTGACTGGGTATCATACAAAATTGTTACAAAATTGCTTCTGTTGGAAAAAAATTGTTTTTCACAAAATGTATGGTTTATATTTCAAAATAGATTTTGCCACAAAAAATACTTTAATGTCAAGAATACGTTGACACATAAATTGAATGTTTGTCACAAAATACATTTTGATACACAAAATTAATTTTTGTCAAATACATTTTGTTGAGTAAAATTTATTGTGTTAATCCACTTTGTCATTTTACCTTTGTCCCTAAATACAGTTTGTCACACAAAATTCAATGTTTTGGTGACTACAAATATTTTGTTACAATACATACGCCCATACACCGCTTCCTGTCCTGAGGAAGATAAAGAAACTGCTCCTTGACTATCAGCTAGTAGATTGCTGGAGGGCTCTTCACCCTGACGACAGGGTTTATAGCTTTTATTCCGCTCCTCATGCTCGTTACTCGCGTATCGATTACTTGTTTATCGTCCACTACCATCTACCTTTGCTATGTTCCTCTGCATATGGGATTATGACTTGGTCAGATCATGCCCCTTTGACTACGACTTTGCGCTCCCCACTCACTTGGCCTGCCCAGTGTTCCTGGAGACTCAACGACTCCCTCTTAAATCATCCGGATCTGTTGGCCTCTACTCATGCTCTCTTGGCGGACTATTTTGCTGTCAATACCGCCCCTGATGTTTGAGCCCTCACAGTCTGGGAGGCTCACAAATGTGTTGTACAAGGCCCCTTTATCAAGGTGGCGGTGGCAAGGAAGAGGGCTTTCTCCGCCAGGTTACGTGAGCTGTACGACCAGATTGCCGCCTTAGAGCGGTCACATAAAGAGAAGCTAGATAACCTGGATGTAACGGTTTGTTTGACACACAGACACAGTGGTTTAGGATAAAACCGTTTTATTGAAATCACAGTAATAAAATAACCCTCACAGGTCCTGTAGTATATAAGCAGAATAATACAGACACACGACAGGTTACATATACATATGCCTACACAGGTCCAGTATAACCATACAGTCCACAACAGTCTATACTGACACAGGTCAGGCAGAATATGTTGGATTCCTAGGAGTAAGGTACTGCATGGGTTAATGGTCTTCAATGAGTGTAAACAGTCCCATGTGCAGAGAGGTCTGTGATGGGGCTGTCTGAATATAGACAGCTTAAGGCTTCGTAACGCCCAGGAACAGGTTAGCAGAACAGACGTGAACTGCCAGAGTAATAATAGGAATTGAGCAACACAGGACACTGCCGTAGCAGTAACGGAGACCAAACCACTCGTACTCTGCCGGAGCAGTAACGGAGACAAGACCAATGGCACACTGCCGTAGCAGTAACGGAGACAGGCCACTTGAACTCTGCAGGTGAAGTAACTGAGATTAGGCCAATGGCACACTGCCGTAGCAGTAACGGAGACAGACTCTTGCACTCTGCAGGCGCAGTAACGGAGACCAGGCCAAAGGTGCACTGCCGTAGCAGTAACGGAGGCAGACACTAGCACTCTGCAGAAGCAGTAACGGAGACTAGGCCAATGGCACACTGCCGTAGCAGTAACGGAGACAGACACTTGCACTTTGCAGGTGCAGTAACGGAGACTAGGCCCAAAGGCAAACTGCCGTAGCAGTAACAGAGGCAGACACTTGCACTCTGCAGAAGCAGTAACGGAGACTAGGCCAATGGCACACTGCTGTAGCAGTAACGGAGGCAGACACTTGCAGTCTGCAGAAACAGTAATGGAGACTAGGCCAATGGCACACTGCCATAGCAGTAACAGAGGCAGACACTTGCACTCTGCAGAAGCAGTAAGAGAGACTAGGCCACTTGTCCTCTGCAGGAGCGGACATGGAGACACAATGCCTGACGGATCAGAATGTCGCCAAGGCAACACAGAGCAGGAACGCCAACCAAGCCAGGTCGAATCACGAAGCAGGAACATCAGCCAAGCTGGGTTGAATCACAGAGCAGGAACGTCAGCCAAGCCGGGTTGGTACACAGGAGCAGGAACGTCAGCCAAGCCGGGTCGGTACACAGGAGCAGGCGCAGAAGAATAGTCAGGCAATCCGGGTCGGTACACAGGAACAGGAGACAAGATGCAGAGTAGTCAGGCAGGCCAAGTCGGTACACTGGGAATCACTGAGCAGAAACAAGCACTGGTACAGGAACACCATGAAAGGGCACCAGAGGGGTGCCAGAGCCCAGTATATAAAGGCCATACTGGGCGGGACAAATACAGAGTAGCCAATGGGAGCAAAGCACAGAATAAACTGACAGCAAACAACAAGGGGAGCACAGGTACCGTGATAGTGGATTTCCAGGGCCTTCTGACCTTACGCCAGGAAGTAGCCTCTATCCTTAATGACCTTTCACGGAGGCACTTCCCACGGCTCCAGGCAGTTTACTTTGAACACAGCAACAAACCTGGGAAGTACCTAGCTAGGGCCCTCCAGAAGCACCGTCAGCTCACATACATCCCTAAAATTAGGGGTTCAGGTGGTACCCCACCCAGCAGCTCCCACCAGATATTGCTTGAGAATTTGTGACTTATTACTCTAAGTTGTATAACCTGGCACCTAATGGGGATGATCCTGCTCAAGCCCACCGGATGCGAGATAAGATCTCTGCCTACCTGAAGTGACACCTACGACTTAAGTTAACTGCGTCTGACTCGGAGCTTTTAGACTGGCCGATATCTTTGGCTGAATATACTTTGGCTTTGCGTAACTCCAAGGAGGGCAAATATCCTGGCCTGGATAGTCTTTCGCTTTCATACTATAAACAATGCCATCCCTGCTTTTATTTGTGTTGTCGCTTGAACCTTTTCTAGAGGCCGTTCGCAATAATCCGTATCTTAGAGGCTTGCTCATGGAGGGCGTCCACCACAAGGTTCTGGGCTTTGCTGATAACCTCCTCTTTCTGTTAACTAATCCTAGGATATCTCTTCCTGTCCTTCTCAGTGCAATGCGGTCCATACCCCTCTGGCACTCAAAGGGCTAAGATCTCAGACTTCGAAGCATTACGCTTAAAGTTGGACAGAGCTCCATATTCTTGAAATTGTCTGAGAAGGACAGGAAGAGAGATCCTAGGATTAGTTAACAGAAAGAGGAGGTTATCAGCACAGCCCAGAACCTTGTGGTGCACACCCTCCACGAGCAAGCCTCTAAGATCTGGATTATTGCGAACGGCCTCTAGAAAAGGTTCAAGCGACAACACAAATAAAAGCGGGGATGGCATTGTTTATAGTATGAAAGTGAAAGGCCATCCAGGCCGGGATATTTGCCCTCCTTGGAGTTACGCAAAGCCAAAGTATATTCAGCCAGTCTAAAAGCTCTGAGTCAGACGCAGTTAACTTAAGTCATAGGTGTCGATTCAGGTAGGCAGAGATCTTATCTCGCATCCGGTAGGCTTGAGCCTGATCATCCCCGTTAGGTGCCAAGTTATACAACTTAGAGTAATAAGTCACAAATTCTCAAGCAATATCCGGTGGGAGCTGCCGGGTGGTACCACCTGAACCCCTAATTTTAGGGATGTATGTGAGCTGACGGCGCTTCCGGAGGGCCCTAGCTAGGTACTTCCCAGGTTTTTGCTGTGTTCAAAGTAAAGTGCCCGGAGCCGGGGGAAGTGCCTCTGTGAAAGGTCGTTAAGGATAGAGGATACTTCCTGGTGTAAGGTCAGAAGGAACTGGAAATCCACATTATCTTCTCTTTATGTGACCACTCTAAGGCGCCAATCCGGTCGTACAGCTCACATAACTGGCAGAGCGAGCCCTCTTCCTTGCCGCTGCCACCTTGATAAAGAGCCTCGTACAATACATTTGTGAGCCTGCCAGACTGTGAGGGCTCGAACATCAGGGGTGGTATTGACAGCAAAATAGTCCACCAAGAGAGCATGAGTAGAGACCAACAGATCCGGATCACTTAAGAGGGAGTCATTGAGTCTCCAGGAACACTGGGCAGGCCAAGTGAGAGGGGAGCGCAAAGTGGTAGTCAAAGGGGCATGATCTGACTAAGTCGTAATCCCATATGCAGAGGAACATAGCAAAGGTAGATGGTAGTGGGCGATAAACAAGTAATCGATACTCGAGTAACAAGCATGAGGAGCGGAATAAAAGCTATAAACCCTGTCATCAGGGTGAAGAGCCCTCCAGCAATCTACTAGCTGATAGTCAAGGAGCAGTTTCTTTATCTTCCTCAGGACATGAAGCAGAGTATGTGAAGAACCCGTGGATGTGTCAAGAGACGGGTCGAGGGCCACTTTAAAGTCACCCCCAAGAAGGAGAAAACCTCCTGGAAGTGACGCAAAGCAGCCAACACAGCGGCAAAATGAGAATGTTGTCACGTGTTAGGAAGATAGACAGAGGCCAAAGTATACATTTCGTCAGCAATTGTGCCCTTAACAAAGACATAGCGTCCCTCCGGGTCCAGAACCCGGGCAAGCTCCACAAAAGGGGTATGTTTTGAGAAGAGAATAGCAGTGTCCTTGGGCTTAGAGCATGGGTCATTACTGTAGTAGCATTGGGGATAGACACGAGTAGAGAAGTGGGGTGAAGATACACCACAAAAATGGGTTTCCTGCAAAAAGGCTATCGAAACATTATGCGACTTAAGGTCATGCAAGAGATGGGATCTCTTCTCGGGGATATTGAGACCTGTCAGCACCTTCAAGTCAGCTGACACAAAATAGGTGTTGCAGAACCGTGGCAAAGAGGTACCGGAGCCGACAGTGCAAGAGGTAGCGGGGGAAGGGAGGAGAGGGACTGGGAAGGAAAAAAAAAAAGGTGGGGGAGAGAAGGAGGAGAACAATGGGTGGAGAAATAGAGAAGGAAAGACAGAAGGGGAAAAGAGCGAGAGAAGGAAGGGAAGAGAAGAGGGGAACTAGTGAAAATAAAGTATACTCTGAAGCGTTGATTGGTGAATGAGCGGGGCCACCCACCGCAAAGGGACAAGGGTCCCAGTCACACCAATGTAGATAGGCTTCGATATATGGGGAAAGTGTCAACCGGAGGAGTAAAAGAGCCTCCCACTAACAAAGTTAAGAATAAGCAAAATACAAAAAATAGAGAAGCGAGGTCTTCAACTTCCCTCTTTGAACTAAGCATTAGAACACATGGAAATAGTGCAATCTGAATGCAGTGCAAACACAATAATTAAAAGTGGTCAAAACAATTATGAGCACAGAACCAACCCACTGGAACAGAGAAAGAACTAGCAAATGGAACTGCTGCTGAAAACATCCCAGACCCACTCCCCGGACCACCCAGACCCCATCCCTGAGTAGCAAATCGTCATCTGGGGTTTAGATGAACCAAAATCAAGGTTAAGAGATAGTGTTAGGTAGGTGCAATCCAGGTGGCAAATGCAGGGCGAAATCTAAATCCCCCCCATACGCTCTCCAAGCAAATGGAACCCACAAGTGGGGGTTGCTGAGTAAGTACCCCCTATGGAGGAACGCTAAAAGCCCTCCCAAACACTAGTATCAAAACACACCCCAATATCAAGGTGAGGGTGAGGCAGCAGTGGGACACCACGTCAGTCAGGGGACTGAAGAGTGCCAGCAAACAGGTGCGGAGAAGGTGCGCCACACACCCAGCACGCACCAGACCCCCAAGCAAGGCAACACCCACAAAGACCACCACCCAGTTTTAATCATGAAAGGAGAGGTGCAAACACCATTGCCGATCGCTGTGCGACAGCTGTATCCCACCCCAGACCGGACGGTGCATGGAGAGCCCAACTACTCCCCGCCACCCACAGAAGGGCACAAACAGCCCAGGTTGCCACTTCCCTCCCTGGGGGCAAGGACCCCCAATGGTCTAGATAAACACTCTCCACGCACTGACCAGGCAATAGCATAGCATCATTTATAATAACATTTTTTAAACCAGGCAAAAAATATAGCGATCACCCCCCGGGTTGGGGGCCGACCAAGACAGGCCCCAGAGTTGGGGAGGGCAAAAACATGACTCTGTGGCGCTGCGCAAAGCCAGAGGCCCGAGGGCCGCGTCTCACAAAAGCACAACAATGAATGCACAAATGCTATAGTAAAGCACTCTCACCACGGGACAGTGTATTACACATCCCGTAAGGGCTGAGGCAGGTGAAGGAGGGGATACAGGGAAAGAGTGTAAGGAAGGCCGGGCAGGGGGTAAGGAAAGAGAAGGACTCGGGGGGGAAGGGCAGAGACTGGGCTAGAGACATCAAAGGGACGGAAAGCATAAAGACCCACTAGCAGGTCTATGCCAGGGGAGAGAGCGCTGGAGCCCAAGGGAGGCACCACCATCAGGCCAGGGGCCCAAGAACCCCTAGATGAGAAATCCCCAGGTCAGAACGTGTGGTGGGGTCCGGACAAGGCATCATGGTGGTGGAAATCCAGGCGGTATCGATAGCTCGGCTTAGAGGGTCCAGAGTTGTAGGGCAGGATGTGGGGAACTGGGCTGAAGGGAGATCCTCAGCAAAGGATAATGTTCACTCCTTGATCTCAACATCACCGCGAGTGCTGTGGGCTTCAAAGTCTTGGGAGACCTGGGAAAGATCAGTACCCCAAATGGGTCGTAGGGTGCAGGGTCTTGCAGGCCTCCTCAAGTCGGGCAGGCTCCAATCCCGGATTTGGAGGTCAGGAAGGTCGAGGTCCTCAAGAAATCCAGGGAGCTCTTGAAAGTGTTGTAGGGTGTGGGACATATCCCCCAAACCAACAGTCAGTCTGAATGGGTGACCCCAGAAGTAGCGAATGTTCCTCTGTTGAAGGAAGCTAGTTAAGGGCCTCAAGGCCCGTCTGGCTTGCAGCGTTAGGTCAGAGAGGTCTTGAAAAAATGTAAACGTGTGGCCTTCATAAGTCCACAACCCTACGTCTCTAGCTCGGTGCATTATCTCTTCCTTCATCAAGGCAGCATACAATATCTCTTGGGGGGCTACCCGGGGGACTCAGGGGTCGAAGGGCCAGATGTGCCCTATCCAGATCAATCGTGTCATCTGTAGGACGGCCCAACAAGGCATTGAAAATAGTAGACAAGATCTGCTTGACATTTTCTTCATTCCCCGCGGACACCTCCAGTATGCCACAGACCCGAATGTTATGGCGTCCGTGGTTATCCAGGTCATCGATCCGTCTCCTGTAATCCGCAAGGTAAAGCGATTGCTGAGCAGCAACCTGCGAGACTGTAGCAAGTTTGCGCCTGTGTTGGGCAGACAATTATTGCGTTGTCACCGTTGTTCTAGGCCCCTAAGATCTGCACGCAGTTTAGAGACCTCATCCTGGATTGTGTGCTTAAGCTTCATAATGAGATGGTTGAAATTAGTTCTCCAGGGAGTCGAGGAGAAGATGCGTTGGGCCTGGTTAGGTTCAGGGCAGTCAGCTAACCCGTCAGGGCCCATTTCCGGTATCTTGTTGTTCGAGGATGGACAGCAAGATGGAGATCCCGACGCAAGATTAGCCTGTGAACCCATTGAGGCCTGGGACAGGAAAAAGTCCCGGAGGGAGGAAGAAGCTTGTTTCCCTGTTGCTGTAGGGGTAGAAGCACCAGAGGCACCTCTTTTATTGCGGACCATAGCTGTAGAAAGGTGCAGATTGCAAGGCTAAGGAGGGAAAGAAGCGAAGCTCAGGAATTATGCAGCCATCTTCCCCAGCGGCTGGCCATGCCCCCCGGACTTGATCTGTTGTCGTTATGGACAAATCTGACCCAGTATCTAGGTCCATAGTGATAGAGAGTCCATTAATGTGGGGGATATACTTGTACTCAGTAGCTTGATCAGCTCATCTGGTGGATATTCAGATGTGTCAACCAGCCATTGTTTTCTTCTGGTCCCACAGCTCCATGCGACTTACTTGTGGAACCCTTGGTAAAACTGAGGGTTGTTGGAATCTCTGGTAAGATTGAGGGTGGGTGCACAGAGGACAGATGTCCTTAAATCCATGTAAGATATTCTGGGGTAGCTTCATTAGTCGACATCCCTGTTGTGCCTCACACCAAGTCTTTCATCCAGACACCACACACGACCTCAACACACAATCACACCTCTTCAAACAATGTACCTCAACATATACACATCAACTCAACAAACACACACTGCAAAAAATGTGCACATCTCCACAGAGCACACACACATCGTCACCTCCTCAATATACACAGCTCAACATACATGTGCACACACTTTAACATACAAGCACACCCCCCCACATCTCAGCACACACAACTTCAGCACACACATGTGCACGCCTTCCCAACACATACATCACCTCAACGTACATGCATATCTCTTCAACACACTCACCTATTTATCGTACACCCACCACAACGCATACACACCCTCATGTCCCTCTGTAACACACAATACATATCTCTTTAACACACACACCTTCTCAACTCATACCTCATCAACACGAACAAACCTTCAGAGCACAAAAACATACATGACATACACTTCCCCAACACACAACACACCTTACTTTCTCAACACACACACCTTCAGGGCACATACACACAGACACACTTCCTCAACAAATGCACACTGCTTCAGCACACAAAACACCCACTAAGGGAGGAGAGAAACATACCTCTTATACCTGAGATGTAAAACCTGTAGCACTCCATCCGTTGTTGGACAAAGCTCCCATCATCTCCAGTCTTATACCAGACAGGCGAGGATTATGGGTATTTGCAATTGAACAACAACAGGTGGGCCACCCATTGTTGCTCATCTCTGGTACCTGGGGGAGAGAAGGTGGAGAGAGAGAGGTATTTCTTCAGTCACCTTCATTCTCTACTTCTCAGCTTTCCTCCAGTTATTTGGGCAGGCCAGCACTGCCCAAATCACATATGAGTGATTGCCTTCTGGGAGGTCATCACTGATGCAAAAAAGTTCCTGGAGGCACTGGGAAGAGTAATAAATAAATTACTCCCCCTGCTGCTGCCCCTGGGAACGTCTGGTCCTGTAGCAACCCTTATGCACACACATACACCTAATTGCCTATCTGTTTTAAATTCCTCCTGTCCTAAAGTTCCTTGTAATTCTGTTGGTGACTGAGGATGATAAGAGTAGTTCAACAGTTGGATATTTTTTTCAGGGGTGGGGGGAGATTATTTATAATTTTAAAACAATCATATAATTATCCTACAATACGTTATGTGTGCACCAACACAATAAACAGAAGTCTTATTACTCTATGCATGTACTGATATATAATTTTCTTTTGTTCTATACAAATTGATACATTCTTTTTGATTTTAAAATTCCCTTCACTGAGAAGAAGAATGCAGGACAGTTTGCATTTTGTGTAGCAGTCAGGGAAAACAATGGCCTTGTTTTGAATAGGCCTGGAACATAAGATATCTAATGACTTGCTGCCAGGACTGGCACTCTGAGAGCTTGAGTAACCTTGGCAAGCTACAACAGAGAAATGTGACCTGCTTGCTGTATACACATGAGGCCTGTCGTCGTGCCTAGACAGTGGATCATTTGTTAGGTATCAAAACAGACAATATAATACGATTTTGTACCATTAAATTATACCTTTATAAGGGGTTATAAAGTGATTATCTTGAGATCTCCATAGACTTCAATAAATCCACCATAAAATATACCTTGCCAAAAAAGTTACTCAAATCCAAGTTCCCAACAGTGGTAGTGCCCTTGTTTTACACCTCTGGAACAGGCTATCACCATCACTCTAGTTCTACTTTGCCCAAAAAAATAGTTTAAAACAATTTTACAATTAAATTGCTGTCATGATGTTACTTTGGTTCACGGAGGAGCGCATGTAAATTGCCAAATGGTCATTTCACTCTAATTTGTGCGTAATGCAAAATATGTTTAAAAAGATGTGACCCACCATCACTTAATGTGACCCACCATCACTTGATAATTGTACTTCTGTTACTAGACTGAAATACAGGTCCACCACAGAGACCAAAAGGGGATTTGTATTGAGGGTGAGGGAAGTCAGTCCAATGAGAGAGAACTCTCTAATTCCCAAGTTAATCTATGTAGCCACATTTTCATGTCGGAGAGATCTTGCTGTAAAAGCCCCATAGAATTAAGGACTAGATCCCATTCCACTGTTTTGTTTTGTTAGGAGAGGCAAGACTGAGTTTATTTCTGCATTTTACACATGTATTCATGAAAACAACACTACACTAATATATAAACATAGCATCACAACATACATACATATAGCCCCCCCCCCCCCGCACACACACACACTTCCCATATTTAATTTTCTCCTTTTTTTCAGGACATTCCTGGGGAAGAGGGATAGTTTGAGATTTGGTGCAGTTGTTGGACCTGTATATTTATATGGAAGGTGAGAACTTTGTGTGTGTGTGTGAGAATGTCATTTTGTGGTTGGCTGTTGGTGAGGGAGGGGGGTGAGGAGGAGGAGGAGGCTAATGTGAGAAGCAGAGAGTCAGGAGGCTACTGAGGTCCCATGGGCAAGTAGGAAGAGGGATAGCTAGAGGGAGAAGCATCAGTGTATGTATGAATGGTGGTGGAGGGGCATCATGTGGGCACACTTTTCATGTAAGGGGTGCAGGGAGTGGCCATATGGGGGCAGGGGGATGTGGAGCAAGAGGAAGGCATGTACTGTGGGGTCAGAGCTTAACGCTAGTTCATACCTCCCAAGTGACGCTCTTTATCACCCTGATGTCCCTCTTTTTAGGAGATTAGACTATGTGATGTGTATATAACTGTACAATATTGCTCCACAACAATAAAACTCACATTTATGATTGTTTAAACTTCAGTATACATTAGTATGTGTAAAATGCTTTGGTATTGCTCTAAATAATTTATTCAGTTACAAAAAGAGGTATCAGAAGGTCATGAAATGACAAAAAAAAAGATTGCTAATGCTCTGCCTACCATCCACGCCCCCAACACCACCACCTAAAATGAAAGTGTCCCTCTTTGGCCATTTGAAATGTAGGGAGGTATGCTAGTTGGCCTCCTCTCTCATAGCCAGGTTGCCGGCAGTATGCATCTACCTCCTAAAAAAGGGAGAAGCACATGGGACACCAGTTCTCCCATAAGCAGAGCTCCAATGTACTGTTCCACTTGGACATACTTCAACAGCAGGGCAGTTCATCACATCATGAAGGCACATTCAGAAGGAAATATGCAATTTAAGCAGCAGCAGGAGTACCATTAACAGTCTACTGATATTACAAATGCTAGGCTGCAGTCTACCATGGCTGCTTGTAGAGTGTGTTCTGGGAATCACTAGAGCCACTGACACTGCATGTGCCCAAGACCTGTAACAAGGAGGTAAGAAAAAACAAATCATAACTCATAATTTGTACCATGTTGTTTTAATGTGTACCCCTGCCCCAGTTTTGTAAATATGCATCCCCATTCCTAAATGTTAGTCCTGACATCCCCCTTTAAAGCTCTGAGTGCCACAGGAATGTTGTGTGGATTACCAACTAGTGGTTTGATGGCTCGGTCACTACAAATGCTTTACACTCACAAGAAAGTTGTCTTTTGTTGTAGAAAACCACCTGTTACCATAGCGATCACATTCTAATAAAATAGAATGTGTTGCAGAAGAATTAACCCTTTCAGTGCCAGAGGGAGTTGCGTACCTCTCTGGCACTGAAAGGATTAATAACTTTTAAGACAATCTTCTTCTTATGATTTCTACCAAATGGCAGTGGTTCTCAGCCCATGGCCACCCACTAGCATGCCAATGTAAAAATTAATGCTTTCAATATTCTACCCTGTTGTGTACATGATAAGGTCAGAATGGATGTTTGCATTCCACCATGTTATGTTTATGTCAGTGCCAGAACTGACCATTGTAACATTCCACTAAATTGCTGCATCTATGCCAGTGCCAGAATTGTCCCCTTCAACAGTCCACTAAAATGTTATGTTCCTGCCGAGGCTAAAATGGATATTTTATACATTCCAATCTGAAGATAAAGATTAATTTACAAGAATCTTTGTCTTCTTTTTTAAAATGTTACATTTTTAGATAAGGCCTTATGTATCAATTTTTAATCTCTGTAAATATAATATTTAACCCATGGATTGTTACGTATATCCACAAAGCATTGCTTTTCATTACTTAGGTGAGTTTTCTATCGTTCAAGGGGTTACAAGGTCTATTTACAGCAATGACAAATTCCATCTATCCCTGACATATGAATAGTCATAACAGGAATAGGTAGATGACAGATTTGTATTACTATGTGTGTCCTGTGTCTACTAATACTATTTTTATAACTTCAGTCATGTGATTCTTTTTGCAGCCCCAGTTCTGCAATGGTGACACTTTCCTTTAAAACACAAACCTTTTGTATTCCCTTTCACACAGACCATTGACTATGTTCAGTTCTTGAGCAGTTTAATCTCCAGAGATGTTGCTATAATCTCTATACTTTGAGGATATATTGCTTGAAGATTAGCTCTTAATCTGTGCTGCCCTACATCTAGAGTAGATAATGACATTCTGTGGGCTTGCGTGGGACAAAGGGGATGAGATGACATAGGCTCTCCTAGTCTGACTGCTGCTTTATGCCTCTTATGAAGACAAATGGAACATTTTCCAGATTTCTGGAAAGCTCACTCTGTTATTGGGGAAGATATGTTATGGGAAGGTGTCTGCTCTACTAAATTTTCCCTGCAAAATCTCATAAACAGGGGTGTAACTACAGGGGGTGCAGTTGTTATGGGGCCCAGCATCAGAAGAGACAAAAGGGATTTTTGGCACTTACAGATATATTAGTTTCTCTTAGTCCTTTAGGAACACAGGAACCACTAGGAGTAGGGGCATTTGCAAACTAAAGCTTTCTGGAGGAGGAGACTCCCAACCATCTCCACTTATCCTCTGCCCAGCAGCAGCCTTCAGATTTGGGTATGGCAATGACATATGAAAAAAAGTAGGGTTGGAAGTTAGTCACTGTACCAGAGAACCCAAGGACAACACTGCCTGGAACTCAAATTCAAACTAGGACTAAGACAAAAGGATTTATCAGTAAGTACAAAAAAAACTCCTTTTATCTTTCATCCATTGTCAAACATAAGAACTATAGGGATATACCAAAGCTATCCCAACCAGGACAATAACAACAGAAAGGTAGGTAGAAAGGATGGAAAAGGGTTCCTTTATAGTTAGTACCATCTGCAGGACTTTCCTCCCCAGCACATTTGGTCAGTAATGCTTGGTGAATGTGCATACCAGGGAAGTTTTTCTTGTTGACTGCCCGGAGATAGGAGTCCTGTGGTGCCGTTGGGGTTGGAAAAAATGATGCGATCCGTGTCAAAAAAAGGGGCAGGGCTGAATCACGAGTGGGAGTGGGGCTTAAAATATGTGCCTAGAGTAGGAAGAGTAGGAGGCATAGGTTGAGGAAGGAGGAGAAGTGGGCAGGGAGTGGGAGGAACGGACTGGGAAGACACAGAAGTAGACAGAGTTTGATCAAAACTGTCCACATGTGGAAAATCAGCCACTGAACTGGTAATTAACAGCAAAAACCTGAGTCTCTGGGGCAAATCCAGAGAGTTTCCAGCTATGCAAATGTGTGAAGTGACAATCATATTGCTGCATTGCATAACTGCTCAGTATAAGGCCTGGTTCCTTTAGGCCCAGGAAGCACCCACCACTCTGGCAAAATGAGCTGGTACCTGAAAAGGCACTGGCTGTTTCTAGGGCCATAGTCCTGGCAAATGGACACCTTGCTCCAAGAGGCCACTGTAAAGAGTAAAAAAAGTCATATCCAATACGTGAAAAGGTTCAATGCAATGACTGGAGAAATTAAGACTCAGAAATACATTCAGACAATGAATGTCCTTCTCGCCTATTAGACAGAGCAGGACAAAGTGAAGGGAGCACAATCTCCTTAATAATGGGAAAATCAGAAACCACCTTTGAAAGAAAGCAAGTACTCAGAACGACCTTATTTGAATGAAAAAAGGAATACGATAAATAAATGATTGAATAAAAGATGTCTTCAGGATTAAGCAATGAAGAGATACAGAAGCCAGTGGTTCAGAATGATTCATTCGAAACCCTCCAAGGAACAAACTGCCTTTTTTGATGCTGTCGGGAGAAAGGCCACAACCAACGGAAGAAGAAAATGATGTGGATGTGGTTTCAATGAAACCCTTCCTCCTCAGGTTGTCTGTTTCAAGAGCCACACCATTATAGCCATTCTATCTATGTCTAGATGACAAACACAGGGCCCTGAGACAATCAGGATAACATGTGCCTGGTCCAGCCTGACCTTTCTCAACACTCTGGGAATCAAGGGAAAAGGAGGAAATGCATGCCAGGGGGAAACCATTGCATCGACTGTGAAGGCCAGGGGATCCTGTGACCTTGAGAAAGACTTAGAAACCTGTGTTTTTCTGAAATACCATGAGGTCCACGACAGACCCCACTTCTGAACTATGGAGTAGAAAATGCTTTATTTCCTACTCCCCATGGTCCAGGTGTTGACTATTGAGTTAGTCTGCCACCATAATGTCTACCCCCAGAATGTGTATGGCGGATAGGGTTGGAACATGAACCTCCACCCAGGAAAGAATCCTACAAACTGCGGACCGTGCAGTTGTGCTTCCAATTCTGAATTTTTCAGAATGTTCAGTAGCAGCTTCCGTGTGTGAACTTGGGCATACAGCCATATCCAATGGGTCAAAACCAGGAACCCCAACTCCCTCGTGTAGTCTCACACCAACAAGTGAGCCAATGTCTGAGACATATGCTGGGATGACATATGAATCTTGTCGCCTCGAAGAAAGATACACCCTTGGAGAGAGACAAATCTCATGTCGGGAAAGACCAGAGACAGAATCAAAGAGGACTTTCTGAAGTTGATCACCATATTTGAACACATATTTGAAAATAGGATTGCATTATATCTGCTGACCAGTGTTGGCCAGACCAGTGTGAAGGGCTGTAAATAGCAAATGGAGGTCCTGAAAAAGCAAAGCGGAATCACCGGTGTAGCATGTGAAAGAACACATCCCTTGGGCCAAGAGAAGCCAAAAACTCCCCTGAACACAGAGTGGATATGAATCGTTGCACACACACACAAAAGGATTGAGATGTAGGATTAGGGTCAGGGTCTCCTTTCTGGGGAAAAATGAAGAGGTTGGAATAGAACCCCAAGAACACTTATTGAAATGGGCAAGACCTGCCTATCTACCAAGGGTTGGACCCACCTCCAGGAGTGAAGACTAATTTTATGGGACAATTGGGGCACTCCACAAGTCCTGCTTAGGAAAACTTCTCAGTGGAGGACTTTTCAGATTGGGGTTTGGGTAGAAACAGGATTGGTTTGAAGATAGAGCAGGAGCCTTGGTCACTTGAAAGTAGCAGCAGGGAAAATGAAAAAGTAAGACTGATGCTTACATGTGAATTGGGGGAAAATAGGTAATGGTAAGGAAAGAAGTATTCCTGAAAAGACCAATGACAGAGTGTGGGTATCTTACCAAGAAACTTAATGACATATAAGGCTGCCTCACAGATGTAAGCATTAGCTTTGTGAATCATGGAGATCATAAAAACAAGGTATCCCCCCAGAAGACTATCTGGACTGCTCATACAAAGTGATTGCCCCAAACGCCATGTCCCTTGCCACTCAACTTTAGCCCCGAGGGTTGTGGCCAAGTCTGGATGCAATGGCCATAGAGCTTATTTAAAAAGAGAATCCAGGGATATATCCACTGGATCATAACATGCAGCATCAGCTACGGGTAGAGATGTATGCTAAGAGGGGAGAAAAATAATGGAATCAATGCAGGAGAAGTACCTGACACCAGAAAAACAGCAGGGGATATCCAGGGAGATAGAAGAATCATCTGAGCCTTCATCACCTGACTCACCTTCCTCCCCTGATGTCAAAGTATCCCATCTGGGGAAGGACCCTCATCCAGGACACACTGGATAGACATGGGTCTGAAAATCTGCTATAGAGGGGAGAGGTCTTACCTCACTCAAGATCCTGATCAGAGGGATTGGATGCCTGAATGGACTTAGTGGGGCCACAACATAAGCAAGGCATAGCTGACCTGGAATGACAGGACAGATAAGTGACCACTTCAGAAAAAGGTGACTTATTTTCTGGTGATGTTGGACTTCCCCATGTCCCCTTGGGCATGGCACACAGCACCCCAAAAAGGCTGACCCAGTTGGATAGGGAAGGCAGAAAAATAAAGGAAAAACTACTTTGCATCACTATGGAGTTAGCGGCCCTCCAAGAGTCAATCCTGCCACCTGTGCATAGAGTCTGATGAAGAAGGCCTCCTGGTGTGCAACACCCTAAACCCTGGGAAACTGGGATGTAGTTTTCTAAAACAGAATTGGTGTGGTGGCTCTCCTATGTAGAACATCTCAAAGCAGGGGACCCCAATATGGGAGGGTCTCCAGTGAGGAAAGGGAGAGGGAAGCCCTGCACTCATTATGCCAGTACCATGGTCCAGAGCCTTGGAGAATGATATATAAATAGTTGGAGCTGCGTGATAAAAATGGAGCAGATGTATGGCTTTTCATATATTCAGCAGACATTATAGAATATAGGTCCAGGTAAAATAGTTTGTCCAATTCGGCTCTGCATGCCACAGCAACAAACACGAATAAGGAACTAGCCATATGTAGGAAATGAAACACGTTTGAGAAAATAAAATTGAAAAGAAGAAAATAATTTGCCCTGTTGCTGTCCTGAGAAAAAAGACACTAAAAATAAAGGCTGTTGTTGCTGGGCTGGGGTTAAGTAGAGCTGGTAGGGAGTCTCTTCCTCTAGAGTGTCCTGCCTCCTAGTGGTAGATATTTAACTCCTGTATTCCACAATGGTAGAAAGAGAAAAAATCTTCAGACAAAACTTTATTAATATCATTGGATTTTTAAAAGCATACATCTCAACATTCATATATCCTGTATGATTATCCCAGTTTTTGGGCTCAGTCATGCAATCATTGGCTGTTGGGGAGTAATCCAGCTTCAGCCGTTGACTCCCATGGCTGAAACGGGAGTCCCTCTGTCAAACTGCATATGTGGTGGCCTGTATCACCACAGCCAGGCAGATAGGTCCAGATTAGCAAATGGACAATGGTACTAAATAATACAACTGCCCCTATGAGGGGGAGAGAATAGCAGCACTGCATTTACATGAAGTTCTTCACCTCTTCCTATGTTACTGCATAATTAAAGGTGGCTGTATTGGCTCTTCTTGTCTAGTTACAGCAAACAAAAAAACTGACATTAGCTGCTTGGTGGGAGTGGATTCCAGTACCATGTGAGTGAAGCATCTGATGCCAAGTAAGTACAGGTCCCTCCTGTATCAAGATTGTCTTGTCTGCTCTAACACATATCTCTGTCTGGCATATCAGCTCATCTACTAAATAACTCTGGGTGCCAGAGGTGATGTTCATCTCATTGCAAACCAATGTGTAGGCCACCCCTCTGGTACTCAAATGGTTAAACATTAGAATGAAAAGAGGCACCAAGCGGGATCATGGGGGAGGCAGCACTGGGTGGGGGGTGTATGAAAACTCATGTGTCATCTTATGTGTAGGGAGATATAGCTTTGTATGGTTGAGGAGGCATTTGTAGAGTGAGTGTATGGAAGAAGAAAGACTTTTGGGGGGTTATTTTTGAGGAAGAGATTTGGATGAGGGCAGACAGAGAAACACCTGTGTGTGTGTGTGGGGGGGGGGGAGATAAACCCAGGATAGTTTTGGGATTGAGACCTATGCATGGAGCAGAAATGATGAGTGAATAGTGTATTGATGGAGGGGAGATAGTGAGACTAGGTCATATTAAAAGGAGGAGTCTAGAGTGGGTAGAAAAGAGAGAGAGACAGACCTGGATGGGAGAGAGGAGCAGGACACAGGGATTTGTTTAGCATGTACATGAGTGGGGGAGAGATATTTCAGGGACTTTCATGGGGAAGGAAAAGATGCCTTCCTGCTGTGCTGTATGATGGACTCCTATCTAGGTAAGTCCTCCTGTTACACATAGTAACTATATAGATATACCAGACTGTTGTATGATGAACTGCTATCTAGGTAAGTCCTCCTGTTACACACAGTAATCATATAGCTATACCTGACTGCTGTATGATGGATTGCTATCTAGGTAAGTACTTCTGTTACACACAACAATAATATACATATACTTGAATGCTTAATGAAGGACTCCTACCTATTTAATCCCTTCTGTTAAGCACAGTAATTATATAGATATGCCTAAATGCTATATGATGGAGTCCTAGCTAAGTAAGTCCTTCTGTTACACACAATTGTATAAATATACCTGACTAATTAATGAAGGACTTCTACTTAGGTAAGTCCTTCCATTACACACAGTAATTATATAGATCTACCAGACTGATGTTGTATTAAGGAATCCTCCCTAGGTAATTCCTTCTGTTATATACAGTAATTATATAGATATTCCTAACTGGTTTATGAAGGATGTCTACCTAGGTAAGTTCTCCTGTTACACATAGATATAGATATACCAGATTGCTGTATAATGGACTCCTAACTAGGTAATTCCTTCTGTTACACACAGTAATTATATAGATATACCTGACTGCTTTATGATAGACTCCTAACTAGGTAATTCCTTCTGTTACACACAGTAATTATATAGATATACCTGACTGCTTTATGATAGACTCCTAACTAGGTAATTCCTTCTGTTACACACAGTAATTATATAGATATTCCTAACTACTTAATGAAGGATGTTTACCTAGTTAAGTCCTTCTGTTATACATGGAAATTATATAGATATTAATTACTGCTTAATGAAGGACTGCTACCTAGGTAAGTCCTTCTGGTGCACACTAATTATATAGATACACCTGACTTCTGTTTGGTAGACACCAACCTAGGCAAATCCTTCTGTTGCACATAGTAATTGTATAGATATACTGACTGCTAAATGAAGGACTCCTAACTCAGTATTTCTGTTACACACAGCAATTATATACTGACAGCTAAATGGACTCCGACATAAGTAAATTCTTCTGTTACACACAGTAATTGTATAGATAAACCTGACTACTCTATGAATGGCACATAGACATGTCATTTTTTCCAGAAGTGTGTGCTTCGCACCTCAGAGTGTCTTAAAGAAATACAGCTGTCCCTCATTTGAAAACATGAATGTTGTGAGATATAAAAGTGCTTGTAGGCTTTTGAACATCCCTGTCTAAAATTAACTTTAACCCCTTAAGGACCTGCGGTCCCGGGGTGTGTGGTCCTTTAAGGACCAGAAAGGGAAGTTCGACGTGCCGCCCCAAGTGACTGATCACATGTGCCGGCATGCCGAACGAGTGACTGAAAGAGATCGCTCCGGTCTTGGAGAGATCAACTTTAGTTCCCAGTATTACTTACCGCGCTCCTGCAGGAGCGCAGTAAGTAAAAGTACGTGACATACCAGGGCCGCCACTGGTCGTTAAGTGCCGGACCAGCTTGACGGTCCGGGTATGTCATCGGATTCGAAGGGGTTAAAGGACATTTTAGTCAAAAGACAAGTGACATAATTCTGGGTTAAGCCACCTGCACTATAGAGGACAAATAAAAATTTAAAACGCACTTATTAACACCTTAAATGCTAGAGAAGTAATGCATTGAAGACTTCTCTAGCATTCATGATGGTATAAATGTTATTTAAAAGGATATTAATACTTAAAATTAAACGTTTATATATATATATATATATATATATATATATATATATATATATATATGCTGTAGGGATTATCCCCCTGAGTAAAACAAGGGAACTCCCACTGCTGAGAGGTGTTTTATTCAAAAATTATTAAAGTTCAAACTTGAATGTTTTAGGTGCAATATCACAGTGACCTGATATTGTAATGTGGCGCTGTTGCTACCCCATGCTATGGACAGATTTGGTCCGTTGACCATAAATCTCCATAGGATGGTGTAGCAACAGCGCCACTGTACAATATCAGGTCATTGTGATACTGCACCTAAAAATTCAAGTTTGAACTTTAATAACTTTTGAATAAAACTCCTTACAGCAGTGGGAGTACCTTCATTTTACTCAGGGGATACAACATATACAACATATACTTTTTTTACATTTTAAGTATTCCTGTCCCTTTAAAGCAAAGTTAATTATGGAAATTTATATTTGTCAACAACAGGAGAAACAACTCCAAAAAAAAAGGAAGTCACTATCCAATCATTCCTTCTAAATTAACAGACATATTAGTACATAAAAAGTGAATACATAATCACCCCAGTCAAGTGAGTCGCACTTGGTATAAGAAAGACTTAATAGGAGATACTGAATGGAGCTAGTGGCAATATTAATGCTCTTCCCCCTTAAATGTGTGGATTCAGTCACGTCATGGACTTTTCCTTAGCTGTAACATTGATAAGTATCTTACTGCTAACCTTTTGGTTTACATTGTGTCTCACCAAGGCTGATGGACTAAGAATAATGGTTCAAATATGAGGAATATCCTCTGCACCACAGGAACACCTGAAAAGGAACAACATTCCCTTTGATTTAAAAGGGACTTTTAGCCCCTTCAGTGCTGGAATGTGACACAATATATAAGATACCATGCTGGCATTCTAGGGGTTAAAACGCCCATTTAAATCACATTGTACTTGTTGCAATATGGTATCATTTGTTTGTACCAGTATCATTCCACTTTTTCATGGTATGTTCTTCCCACTGTATTTACATTATCAGACATCAGCCTTTACACTGAGGATGCCTGTTTTAATATCTGATAGTGTTACATTCATGGGCATAACTATAACTTACTGGGGCAAAATCTGGGGCTGTGTCTCCCATCCCTGCACGTCATGGGTTGATGATCACAGCACGCCTCAGGAAGAGCTGTGACCATGGTAGAAAGGCTGTAACTGATGTTTCCAGGAAAGGGGCAGTCAGTTTCAGCCTTTTCCTGCAACAATGATCATATGTGTAAATGGAACCACATGACTAGCGCAATATATGTAAACACTGCCTTTGCCACTGTTCTCTGTCTCCTCACTGTGATCGTGAGGCAGAGAGAAACAGAGCATACAGCGTCTAGCTCTTCAGATGGCCAGAGGGCAGCACATTTGTTTTGCTGGGACAGGACGGATGGGTAGAACATTAAAAAAAAAAAAATGTTTGATGACCTATTGACATCTGTGTGTGACTGAATAATTTAGAGCAAGACCAAAGTATTTTATTTACACAGACTACTTTATAAACACACAGACTAAAGTTTAAGTAAACATTAATGTGGATTTTATTGCTCTGGAGCAATGTCATACACTGCTATACACAACACACACTCTGATCTCTTAAACACAGAGACACCTGGGTGGGACAAAAGGTCAGTGGGATTTGGCTCTGAAGGACTCTCCCCCCTAAAGAGGAATACTTTGGAGGTATGAGTTTACATTGATACTTGTTATCCATCTTCTCCCTGTTAAAAAAAAAAATAAAATGCACTGAGTACAAATCATCACAGGAAAACATATAAAAATGTTTTTTCCATTTTTATATTATCAAATTAAATGAAGGGTAATACCTAAAACATGGCCTCAAAAGAAAGCCCTACTTAACCCCTTAAGGACCGGGAAAATCTGAGGAGGATTTCACTTAAGGCCCGGAGCAATTCTGACTTTTTTGACTACGTCTTTGTTCAACAGTGTTTTCCCTCAAAGTACTTTATTTTACCCAGGAAAACTATATACTGTTTTTTTTTTTATGCACAAATAGGACTTTCTTTTGATACCATACTTATATGGATAGCCAAGCATTTATTTTAGTAAAATTAAAAAAAAAAATAAAAATGTAAAAAAAAAAAAAAACCCTTTTTTTCTCATGGGATCATTTGGGCACAATGTGTTACATTTTTATGGACACTGCATGAAAGGTATGACCGGTCAGTCATACCTACAAAATGGGCGATAGTGGACACTGTCTCTCCTGGGTGAAAAACCCCATGTCCCTTTTTCCCACCCTATTTTCCCACTTTTTTATTGATGATATTTGGCAGTGTATATAAATGTATTTCATGGCTCCACAACAATCACACTTCCTATTTTGGTAATTGACATGTTTTTTTTAATAAAATTGTTGTTAAAAAAAAAAAAAAAAAAAAAAAAAAAAACAAAAGTTAATTTTAGCAGGTCAAAAATGGATCTTGTAACGGGTCATAACCTATTACTTGGAGTGTGTTGTTTAATTACAAGGTGGAAAATCAGTGTCTGGGGAAAACGTGAAGAACAGCTCCTCCAAAAGACTGCAAGACACGGACTATACACCGGCCGAAGGCTGGCTGCCATGCGGAGCAACCTATTCAACAAGCCCCATAAGCTTTACAAGGGAGAGTGGGCGGCTTCCTGATTGGCCAGTCTGAGTTAAAGGGCCTCTATTGACTTTGAGGGGAAAAGTAGGCGCCCCTCGGATTGGTTGGTTGTCTGCCCGCCTACCGGTTCTGATTGGCTGAGATGGTACATGATGAGCTTGTCCAGGATTGGCCTGCGGGTTCCTGGCTTCTGATTGGCCAGGGGTTGAAGCGGAATATTCAAAGATGCTTCAACCCCCTGGCCATTGTGTGAAGATGTGTATTCAAGTCCCTCAGCCTTTTGTCCCAGTGTTTACCCTTCGTCAGTCCCTTTGTATAAATAATGTAATCATGTCTGAACCTTTGTGTTATGTTTACACCATCTGTCACTGTCCTTTGTCTAGTATTGTATCTTGATGTCGTTCACCATGTATAAAAGAGTTGAAGTTTGTGCAATAAAGTGTGTTACAGTTTGGACTTGAACTGCCTCCTGTCTCTTTGTCGCTGGGTGGTATCAAGGGTCATCTGTTGACCCCCATTCTAGGAAGAAAAGCTGCTTGAGTGGAGCTGCCTGTTTGTAGATGACCTCAGGAGGGAGAAACCTGGAACCACAGCCTGAGTCCAACCCAAGGACTTGGGTACCCGTTACAGACCTGCATTTAGCCAGCCTCCAGCACAGCAGTGAAGGGGTTGATTTGTCTACTAGGTGTCTCCTCTCTGCTTCTCTGTCCATTACTTTGATAACAAGGGACAAATGGCTGAGAAGAGACACTAGAGGCAGTGTAGAACACTGCCTCATTCAATCTTTCATAATGGCGGAACATGGGATCGCTGCTGCAGCGATCCCATGACCTGGCACTTGTGAAAGTGGCTAAGACTGAATGATCCGGTCCTGGAGCGTTCAGTCTCAGCCGGGAATTAATGATAGCAGCTTGCAACGAGGTGTGCTGTTATCATTTAACCCATGACGGTCCAGGACTGTCATGGGTCCTTAAGGCAAAACAACCGATGACGGTCCAGGACCGTCATGGGTCGTTAAGGTGTTAAATATAAATTGTGTTGGTGTACTAAATGTATTAGAGGGAAGATATAGCTGATCAAAGACATACTAAGAAAACCACAATTGTTCTGGTCTTCTGGGGTTTAAATGGAGCTTTTAATCTCTGGAATGCTAGATATCACCAACACATTACAAGCCAATGCACTGGCGACCTTGTAACCTTCAGTAGTTTAAAAGCCCCAGTGAAATCAATGGGATTTTTGGAAATGTTTTATTTGTTCAGTTTCGTGCATTTTGTTTGCTCCACAACTGCACCAAGAGTTGATGTGAAAGCATCACATCTTTCATAAAAAATTATCTCGGTAGAGAAGGGTACTGACTTTAACCCCTTAGTGACAAGGTTTTTTTTGACACAGGACGACTATCAATTTTGGCCTTTTTATTATACCTTTGTTCAACTATAGGTTTCCTCTAATTAATTTCGTCTACCCACATAGATTAAATACTATTTTTCTAGCATGAGCAGGGCTTTATTTTGATACCATATTTATATGTATTTCCCACTGTGACGGGGGTTCAGGGGTTACTTCTTTGGTAGACCGAGGGTTAAGCGATTTATCCAGCCAGAAAAAAGATAATAAATTGCATTTATTAGAGAGGTCACGGCACACAAACATAGGACAACTATTACAGGAAAACAAACAGGGGTAAAACATAAAAACTAAACACTTCTGCTGTTCTCTTCTTGGTTGCACAGATTGCCAGGGGGTTACATAATCATACTCACAGTCCATTTTAGCTTAAAGGGATAGTAACACTTCGTTTTAACTTTATTTTATTTTGTAGGCATTAAAAAAACATGAAGAATGATATAAGTCTTATCTCTCAAACATTTATGGTTTATGAGATATTCACAAGCAAAGTTCCCCTCCCCGCCCCTTTTACCTAGTGTAAGCCATCTCTTCTCAGATGTGAGTCTGGTTGTATGACAGTACAGATAACAGAAGGGGACAATTTTCTTTGTATGAAAACAATGAAAGCCCTTCCCCCCTTGACAAGTTTTTCAGCTTTTTCCATTATCTTAATTGAAGATTGTCCCTCTCTGCAGTCTACCTGGGCATCTCCCTTCTGATCTGGTTGAACGGGGGGGGGGTACTTTGTTTGTGAATATCTCTTAAACCATAAAGGTTTCAGAGATAAGACATATCATTCTTCATGTTTTTTTAATGCCTACAAAATAAAATAAAGTTAAAATGAAGTATTATTATCCCTTTAATGCTGGAGCATACACATAGTCCCACTAGAGGCAAGAGTGGGCACCCCGCCCACTACACATGCTGCTGGATTACATGAAGGTTCCTTATATCTTTTAGTCCTGGCAGAGGAGTTGGGGAAGACATCCTAAGATCCTTGTGGTAGGAACATCAGGGTACTCCCTCTGTGTCTGAAGCCACCTTAACTTACAGCCCATAACTGAAAAGGGGACTTGGCCCTACAGTGCCCTCCCACTCTAACTCTTCCGGTGAGGGCACTTGCCAATCCCAGTTTCTCCAGTATGCCCTTAGAAAGCACCTGGTCCAGTCCAACTCCAAGTTGACCTCAGGCCTCCCCCCATTCTGGAGAGGGGCTCTCTCCTGCTCCAACATTCTCCTCTCAGTCTCTATCTCTCTCTCTCTCTTCCTTCTCACAGGTTTTTTCTACCCACCCCCTACAGGATATGATGTCACAGTTCCCATCTACCAGGTCTTTAAGCTTAGCCTAATGTGAGGGGGGGAAGATACACACATTCCACGCACAGATTTGCCCTACCCCCTCTACAGGATGTGATGTCACAGTTCACATCTACCAGGTCTGTTCTGCTTAGCCTAATGTGAGGGGGAAGATACAAACATTCCACACATAGATTTGCCCTAACCCCCTCTACAGGATGTGATGTCACAGTTCCCATCTACCAGGTCTGTTCTGCTTGGTCTGATGTGAGGGGGAAGATACACACATTCCACACACAGATTTGCCCTACCCCCCTCCATCTGACCAACGCTGGCTATCTCATAGCACAATCTCTGGGTGTAGCTAGACTGGATGGCACCATCCCTCTGTACATCATACACACTAACCAACCCATTCACTGCTGGTAACTGGACAACACTATCTAATGCATGCACACACAGGGGACATTAATGTTTCAAGAATGGGAACACATGTTAAGATAATGGCAATCACTGAAAACAGACCCATTTCATTCTCTGGGTGAAAACCATTGCGTCACACCCACCATTTCATTTGATAAAAAAAAAAGCAAGAGCGAGAACCCCCACACACAAATTTTTATAGGTTTTCCTGTCATAATTTGTGCACATTTGGGACATTTTTAATAGGGACTGGATGAAAGGTATGAACAGTCCTTCATAACTCTCAAATGTCCCTTTTTAAGAGGGTACTGTCCCTCTGAGGTGAAAATCTCTATGTCCCTCATTCCCTCCCAGGTGTCCCTCTTTTAGGCAATCAAACTGTGGTGTGTATATATTAATGAATCACATTGCGCCACAGTAATAAAACTCACATTTTGTTTGAACTTCAGTATATGTGTTCATAAATTAGGCTGTGTAAATAAAACAATTTAGTCTTGCTCTAAATTATCTATTCACTGACACAAAGAGGTGTCAGTAAGTAATCAAGTGACCAAACCTACTCTACCTCTAGTTCTGCCCCCAGCACCAAAACATTTAATGAAGTTCCCTGCATTGTGGCAGTTTCCCCCTGTGAGGGATGTAAATTCTCTGCTTCTCTCTTACTCATGATCACTGGGAGGAAGAGACGGGCAGAGAACACTATCCTGTACATTGCCTTTTTCATTGGCTCAGCTGGCAAATGTGATAATTTTAGCAGTGGTCGCATGTACAGAGCCACCGGCAAAAGGCTGAAATGGAATATTCGGTCCTGGAGCAGTCAGTTACAGCCTCCCCGGCATAATCACAACGCACCCTGAGAATGGAAATGTGTGACATACCTGGTCCGTCACTCCTCGCAAAATAATTTAACATCCTAGGGACAAGAAGGTTTAAACTTTCACAGATTCTTTTGATACTTGAACTGCTTCCTTTTGTCCTGGCATCACTTTGGCCTGTATTGCAAGGACTAGCCTATATTTGGAAATGGGCTTAATATGTCTCTATATAAGAGATGCTGTAGTCTGTTTCTCTTCTAGAGTTTGCATGTGGTAATCCTTTAAGGACCAGTGGAGTGTGCAACGCAATTCGTTGCACACCCCTCTGGTTTTTAAAGGGTTAAGAATAATGACAAGACAAGCACCATCTTCCCTTGGTCATAATGTGGCCCATTCACCTCTATGCCTGAACTATCATGGACTTAACCAGGAGAAAAGGTGCTATACTCTGAATCCATTCCACGTGGCAAAACTGTACATCCTGTTCAGTTTTCCCTTGCAGATGCAATCACTGTACTAAGAAATGGTCACTTTAGTCACTATGCTCCCGCCCTTCTAAACTGCCTAATGAATGCTAACAGCATGCCATAAAAGCTACCCCTTAACCGGTGTGACTGGAAATCACTCTGCCTACTGTACGCTTTTTTTTTTGTAAGCCTCCCAAATTTGGGGGTCAAAGAATGTCTGCATTAGTTCATCAAGGTCTTTGTCCCTAACTGCCACAAATTATATGGACAAATATAACCAACAGTGTCAGCTATAGTTACCAAATCAAAGAACACTTCCTACTTTTCCCTTGACAGATGATTAGCTATTCTTAAGAGATGTTATGTTATGCATACCAGTACTAAGTGGAGCAACAGAGTTAAGGCAAGGGCAGATGTAAAATACCCTAGTAGGCCAGCTATGGAAGATGCTGCAAATGGACCAGGACCCTGCCTGCAATTTGTTACTTGGCTTTTCTTGCACTACCTGGGGGTTAGAGTAAGCGGACTTCAAATCATTATACATTTATGCCCTGTTTAAAGAAACAGTAATGTTTGGATGCTGAGTGTACACATTTTCTCCATGATAGTTCAGGCATAGAGGTAAATGGGCCACGTTATGACCAAGGGAAGATGGTGCTTGTCCTGTAATTATTCTTCAGCTCAGATTATTGCTCATAGTTTTTGGATCATGTAGAGCATTATTACAAATCTGTACGATGTGTAGTTCATGAGAAATTAAATTAAAGTGTTCCCTTCCTGCCCCTTTTACGTATAGTAAGCCGCCTCCCCTTTCATCTCATCTTCCGTCATCAGACCAGATAGATCCCAGAAAGGGATAATCTTCTGGCTGTGAGCATATGGAAAACCCTGCCCCCCTTGACGAAGGAGGTTAGGCTTTTCCTTATGCTCACAGTAGATTGTTGCTTGTTGTGATTCATCAAGACAGTCTTGCCGCTCTGAGGAGAGCAGCATTACGTAGGTAAAAGGAGTGGGAGGAGGACACTTTATAATTGAATTACTCATGAAGTACACGTTGTACAGAATTGTAAAAACACTGTACATGGTCCAGAAACTATGAGCAATAGTCGGAGCTGCATTTACTATCCTTTTAACTACATCCTCAACACAAACTGCAAAACTTTCAGAGAGACAATTCAACAAAATACTAGCCTGATTCTTCTCTGGAAATTTCTCAAACAGATCGCTTAAGTTTCTTCTTATCACTGGTGAACTGGCTTTTGACAGTGTTGCTGTGAAAGTACCTTTTTGCGGTCTGACTGCCTGTCTCTTTTGCAAATTGTTGCTTCCTGTTTAGAGGATACCATAGTGGCGTAACTGGCACCCGCAATCTCCCGCCGGCGCTCTAGTAATGCATAGCACTGGGAGATGACATCATCTCCCAGCACTCTGCATTACAAAGAGGACCCCGCGGGAGCTCCAGGTAGGAGATGGGGGGCATTGTGGAGGGGGTCAATGTGGTCAGGGGGGCCCGTGGCACTTCTTGTACCAGGGTCCTGAGGCTTCTAGTTACGCCTCTGGACTACCAATTGCCCATTACCTGATTTACAGGCAATTTCCTACTGTTCGTGACCATGTGACCAAACATCCATATCGGTAGTGCCAAAATTAAGGACCTTACTACCCGCCAACTCCCTTCTGAAAGCTGTATTGTAGACAAACAGTGCCATCATGCTTTATGATGTATGGGTATCCAAGAATAGATCTATGTATTAAACAACAACATTCTTCTCTGGCCACTTACCTAAGTAAGTGTTTGCAAGTACCAAAAAAAACCTTTAATCCAATCTGAAACCGCATTAAAGGATAGAATTAAGTTGCAAGAATAACATAAAATAAAGAAAGAAGAACAGGAGTGCCTAATAGTGTAATATGATTCACACAAATATGAAATGTAAATACGGCTGGTTCCAAATAGTAGGCCTCTTTCCAGTTCCAGAATGGGCAGAGTGGGACAGTTTCTTTTGGTATGGCTCTCATAAAAGCCAGATAAATGGGTCCAACAGATTGTGGAGATGGGGTATCCGATGGAGTCCAAGGAAGTTCCCGAAATCAGATGATTCATACATTCTGTTCTCAACAATTACTTCAAGAAAAGCTATATGGAAAGCAATTCAAGATCTCCTTAACAACTAAGCATAGAGGAAATGCCAGTAAACCAGAGGGGTTATGGAATCTACTCCATTTGCAGTTCCAGAGGTTTCAGGGGAATTCCAGCTAACACTGGACCTGAAGTGGTTGAACAGCTTCATGAACACAAGCAAATTTAGGATGGAGAGAATACATTTGGTGATCAAAGCAGTCCCACTACGGGCTTTGCTGACCATCACAGAACTACAGGATGCTTACCACCATATCTTGGTCTGACCTAGTCACAAAAAATTCCTGAAATTCACCATACAGGAAAAACAGTTTCAATTCAGAGTCCTGCCTTTTGGCTGGCATCAGCCCCCAAGGGTATTTACACAGGCCTTAGCAGTAACCATAGCAGAGTTAAGACAAGAAGGCATGAGGGTGATCACCTATCTAGATGACATTCTAGTAATAAAAAAGTCAAGAGTCAAAACCCTAAGAATCACAAATTCATGTCTGGAGTACCTACCAAGGCTGATTAATCAACAGGTCCAAAAGTCATCTGGTTCCTTCTCAGAGGAAGCTCTTCTTGGGGTTGATGTTTAATATGATAGAAGAAAATGTTTTTCTATCAGTGCACTGAAGAAAAAGGCTCAGGAATGAGAAGTAGATTTCTCAGCAAAAAAAACTCCTTCACCAAGAGAGGATCCATGGTGGGCCTTGTGGCATCAGTGGAGAATGCAAAGTGCCATCCTCTCCAGATGGAAGGAGAACACTGCCAAGGGATAGGATACTTTCAAGATCAGATGACATTTTTCTCTGGCATACATATTTCCTTCAATTCCATTTTTTCAGGATGTGTTTCCATTTTGGCAATGGAAGGGTTAATGCTGAGCCTGGTTACACTTGAGGGAGACTCAGGTTGGGTTAGTGTGTGTTTAGTTTCAGCACATTTAACCCCCCTATACCAGGAAGTTTACAATGCATTGTGCAGCAATTCATATTGTTACCTGGCATCAGAGACGGTAAGGGGAAATTGTGTGTGTGCATTATTATAGCAGAAACGCCATTTAGCCATTTTCAGTGTTTTTTTGGGGCCAGTCTTGTATGTTCAACAAATTGCAAAATTCAGTCCTAATGGAAAAGAAAGAACTGGAAAAAGGCCAAAAAAAATTCCCTTTTCCATCTCTCTCAGTCAAATTTTCCTTATGCTCACAGAAGATTGTTGCTTGTCGTGATCCATCAAGATAGTCTTGCCGCTCTGAGGAGAGCAGCATTACGTAGGTAAAAGGAGTGGGAGGAGGGCACTTTATAGTTGAATTACTCATGAAGTACACGTTGTACAGAATTGTAAAAACACTGTACATGGTCCAAAAACTATGAGTAATAGTCAGAGCTGCATTTACTATCCTTTTAACTACATCCTCAACACAAACTGCAAAACTTTCAGAGAGACCATTCAACAAAATACTAGCCTGATTCTTCTCTGGAAAATTCTCAAACAGATCGCTTAAGCTTCTTCTTATCACTGGTGAACTGGCTTTTGACAGTGTTGCTGTGAAAGTACCTTTTTGCGGTCTGACTGCCTGTCTCTTTTGCAAATTGCTGCTTCCTGTTTAGAGGCTACCCTAGTGGCATAACTGGCGCCCGCAATCTCCCGCCGGCGCTCTAGTAATGCATAGCGCTGGGAGATGACATCATCTCCCAGCACTCTGCATTACAAAGAGGACCCCGCGGGAGCTCCAGGTAGGAGATGGGGGGCATTATGGAGGGGGTCAATGTGGTCAGGGGGGCCCGTGGCACTTCTTGTACCAGGGTCCTGAGGCTTCTAGTTACGCCTCTGCACTACCAATTGCCCATTACCTGATTTACAGGCAATTTCCTACTGTTTGCAACCACGTGACCAAACATCCATATCCGTAGTACCAAAATTAAGGACCTTACTACCTGCCAACTCCCTTCTGAAAGCTGTATTGTAGACAAACAGTGCCATCATGCTTTATGATGTATGGGTATCCAAGAATAGATCTATGTATTAAACAACAATAACATTCTTCTCTGGCCACTTACCTAAGTAAGTGTTTGCAAGTACCAAAAAAAACCTTTAATCCAATCTGAAACCGCATTAAAGGATAGAATTAAGTTGCAAGAATAACATAAAATAAATAAAGAAGAACAGGAGTGCCTAATAGTGTAATATGATTCACACAAATATGAAATGTAAATACAGCTGGTTCCAAATAGTCATAAAACTTTAGTTCGTTATTCAGATATGTTAAAAACAATGATAATGTGGGCTTAAACACTTACGTGTTTCTCAGCAAAAAAGATGCTTTCTCAATGCACAGAAAGCTTTATTGCTGTGAAACGTGTAAACGTTTAAGCCCACATTTTAATTGTTTTTAACATATCTGGATAATGAATTAAAGTTTTATGACTACTTGGAACCAGCCGTCTGTTCGAGTGTGCTGAGATGTGTGTTGCTGATTGCCATTCCGAGTGGAGACGGAAGCAATTTCTCCACAGGCTTTTATGTCAGATTGACTGATATCGGCTCTCTGACCATCCTTAAATGTGAGTGCAATCAATTCTATTTACAATTCATATTGTGTGAATCGTATTACCTTATTGTGCGCTCCTGTTCTTCTTTCTTTATTTAATGTTATTCTTGGGTTTTTGAGCTGCTCAGGGGCGTGTTTTGTTGGAGCAGCCAGACATTCTGTGGAAGGGCCATTGGGGATACTGCGCCTGAGGGTAGTTATTATCCTCAGCTGCTAATTTGCTGGTACTGGTTTATATCTTTGTCCAACTATTACCTTTGTGAGTACGCACCCATTGGTGTTGGTGGTGGCCATTTGATTACCTATTAATCCCGCACAGAGGCGCTTGTGGTCTCTTTTTCCCCTTCCTCCTTCTTTTATTACAGGGAGGGCATAGAGGGCCCCACTTAGAATACTCCTTTGTGGGTTGCTGTAATGGGGTGTTCCTGGTCCCAGCCATTGCAGCTTAGTTTAAGAGTTAAATTTGCAGGAGCCATTGGCCATCAGTCAGGTCCTGTCTTTAGGAGGGCTATTGCCACTATGCACTGAGGTACAGGGGCCATGGCAAATTGGTCACTTCTAATTAGTCTCCTTCAGTGCTGAGTTAACCACACCTGTGGTCTGTCATGGGAGGCAGTAATTCCTGAAGATTCCATCCATTTCCTTGGTGGTGGACATTTGTGTGCAAGGTATGGCCCAAGCTGCGGCTAGTGGAGTCTGGGGCATCTCATTAGGGTTTTAGGGGGAAGGGTTCTAGCTAAGGTCCCTTTAAATAGATCACAGCCTTTATTTAGGAACTGTACCTCTTTATATGCCACCTAGACATAAGTCAGAGTCATTATTTGTATGTCTGTGTTTGTTATTATGTGTTGCAATATGTGCAAGGGGGAGGGGTGGGAGTGAATGTATAACATGGCTGAAGCAGGGCATTGCAGTCCTAAAAATATCAAGGATTCTGCATTGATTCTACTAGAAGGAATACCTCATAGCTAAAGGTTTGGGCTGCTGATGTTTGCCCTTATAAAAGGTTATGTTTCCATCACTTCAAAGACGACTCCTGCATTGAACAATAACTGGATATCTCAATGGCCAAACCTGTAGAAAAAAAACATCTTCTCCACAGTGTTTTTTCACAGAGAAACTTGTTTTTTTAATCCCAAGACTACTAAGGAGAGAGTTAGGAAACTTGGAATTTATGCATTCTACAAAGGAAAACACTGGTATATCCCAGAAGGTGAAGAGGAGACTCATGTGTCCGAGTCTGTCCTCTCGATTGCTCTTTTAGGCCATTGCACCTGGAAATATTAGCCTAATGATAATTTTTAGCTTTGTGTTATCTTTCCAGCTGCACTGTCCTGTAATCACTAGCGTTTAATTGACAAATTGAGTTTTAGTTATTTTTTAATCTAATCTAAATTCTTCATTGGAATCCTTGTGGATAACTGAAAATGTGCCAGAACAACCCAAAGGGGTTGTATCAGATGGGCATGTTTTTGATAGAAAACATCAGAGATCGGTCTGTTCTCTCTGGATTTTATTTATTTCACTCGCACATTGTTTCTTTAATTGGACTTTATGTATACATGTGCTGTGTACTTAGTTGTATTTTATTTCTCTACCTTGTTATTTAAATATTGGGATAGATACGGCTCTCTATTGGAAGACATTCCATTACACAATGGTCCAATCCTATCCTATCCAATCCTATCCTATATAATAATTTGCTAAATGTGTGTTTGTCAATAGCCGTCATGCGCAGTAGAGACGGCTGCGCGTGCTGCAGTCATGCACACTACAGACTGCCCGCGCTCCGGCTGATAACGGACCAGGGCTCAGAATTCAGACTGCTTCGGTGTGCAGAGAGGACTACAGTCTGAATTCAGAGCACCCCAGTCCGTATCAACCTTTGCACGGGCAGTCTCTACTGTGCATGACTGCACCGCGACCTTTGCTGGGTGGTACTGTGGCCCGTGTACACGGGCTCTTGAACTAGTCTATTAATATTTGAACTCAGCAAGACAAACTGTTTCTCGATATGTATTGGTCTAATTAAGCTGAATGAAAGTTAGGCCTTATGATCACAACTGAGGTATACTTACATTAGTTTGCACAGAACTGGTCTCTGGTGCTTACTTCTGTACTGTGGTATAAATTTGAGATATACTAGACAGAAAGCTGTGTACAGCATTGACACAATTTATTTTGTTCTTTTTGGTTTAAATTAGACTTGCAGTGATTTCACATAAATGTTGTCATTTACAGGATCTATCATTTGAATAGAGAAGGGTCCAGGAAAGATTTCTTCAGGAAAGTGCAATTTAGAAAGACTTTCCAATTAAGAAAAAGTGGGCCTCGTTTCCAGTTACAGAATGGGCAGAGTGGGACAGTTTCTTCTGGTATGGCTCTCATAAAAGCCAGATAAATGGGTCCAACAGATTTTGGAGATGGGGTAACCGATGGAGTCCAAGGAAGTCCCCGAAATCAGATGGAGTCATACATTCTGTTCTCAACAATTACTTTGAGAAAAGCTATATGGAAAGCAATTCAAGATCTCTTTAACAACTAAGCATAGAGGAATTACCAGTAAACCAGAGGGGTTATGGAATCTACTCCATTTGCAGTTCCAAAGGTTTCAAGGGAATTCCAGCTAACAATAGACCTGAAGTGGTTGAACAGATTCATGAACACAAGCAAATTTAGGATGGAGATAATACATTTGGTGATCAAAGCAGTCCCAGTAAAGGCCTTGCTGACATTCACAGAACTACAGGATGCTTATCAACATAGAAATAAAACAAAAAGAGAAGGGCGCAGACCCTCTAAGAGCAAATCTGTATATATATCAGGATAAATATGCCCCCTTAAATGTATATGCTCACCAGAACCTCGATTGATAGCAGCATATCTGGGATCAGATACTCGAAGTTTCCTCCGTTTTGATTTAGCACTCTTAGCAGTTTAATGGAAACAGAAGAGGCTTGACTCCAGCATGATATCAGATGCGAGCTCGCATCTGATATCATGCTGGAGTCAAGCCTCTTCTGTTTCCATTAAACTGCTAAGAGTGCTAAATCAAAACGGAGGAAACTTCGAGTATCTGATCCCAGATATGCTGCTATCAATCGAGGTTCTGGTGAGCATATACATTTAAGGGGGCATATTTATCCTGATATATATACAGATTTGCTCTTAGAGGGTCTGCGCCCTTCTCTTTTTGTTTTATTTCTTTAGAGAAGTATTCACTTTCCACCGGTGGATTTTGAAGGAGCAGCGACCATTAAGAGAACTAAAAAGAAAGTGGATTGCCACTCGTTTGGAAATTAAGGAGATCTCTGGGCAAATCAGAAAAGGATTAGCACTCTATGGAATTTGAAATTGACTAAATATAACTGTGGTTGAACTCTCTCAAAATAATTCTTCTTTGGACATGGTTTTTTGATATAAAAGATATTTGTTTTGGATAATCTGTGGTAAATACTACATAGAGTTTAGAATAGCGCCATAACATTAAGTTGGTTGCTTATCAATATATACTGGTCTGGCCTACTAATAAAAATTTCCTGAAATTCACCATACAGGAAAAGCTGTTTCAATTCAAAGTCCTGCCTTTTAGCTGGCATCAGCCCCAAGGGTATTTACACAGGCCTTAGCAGTAACCATAGCTGAGTTAAGACAAGAGGGCATGAGGGTGATCACCTATCTAGATGACATTCTAGTAATAGAAAAGTCAAGAGTCAAAACCCTAAGAATCACAAATTTATGTCTGGAGTAAGTGACCTACCAAGGCTGGTTAATCAACAGGTCCAAAAGTCATCTGGTTCCTTCTCAGAGGCGGCTCTTCTTGGGGTTAATGTTTGATATAATAGAAGGAAATGTTTTTCTATCAGCTCACTGAAGAAAAAGGCTCAGGAATTGGCAAAAAAGAGCTTATTAGCCATAAAAGCATAAGTGATATACAAAAAAATAAGTAGATTTATCAGCAGAAAAAATCCTTCACTAAGAAGAGAGGCCCCATGATGGGCCTTATGGCATCAGTGGAGAATGCAAAGTGCCAACCTTCAGATGGAAGGAGAACACTGCCAAGGGATAGGATACTTTCAAGATCAGGTGACATTTTTCTCTGGCATACATCTTTCCTTCAATTCCAGTTTTTCAGGATGTGTTTCCATTTTGGCAATGGAAGGGTTAATGCTGAGCCTGGTTAGACCTGAGGGAGACTCAGGTTGGGTTAGTGTACGTTTAGTTTCAGCACACTTAACCCCCCTATACCAGGCAGTTTACAATGCATTGTGCAGCAATTCATATTGTTACCTGGCAATTGTGTATGTACATTGTTATAGCAGAAACGCCATTTAGCCATTTCCAGTGCTTTTTGGGGCCAGTTTTGTATTGCAAAATTCAGTCCTAATGGAAAAGAAAGAATTGGAAAAAGGCAAAAAAAATCCCTTTTCCATCTCTCTCAGTCAAATTTTGAACTAGGTATTTTAGAATCCAGTCCTTAATGGGTGAAAATAATTAATCTTTTTCCTCAAGAGAGGAAAGAAGCGACTTTCAATTCCTGTCTTCTAGGAATCATAAAGGAAGGATACAGACTATGCTTTCCAAGACCTCTTCCTCCAAAGTTCACTATTACAAAACTTTCAGTATCCTGCTGGAAAAGACTGAATTACAACTAGAAGAGAATTTTACTCAGCCAAGGTATTGGTGCCAGTTATTGTTAACCTACAAAGCAGAGGTGTTTGCTCAACCGTGTTTCTGGTTCTCTAAGTAACTGAAAGTTGCACAATCAGCTGTATTTTACTAAAAATAGGGAATTTCATAACTACTCTGAACTTACAAGATGAATGCCTGTATATCCCCATCTTCAAATAACATATGAAATATGCGTTAGTTGCCACAAAAATGGTCCGATTCAGCATCTGCAGTTTATAGTTCTCCCTCCCAGGCTTTCTCCTTCACTTTATGTTCAGAAAGGTGAATTTGCAGCCTTCTTCAGGGAAAAGTTGTCTCCTTAGACTCATACTTTGATGATCAAAGCCTAGATCCATTAGCAACATCATCTCTAAGGTTTGACATTTATATTGATTATCAGTTTAGAAAAAAGTCAGATATCTCTGAGTAAGTAATCCTGCTTCTTATTCTCAATTTTTTTTATTTATTTTTTATTTTTTTTTAACTCTAGGGCACCCCTAACATGCAATCTGGTATTTTCAGAAAACACCTAGAATTTTATAGAAAATTTCACAAGGTGTTAAGGGTACAATACATAAATATATAGTTATTCTTAGTTTTCACAGGGAGAGTTACAAGGTGAATATATTGCATGCAGATTTCTATACATATACATTAGAAACTCAACGTTAACATTTTAATAAAAGTCTTCATAGAAAAAGTGGGGCAATGTAAGCTACTGTCCAAGGCACACCCTGGTTGAGAACCACTGTTCTAGACTGTTTGGATGTCTTTCTTTTTTGGATGTCTTTCTTTTTTGGATGTCAACACAGTACCCTACATTTGAATCCATATAAGGCTTCGTCAGCAAGTTGTCTTGAAACTCTGTGACAAACAGGAATCATCCTTGGATCTGTCGTTTCCTCTTTCAGTGGACATTTTCATGTCTTGAAGGTCTTGTTTTCAGCCTCTGAATATGTTCTCTGGGGTAAATTCTATCTTGCCTTGTAATTTCAGACTAAAGTAAATTTGGTTGAGGAGCTATATTGAAAGGAAGATCTCTGCAATGATAACGGACCCAGATGAGTTCCCTTTCCTCACACAGTCTAGATCTAATGACCGCATGAAGAACATTAAAACCTACCAAGCCCGTGTTAGAAGTTTGTGCCGTAAAGGTGAGGTCCAGCCACTGGAGTAGTGGACTGCTTGGTCAATTAAGAGGGAACAAGAAGTGTCCAGATGCTTAAGCTGACAGAATAGAAGTGCTTATGGTCTATTATATTTAGCCCTCTTGGTTGTGCATCTCAGATATAAGGACAGAGATTGGACAGACCCCAACACTTGGAGGCCAGTTCTTTCAGGTGATGGGTACCTGAACATAGATGTGTTTCCTTCGGTAATGAATCATTGGGATGCCTCAGATATGTTTGATAGCTACCAGACAGAATCACCAGATAAAAATGTTAGTTTCCCCTGATTTCTCAGGTCAATCCAGAGGAAGAAGTGGATGCTCCCTTTCAACCATGAGCATTCTAACCGGAGCCCTGTGTCCTTTGTTTCCACTGTGTACCAACAAATTTGGTAATTTCATCTATCCATCTTGTCTTTGATCTTCTTCTTGGGTGTCTAGTATTGAGTGGAATCCATTTCAAAACTTGTTTGGTCCATCTACCATCAGGTCTTATTGCTATGTGGATTACAATAGAGAGTTGGTGTGCTCACTGTAGAGATCCCAGGGAGGGGAGAGAATCAACAGTTGGGGATTAAACAGTAGTGTCCTATAAGAAGTGGCAAAAGAGTTGTATATGTTGTCCTATGGACAACTCTGGTCAGTTGACCATAAATCTCCATAGGATGGTGTAGCAACAGCGCCACTGTACAATTTCAGGCCACTGTGATATTGCACCTAAAAAATTCAACTTTGAAAATTAATAACTTTTGAATGAAAGACCTCTCAGCAGTGGGAGTACTCTTGTTTTACTCAGGGGGATAAACCCTACAACATATTTTTTTTACATTTTAAGTATTACTATCCCTTTAAAGACAGTACTACTAAGTTGCCATCCCAATTTTGTGTGTTGCTCAATTTCCATCATGGTGTGTTACCATCTGTTTACATTTGCTGACCAAGGCAAACATATCTGTCAACTTCTTCTAGTTCTTGTCCATCTATTGTGATATTCCATGGTATGGTAAATTTGTTAAACATGACTTTTGTTTTGTTGATAGTCATCTTCAGACCAAAATGTTTACTTTCCTGTTATAGCCCTTCAATGCATTCTTGCAGTTCTTCAGGACTAATGGCAAAGAGTCTGATATTGTCTGCAAAACATAATTGATGTATATAGTATCTATTGATCTTAAGCCCTTCTTTTGTCCCAATTTAGTTTGCATAAAATTTCTTCTAAACAAGCAGAAAATAGTTTTGGGGAGATTGCGTCTCCTTGTCGGATGCCTTTTTCTTTGTTGATCTGGACATAATCATTGTTGACATGTACTGATGCATTTGCATTCTGTCTATTCCTTGGTTGATCAGGGTATCGATTATTGCTTGCTTTTTCACTGAGTCAAAAGCCTTTTCATAGTCAGTGAAGGCTATGCATAATGGAAGGTTGTATTCATTATATCACTCTATAACTTGTTGCACTGTCTGGATATGGTACATTGAACCGAAATTGCTCCTGAAGCCTGCTTGTTCTTTAGGTTGTGTTAAGTATTATGTCCATTTTTCTTGATAGTTCTTTTGTGAAAACCTTGCAGACCACTGGCAATAGGCTTATTGGCCAGTAGGTTTTTAGATCTGCCTTATCACCATGCACTTTGATGGGTAGTAGGTATTTTGAAAATAGTTTAGCTAGGCCTTTTTAAATAAGAGTTCACCTACGGCTTTCAACATTTCAATAGTAACTTTATCAGGTCCAGCTGCTTTGCTATTTTTCATTGATTATATTGCAGCTTCTACCAAAACTTCTGGCATAGCTTCAGCCTCTGGCACTTCATTCAGTTGTTGTCCTTCATCCTTATGAACATTTGAAAACATTTTTTACACTCGTTGTAGTGTTTGTTGATGAGTTTTTGCTGTTCTACCATCTTCAAGCTTTAATGCAAACATTTGGCTCCTGTGTGTGGCCGTACTTAGTTTTGATTTGTTTAGGCCTTGATTTTCTTCCAGTGTCCTTTTGATGAGCTCAGCATTGAACTTGCACTTTGCTTCTTTCATGTGCTTCCTTATGGTCACATTTGTGTATACTCTACCCTATTTCTAATGTTACTGTTTTGCTTAATTTCTCGTCTTTTTTTCATCATGGCAGCTGTTTATTTTGACATTTTGGGTCGTTTTTTTCTTGTTTTACAGTAGGTGCAAGGGCAGTGTCTACGATAGTCTTAATAACTTTTTCATTGTGGATTGAAAAGTCTGTGTCTGGAAGGTCGTGCATCACGCTGAAGTGATTTGAAAGCACTATCTCAAAATTCTTATGGTTTTTCGATAGCTGGCTAGTGTCGAACTTCACATTTGTTTCTTTCTTTTTTTTCTTGCAGTCAATTTTGATTTTTGCTCTCGCTAGACATTGGTCAATTACAACATTAAAACAAATTAAGGCTGAGTAATCCGTGAATATCGTTTTATTATTTGCAAGTATTACGTCGATTTCACTTGTATTACCATTAGGGCTTTTCCATATCCATTTTCTCTGGTCCTTTTTCTTGTATTATGAATTCATGATGTACAAATTTTGTTCTTCTGCAAATTTGATCAGTTGGTTTCCTCTGTTGTCTCTTGTTCCAGTTTTATGTGGTCCGATCAATTTTTCACCATTTTGGATCTTACCAATTCTTGCATTGAAATCTCCCATTAATTTGTAGTGTTAGATGTTCTGCTGGTAGAGGTATAGTAAATAATCATAAAATTCTTCAACTTCATTGGCACTGTGGCTACTTGTAGGGGCATAAACTTGAATGATTTCAAGAGCATAGCGACTGTTTAGTTTGATAGCACAGGAAGCAATTCTTTCAGAAATACTTTCTACTTTTACAGCTGAGTCTGTCAGTCTTTTGTTAATCAAGAATCAGATTCCTCCACATCGTCCATCATTGGTTCCTTTATAGTATAGCTAGTGTCCATCTTCTAATTTGACTAAATCTTCTCCTTTTTCTTTTTTTTTTTTTTTTTTTTACAAGCCACACACAAGCCGATACTGTCCCAACTGATGTTATTTAGTTCTTGTGCTAGTGAATCCGTACTCATAGATAGAATGTTAAGCGTTCCAATGTCTGAAGACCAAAGGCAGTTTGATAGAGCTGGTCTTTCCACTGCTGTAGGAAGTAGCTTACAAGCCTCCTGGAAATGTGGGCCATTGTTTTTATTGTGAAGCCATGCTGAGGGAATGGACCATAATTTGTCCCTTCAGTCCAGTGCTGGTTGGCAGATTTTGGATCGATTTAGTCTTGTGTCTTAGTTTTGATCTGTCCTCTTGGATGACCCTTTCAGCAGTATATGCTCCTGATGGCATCGTTCTTGGCTTCATTGACATGCCAACACTCCTGCCATGATAAGGCATTGACCCAAGGGAATGATATATATTTTTTTGCACTGCTTTGACAAAAGTCACTTGCAGTAGTATGAACGACTAAATACAGAATTTTATAAAGGAATGTGTGTTATGAAGACAGACACTGCAGAAAGCATCCTAAACATTAGCTTCCAGGCTGGGTGCTGCACTCATACACAATGGCCCGACTCCCCACCTAACATGTACATCTTTCTTGATATTACTGTGGTGCGTGTGCCTGAGTGGTGGTGTCCATCACCATTTTAATTCTGTGCATGTCCCGGCCTCCTGTCACATTAGGTAGACCAGAGGAGTTGTTTTTTTTGGGTTTTTTTTGTTTTTTTTAAAGCTGTAGAGAAGTGAATGACACTACATAGCTGGTCCTTAAAGTGATAGTAATGTTTCATAATAAAATCAGCTCTAATTAATCATCATAGTATTTGGACTTTGGAGAGTGTTATTTCAATTCTGTCAGAGTTGTAGTTCAAGAGTAATTCAATGACAAAGTATCCCCCTCCCATCCCTTTTACTGATGTAACACTGTTCAGCCAGATCAGAAGGGAGGTGCCCAGGTAGACTGCAGAGAGGGACAATCTACAATTAAGATAAGGGAAAAACCTGAAAAACTTGTCAAGGGTGGCAGGGCTTTCATTGTTCTCATAGGAAGAAAATTGTCCCCTTCTGTTATCTGTCTGGTCTATGGACTGGATTTCACATCTGAGAAGAGATGGCTTACACAACGTAAAAGGGACGGGAGGGGAAACTTTGTTTGTGAATATCTCCCAAACCATAAAGGTTTGAGAGATAAGACTTATATCGTTCTTCATGTTTTTTTAATGCCTTGAAAATAAAATAAAGATAAAATGAAATATTACTATCTCTTTAAGCCTTTTACACTGCATTGGATACATGTTTGGCACTAAAAGGTTAAAATGTTAAAGGTGGATTTATGTGTAGAACTATTTTACCTTTATATTCTGGCGAATCCAGACAGGAGACAATGTTTTGAAGGACTGACTTGTTGAATTTTCGGTGCTTAACCCTTTCAGCTCCAAAAAGATGTGCAAAGCAATGCATTACACAACTCTCCAGCAGTGAGTGTTAGCGAGAAAGTGAGGACGTATTGTCTGTTTATGTGAGTGTGTGTATATTGTGTTTTGTGTATAGTATGTGTTTGTCTTGAATATTTTGTGTGTATTGTGTTGTTGTCAAGGTTTGGCTGAGCTGCTCTAACTCTGTGTCACGGTAACCAGTACAAAAGAAGGTCAGACACAGGTAAATAGAATAAAGACACCTTTATTGATAATACACAATAGTAAGCAATTCCCCAGGTAAACCCCAGAACTGGTAAATGGACAGACCACGGTCTACTACCCAGACTGACACTTGGCAGAGGCCTGCACTACAAGGAGTGAATTAGCAAAATAAAGTACCTTGTCTATGGTTGTATCTTCCTGGTAGGTACCAAGCACCAGAGGTAATGAGTACTACTGCACGGTACGTCAATGCAGACAGTGTCAATCGGAGAGGAGACTGCACAAGCCACAGTACCATTAATGCGAGACGGAGCAAACGTAATGAGTACTAGCAGGAACACCACATAAGGGCAACTAACACTAGGCCCCAGGAAGTTCAAATAGGCCCACACAAAGCTGGGAATCAATTAGGCAAATAGAATATGTGCATATAGACAAGCTCAGCACCCTAAGACAGCAACGCGCGTCTGCACCTGTAACCACCAGATAGAGCTGAGAGGGAGCACAAGGGTAACTGGCAGCACGGATGCCAAGGTACACTGTGATACTCTGCTGCTGCTCTGCTGCTGATTACTGCTGCCTGAGCTAATCTAGAACTCTGCTGTTGATTGCTTCTGCCTTCCCTTTCCTGGGTCAGGCTGCTGCCTTCACTTTCCTTGTGGTGGTGTTGCTGGCTGCTGTGCATTCTCCTGTGCTTCTGTTTATTCATGTAGGACCTGGCTTCCTCTGATGTCCCTTCTGGCTCCAGATTCCTGCCTTGTTCCTGATATTGCTGACTTCTGTGATCCTGACTCCGGCTTGGCTGAGTGCCTTGGTTCCTGACCCTCGCTTGTCTTTTGGTTTATGCTCCTGGATCACCATTCTGTTTTGTTTGTTTTTGTTGATTGTCTCAGATCCCAATGAAATTATCCATAAATTGGAAGAAATTGGCATTAAGTTCCTAGAGAGGGGGGTATAAAGAGGCAGATATCAAAAGAGATATGATACAGGTGGCAGGAATGGACAGACAGACTTTACTTTTGCGGACAAGGAGGAATACTGAAACCGAGCAGAATCATATGTTCATGACTACTATATACACGTAGGGAAGTCCCCGATGCTGGGATTCAAAAGGGGACAGAGCTTGAAGGATGAGTTGCTTCGCTCCGATCCGAGGTGCAAATATATGCCAAAATCCCATTGTGAAAATAAAAGGTGTCTATACATGCAATGGATGTGTTACGTGTAGACATATGATCACTGTCACTGTATATAAGGTTCCAGGAGTGGATTATACGATTAAAGTTAAGGATAATATAACCTGCACTACTGTGTTTGTGGTGTATGTATTAGTATTCCCCTGCCAGAAATGTTATGTGGGTAAAACCAGCAGGGCATTTCGTGAGTCAATAAGTGAACATAGATCGAGCATCATAAGAGGATTAAATAATACACTCAATGAACAACAATTGACACGTTCCCCGGTAGCTAGACATTTCATTCAGCATACACACAGAATTAATGAACTAAGATGCTTCCCCTTTGAGTTAGTTAAACAAGATACCAGAGGGGGTGATAGAGCAGAGCGACTATCCAGACATGAGATGTTCTGGATTTATACATTTACACGCATTATTGTCGTCAGGTTTGAATGAACAGTTTAGTTTGATAAATTATATATAATGTGTATAGTATCCTGTATAATTGTTATTATATTTTATGGGTCGTGACATTGTGGAACTTGGAGATGAATTGGTGGTGTTGATGGTTGCTATGTCAACCAAACTGCCCCGGAACGGCACCAAGTTCAACAATAGAGCGTTTAAAAGAGAGACAAGTAGAGGGATCTTCTATCCCTGAAAAAAGTCCTAATTAAGGACTGAAACGTTGGAGGAGTATGTTTTAGTTTTGATAATAAAGAATACATTTTAATTATATCGAGAGCTCAACTCTTATGTGAGAAAAGTTCGGATAAAGTCTGCGTTTAGAAGAACCGGGATTCAAGTGATGTGTGTGCAGTGGTAGCTAAAAACATTTCCTACTACTGAGAGCCAGTTGCACCTGTGTGGGTATTTCTCCAAAAAGCTAAGTTCTACAGAGTGCAACTATGAAATTGGCGACCGTGAGCTGCTGGCGATAATACTCGCTCTCAAAGAATGGAGGCATTTGCTTGAGGGAACTTCCATGCCAGTCCTAAGCCTCATGGATCATAAAAACCTCATCTACCTGTCTGAAGTTAAGTGATTGTCTCCAAAGCAGGCCAGATGGGGCTTATTTTTGTCTCGTTTTAATTATGTGGTTTTGTACCTGCCAGGTACCAAACATGTCCGGACTGATGCCCTATCTAGACAGTTCTCAGGCACTAAAGAGGAGAGTCCTATTAGTCCTATGATTCCTCAGGACCGAGTACTGGCCACCATATGTACCAGCATAACATCTCCCTTCGGGCAAAAAATACGGCCCACCCAAGTAGATGCACCTGCTGAGACTCCCTCTGGGTGCTGTTTTGTACCTGTTAACCTACGTAGCAAGGTACTTTCAACCTACCGTAATACTAAGTCAGCAGGGCATCCCGGAAAAACAGCTTCTCTGGTCGGTTTCCCGTCTCTTCTGGTGGCCAGAACTTACCATGGATATTGCTGCCTTTGTCGCTGTCTGTCCAGTCTGTGAGCAGACAAAATCACCCCGTCACCTTCCAGTGGGCCTTCTCCAACCCATACCCAATGAGGAGAAACCATGATCACACCTTGCCATGGACTTCATAGTCGACCTTCCTCTGTCTAACGGTAACACAGTCATCCTCGTGGTTGTTGACCAATTTTCTAAGATGATCTACTGCATACCATTCAAAAAACTCCTGTTCTCTAAAGAGTTGGCTACTGTCTTTATCAAAGTGGTCTATAGGCTACATGGGGTTCCCAAAGTAATACTTTCTGACCGGGGTAGTCAGTTTGTCTCAAGATTCTGGAGGGCCTTTTGTGTGCAACTAGGTATCCAACTCTCCTTCTCCTCAGCCTATCACCCGCAATTGAATGGGGATTCCGGCACTGGAGGATCATCTCCAGAAGATCTGTTTCACATGGCTGCAGGTCCAAGAGTGACTGCGACGCTCACAACAATCACAGGAGCTCCAGGCCAATCGTAAATGTCTACCCGCACCCTCCTACCAAGTTGGGGAGAGGGCCTGGTTGTCCTCCAGAAATCTCCACCTCTGAGTGCCCTCTCAGAAACTGGCTGCCCATTTTGTGGGGCCTTTCCATATTCTCCGACGTGTGAACCCCATGGCCTATGCTCTAGACCTCCCAATATGCGGATACACAATGTGTTCCATGTCTCGCTGCTGAAATCCCTGGTATGTAATAGTTTTACTATGGTCACTCCTCGACCCCATTCTTTGCCCTTTGAAGGCCATGAGGAGTTTGAGGTCTGCTCCTACTAGACTTTCGTAGGTTTCAAGGGAGGCTTCAATATTTGGTCCATTGGAAGGGGTACTGTCCAAAGAAGCACTCATGGGTTCCAGACGCGGACGTGCATGCCCCCTGCTGTTGATTACTGCTGCCTGAGATAATCTATAACTCTGCTGTTGCTTGCTGCTGCCTTCCTTTTCCTGGGTCAGGCTGAGTCAGCTAACCTATCTGTGATTACTCACCTGACTGTTATCAGCCAACCCCTTCCAGGGTATTTATAGCAGCTTGGCTCACTTCCTCCTTGAGCTTGTGTTGTTGTTGTTGTTGCTGGCTGCTGTGCATTCTCCTGTGCTGTTATTTATCCGTGTATGACCTGGCTTCCTCTGACTACCCTTCTGGCCCGATTCCTGGCTTGTTCCTGACATCGCTAACTCCTGTGTTCCTGACTCCGGCTTGGCTGAGTACCTTCCTTGGTTCCTGACCCCGGCCTGTCCTGTGGTTTATGCTCCTGGATCACCATTCTGTTTTGTTTGTTTTTTGTTACTTTAATAAAGGTGTTTTGCATTTTATATTTTTTGGGTCTGTCTGGTTCCTGGTCCATAACACTTGTATGTAGTGTGTGTTTGTGTTGTGTGCATTATGTGTGTATATAGTGTACAGTGTGTGTGTGTGTGCATATTGTTTGTATTGTGTGTTGTATGTATTGTGCTGTGTGTGTGTGTGTATTATGTAGTGTGTGTGTACATGCACTGTGTGTTTTATATTCATATAGTGTGCTTATTGTGTGCGCATTGTATGTACTATGTGTACGTTTTGTGCTTTGTGTGCATATTGATTGTGCATGTACTGTGTGCTTGCATATTGTATGTATTGTGTGTGAGTTTTGTGCTTGTGTTGTATGTATTGTGTGCATTGTGTGTATACTGCTTATTTTGTGTGTTTATTGGGTTCATGTTGTGTGTGTTTGTGAGGTGAGTGTGTATTGTGTGAATGTGTGTATTGTGTGTACTGTGTATACTGTGTGTCTACTTGCATGTGTAATTTGTATTGTATATTATGTGTGCACATATTTTGTGTATGGATACATATTGTGTTGTGTATTGTGAGTTTGTGTGTGTTATATGTGTATATTGTGTTTACTGTGCATTGTGTATAGCATGTGTTTTGTGAGCACAAATGTATTGTTTGTGTGTGTGTGTGTGTGTGTGTGTATTGTGGGTGCTCGAGTGTATTGTGTATGCGTGAGTGTATTATGTATATTGTGTGAGAGTGTGTGCAGAGGCGTAACTAGAAGCCACGGGGCCCTGGTGCAAGAATTTCCACGGGCCCCCCTCCGACCACATTGACCCCCCTCAACCTCATTGGCCACCTCCACATTGCCCCTTCCACAATGCCCCCATCACAATGCCCCTCATTCTCCACATTTCCCCACAATCTCCACAATGCCCCCATCACAATGCCCCTCATGCTCCACATTTCCCCACAATCTCCACAATGCCCCCATCACAATGCCCCTCATGATCCACATTTCCCCCCAATCTCCACAATGCCCCTCATGATCCACATTTCCCCCCAATCTCCACAATACTCCTCATGTTCCACATTTCCCCCAATCTCCACAATGCCCCTCATTCTCCACATTTCCCCCCAATCTCCACAATGCCCCCATCGCCACATTGCCCCTACTGACCCCCGTCCTCCTACCTCCTTGTGGTCTAGCGGTGTGTGTGTGACATGCTCCCGCGCGGTCCTTAGTAAATCAGAGCGGTGGGAGATTATGTCATCTCCCAGCGCTCTGCATTACTCGAGCGCTGGCCGCCGGGACATCAGCTGTGCTGTGGGCAGGTGGCGAGGGGGTTGCAGGGGGCGGCCGGGCCCCTGAGAGTGACGGACCCGGTCGCAGGTGCGACCCCTGCGACCCCTATTGTTACTCCACTGGGTGTGTGTGTATTGTGTGTATTTGTATGAAAGTGTGGGTATATTGTGTGTGCATATTTTGTGTACTATATGTTTTAATGTGTAATGTTTATGTTGTATGTATTATGTGTCTGTGAATGTGTGTATTATGTATGTGTGTGTGTGTATATTGTGTATACAGACCAGTATCCAACCTTCCATTTCTGGGGAAACTCATTGAAAAAGTAGTGGCAACTCAACTGGAGGCCCATCTATTAAGCTATAACATCTTTGATCCTTTCCAGTCAGGTTTCAGATGCCGCCATAGCACGGAAACAGCGCTAGTCCAAGTGCTAAATGATCTCCTTTTGGCGAGAGACAAAGGTGATTACTCCATCCTAATCCTCCTAGATCTCTTAGCTGCATTTGACACCATTGACCATGGGATTTTAATAGCGCGCCTGCAGCACATCTGTGGTCTAGGAGGCACAGTTCTTAACTGGTTTAAATCTTTCCTCACTGGTAGATCACAGAGAGTAACATCAGGATCTTGCTCATCGTCACCAACAGAATAAGCTTGCGGAGTTCCACAAGGTTCCATCTTGTCTCCTATGCTATTCGCAATTTACTTACTACCACTGGGAGACATCATCAGAAGACACGGCCTAAGATATCACTGTTATGCAGATGACACACAACTCTACTTCTCCTTTGCTCCAGATACTAAAGACCCAACATGCCTCATCAACAGTTGCTTAGCAGACCTCATAGAGTGGATGCATGCTAGTTGTCTTAAAGTGAACCCTGACAAAACAGAGGTACTCTTGGTGAGGGGACCCCGGGCAACAAGAATATCTCATGATCACCCAACTGGCCTGGAACTTGGAGGCTCTGAACGCATTAGTTCAAAGAGGTACGAAGTCTCGGTGTGATGATTGACTCTGGACTGTCATTTAAACAGCAGATCTCTTCTGTAATAAAATCTGCCTTCTTTCATCTGAGAAACATAGCCAGGATACAACACTTAATTCCACCGGATGATATGCCAACATTAGTCCATGCATTTGTGTCTTCTCGTCTAGATCACTGTAATGCACTTTACTTGGGCCTCCCAGAAAAAGAACTGTACAAAATGCAGCAGCCAGACTACTGACCAATAAAACCCGCTCATGTCACATAACACCCGTTCTCCACTCCCTGCATTGGCTTCCAATTAAATGGCAAACATATTTTAAAATTGGCCTGCTGACCTTCAAAGCCTTAAATAATCAAGGCCCACAGTACCTGAAAGAGCTCCTGACACCCTATATTCAATCCCGCTCACTACGGTCAGCCAACAGATCCCTCCTGTCAGTGCCCAGAATAAAGACAGACTCAGGTTCCCGGGCATTCAGCCATGCTGCCCCCACATTCTGGAATTCTTTACCGTCCTCAATCAGAGAGGCACCATCACTACAGACTTTCAAAAAAAAGCTAAAGACCTATCTCTTTTATCAGGCATTCAGTCAACTCATGTGACGATAAGGAACCCTTAAATTTTATGTCTGTTTATAGATTTGTAAAGCGCTTTGAGTCTCACAGGGAGAAAAGCGCTATAAAAATCACAAATTATTATTATTATATTATTATTATTGTGCATATTGTGTGTATTGTATTTATTGTGTGTGTGTGTTTTGTGTATATTGTTTCTATTGTGTGGTGTGAATTGTGTGTCTATTGTATTTGATATATGTGTGTATGTGTATTGTGTGTGTATGTGTTAGTGTATTATGTGCATTTGTGTGTGTTAGATTTACTTGCAGCCAATACCGTGTTTACCATGGTTTTGGTTCTCATGGCCGCCGAGAAAGAACTGTGTTCATACTCCCTGCCCTCAGACACCCCATTGGGTGCAGAATGGGGAGTTTTGCATAACTCCTCCTTTCTTCCCCCTCTGTGCATGGCTGATTAACCAGAAACTGGCACATAACTAAATTGGTTAAAAAATTGGATATTGAACATATGTTTTTTAGTGGAGTATTGGAGCAGTAGAATGTGTTGTTTATAGTATACACTATTCACGTGTTATGTAATATGTTTATGGGTTTTTTTCTCCATTTGGGGTCTCATTTCTAATAGTTTTGAGACATTGGTGGAGTAATATACTCATGACCATATATATTTTTGTTAGAGAAATGGGTATTAGGATCATTCACAGTAGTTGGATAACGATCACACATTTTCACATAAGATAATGAGCATGTTCGAGTCACTCATTATTGTATGAAACATAATGTTTCTTTTTCTTTTTTTCACACAAGATAATGAGCATGCATGAATCACATATCATCGCATGAAACACAATGTTTCTTTTTTTCATTATTTTGTATCTTTATTTGGTAACACAGACACTTTGACACAATTAAGCACATTATTGTTTCACTAGGGGGAGCATGTCCCGCTAGGGGTTGTTGTTGATCGTCTCGTTTGTTCATACACGGTCACCGGATACTAACGGCATGTTCACGTCACGTAGTCGGGAGGTGTGCACAGGTAAGCACTTGTTTGTTTAGCTATATATTGTTTAAGTTTGTATAGCGAGGTTGTTGTTGAGAAAGGTCCTCACTGGACCGAAACGTTGGACAGTAAATTAAATCTATTGGTTTTAAGACCTGTGAGTGCTAGCCTTTTTTGTTTTTATACATTATATGCAAAGCACCCAGGCAAGATATATAGAATGATGAGAGTGCCAACCCAGTAGGATATATATATATATATATATATATATATATATATATATATATATACACACTGCATTGTATTAAGAGCAGACCTCGAAGTGGGGCATCATGACCCCTCCCGATACTCTCCCAACAAGTTATAAATAAAAATAATAAAAATAAAAAAAACCCTGTTTGTTTGACAAAGGGGGGTCTGAGTTGGACCCCAATTTGACACACACAGGGTTAATTTTTTTTTCTTTCTTAGAATTTTTAATTCAGACCTTGTTGAGGGGGCATCGGAATAAAAAAAAAAAGCCCTAAACAATACATCCTGTGTGTGGCACACAAAGGGTTATTTTTTTAATTCTTTACAAGACCTTGTGGGGTGACATCAGGAGCCCTCTTGATGCCCCACCCCCAGCATATGATCATGTAACCGGTGACTTGAAGCTTCCCCCCGATCATGCCTACTCCTACCCGGAAGTTCAGGTAGGAGAGGAGGAGGAGGGCGGCAAGCTGCTCTTCTCTGTTGTAGATATTGCTCTCCCAGTGCAATTGACTGAGAGATCAATATCTGGGAGGGGCATCAGGAGAGGTCCTAATGTCCCCCCAGCCAAGGCTGACATTTTTTTAAATTATTATTGCGGCCACTACATGCTAGTAATGCCGGCTTATGCAGTGACTGCAATCTGGTGGTATGGCGTATTGGCTTGGCACAGTGGGAACAGTTACCCAAGCCTGTATGCTGTACCGCCTTGGTACTCTGGGGGTTAAAGGGATAGTAATGTTTCACAAAAACAGCAGCTCCAATTAATCTTCATAGTATTTGAGCCATGTAGAGTGTTATTTCAGTACTGTCCGGGTTGTACTTCAAGAGTAATTTAATGATAAAGTATCCCCCTCACTCCCCTTTTACCTAGTGTAAGCCATCTGTCGTCAGATGTGGAAACTGGTTGCTAGACCAGACAGATAACAGGAGGGAACAATCTTCTTCCTATGAGAACAATGAAAGCCCTGCCCCCCTTGACAAGTTTTTCAGGTTTTTCCCTTATCTTAATTGAAGATTGTCCCTCTCTGCAATCTACCTGGGCGCCTCCCTTCTGCTCTGGCTGAGCAGTGTTACATCAGTAAAAGGGGCGGGAGGGGGATATTTTGTCATTCAATTACTCCTGAACTACAACTCTGACAGAACTGAAATAACACTCTCCATGGCCCAAATAGTATGAAGATTAATTGGAGCTGCTTTTATTATGAAACATTACTATCCCTTTAAAACGTCCCATGACATTTTTTGAGCAAGAAACTTTTAAAGCAACTGGGGGTTTCAGCAAGCGTGTTGTAACTTGTTGATTTTTGAGCAATTGTCAAAATCACTCCTCCACGTGTAGTGTAGCCCCTGCAAGTCACACAAAGGGTTAAGTGTGTGAGCAGTGTCAGTGTGTTGGGGGGGCTGTGGGTGTGCATGCATATATATAAATATGTATGTGTGTGCGTCTGTATATGTATGTATCTATATATATAATAGTTGAAGAGCCCTTGTACATGGGCCACAGTGCGACCCAGCAATGGCCGTGGTGCATTCATGCCTAGTAGAGACGCGCCGCTGTTGATACAGAGCGGGGTGCTCCGAATTCAGACCGTAGTCGGTGCGCAGAGAGGACTACGGTCTGAATTCCAAGCCCCGCTCAGCCTCTGCGCTTGCAGTCTGTAGTGCGTATGACTGCTTCTGACAAACACATTTAGCAAATTATTATATAGGATATATATATATATAAATATATATATATATATATATATATATATATATATATATATAATATTCTCAGTGTCTGCCCCTCTCCGACCGGTGAATAACCACGTGGCAGTGATTTTGACAGGAATAGCCAGGGGGGCATACATACACAGGCTGTCATATCAATTTTAACTCCCTGTTGACCAGTGGAATGTGCAATTCAATGAGAAAGAATGCATTGAACACCCATTGGTGCTCACAGGGTTAAGAATTAAACGTGTTGGTCCCTCCTTCACCTTAAATGCAATTCTGGTGTTTGCCAGCACATTATGCCCCGCATTATTAATTCTTATACTATACCAGATTACTGCAAATCACTGAAATTATTCCATATGACCTCTTTACAAACATTAGAATAAACTCAGTGTGTGGGGGCTGAGTTTTCAAACATGCAAATAGCAAGCAAGTGAAAAGCTGTGTTTACTGTTAAGTACCTGCTGTAATTTGATAAGAGATTATTTGACTTGTGCATTAAACTATTAATACCAGTGGATAAGAACAGTGGATGCTTGGCTGAGACACTCACTGGAAATTTCCACAATATAATGTGAGACTCCTACAGCTCCTGGAAATTTCCACTAGCATCCTACATCCAGCTTTTCTCATTACCCATTCTGACAGCTTCAGGATGCTTTGCACATAACAACAGTATCAAAGAACATAACAATCCAGCACTTGCTGTCCCCTTAAGAGGTTTTATGTAAAATTCCATTGATGTACAATGGGATACAATCGAGGGTGTTTGTTTTAATTTGCTAAACTGCAAAGTCATCTTATTATTGGCCCCTAATTTACAATTCTTATAAAATATTTTGGCAGTAGGAATAGCTTTGAATTAATAACTGCTGTAGAGGCAAGTTGTGTTTTTGTGTGTGTTTCCCATTTGTTAACTAAACTCTGGGGTATCTGTGTAATCATTTTAACACTAGTGGGGTGTTGCTCAACACTCTGGTAATTCCAAGGTTAATAATCTTATTTAAATACAAGTTTAAAGTCAAAATCCTGGTAATAATAATAATAAAAAAAAAAAAATATATATATATATATATATTATATATATATATATATATATATATATATATACACACAGACATATATATATATGTATATGTGTGTGTGTGCGTATATGTGTATATATATATATATATATATATATATATATATATATATAAAATCAGTGATTCTCAACCAGGGTGCCCCATGTTTTCTATGAAGACTGACAAAAATGGACTTTTAAATAAAGATTTATAGAAATTGTTATGTTCTACCCTTTTTATGCTCTTGATAAAGTATATTAACCCCTTAGCGACCGGCGGTCCTGGGACGTTTCCGTCCCATAAAGACCACGTTGATGCACTCCGACACGCCAGTATTCGTGACCTGTTGCGTGTACCAGCGCGTCACTTTGGGGCCTGATAGAGATCGCTCCGATCTTGGAGCAGTCAATTTCAGGCCCTATTTTTACTTACAGCGCTCCCGTTGGAGCGCTGTAAGTAAAAAGTATGTGACGTACTATGACCATCATCAGTCCTTCAGTATTTCAAGGACCGTGACGGTCATAGAACGTCACATGGCGTTAAGGGGTTAAATATGTCAGAGTTGTCCCAAATGTTGTAAATTATATGTTAGGGTGCCCCGAACAAAAAAAGATTGAGAACCACTGATATATAATATTTGTGTAGGGTTTATCCTACAAGAATATTTCCACTGCTGTGAGCTGTTTTGAAAAGTTATCGTACCTCAAACTTGAATTTTTTAGGTGCAGTATCTTAATGACCTGAAATTTTAAATTTTTTACATATTAAGTGTTACTATTGCTTTAACTATTTCTGCTTGCCTCCCCCTCACTAGTTTTTTGGACCAAGAACAAAGGTTGAGGTTGGGCTTCCATTCCACTGGAAAGACTTCCTATACACAGGCCTAAGAGGAGACAGGCCTGGTTTATTCTAGGTAACTAGCTTTTTGTGTGATATTATTGTTTGAATCTGTTTTGCTACTCAAGGGTGCTCAGTACTGGCACCTATCTCTCCACAAAAATATGAAATATACATAATTTTATTACTATAAAAAAACAAAAAAAAACGGTTATATAGTACCAACACCCTTTTGTTCGGGAAATAGTCTTGGGCGTCCTCCATGAAAATGCCATATACAACTGTTCTACAGTACCCTTCAGTGTATTATTTTACAAACAATCATTATTATACAGAGATCTGGCTATTAATAGACAACACAGGGCTGGTATCCATTGCAGCTAATAACTTTATATCTGGTTTTATCTACAAATGTTTCCATAGACCCCAGTATGAATATCACAGAGAAATTAGAGATAACACTGATCTTCTGCAAGGTAATCCAGCTACTCATGATCAGTTACCTTGCAAGATGAATATTGTTTCTTTTCATATTGTACCACAGAACCCCAATTATAGACAGACATGGGTCTATGTACTGTTTCAGTGCTTAGTTTATGTAAGGATATGCATATATTTTGTTGCTTCAATTACCTACCTCAGAGACAAATACAGAGAATGGGGGCCATGGTGCAATAAAATGTATGCTTACAGAATCCACTGCAAAATACTGAAAAAATACTAAATCTTTTCTATTTTCAACATTCATTGGGCCTCTAAAGTTGGCTGAGCCCCAGAAATGTGGAACTAGTAGGCGTTTAACCATGACCAGCCTGTCCACAGTCATGTTTGTGCAATAAACATATACATACATACACTCACTGACTAGGCCAGGGTGGGCAGCCTTGGGCACTCCAGTTGTTACGTATTATAACTCAGGGTTGGGCAATCTTAGACACTCCAGCTGTTGCGTACTAGAACTCTGGGTTGGGCAACCTTAGGCACTCTAGCTGCTGTGGACTATAGCACTATCTTCGTTGGCGAGCTGCCGGATGGCCAGGGATGACGGGAGTTGTAGTTCCCAACATTTGGAGTGCCTCAGGTTGTGCAACCCTGCTCTTGGCACTGCATAACTGATTGGAATAAGCAGTCCCCTGTCTGAATTGTGCCATAGTGACTTGTAGATTTAATTGCAGTATACTGGCAGGTTTTGATAATATCCTACTCCTCTTAACACAGGAAAGAATTAAAGGCAATGTGGTGCTCCATGGCTTCTGTATTATGTAATGGATTACATTAATAGGACTTGTCTTTGATCCAGCCAGAGTCGCACTTGGACAGGTTTACCCATTTATTTTTAACTGTGTTTCTCCAGGGGTCAGCTTGTAAAGAGATTACAGGTCTGGCTAGTATTGGCAAAATGTCAGTCTTAAAGCCGTACTGTGTAAAAACAAAACCACATGCTCTCATTGCCTGCCTTGTGGATTAAGACATGATGGCAAAGCCAGCAATGCTGACACTGCACTTCTACTAAGAATGTCAGAACATTAGTTGGCAGACTTTTACATGCTGCTGAGTGTCATGACAGGTTAATTGGGAACCCCATGGCTGGAAACATTGTGGCAGTATACCAGGCCATAATCATACCAGAAGCTCAAAGTAGTGGGGCATAAAAAATGTTCTCCACTCACCCTGTGCTCATTATACCTCCACAGGTATGTATGTAGGTGAATTTAGTACTGACAGGGGAGTATAACATAAATGTACTGAGATTATTAAAAAAATAAAATAAAATTGTTTTTTATGATAGTGCTCTGTGTTGTTGCACACACCAGTGACCATTCCTGGTTGAGGTTAAGGCTTCTCAGAACAAAGGGAGGCACTGTCACACTTTTTTTTAGTAGTTGTGGCATCTTATTGAGAAGATCAGGATATGTAATAGAAAAACAACACACACACACTGCCTCTCCACTGGGATTATGGTGCTACTTCCTCTCCTCTTACTGCAGTATGAAAATATGCTGGTCACTGTCACTTATGGAATTTCACCTTAGCTCCTCGACTCACTCTCACGATATTTAATAGCGCGTCTATGGACAACAGTGGAGATATTTAGCAAGTCCCGCCAGTGAAATTTCATTGGCCAGTAAAATGTGCATGCTGGATAGCAGCATTACCAGCCACAGTTAATTTATAGTTGAAGGGGCCAACAGGAAGGTGCAGAGAGGTGACAAATAGGGAATTTGGAGTTCTGAATCCTATGATAACCTTTTCTGTGTCTATACAACAGGAGGGCCAGGATGCATATTGTTTTCTATCTAGAAGCTCCTAAGGTACTCCACATTTTTGGATGTTGAACTCGGGTAATTTAGCCCTACACAGGAAATATATATATATTATGCAAAATATATCTATTTTTTAAGAAAGTATTATTGAAGATTGTTTTTTTTTCTCGGCTTTCTCAAGGCTCTTATCAAATTTGATTCACGATTGCAAATAATAATAATAGCCGGAAAGATGGCTCAGTTGGTTACGGCACCAGCTGTGGAATCTGCTCAGACTGTGAGGTTGCAGGTTCTAGTTCCGGCAAGGTCAGCTCAGCCTTTCACCTTTCTTAGGTAGATAAAATGAGTCCAGGACATACTTGAAAACGAGAGACAATCTCAATGTATTCTAACTGGTAAAATACTTTCACAAAAAATAAATAAATAACTACAAAATCCACATGATCATAATCTGGTAACTATCACTATATTCTAATTGTTATCTCACAGCCAGAAATTTGAAGATACATTGGTCTTCATTAAATATAATTTGGTAAACAGGCAAGTGAATACCACTGGATCAAGACTATAGCTCTGGAGTACAAATTGCCTAAGCTTTACCTACTTATGCATTTGGGCATTTTTAGCTATGAACTCAAAGGACCCAGAATGCTATTGAGACTAGTATAACAGGTGGAATCTGTAATCTGCAAGGTAGAACCTCACTCCATTAATTATCAGGCAGTAAATCTCAATAAATAGCAGCTGATTAGCTCACTTCACCATAAAAAGCATGCAGTTTAAATGTATTAACTGTTACACACAGGAGAAACTGCTGAATGATCTTTATTTGAAATGTTTATTTGAAAACTGGTTTGCATACGTAACAGTCACTAATCACAAAAAATAACATTGACACCTATAATTCTCTTAACTAGTAAGATATAAAGACATAGTATGAGCCTATTGGTGCATAGAAATTGAATGGGAGACCTGGTTTGAAAAGGAACAGTATGTGTGCTAAATACCAGTTAATACAGGATCTGGAATAGAACTCTCCCATCAATATAATGGGATGACACATCTGTTCAAGACTTGAAACAAATTATAGAAACTAGATAATGATGGTATATAAACCCCTCTTTAACTGTCACATGTTAAACGGGTAATAATTTGTCCCTTTGTAATTAGTTTATCAAAATAATTCTTAGTTTTACATCTACTTACAGACAAAATGCCAAGCAAGAATATCTAAATTATATTTATACCTAGTACACCAACATCAAGGTTCCACAAATTGGCATAGCAGCCCATTCATACCTCTGGACCTGATACTAACTACTTGATCATCAATTATTTGGAAACCATCAACATATTATGGCCTATATAGTAGGGGAGCAAAAACTGACAATAGACAAAAAAAAGTTGTAAATTAAAGCAAATTGGGGTGAGGGCCTTTTATATGGGAGCTTTAAAGGGACAGTAATGTTTCATAATAAAAGCAGCTCTAATTAATCATCATAGTATTTGGACTTTGGAGAGTGTTATTTCAATACTGTCAGAGTTGTAGTTCAAGAGTAATTCAATGACAGTGTCCCCCTCCCGCCCCTTTTACTGATGTAACACTGCTCAGCCAGAGCAGAAGGGAGGTGCCCAGATAGATTGCAGAGAGGGACAATCTTCAATTAAGATAAGGGAAAAAGCTGAAAAGCTTGCCCCCCAGGCTTTCATTTTTCTGATAGGAAGAATATTGTCCCCTGCTGTTATCTGTCTGGTCTATGGACTGCATTCCACATCTGAGAAGAGATGGCTTACACTAGGTAAAAGGGGCAGGAGGGGAAACTTTGTTTGTGAATATCTCTCAAACCATAATGGTTTGAGAGACAAGACTTATATCATTCTTCATGTTTTTTTAATGCCTACAAAATAAAATAGAGATAAAACAAAGTATTACTATCCCTTTAAAGGGAAGGCAACATATTGTATGGCTTTTCACACTGAGAAAAAACAGTGTGAAAAACACTGCTGAGAAAAGTGTATTTTTCAACTTTATTACAGTTTAGCCTGGGGTACTATTACAGGGGGCGCAGATGGTACAAGTGTGTGATGAGGTCCAGCATCCAAGGGCCCGTATGCCCCAGGGCCCAAATAAGTTCCAGTTATGGCCCTGGGCGAATATTTGTGTTTTGGGAGCCCAGAAATACAGTTCTACCAGGGCCATTAATTGCCTAGTTACACTACTGTCTGTTATTCCTTGATATTACCTTACTCTGTCTGAGCTGTTATAAATTTTTTATAAATCGACTGCCAGCAGTGAAGTATAATTGTTTTACTGAGCAGGAAAAGCCCTATGTTGTTTTAGGAGGCAAATTTGGTCAAAAATGAGCATGAGTGTGGATAAAAGATGTTGTGATTGGGTTGAGCTATCTAAAGATAAGCTTGGGGAACATTAGGAGGAATGGGAATAAGCTACTCAGAACAGATGTGTTTTGAAAGTTATAAGGTTAGAAGTCTAATGGAACAGAATAGTGAGTGGTAAAAATGTGAATGAAAGAAGAAAATCCATTAATTATGACTGATGAATAGGGGATAGCTAAATGAGGATGTAGAAGTAACGATGAGGACGTTTGGCTTAATGGGGAAAGGACTAAGCCTTTTACAGAAACAGCGCACAAATGTGTGTCATGGACAGGAGACTGTAAATGAGAGACGAGCAGTAAACAATTTTAATGAAAATATGTTGGAAAAAAGAAATGAGAGAACCTGATGCCCCGATGCAATCAATCTTGAACTGATTCCATGACTAAAACACCCCACTCGTGGGTACTCACAAAAGGAGTAGCTGTCTGTCACATATATCATAGGTAGTGAACACACGGTTGTGGGTTATTTACTGACCCAGTAGCCTGGATCTTCTCCTCTCGGTTCAACCAGGCTGCTCCTCCTAAACATGTACTCTGCAAACAGTAAGACACCATACAACAAGAAAAGAGGAAGGGAGCCACAATAGTGTAACAATGAAGACACTGCTACATTTCTAGCACTGGAAAGAGAGATGTTATAGGAATATAGCAGTATCTTCAGTGTTACAATATTCTGACACCCTCCCTCTTTTGTTGTTGTATGATACATGTAATAGTGTACCTGCTGTTCCACACAATATAATATGCCTATGAAACCTATTCATGGCTTTAAGTGGCACCCATAGAGTTTCTGGAGCTTGCTGCAGCACTGTACACAAACAAGCTGCAAGGGTTGATAATCAGATTGGAGGAAGCACTATACTCGAATGGGGACCATGTGTTTAATACTCAAGATGCATGAACCTGGATACATGAACATGAACATGAAAAGGAGCAGGATCATTGGTTTAACCATTATTAGACTTGTACTCTGCCAGCTCCCCTGTGTTAAAGGGGAAGATGTCACACTGACCCATAAAATTGTATCTTAATAGCTTCACAATGTTTTTGTAAAGGAGTCACTGTTACACTTATATCTGATCTGTTTGGACCACCAATCATTTCTTAAAGAGCCAAAGAACCCCAAAGGCACTTACCGTGTCTATCATTAAACTTGTAAGTACATTATGCAGATTGTCCGTGCTATGCAATTATACATTCTTCTCAGTCATAATGAGAGCAGCTTTGAATAACATCAGATACATGTTGATGTAGCTGCAATACAATAAGAAAGCAAGTTTAACATGTAGTAAACATAACCTGAATTTGAAGCAAAATATTATCAGATTAAACATGGTAATTACAATAGTAAATAAGCAAACAGAAGACAATGATATATATGAACTGTATAATACAATATATACCAACTGAAGACCGAATTCAGTAAGCTAAAGAGGTACAATTCTGGTACAAACCAGCGGCACTATAGAAGACAAATATTAATTCCTCCAATTACCATTGACTTAAATGGGACATCTAACAGCCTGAATGCCAGAGAGGTCTTCATAGCACTGCAAAGCAATGGGTTGGAGATCTATCAAGCATTTGAGTGGTTAAAGGCCCCATTTAGATTATTATTAGGAATTTTTATTTGTCCCCTAGGAGTACTAGAGTACACGTCAAAATATTTACTGCTCGAGATCTCCTATTCATTGCTTCACAATGTGTCTGAGACCTCTGTATCATTAATTGAATTAAATGATCAATTTAAATGAATGGGAATTTGGTGTCTATCCTACGGCTCGATTCTATTACCAGCGCTAAAAATAAAACAGGCGTTTTTTTTAAGTCGGTTTTTGCTATCCTATTACCTGACTTGAGAAAACAAAATCAGCGGTAATTATACTTGCTTCCACTCTAAAAAAAAAAAGCCCATAGGAAACAACTAAAAACAACGTGCAATTAGTATCCTATTACCCACGCTCAGTATTACCGCCTGTTTTGTGGTTACATTTAAGTCGGAAATTTTGCGCCTCAGAGGTTGAGGCGTAGAAGCCATAACAACAGTTTCAAAACCATCGTTGTTCGAACAAAAGCAGTGTATAATACAGTATACAGCATAGAAATCCGACATAGAGTGCCCCTCTTTGGCATATTAACCCCCCTTTTAAAAAGTTGATTACAGTGCTTTCTTTTACCACTTTAATTCGACAAATATTGTCCACATTCCACATTTTAACCCTTCCCCTTCAAAATTCGACTTACAGTGCTTTCTTTTACCACATTAATTCAACAAATATTGTTCATAGTCGACAATTTAACCCTTCCCCTTCCAAATCTGATTTACAGTGCTTTCTTTCACCACTTTAATTCGACTAATATTGTTCACATTAAGCATTTTAACCCCTCCCCCTTGAAAATTCGACTTACAGTGCTCCCCTGACTTTCTGTCACCATTTTTATCCGACATTTTTCTTCTATTATATTCGTATTTTGTATTGCAAGATTAGCCCTATGAGTACCAGAGAGGTATTGTAATGTGTTTGCTACCCCTCTGGTACTCACAGGGTTAATAGGCAACCTGCATATGTATAAAAAAAGGTGTTTGTTTTTATTATATATGTAATTTGTGTGAAAATGTAATTAAATAATTTATGTGTAACAATAATTTTGTTAACATTATATATGTAATTTGTATTAAAAAAGTACTTCATACCTCAAGAGGGGTATCATGACCCCTCATGACACCCCCCTAGCATGGTGGTCAACAATTGCCCCCTTTATTAATTAAAGAGCATATAACCTATGTTTTACATAGGTTATATGCACGTTTTATAATTAATTAAAATGTTCAGACCTCCAGAGGGGCACCAGGATCCCTCCTGATATCCCCCCCCCCCATCATGGACAATCTATCCAACAAGATAGATGATCCATCGGGCGACCCCCAAAGGTATTTTCTGCCTTATTGATGCTGCCGGCAGCTGTATAAGCCACTGCAGCATCAAGCGCTTCTGTAGAATGACAGAACCTGGTCACTGGGTTCATTCTTAGAATGCGCAGTGCTGCATTCCCATCATTGACTCAGTCACCGGGGTCAGACCAGGTGACTAAGCCAGTTATGGGACAGCAGCATTCTAAGAATGAACCCATTGACCGGGTTCTGTCATTCTACAGAAGAGTGTGATGCTGCAGTGGCTTATACAGCCTCCGGCAGCATCAGTAAGGCAGAAAATGCCTTGGGGGTCCTCCAATGGATCATCTATCCTGTTGGATAAATGGTCCATGATAGGGGGGATATCAGGAGGGATCCTGGTGCCCCCCTGGAGGTATGAACTTTTTATTTAATTATAAAAAGGGCATATAACCCATGTAAAACATAGGTTATATGCTCTTTAATTAATAAAGGGGGCAACTGTCGCCGCCATGTAAGGGGGGTGTCATGAGGGGTCATGATACCCCTCTTGAGGTCTGAAGTACTTTTTTAATACAAATGACATATATAATGTAAAAAAGAAAATCATTGTTACACATAAATTAAATATTTAATTACATTTTCACACAAAATACATATATAATAAAAACAAACACTTTTTTATACATATACAGCTTGCCTATTAACCCTATGAGTACCAGAGGGGTAGCAAACACATTACAATACCTCTCTGGTACTCATAGGGTTAATCTTGCAAAACAAAATACGAGGGCATGTTGAATAAAATAGGAGAAGAAAAATGTCGAATTTAAATGGCGACAGAAAGTCAGAGGAGCACTGTAGTCAAATTTTCAAGGGGTGAGGGGTTAAAATGTTTAATGTGAACAATATTAGTCAAATTAAAATGGTGAAAAAAGCATTTTAAGTCGACTTTTATGAGGGTGGGGTTAATATGCCGAAAGGGGGCACTCTGTCGGATTTTGTTATGTGGAGAACACATCTAACACTGAACTTGATCATTCTGTCGTCAAATGTACACCTATTTCTTTGGACTTGGACATTTTGCGCATTTTTTGTAGGTGGTAGTCGAAAAAAAGCAGACATCGCCAGTTTTGTTACTACTCTGAAAAGTGCTGTCTACGCCAGTTTTGTTTTACTGTGGTTCTGCAATAGAATACCGATGTAACACATGTTTGCAAAATTCACGCTACATGTTTTTCTTGTAACGCCGGTTTTAGCACAGGTAATAGAATTGAGCCCCTAGAGAGCAGTTGGTTTGCCTCAAAAGGAGACATCATAGAATATTGACAGTAACCTCCTATGGAAGGTATGCATCAAGCACATGAGAGTCAGGGAGAGATCATGCCTTTGAGACCTCTTCGTTTTTAAGTGTCCACTTTCTGAGGTGCCATATCTTGTCAAGTTTATAAATGCCAAAGAGAATCATGTCTGCATAAAGAGGTATTGTGTATATTAACTGTGCCTGTTCTCATACTTAAGATCAGGGATTCACACCCAGCATCACATAGACTTTGGACTTATTCTCATGTACTAGCTGAGGTAAAGGGTAGAGAGTTCATGAGTTATTCCTGAATCACCTAAGTGAATAAAATGTTGTATCATCTATGCACAGTAATGCCTGTTCCCTTAGGACTCCTGTTTTAGTTGTATAAAAAGTTGTATAAAAGTCAGCTCAATACCTTTTTTGGTAGGGTATATGAAATTCTTTTTAGTCTCATTCTAAAAAGAACAATCAGGTCCATAATAGCTAGGTATGTATCCCAGGTTCTGCTATGTGATATATCATAGCCACCTATAACCCTGCCCTTGCTGAAGCCTAGCTAGGTAATGGCTGAGTGAGCTGAAGCTCCAGCTCTCGCATTTCAACCCCTGGGTCCTGTTGTGGTGCATGTATTAGTGTTAATCTACCTTCTACTAATGGTGCAATTGGTATGTCTGTCACATAAAATACCCTTTACAAAGTTGGTTGTAATAACCTGATCACCACTAGGATATATACATAGCTTTGACCTAGTTCTCTGAACTCTGTTAGCTTTCTTTGCTTAATCTTCCAGTTCATCACTCTGTCTTCAGAGTTGACTACACACCTTTGCTGTCAGCTCCTGACCTCTGCTTAGGACCTTGCTATTGTACCTGTTCTACTTGCTTCAAACTGCACCTGTCTTGTGACTTGTTCTTTGCCTGCTGCCATGGTACCTTGCTTGGACCTACCAGTATCCTGTAATTGGATGCACAAACCTGGAGGCTTAACATTTGGGGGCAAGTAGTTACTCTTCATAGATACTATGCACAATGCCTGGCCTTGACCCATATTGCCTGACCCTGCCTTCCTCTTGTCTGTGGATCTGGTACCTCATCTTATCAGACCTATATTTGTGCAGGGGGTAACTGTTTTCTGTATTTACCTTCAGGCCTTACTGTTGGGCTTAGCACAGGTGTGCACCAACTTGCTATTGGGCTCCAGCTACCAGGTACGTGACAACTGTATAGATAACATCATTTACATTGAAGGGTTGATAAACTATCCTACAGTGAGATACATATTAATATATAAAATTCACATTATTTTAAATGTAAATGAGACAGAGACCTCTCTAGCTTTCAGAAGGTTAACGCCTCATTCTCCAGTGATATCACTTCTCCAGTTCCTGTGTTATTCTATAGACCCTATGCACTAAGATCTCCAAAGATGGAGAAATTTTAGGACTTTGAGAAGTGATGTCACTGGAGAAGTCATCTCCGCTTTATCACCTCTTTATCACGCCTTAGTGCATAAAACCCCCAGGTTGCTTTTATAAATATGGGTCAATGTCCCTTATAAAATTGTTTGCATCTTACTTTTGTAGCTCTTTTCTGATATATTTTATTGCAGGCAATGAGCCAATAAAATGATTGGAAAGAAAGGAAAAACAGCACACTTTCTGTTAAAGAACAAACCAACTAACTGCAATACTAACAGGGCTCTATACTATTAGCGGAGCTAAAACCGGTGTTACAGTAAAAACAAGCAACGTGTATTTTTCAAACCTGTGTTTTACTGGTTTTCTATTGTAGAACCACGGTAAAACATAACCAGCGTAGGCCGCATATGTCACCGTACTAACAAAAATGTTGCTGCCTGCTTTTATCCAACTACACCTTATACTACCGATTAAAAAAACGCGCCAAACTTCAAAGTCCAAGGAAATAGGTGTACATTTGAGGACAGAAAGATTGGAAAAGGTTATGATGACTAAAGCACCTGTACCTGATGGCATACACCCAAAGGTACGTGGTGAGCTTGTTTCATTACTAGCAAGGCCATTGTACTTAAAGTTTCTTGATTCTTTCCCATAAAGCATAGTGTTGTTTGAGAAAAAAATATGCAGTACCATTTGTGATGGGATAGAACCTTGGGCATTGCCCGTCTGGAGGGGATCAGCATCATATGGCAGTGTACAGTAAAGGTTTAGCCAGGCTATCTCTGCTGGTTCTTGTAGACAATGTAGAATTTTTGGCACTGTTCGTATTGGTCCCTCCTGACTAGCCCCCTCTCCCCTACTGGTTAACGTGTTTTTGTTAGCTCATCCTCTTTCCACATTCTCAACTCTGATTGTTTTTTTCCTTGTCTTGCCCCTTGTTGTTCCATTGAAAGCCAAACCACTGTGTGTGGATTAGTTAGTTGTTTTGTCTACCAAATTTAAATGCTTATCTTGACAATATCTTATGTCTGCTTTTTCATGCCAATAAAATCCGTTGTTTCTGTTAGTCCCATTAACCAAGACTCAGCTAGTTCCTTTTGCTTGGATACTCAGAACCTACAGGACATTGGCAAACAATGGATCTATCCCTTTGCAGAGGGATAGCCAGAGATAGTGGCCTGGAACCAACAGCTCCAAAATAGCCCAGTACAACCTCTGGGTAATGCTTCCACTGATGGTAGCAGTGGTATTCCTCTTGTGAAAGGGTCCAAATCATCAACAGGACCATCTCAACTGCGAGATCTGAGTCGAGTCACTCCGATGTGGACAAAGGAACTTATAGGAAGCTGAAGCAGTCTACATTGAAAGGAACAATCTCAGCTCAAGGTAAGAGACCAGTGGATTAAACAAAATGAAGCTCATCAATGCATTGATGGAGCTAGGCTGTGCCTATTCTTCCACTACTAGACCACAGAGTCTGTATTCTTGCTCTGAGGCAGAAATAGCCCATAAGGATCTGAATCAGGATTATGCCTTCTCCAAGGTGGCCTGGATTTAGCTGGCTTGTTATTGCCCCATCCCATTAGCGAAAGTCATCAACCAGTTAATGGCCATGATGGAATGAGAGTTTCAGGAGGAGTGGGAAGAGAGAGAGAGAGAGTGTGTGCAGGAAGCATGTCTCTAGCCATATCCCAAGACCAGGGAATCAGGGTCCCTTCTGAGCCTCCATTCTCATGCTGGCTCCACATTACCATAGCAGGCTGTTAGGGCAGTTGATGAAGCCTCCAGGAACATAGATGGGTTCCTGCGGGATTACGAATGGCAAAGTTCCCTGCAGGACATTGAGCCCTGGAACTGGGCCATGATTCTGGTGGGCAAGTTGTTGAGATGAGCAGCAGAGGCAAACCGGGCATTTCTGATTAAATGAGCCAGGATTATGATGAAGTGATGAGGTGCCTACTGACTCTGTATGCAGTGATCCCTGATACTTTCTGGTGTAAGTTTTAAGAGGCTGCTGGTGGGAGCAGGGTGTGTATGATGGGTGGGCTTATAAAATGGATTGGATCCAGGGTTGCCATGCTCAAGCCTTGGATAATTGCTTTATCCTCTTCCTGCTGGAGCAGTTCTTCAGACACACCCCACCAGAGGACTGAGACTGAGTCTGGGATAAAGATGATACCATCCTGAGTAAGGCATTGTAAGCTAAATGTGGAAAATCACAGTTACTGTCTGCCCTTCGCCATGAAATCTGGGCACAATTGGAGGGACCTCCACTAAACACTGCAGTTCCCTGGCCCATGATCTGGCCCATCTGCTCTGGCACACCAGGTAACTCGGGTAACCTGGAGCACCCCACCAGGTGTTCGTTGTTATGGATATTGACAGAGGGAACATGTGAAGAGCAACTGTCCCAAGACTCGCATCAAGCCAGGTCCTGCAGTGGACTGACATGGGCCACCAGGGATTCTCACCAGTGTTCCACCATGACAAGCTTTCTGTGTGATCAAGGAAGTGGAATGTAAGCCAGCCCAAGCAGAGGACTTTGAGACCAGTGGGAAAATTGATAACAGCTTTGGTGGGGATTATTCACTGCATTGTTACAAAGATGGGGTGTGAGGCCTTGATAAAGTTAGCTTGGCCCAGCTTTCCTGCATGGACAATCAAAGCCTCCACCTTCAGGAAGTTCAGGTGAATGAACAACCTACAGAATGACCGAGATGCATGGGGGTCTACTCTCATGATAATCCAGCCACACCAGGTGCCCCAACTCCCAGAACACTGCTTGTAAAGTGTTCATGTGGGTGGCTGGGGAGCAATGCATCAGATCCTGCTAGGCCAGGTATATCTGTACTGGGGCACCAAATAGGCTACTGAGAGGTTTGAGTAATTTCTGGGATCCAGGCCAAAGTACTGTTGGGCAATGATCATGGATGTTTAACCAGAGCCTTTGTCATTCCAGGCCCTGCACCAGGTAGAGATTGCATTATGGTAACCTAATCCCAGACAAGGCAGTGACCCACAAAGGAAGACCCAGGTAACTCAGGCCACTGTGACTCAGACCTTTGAAGACCAAACTAAATTGGTCCCGCCCACCCATACAGGTTTCGTGTTGACATAGACGACCCTGAGTCCCCCAGGACTGAATAGTGTGATGGCTGAGAATTGGAGGGGGTGGCAAAGGTTCCTCACTGACAGCTGGTAGTTCACCAGAAATACCACAGGGCATTCATTGAGATGCTCACAAGATCCCCTGGAACAGCACCTTGGAACTTATCATGCTTAGAAAAGGCTCATCCAGCCTACCTTTGACCTAGAGTCTCATGCTGGAGCTGAGACACCTGACTGCAAGTAGAGCAGAAAGGTGATCATCCTGTGCATCCTGTCTGTGTTCATGAGGGTGTGCTTGTGGGTGCTGGATGAGTCTTAGGGGGCTCTTGGGACACGATATATATATATATATATATCATCTGTGTGTGTGTCTCTTTCCATTTTTTGACCCTGAAAACGGCATCCCTGTTAGCAATCCTGTCTGTCTAACTCATGGCCAAACTGCAGGCTTTGTCTTGTTGAGTACCTTTTCTAAATTTTTCATGCAGATAAGTTGGTTCTGCATTCTTGATTCTTGTCCTTACCCATCTAATAGACAAGAACAGGACTTTCACTCTCTGGATGTAGTTATCTGTCTTAAATACTATGTTCATTTCATGGAACTGCTTTGCAAAACAGATACACTTTTCGTTATTCCTGAGTGCCTGAATGAGGGTCAAGCATTGTCTAATGTGGCAGTGGCCTCTTGGATCAAAACAACTACTCACCAGGCCTATGTCATTAAAAAGACGCCAGTACCATTAAAGATCAGGGTTTATTCCACCAGAGCGTTGGGTGCTTCCTGGGCCTAGAAGAATCAGGTCTCTGTGAAACTCACCAGTCCTATTTCATTTAAAAGAAGCCAGTACCTGTTAGAGTCACTGTGCATTCCACCAAAGAATTGGGTACTTCCTGGACCTACAAGAATTGGGCCTCTGTGGAACTGTTCTGCAAGGTGGTGAATGGTCATCACTTCAAACATTCACGAAACAATCGACATGCTGGCCTCAGCTGAGGCCAGTTTTGGAAGAAAAGTCCTCCAGGCGGTAGTGCCTGTGTAGGTGCTTTTCTTTCCTTCCTCTCTACCTTTCGTATATTTTATAGTCTTGTGTGGTGGTGTCCATTGGCACCTGAGGTTCATGGTGGTTTTCGGTTTTGCCTCAGCTGAGACTTTTTTTGTTGTTGGGAGTTTTACTCCCCCACCTTGGAATTCTGGTTGGGACAGCTTTGGTATGTCCCAATGGTTCCTGTGTTCCACAATGTACATAAGAGAAAAGGGAGGGTGATGTACTTCCTGATAAATATTTTTCTCTTAGTCCGTGGAGCTTCTTGTCCTGCTTCTTTTTTCTTGTGCTTGTCTATACATAAAGCTAGTTCTACTTCTGATGCGAGTGTCCTCCTCCAGGGAACTTTTGTCTGCAAGCATCCTTCCTCCTTGTGTAGATACTTAATACCCATAGTTCCTGTGTTTCCCAAAGACTAAGAAAAAAGATGTATCCGGGAGTATACAAAAATCCCCTTTTGAATGTTCACTTGTATTTTCACACTTTATACTAAAAGCTTTACATATTTCACTATGGCATTGAGATGGTTTCTTTATAGTCAAGCTTAAGATATATTTGATATCATGATGAAATCTAATGCAAACAAGGGGAGGGGGGCTAATGTAATATGGTGTGTCATGTTAGATAACGACCACCTTCTGTATTTTTATAACATTTGTATTTGGTGGACTTCATGAATCAAGGTGGGGAAGGGAATATTTGTCATCAGTGCCCCCAATAATGTAACAGTGTTTGGGGTGGGTGTCCATATTGTGTGATTGCTTCACAAGGCTCTGTGTATTAAGTGTGACAAAAGTAGTCCCAGTCCCTGAAGAAAGCAGGGTAGCACCATTTATGACTGTCTTCAGGAGTATAGTTACATGTAGGCCTGGGTGAGCCAAGGCCCACACAGCTTAAAGCAGACCTGTTCTACAAATTGTTCATATCTTAATTTTATAGTGTGCACATTAAATTGTGACTCCTGGATATACTTTGTGCTAGGAATGGGATGTCCAATTTTTCCCACCAGAATTCTTGAGGAAATGCAATCTTTCACTTTTTTGTGCATGGTTCTGTGGCTATTGTGAGACAAGACTGGGAAGGAAGGTGGGGGGTGGGGGTCGTGCCTGTGGTTCTGTGGCAGTGCAGTGGAACAAGGCTGCGGGGGGGGGGGGTCCATTCAATGCAATAAGAAAATGGGGAATTCCTGCAGATGGAGAAAAGAACAGTTTTTCACATGTTTTCATACCTTATTGTGCGCACCCACGCGCTATGCACAGACTGCCATATAGATTAAGTAATCAGGCATGCAGTCAAGCATCTTTAAAATGTGTACTTTTTCAGTTTTATTCTATTGTAGGCAAATAAATACTAGTATGGAGAGTATAACAGCAGTTTGGTTAATGTAATCTCTGTATTATGAAGTGACAGAATTAACCCTTTGCGTTAACGGAATTATGTAAAGTACTGCTTTTTCAATTGGAATTACAGTGAAACCTTGGAAACAACAGTAATTCTTAGTATTTTAACAGCCCTCCTCTGTTTATAACTGATGAGATTGTACTTCACCTATCATGCACATAAAAATCAATAAATATAAAACAAGTGGCGGTTCCATTGTACTGTGCACCTAGACCACTGCACTGCAATACACTTCTGTAATCCATCCACTGACCTGCAGTGCAAGTGGCTGGAGGCACTCACACCTTGTATCCCAATACACCTTCCTCTGAAGAGCAGGCATGTTGTATTGTGTTCTCAATATTTCTGTTCCATATTGTATTCTGAAGATTAATATGTTGTACCTTTATAAATAAAAGATAATATAAGCATTTTAGATAGTGAAAAAACATATAGACCAAATGCCAATGCAGAAAAATCTAACTAATAATAATGTATACATATCTACCAGATAGCTGTACAAAGGACACATATCAAAGTAGGAATCCCTTATTTTAGGCATAGTTTTCCTAAGATGAATAATTAAAAAAGTGATATGGTGAAAGAGAAAACAAAGGCATAGATCTAGGCACAGTTGTTGCACAGCACCAACCAAATTATTTTTAAATAAAGGGGCTTTAATATTGTTTTGATGATTTAGAGTAAGGATTGGACGAGTAGTTGAGTATTTAAGTTCACCATTCACATCATAGCTGTTTTTGATTGGTTAGCTTCCAATACCAGCTAATCACAGACATATAATATATGAGCCTTTGACAGATAGCTGCCATTATGTTTGTCACTGACAAATTGAAATACACAGCCACAGGTTGAGATATTCTAATGACCCCAGACATGTAATTATTGACTTATTTTATAGTTTATACATTTCTGCGAGGATTACAAGACTCCAGCATGGTATGGTGGAAAAGTTGTGTTCCAGAGAAATGTTCAGTGTCCGCTATAAAAGTTTGATAGCCCCTGCACTAAACGAATGAATATGTTTATATATATATATATATAGCGCCACAAGTGTAAGCAGCGCTTTACAACTTAAGGGTTTAACCCCTTAAGGACCAGCGATCTCTGGGTGTGTGGTCCTTTAAGGACCAGAATGAAAACTCTGATGTGCCGGCCCACGTGACTGATCACGTGTGCCCACACGCTGAACGGGGATCTGAAAGAGATCGCTCCTCTCTTGGAACGATCAATTTCAGTCCCCGAGATTACTCACAGCGCTCCTGCAGGAGCGATGTGAGTAAAAAGTACGTGATGTGCTATCACTGGTCCTTAAGTGCCGGACAGCCGTGGCGGTCCTGGCACGTCAGTGGATGGGAAGGGGTTAAACAATACAGAGTTACAGGTGCTTTGTAGAGTGAAACATTGGGTGCAAGGGCCCTGCCCGAAGGCTTACAATCTAAAGTGGTAATGGGAGACATAAAGAGTACATAAGGATCAAGTGCTTAATACAGTGCTAATTCTGATTATGATAGAGGACATCAATAAAGTAAATAATTTATAAGATGTGGGACGTGAGGAAAGTCACAAAAATGTTAATTTTTAAGTTCATGTTCTTCATGTGTTATAGGGACCAAAGATTTTTTCACCCAAATGTGAATTAAGGGCCATATCTACTGCAATAGAATGGGAAACCAGGGTCAGCTCATACGTGTTTTTGCACACATTTACTAAAAATTATAAGTGTCAAAGCTATTGTCTGAAATTGGAATAATGTCTGAATTCTGAAACACAACTTTATAATGTTTATATAGCAGAGTCATTATTTGTATTTGATTTATGGCTAAATTTATTGTTTATTTTAGACTTTCGGATTGGATTAGTGCATGAGTTAGGTTTAGCATTAAGATTAGCTTTATAGTTTGAACTGTGGTTCAAAATAAGGATTAGAGTTAATGTTTTTCTGTTATTCACTCTAGTATAGTGTAATTTACAATACTTTTAACCATATGTTAACCATATGTAGTCTCTCAGACTTATAATAGGATCTTCCCATACTCTGGTGTCAACAAGCTATCATACATTTTTTTTTATTTCTTTTTTTAGTGTTTCTATATTTTTTACATTTTATATTCGATTTTTGGCTTAACCTTGACCAACACCACGCTGAGAGCCTGTGATAGTCCACTCTATTTGTGTATTATTTTATAACTAGTTGAAGAGCCCGTTACACAGGCCACAGTGCCACTGCCAGCCGGTCGCGGGGCAGTCATGCTCAGTAGAGACTGCCCACGCCGCTGCTGATACAGAGCTGGATGCTCCCTCTGTATCAGCCGCGACGCGGGCAATCTCTACTGTGCATGACTGCAGCACGCGCAGCAGTCTCTACTGTTCATGACTTTGTGGTTACACACGTTTTAGCGAATTATTTCTCTTTCACTTTACTATATCAGTCATTTGTACATCTAACACTTTGATGGAGGTTGGGGGAAGAAAACCCACACCCAGTCTTTGCCAGATCTCCACTGTTGAAACAGAGGTAGGCAAACAAAGAACATTTGGATCAAGTGGGTAAAAAATTCCTTCATGAATCCAAAAGACAGTTTTCCCCCTGGATTAGCATCCAACCTGCAATGAAATCCATAGTGATAATTCTCTCTTGCTTTATTATATATATATATATATATATATATATATATATATATATATATATATATATATACACACACACATTATGGGTTTCTGGATCCATGTCAGCCACACCCCTGGGGTCAGGATTTCCCTCTGTCCCTTTTCCATCTCTTTTCTCTCCCTGGCAGCCCTCACTTTAATAAACTCCTCTCTCCCTGGCTGTCGTCCTTTTGTCATCTCCTGTCTAACCATCCTTCCTTTTGCCTACTCTCCCTGTCCCCCAGTCCTCTGTAAGCCCTACCTCCCTTTTGCACAGTCATCTGCCATAGCAAATACCCCCTCACCAGAACCGCAGATTGACCCTTCTTTAGTCCCATCACACCTTCACATTAATCCATAGAACATATATCCCCTCAACAGCACTATCACGGCACAGTCATTTCCTTTCACCCCAGCCACCACCAGCCTAGTTTCTAAGTCCCCTCACACTTCAAGTACCTCCAACTCAGTTATCACAGATCCCTGGCCTACCCCAACACACATTACTTACCTGACCCTGTTGCCCTTCAGAGACTTCAACAGTAAATGTGCAGCCCATCCTCTTCCCAGAGTCCCTTTTCATGGATATGCTTAATGCCTTCTGCATATTAATCCATTGTAGGCCAGGGGTGTGCAATGCACTGCGTTTCAAACCACTCTGTCACTCAGAGTGTGAATGTTGTGGCCTCCTTATGCAAATGATGCTTGGGAGTGCAGTTTATGTCCCCACTCCATGCTACCATCCTTTCACCAAGGCCTGGAAGCTGTCTAGATCAGTGCAACTGACCACTCTAGTTAGTTCCATCTGAGAAGCCAGAAACAGCAGAGATTTCAGTTGCACTGATTTACACACACTCCATGCCTCAATACAAAGGAGTTATCAAGGAGCAGGACATAAACCGTGCTCCTAAAGTTTCACTTACATAAAAAGGGCACATCAGTAACCCTCTAGGTGCCAGAGGAATGTGCATTGCATTACACAGCAATGCACAACACACCCCTGGCACACAAAGGATTAATATGTTGAAGGCAGTAAACAGCAATATGCATGAGAACGGAGATAGGGAAGAGGATGGACTTAGCACTGGAGGTTATGTTTACTGCAGGTTAAGAGCTTCAAGAGGGGGTTGGCCATTCCCTCTTTGTAAGTCCTTTGTCTTTCTACCTCCAGTCCATGTCTCCCTAATTTGTCTCTCTCTTCCCTTATGTCTGTCTCCTTCATGCTCCATGTTGTCTGTCACCTCTCCAGTGCACCATGTCCCTCTATCCACCAATGTTCCTTTCTTTACTCCATTATGTTCGATGTCTCTCACCCCCCTAGGACCCTGCGTATGTATGTGTCTGTGAAGTATGTGTGTGTCTGTGAAGTATGTGTGTGTCTGTGAAGTTTGTGTGTAATGTGTATGTATTGTGTGTGTGGCTGGAGTGTTACCACACGGTCAACCCTGTGCTAGTTCATATATATATATATATATATATATATATATATATATATATATAAAGTATGCAGTTTTACAGTATCTGCCAACACAACTTACCAGACCAAAAATTCCACATCTGAACTGTCATTCTGTGAAAATTTCTTTTTTTCTTATTGCTATAGTTGAAAGCATTTATCTTCTAATCTTAATAGATGCCCCTTTGTTTTTTTGGTCAGACCTCTGAAAAGTTTCCCAGAGAATTGTGTTGGCCTTGAATACATGTGTAAATACTAATCATATCTGTAGAGTTCCTCTTCTTGACTATAAACACATTTTGGATAGCGTATCTTTATAACTAAAATCTTCTAATGCTTCTAATCAGTTTTGTTGTATGTCTCTGTACTTTTCCAGTTCAATAATGCCTTTTTTTTTAGGAACTAGTGACTAAAACACTGATTCTCAACCAGGGTGCCGTGGCACTTTAGTGTGCCACAGATATCAACTTAGGGTGCCCCATGTTTTCTATGAAGACTCAGAAAAATGGACTTTTAAATAAAGATTTATATAAATTGTTATGCACAATATATTTAGTTTTGTTATTATGATTATAAAACCTAATAATAACTGTATATTTATGTATTGTACCCTTCTTATGCCCTTGATAAAGTACATTAAATATGTTAGGGGTGCCCCGAATGTTGTAGATTATGTGTTAGGGGTGCCCCGAACAAAAAAGATTGAGAACCACTGGACTAAAACCATGCTCCATATTGTAGATTAGGTCTTACTAGTGATATATATACAGGTGGAATTATTGTATCATTTAACACATTTTCTATACATGGATTATATCTTCCAATCCTTATGCAGAAACCTCTTTTAATGCACAGTATCAAAGAATTTTGCTAAAACGTGTTACTACTTATGCTACATGTAGATTTTTTCCCAGAAACTAATATAAAACAATGCTGATATAGAGCCCAAAAATCCACTGATACTAGCATTCTATTTCCCAAAGTTAAAGGGATAGTAATACTTTGTTTTAACTTTATTTTATTTTGTAGGCATTAAAAACACATGAAGAATGATATAAGTCTTATCTCTCAAACCTTTATGGTTTAAGAGATATTCACAAGCAAAGTTTCCCCCTCCTGCCCCTTTTTCCTAGTGTAAGCCATCTCTTCTCAGATGTGAATCTGGTTGTAAGACCAGACAGATAACAGCAGGGGACAATCTTCTTTGTATGAAAAGAATGAAAGCCCTTCCCCCCTTGACAAGTTTTTCAGCTTTTTCCCTTATCTTAATTGAAGATTGTCCCTCTCTGCAGTCTACCTGGGCACTTCCCTTCTGATTTGGCTGAACGGGGGGGGGGGATACTTTGCTTGTGAATATCTCTTAAACCATAAATAACATAAAGATAAAACTAAGTATTACTATCCCTTTAAACAACAATGCATATGCATATATATATATATATATATATATATATATATATATATATATGTATTTTTTTTTTACACAGCATGCAGTGTTGAAGACTATCCTTTAATACCTTTTATCTAAAATTTAATTTTACAGAGTTAAAGTTCTGTACTGCCCCCTTTTAGAATAAAGTTGTGATGTTATCCAGGGGCTGTACCAGACCCTTTTGGGGCCATTGGTTCCCTGACTATCTTCACTGAATATCCCTATTCTTATTCCTATAAGTGCGAACTGACACAGGCATCCCAGCTTAACTTTTATTGTACATGGCCACCGATGACCATACCCTCCAGCAGGGAAATTCTCTAGGCTGTATCTTGTCACCCCCCCCAGGAGTCCACAACAGTTTGAGTTTGGTCCCTGACGGACCTGCTAAAATGGTCGGCAACCACCCACACTCAAATGTCATTTAGGGAATGACTACACCGCAACAAGCTTCTATGTCTTATAAAACCTTGTGGCGGAATGGTTGTCACCCAGAGAATGAAATGTGTCTGTTTTCAGTGATCGCCATTGTCTTAACATGTGTTCCCATTCTTGAAACATTAATGTCCCCTGTGTGTGCATGCATTAGAGAGTGTTAGCCATTTACCAGCATTGAATGGAGTGGTTAGTGTGTATGATATACAGAGGGATGGTGCCATCCAGTCTAACTAAACCCAGAGATTGTGTTATGAGATAGCCAGTGTTGGTCAGATGGGGGGGGGGTAGGGCAGATCTGTGTGTGGAATGTGTGTATCTTCCTCCCTCACATTAGGCTAAGCAGAACAGACCTGGTAGATGGGAACTGTGACATCACATCCTGTAGGGGGTGGGTAGAAAAAAAGCTAAGAGAGAGAGAGAGAGAGAGAGAAGAAGAGAGAGAGTTGTAAAAATGTAGGAAGAGGACAGTAGGCCTCTCCATAATGGTGGGAGGCTTAGGGTCCATGGGCATTCAAAAGGACTACTGTGAAAGCTGGGATTGGTGAGTGCCCTCACCGGAAGAGTTAGAGCGAGCAGGTACTGTAGTGGCCAGGTCCCCTTTTCAGTTGTGCGCTGATGTTCTCACCACAAGGATTGTGGCCAGGAAGCTAAACTTCGGTGGTTATGGCCCAAGACTCAAGACAGTGGCTGGGGATAATCTCTCAGGATGCCTTTCCCAACTCCTTTGTCAGGACTAAAAGATACAAGGAACCTTCATGTAATCCAGCAGTATGTGTAGTGGGCAGGGTGCCCACTCTTGCCTCTAGTGGGACTATGTGTATGCTCCAGCATTAAGCTAAAATGGACTGTGAATATTATATGTACCCCCTGGCAATCTGTGCAACCAAGAAGAGAACAGCAGAAGTGTTTAGTTTTTATGTTTTACCCCTGTTTGTTTGCCTGTAATTGTTGTCCTATGTTTGTGTGCCGTGACCCCTCTAATAAATGCAATTTATTATCTTTTTGTCTGGCTGGATAAATCGCTTCACCCTTGGTCTACCAATAAGTAACCCCTGTACCCCCGTCACAATCCTATTTAGCCATACCAGGGGGTTATGACCCTTTAAGACTGTGAGCTCTATTTTGCATAGGTAGGGCTATAGCTGTTGAGAGCCCAGACCAAGACCTAGCGCTTTTTCAGTTGAAACGTATACTATGTCTCTGATTGAGTTTTACAATGAGGAAGATCACCAAGTGCTCCTTTCCTATCTCATTTAACTCGATTAGCACTGCTCTGAGGCTGAAAGCGTCAGCGTCTGTGGGGACCAAAAACTCTTTATGAAACCAGGAGTCACCAGGATGTTCCCCAGGGCCTCCTTCAGTCTACTGAATGCCTCTTCATGCTAAGGGCATCACAGGATGTTACAGGACAGAGCTTTCTTTCTCTGGTCTGTCAGGGGTTTAGCTATCTGGCTATACAGAGGGACAATCTTACAGTAGTACTCCACTATACCCAAGAGTTCCAGGACCTACTTCTTAATACAGGGAGTGGGTCAACTAACTTTAGCCCCTGTTTTGGCAGGTTCAGAGTGCTGTTGTCCCTGACCAACCTAATGTCCTAGGTATTGTACCAATTACCCAGTCCAGTTACTGGAAGTGGTCATGCTGGTTGCAGCCAAAAAAGGCAGTAAAGGCAAAGTTCTGTAACCTTTCAAGAAGATGATTGACCAGCCTCTGAAGCTAGCCAGAGCATTCTTTATCTTGAACGGCATGACCTTAAACTTGTACAGGCTGAACGTTGTGATGAATGCCAGTCTTGGAATTTGTCCAAACAGGGCATTAGGTAGGTGTCAGTCCCTGTCTGGTTGCTGAGCCTCCTATAATTAATGCAAAAATGGGGTTTCCCATCCATTTTGGGAACCAATACCACAAGGTATACCCACAGACTTTCTGAAGGGCTCAGGCATGCTCCAAAGCCAATATCTCATCGAGCTCCAACTTCATGCTGGCATACACCACTCAGGCACCTGGTAAGCTGGCTGCAACACAATTCTGGGATAGAGGAGTGACACCCAGAAGGCAAAAGTTCCCTAAATTGGGTTCCCTCACAGTCCCCCAGCTGTATCCCTACCTTGACCTGCTCCGTGGTGCTTCTCCCATGAGTCACTTGGAGGAAATCGGGGAGTGAGTAGCTCTCCGAATCCCTGAACGGTTGCATGCAAATTCCCACAGTACCTGTTCACATTCGAGGTACTCCTTTAGCATATTCACATGGTGTGCCACACTCACTCTTCAGGGCACTGGGCAACTATATAACTGGTGTTGCTATGATGTTCCACAATTAGACTCCTGTGCCTTTGCAGCTTTTTCCGCTTTGTGGGCTGTAGAACATGCACCTTTTGTCTGGCTTTCTGTAGTACCACACCTTCAGTTTGATCTGGGCAGCATGGAGATTTTCAAAGACTAGCCCCATCATAGACTACATTTTCTCCAACAATTTTAGCACCTAAGAGATGATTGGGGTCTTCTCTGACTCACATTCGCCCCAGTATTCCCAGTAGCAAATCAAGAGGAGTCATAATCTTCCTACAGTAGAGGAACTCAAAGGGGGAGAGCAGTTTTGAATTCCGGTACACCTCCAAGTAAGTGAACAGGATGTGTGGCAGGAACCATTCCCAGTCAGAATGGGCTACTATAACTGTTCAGAGCATTTGTTTCAGCAATCCATTGAACCATATAGTAAGGTGCTGTTTTGATTGATCAAAGCCCTCAGAGCCACCAGATCTGGTGGACTAGATCCGACATGAATGGGGTGCCGTGACCAGACACAATCTCACTGGGGAACCCCACATAGAAGATTTTAATCAAGACATCATGGCCTTATTTATTTTTTTATGTTTGGGAGGGGATGCAGATGTGGATGCCCTAATAGACTATCTGGTGACTCTTGTGAGTCTCGGCGTTCTTGAGGGTGTCACACTTGAGGGGAAGATGGTTCTGCTGACACCTCAGTTGACCGTTGGGCTCTCTCCACCAGCAGCCTCTGGATGTGATTATGTTTGTGTATTTTAACGAGCAGCTGGCCAAGCAAGTCACTAAGTACAGTCCCTATATGCAGTATATATGTGTGGGAGATGGCATTGTGGGAATCCAGAACGCTGATACTGGCTGCAGTCCTCTCCACGGTGCACAAACACATCCTGTTTAAGTGTCTGTTCTCCCTCAGTAGCCTCCTCTGGATGGTGATGTACTCCTCATCCATTCTGGTGGTGCTGGTAGCTGTAGCACATGATGATGGCATAGATGATGCACATAGAGGTGCTGCTGATGCCTCTCCTCCTTGCTCTGAGTCTATCCATTGAACAGTGTTTTCCTCATGGTCTGAAGGCGCTTCTGATGCTGCAGCTGCTGGTGAGGCAAATGTATGTAAAGGCGAGAGGGGGCCAGCCAGATCGGAGCATGTAGTCCTGGGCACACCATGAGGCAGGAGACTTGGGCTGCTTCACAGGGTCTCTGTGACTCCTTGAGTAATTCATTATGCAAGCTTTATCAGACAGGTGAGAGAACAAAGCTCTGCTGTGATTAGAGTGCCCAACTACTATTAACCTCTTTTGGAAAACAAAACGTATAAGTTATATGCAGTTTGAATAGATACATTTAATGAAATGAAAAGCGTTGCTGGTAACAGGTCCACTATAAGAGTGTCTGCATTGAAATGAGAAGGTGCACTGTTTAGTGTTCTTATTCATTAAAACTTTGAGTGCAATAGTGGTACACAACTCATTACTCTGCAGTGCGTTGCGTACCCCTCTGGCACTTAAAGGGTTAAAGTTCTCTTCTTGTTGAAAACCCATGACACCCACTTGAGTTATTCTGCATTGCACACATTATTAATATAGCACAGAGCCCACCCTTGAGTTAATAAAGTACTGGGTTTGAGTGTTTAAAGAAGCTTACTCTTGGTGTGGGCTTATTGTTGGTCTTTTGAATGCCAGAGGGGTATCCAATGCATTATTATTTTTTTTCTTTTTAATTTGTTTCATTTTTGGAATGATGCAATACATCTATTTTTTTCTTGTATTTTACTTCTTTCATAGACTTAGCCCCCTGCTGTAGTCAAGTGTTTGTGTAATAAGAGGCGGGGTACGGTGGGGGTGGCCAGAAGTGGAGCGATCAGGTGGGAGGGAGCTGCAAGAAGCATTAAACGGAGATTACAAACGACTGGGACTTCTGTGTTCAACCGACTTCGCTCCTCTCCTGACAGTAACTGCATCTCTCAGGTCTTTCATTGCTAGGTAAGTAACCAGTGACTTGTGATCGGGAAAATTGTGCAGCTGTTTAAATGTCTGACTAGAGACAATTGAATATAGTTGCATATAGACATTATTTCATGGCACTACTGTATTTCATTTTTTATTATCATCATCATAATTATGGCTAGGTTGATTGTCACTGAAAAGTCAGGAAATGTACTGACTCCAAAAGGGACAAAACTACGTGCCACATTGTAGCACATCCTCCTGACATACTTGTCTGTACAGTACAAGCGTGTCAGAGCCGCTCCTCCCGGCAAGTGGAAAAGGCCTGTGTGTTCATTCATTCTGTAACAGGAAACCACTTCCCTTCTGTCATCGGTCTCCATAACCCCTCCCTCAGACGTCAGCTTTACCTGTTACCTGAACTGCTTGACATAATGTTTGAGTGCCAGATACCCAGTATTGTAAGGGTTAAACGTGCCTTAGTGGGGTGCACTGTTTTCCTAGAAAGACCTGCTAATGTTTAACCTATAAGTGCCAAATGAATGTACAACACCACTTTGGCACTCACGGGGTTAAACCTTTGCAATGCGTTGCGTACCCCTCTGGCACTCAAGAAGAATTGTGGTACCTGCAACTGGTTTCTCAGGAGGGTGCACACGACAATTACTAACACTTTGTAACCCTTTCTGGTAACTCGGAAGTGGTCGAAATTACGTAAACCACCTTGTAATGAATGGGAGTTTATCTAGTAATAGTTATGTGATCTCACCGCTGACGTAAACTGCAATTCCAGAGCATATCAGCTGCGCCTTTGGGGACAAATTACACTACGTAATGATTCAAATGGGGATTTTAACCCTTTGAGTGCCAGAGGGGTACGGAATGCATTGTAAAGCAATGCATTCCGTACCCCTCTGGCACTCAAAGGGTTATCCTGCTGAATTCTTGAGAGAATACCTTTGCAATGCATTGAAGACCTTTCAGCAGTCAAAGGGTTAAAAGCCCATTTACATCGATGGGCATTTTAGGAATGTGTATCCATATGCTGCAGTTGGTTTCCTCCAGATTTGCACCTTTGTAGCTTCTGTGATAATAACATTTTATCTGGGGAGGTGGGGAGGGAGACAACAACTTACAATGCCTGAAAATAATTATCTTTTCATCACATGGGGGGGGGGTTAACGCAAAACAGAGTGCCCCCACGGCACTCAAAGGGTTAATATTTTCTCGATTGTTGACTGTTCTAATTAAATTGCCCCTATAAGCTGAGAAAAATAACTAACCTCACCTTTTAAGTGCCTAACAAGCAAAATCAGATTGCCTATACTTTTTTCATTTTCCACAGATCCTTCTGTTATGGACTATGAAAAACAAGGGTACTCCCACTGCTGAGATGTTTTTTTAAAAGTTATTGCAGCTCATATCTGATTTTTTTTTTAAGGTGCAATACATCAATGGCCTGAAATTGTACAGTGGTGCAGTTGCTACACCATCCTATGGACAACTCTGGTCAGTTGATTGTACATTTCCATAGAATGGTGCAGCAACAGCGCCACTGTAACATTTCAAGCCATTGAGACATTGCACCTAAAAAAACCCTCAACTTTGAGCTGCTATAACTTTTGACTAAAATACCTCTCAGCAGTGAGAGTACCCTTGTTTTACTCAGGGGAATAAACCCCACAACATATATATTTTAACATATAAACTGTTACTATCCTTTTAAAGGGACAGTAATGTCCCATAAAAAACGTGTTTTGTAGTGTTTAAAGGGATAGTAATAATTGATATGTAAAAAAATATATGTTGTAGGGTTTATCCCCCCCGAGTAAAACAAGGGTACTCCCACTGCTGAAAGGTGTTTTATTTAAAAGTTATTACAGCTCAAAGTTTAATTTTTTAGGCGCAATATCACAGTGGCCTGAAATTGCACAGTGGCTCTGTTGATACACCATCCTATGCAGTTTTATGGTCCCTGGACCAGAGCTGTCCATAGGATGGTGTAGCAACAGCGCCACTGTACAATTTCTGGCCACTGTGATATTGCACCTAAAAAATTCAACTTTGAACTGTAATAACTTTTGAATAAAACACCTTTAGCAGTGAAAGTACTCATCTAGCTGACAGCAGGAGATCCTGGTCCTGGGACCAGCCAGCACCTCTTCAGCAGAGCCGAAATAGCGACATTGGAAAATAATTACTTCATTGTAATGGTCTACAAAGTATGCCTGGTTTGCAAGCACACTTTATAGACTGGTCCAATGAAGTAATTCTTTTCCAATATCGCTATTGAGGCTCTGCTGAAAAGCCTCCTTGTGCCAGCAGACACAGATCTCCTTCTGTCAGCTTTACAGATGACATCAGGAAAAGGGAAACTTTACATGTGAATATCTCTCAAACCATAAAGGTTTGAGAGAGAGGATTTGTGCCATATATTATTTTTTTAAACACTACAAAACACAATATGTCCATTCAAATATGTCTAATAAACATGCCTTCAATGTATCTATGGGCAGTAAGATCCATATTGTGCCTGCTGACAATGACAAATTCCTTGGCTGCAAAAGAGATATCAAACTCAAGTATCATGGTATGCACTAGGTTGTTTATTTTGTTCTGGGAATTAAAATCTTCATTGTTTCATTTATACTAATTACTGCAGATAAAATCATCTTGCAAAATTCTTCTGTGATACATTATTTTTCAGTTTACACTAGCTGAGATATATAAAGAATTTAAGAAAAAACTTTTTATTCCCTAGTTTAAAGATGGCAGAAACATTCAAGGTAGAAAGCCCAAATGTGCGTTACTTAAAGGATGTGATTGAAGCTTACTACAACTATGACACTACACAAGTCTTCGAGGAGAATGGTGTTACCAAGGTGTGTATAGGTTCTATATTTAAAGGCAAACTAATACCTTTCTACAGTATCCCCAATTTACCTTTCTGAACATAAAATCTTCATGGGCCCCTTTTTTTTTTTTTTTTTCTCTTGGTTCAAAAGATAACATCTTTAGTCGGTCATGAATGCCTTGTACATGGAGACGGGCATGACATTTGCTGACAATTTTTTATTTATTTTTGTTTTATTTTTTAAAACTGAAGCAGGCAGGGGAACTGTCACCTCCTATAAATTAATACTTCTTTCCTTCTTTGTCCCCAATACAGGTTGAATCTTTTTTTTTGTTTTGTTTTGCAAATCTCTCATTTTATGGAGAAATAAGCTTTTAAAGTGTTACCAGATTACATCACTACAGATCATGCTACAGTACAGCTCTGTACAGCAGGCTGTCAATCTTCTCCTCCCCTGTTATGCCTCATTCCCTCCTCCTTGTCTGACGCTTGAACCCTTCATGTGAACTGGCACACTCTCATTGGCAAGAGAGAGAGTCAGGTAAGATGGAGGATTCCAGCGTTAGGTAATAATAATAATAATATCAAAGTATTTTACCAGGAAGGATACATTGAGATTGTCTCTCGTTTTCAAGTATGTCCTGGGGGTATAGATATTATTACCCAATTTAATGGTACTCATTTTATCTACCTCGGAAGGATGAAAGGCTGAGTCGACCTTGCCGGGACTAGAACCTGTGACCTTGCGGTTTCAACAGATTCTACAGCTGGTGCCTTAACCAGCTGAGCCAGGTAAGGAGGAGGGAATGAGGCATAACAGGGGAGGAGAAGATTGACAGCCTGCGGTACAGAGCTGTACTGCAGCGAGATCTGTAGTGACGTAATCCGTTAACGCTTTAAAAGCTTATTTCTCCATAGTGATTTGAAAAAAAAAAAAAAAAGAATTCAACCTGTATTGGTGACAAAGAAGGAAATAAGAATTACTTTATAGGTGGTGAGAGTTCCCCTTTAAAGGCATAGTAACACTTAATATGTAGTACAATTTATATTGTAAGGTTTATCCTCCTGAGTACAACAAGGGTACTCCCACTATTGAGAGATGTTTTATTCAAAAGTTATTGCAGCATAAATTTGAATTTTTAATGTGTAATATCTCAGTGGCCTCAAATTTTATAGTGGCGTTGTTGCCACACCGTCCTATGGAAATTTATTGTCAATTTACCAGAAGTTTCCATAGGATAGTGTAGCAAGAGCGCCACTGTAAAATTTCAGGCCATTGAGATATTAAACCTAAAAAATTCACGTTTATGCAGCAATAATGTTTGAATAAAACACATCTGATCGAATACCCTTGTTTTATTCAAGAAGATAAACCAAAATAAATAAATATATTTATATAATTTATTTATTTATTCTTAAAACCTATTAAGTGTTAGTATCCTTTTACGCCTTTTAGGACCACAGGGTAAGCTGTGCATTGCAAAGAGGGTTAAGATTACCATGTGCTGTGAGCAGAATTTTAGATCTAGTGGTCCTGGTAGCAACTGTCCTTCATGTCCGTCTCTATGGACATAACATCCAAGACTGTTGGAAGATGTTGATGGAGATTCACTAAGCGGTGATAAAAATGTGGTAAAGTGGAGATGACTTCCCCAGTCTATCACTTCTCCAGTTCCTATGTTATTCTATGGAGCCTATGCACTAACATTTCTTCAGCTTTGGAGATCTTAGTGCATAGGATCTATAGAATAACATAGGAACTTGAGAAGTGATATCACTGGAGTAGTCATCTCTATCACCTCTGTATCGCCGCTTAGCGAATCTCCCCCCCTTATGTCTTAGTCCAAGAGATAACGGGGGAGACGCACTAAGGTGTGATAAAGTGGAGATAACTTCTCCAGTGATATCACTGCTCCAGTTCCTATGTTATTCTGTGGCGCAAAGGCATTAACATTTCTCAGGTGGGGGAGATATTCGTGCATAGGCTCCATAGAATAACATAGGAATTGGAGAAGTGTAATCACTGGAGAAGTCCTCTCTGCTTTATCATCTGTTTATCACACCTTAGTGTATAACCCCCCAAATTTTGTAGTTTGGTTCTATAGCAAATGCTTGTGAAAGACATAAGTACACGTTAAGGCCATTTTAGTACAGTGGCTCTCAAACTGGGATTCAAGAACCATTCACTAACTGAGCAGGTCTTACATTTAGTATCAATACTTTTTTTTTAATTGTATAACAATATAATAATTACAAAAAAATGTTGGGAAGACAATGGCAAGCAATATTTATTTATTTGGGTTTTTTATTTAGAAAATAAATTGAGGTTTTTCTCGTTTTCAAGTATGTACCTAGTATGGAAACGTTCCTAGCATCAACTGGATAAAGAAGCAGTAATATTTATATATATATATATATATACTAGTTGAACAGCCCGTTACACGGGCCACAGTGCCTCTGGCAGCCGGTCGCGGGTCTCCCGCGCCTCGGCTGATACAGAGCCTCTGGCAGCCGGTCGCGGGGCAGTCACACGCAGTGGAGACTGCCCGCGCCTCGGCTGATACAGAGCTGGACGCTCCTTCGGAGCGCCCAGCTCTGTATCAGCCGCGGCGCGGGCAGTCTCTACTATGTATGACTGCCGCACGCGCAGCAGTGTCTACTGCGCATGTCGGGCGTTACACACAACTTGGCGAATTATTATATAGGATATATATATATATATATATATATATATATGTGTATATATGTAAAAATAATATGTTGTAGGGTTTATCCCTTGAGGAAAACAAGGGTATTCCCAATGCTGAAAGGTGTTTTATTCAAAATTGTTACAGCTCAAAAATGAATTTTTCGGTGTAGTATCACAGTGACCTGATATTGTACAGTGGCGCTGTTGCTACACCATCCTATGGAACAGGTCTGGTCAGTTGACCATAAATCTCCATAGGATGGTGTAGCAACAGAGCCACTATACAATTTCAGGCCACTGTGATACTGCATCTAAAAGATTCAAGTTTATGGTGCAATAACTTTTGAATAAAATACCTTTCTGGAGTGAGAGTACCCTTGCTTTATTTGGGGATAAACACTACTATATATATATATATATATATATATATATATATATATATATATATAATTTTTTTTTTTATAATTTTTTTTTTTTACATATTAAGTATTAATATCAGCTCCACCTGGTGACCACAACCCAAAATTGCAGTCTAATTTTCAAAACAAATAGGTAAAGATAAAAAGACAAACAAAAAGAAAAACAGTTATCTATTGTCTATGTGTGGCGATTGCTGGAGCTCCCTGTGTAAAACTTTAGTCTACGATTCTCAGCTTTAGAGAAAAATGTGTCCTTTGGCAACTATTTGGCAACGCCAATTCACCAACCAAAGCAATTAAGCAGGGAAATGCTATTTTGGGGACCGCTAGCAATGACAGGGCTAAAACCCCCATTTAAATCAATGGGACATTTTGGAATTTTCACTTCTTACCCTTATGGTTCAGTTGGTTGGATGCTGCAGAATTGTTTCTCGGTTTGTTTGTTTTTTTGCATGAGAACCTAGAAAAGGTGGGCAGTGGCAGGCTTGGTGGAAATGTGAGGATGTGTTACTGAAAGGGTAGCAGATTCACTGAGTAATTTCCCAGCAGTGACTAATGGAAACAAGAGAGAAAAAGTGATTACGGGGAAGGCTAAGCTGTAGAAAAAAAGACCATGAATCTAACTGGGTGAGATGTTTTACAGCAGGTCTAAAAAGTCCAGACTAGGTTACTAAGCAGCAGATCTTATCTCCTGTCACATTTTATACTTCTGTTTTAAGTGCCAGTTTGGTACATTCCACAACAGCTTTACTGTTTGCATTTTAGACATTTCCCTTTCACCCAGCTGGCTTTGGTTCATAAAGTTGCATCACGCATGCAGCACTTCTCCTTTGTTCAAGAGGCTACCTGGAGTGCCTCTCGTGAATGCTATTTGTCCTTGCTTGCAGAACTGGCTTCAAACAGTAAAAGCATTCACACGATATATTAACCCCATATTCAGTGTATGGGGTATGGAGTTGGGGGGTTCATTTCAGTATCTAATATACCTAGAAATCCCTAGCCTTACATAATACAGTGGTTCCCTGAAGAAGGAAAACAGGTTCCACAGTACAAATTAAAGTAATGGGGAATCTACAAATATAAAGGGATTTAAAGGAGCAGTAAACTTTTTTATGAAAAAATATATATTGTAGGGATTCTCCTATTGAGTAAAATAAGGGTACTTCCATTGCCGAGAGATTTATATTTCCAGATTTATTACAGTTTAAACCCATGTTTTTTTACATTAGCAGTGCCCTCTAGTGGTGAAATTCTAATTAGATTTCCTGTTAGATTCTAATGGAGAGGAAAGTCAGAAAAGTCAGAGACATACAGTTCTCCATAGAATGTGATAGAAACTGCCTGTCACTTCTTGTCAGTTAGAACTATCAGGAAGTAAACACAGTAAACTCACTTCCTGGTTATTTGAACTGCTATAAATTTTGAATAAAACATCTGACAGCGATGGGAGTGACCTTGTTTTATTCAGCAGGAAAAGCTCTATAAAATGTGTTTTCATAAAAAAAAGTTTACTGCTCCTTTAAGAACCGACAACATATTAGGTTATTTTCATTTTAGATAGAATTAGCATAAATAGCCCAGTGTAGACCAGACTGTGTAATATATACACTGTTTGTATACAGATGTTATATAGATATTCATTGTCTGTCTTTCTTACTTTTTCTCTTACTGTCTCTCACACTGTTTCCAACTGTCTCTCTCTCCTGCTGTCTGTACTCATTTTTGTGTATTTTGTATGCATTTCCATTTCTCTTTCAGTTTCCCTTTTTCTCACTCACACTTGCTTTCTCATGTACATATCCTCACACTAACACTCCCTTATTAATGCATTGCTGTCACTCTTGCATCATACTCACACGTGCTTTCTCTCACTTTTTCTATCTCACTCGCTTGTCCTCTCACTTTCCTGTTTCTTCACTCACTTTTTCTTACATGTGATCACTCTCTCACTCACGCTTGTGCTTACTCACACATGCTTGCTTTGCTACTATTACGCTCTCATTTTTTTCTTCTCCCACTTTGTGTGTGTGTGTGTGTGTGTGTGTGTGTGTGTCTCATTTGGAGAATTATTGAGTAAAAATCCAACAGCTGGAGAACCACATAGTGCCCAGATGTGCTTTAGTCTGTGCAAGTTATAGCTGCAGTTGTTCTACTGACATACGGATAAAAGTATAAGAGTATCAACACACAGGTCTCACAAATCCCCACTTCACAAGGGACAAGCCTTCCAGATAACAGACAGCCAAATTACATCCACCCATGGAACCCACAATGTTATTAACTATAGTATTTTACCAGGAAGGATACATTGAGATTGTCTTTCGTTTTCAACTATGTCCTAGGGTACACATGTTATTATTACCCAATTTAATGGCACTCCGTTTTTCTACCTCAGAAGGATGAAAGGCTAAGTTGACCATGCTGGGACTGGAACCTGTAACTGTGAGGTTTGAACAGATTCTATAGCTGGTGCATTAACCAACTGATCCACCTCACTAACCTTAACCCTTTGAGTGCCAGAGGGGTACACAATGCACTGTTTTGCAATGCATTGTATACCTCTCTGGCACTCAAAGGGTTAAAGGAGCAGTAAACTTTTTTTAATGAAAACACACATTTTACAGAGCATTTAGTGCTGAATAAAACAAAGGTACTCCCATCTCTGTCAGATGTTTTATTTAAAATTTATAGCAGTTTAAATAATCAGGAAGTGAATTTACTGTGTTTACTTCCTGATAGTTCTAACTGACAGGAAGTGACAGGCAGTTTCTATCACATTCTATGGAGAACTGTATGTCTCTAACTTTTCTGACTTTCCTCTCCATTAGAATCTAACAGGAAATCTAATTAGAATTTGACCACTATAGGGCACTGCTAATGTAAAAAAACATGGGTTTAAACTGTAATAACTCTGGAAATATAAATCTCTCGGCAGTGGGAGTACCCTTATTTTACTCATTTGGAAAATCCCTACAATATATTTTTCATAAAAAAAAGTTTACTGCTCCTTTAATGCAGTCTTATCACATGGGGTTAGTCACGGTTCCAGTTCATCCTTTGTATATGGTGCTATTCAGAGGAGTGAAAGTTCATGAAAGGCAAACATGCAGGGCTAAACACAAAGCATGCTGTTAAAACATCATATATTTTATTAGTGGTATTAAAACAGAATCCGATAAGAACAAGCTATTTTGTTTCTATTGCACTTTGCCAAATTGAAAAATCTACTTCAGTGGAGCTGTAATTTGTAGTTATAAGTTTCCAGGAAGTAAAGAATTATCTAGTATAATAGGACTATAAACCCCAGCATACATTTCTCTAACACATGCCCACCCATAGGTGTGTTCTACTTATACACAGACACAGTCATGTGACTTATTTATATATTCATATAGGCGTATTCCTAGCAAACATTTGTAAAGGTTATAATTCCCTTTTAAAAAGTTTGTATTCTCCATGACCTGGATGTGAGAACTTAAATTTCACCCATAACTTTACTCTTTACTTAGGTCAAACCATGTTCCACCAAGTTTACTTTTCGGACAGAGAGAAAGGTCCCCAGACTTGGAGTCATGCTAGTTGGATGGGGTGGAAACAATGGGAGCACAGTCACTGCTGCTGTGTTGGCCAATCAGATGGGGCTGTCCTGGATGACAAAGACTGGGAAGAAGGTATGCTTCCTGATGATGATCTGTATTATTTTGATTTCTGATAACTAGCGAATGTTAACTTTTGACAGTGTATCTAATCCTTCTTGTCTTTTAAATTGAAGACTCAATATGTTTTCTTCATCACAGGTCAATATTCAGCCACAATATACTCCCAAATTAGCTTTGTAGTCTTCACAAGTCACATGTGGCTGTTCAGCCATATTTACAGCTAACATAATTGTACAGGGCTGCGGAATTAGTTGGCGCTATATAAAAAAAGAATAATAAAAATGTAGTGGAAATGCCCAGACCAAGGACAGAGAAGAATTTAAGAGCAAAATAAAAATATGAACCTGGAAAACATTGTGTCTGCTTATGTACTTAGGAATAGTGGTGAAATTTCGGTTAAAGGGGAACATTCAGCATCTGTTAAGTTAGTATAAGGTAGGTTAGGGCCAGCATTTGTTAGGTTAGGGACAATATAGTGGTGAAATTTCGGTTAAAGGGGAACATTCACATAAAAAAAATTTGACCATGGGTTTTTATAAATAAAACAAGATCAGCGCTGTTGTTTTTTGTTTTGTTTTTTTTACCTTACCTACGAGTAGAGATATGAAGCCTTCAAATCGGGCACTTCCTCGTTCTGCGGCGAGGTTGCAACCTCACTAACGCTGTAAATGGAGCCTGCTGTAACGTTAGCCCACGAAAATACAGCTACGAAGAGAAGCGTGAGCACGATCCCTTGAGCAGCTGGGAAGTACTGCGGTGTCGTGCGGCACATTTTTTTTTTTTTTTTTTATGTGAATGTTCCCCTTTAATTAACCATGCCTTAGGGAACAAATACATATTCAGCAAATTCCCATTTATTTATTTTGGGCTTTTAACACCTTGAATGCTACAGAAGCAATGCATTGTAGACATTTCAGGCATTCAAAGGATTAAAGGCCCCATTGTAGATCAAAGAAAATGTTATTTGTTCACTATGGTGCAGCTGGTTTGCCCCAGAATTGCATAATTTTTCTTAGTACATTAGCCTCTGTGAAAGTGATGTATTAAAGGGATAGTAGTGTTTCACAATAAAAGCAGCTCTTCATATTAATCAAATTAATCTTCATAGTATTTGGGCCATGGAGAGTGTTATTTCAATACTGTCAGAGTTGTAGTTCAAGAGTAATTGAATGATAAAGTATCCCTCTCCCATCCCTTTCACTGATGTAACACTGGTCACCTCAGAGCAGCAAGACTGTCCTGATGAATCACAGAGAGGGACAATCTTCAGTTAGCATATGGAAAAACCTGTCAAGGGGGGCAGAGTTTTCCTTATGCTCACAGTAAGAAAATTGTCCCTTGTTGTGAGTTGTCTGGTCTGTCAAGACCAGATTCCACATCTGAGGGGAGGTGGCTTACACTAGGTAAAAGGGGCGGGAGGGGGATTCTTTATCATTCAAGTACTCTTGAACTACAACTCTGACAGTACTGAAATAACACTCTCCATGGCCCAATTACTATGAAGATTAACAGGAGCTGCTTATTTTTGTGAAATATTATTATCACTTTAAGGAAAAGTGTGCTATTCTGGTGAATCCTTATAAAATATTGACCCAAATTAAGAGTGTCAATATGGCGCATTCACAATGTCGCAGGCTTCAAAATGGTGACTGCAATATGCCATCAGTCATAATTTTGCTACTTTTATCCAAAGGTTTGTCAACCACAGGTTACTTACTATCTGTTGGGTTACTATCTGCTAGATTAGGGTCAGTATATAATCACATACAAAATATTTTTCAGGCAGGAATGCTCTCAGGCCATCATGGGTCAGTATCTGTTAGATTAATATCAGTTAGGTTAGAGTCAGCATCTGTTAAGTTAATATAAGGTAGGTTAGGGCCAGTATCTCTTAGGTTAGTATCAGTTAGGTTAGGGTCAGTATCTGTTAGTTTAGGGTCAGCATCTCTTAAGTTAGTATAAGGTAGGTTAGGGTCAGCATATGTTAAGTTAGGGTCAGTTAGGATAGGGTCGCATCTGTTAGGTTAGTATCAGTTAGGTTAGGGTCGCATCTGTTAGGTTAGTATCTGTTAGGTTAGGGTCAGTATCTGTTAGGTTTTTATATGTAAGGTTAGGTAATATCTGTTGGGTTAAGTTAGGTCCAGTATCTGTCGGGCTAGGATCTGTTAAGTTAGGATACATCCAATATCTGTTTAGTTTTGGGGTTGGTTTAGGTGAAGTTAGTTAATGTTACAGTAGAGCGACATTTTCAATGGCAACATTTCTCATGACACCTGCGACATTGTGAAAGCACTATTCTGAACTATTTCAATGACATTTTAATAGTTAACCTAATTCTGAAACAAACTAACTGCATCATAGTACACAAATATAAAATGACCATTGATTTAAATGGGGATTTAACCCCTTGCATGCTAAAGATGTCTCCAGTGTATTCAGGAGGTTAAAAGACTCATTTAAATCAGTGGTCATTTTTATTTGTTCCCTGTGGTGTAGCTGATTTGCTCCAGAATTGCCAACACTTCCTCAGTACATCAGCAACCTGGTTTGCTCAGTATATGATACATTGAACTCTGGTAATATATTTTTGTATATGTGTACCTTCTGATATGATTATCTCCTTTTTGTCTGGGTTACTAAGTACATGCTAAGCTATTGCTCATTCACCTGATGCAGCAGAGGGTTGTGGGTAGCTTTGTATTTCAGTATCGGCTGTTCCTACGACAGTCTCTTTGACTTATGTGATTCTTTTTACAGGTTGCTAATTACTATGGCTCCCTGTTCCAATCCTCTACAGTGTGTCTGGGTAGTGGCCCTTGTGGAGATGTCTATATACCCTTCAGAGACATTCTTCCCATGGTACATCCAAATGATATAGTTTTTGATGGTAAGTCTGTTTTGTTTTTTTTGTTTGTTTTTTAATTCTGGGGAAGATTTCATTCTGACTGGACCTACCTCAAGCCAACTAGTAGTCAATTTACATAAACACAAATCTGTTGATAGGACTCTATGTACAATTATAATTAAACACTCCTATCTATAAATTTGTAAAATAGATTAATTTATAAAGTGGCAACATATTCTGCTTCTCTATACAGTTGTCCATGCCTTGTTACTTAGACATCCTTATAGTCCATTCCTGATCATCAGATTAAACACAGAACAGATAATATTTAATAAGGGGACTCAAAGAAAATACTTTATATAGCAACATATTGATCAATAAGACTTACAATTTTGAAGATGCGTACTGACATATACTATAACTTTTAAAATAATCATCGTTTATGTCCCACTATAGATGTCTCTTAAGACATAATTTCGGTAGTGTATATATACGTATTCTAGGAGTAAGTGAATCTAAATTTGTTGAGCTACCTAAGTAGGTGTCTTTCGATCCACAGTCCCCTGTGTTAAATTCTTTTAACTCAACAGGAAAATTATTAATTTGCCTGTAATTTTGGATTCTAAGTTGCATTGGCAGACCCTACAAACCTATCCACTTTCATTCAAATCAAGCAGTTACTGATTTTGCCTTGACGTGTTTTGTTTTTTGTCGTACCTACATCAAAATCTACTGAATGGCTTGATATCACACTCTTTCCATAGGTTGAGCTTATAGGGTACAAATTTATACTGTACAAAGTGTGAAAATACGTGTCTCCGTTTCTGAGATATTTAAGATTAAAATTCAGTTCTGTACATGTGCAGATTGGCACTCACCGGAAAGTTATGCAAGAAGGTGCAGTGGGATCTTTTTTTTTTCTTTGACTGAGACAAAGAAAACAGGATGTACAATAGCCCATTAAAACACAAACTAAATCTAGGCGAAATATTACTTGCACATTAAGTGGTTTATGCAGACTAAGGACAACAGGCATGAGGAACGCATGGGTAGGCTGTCTGTGCAAGGTATGTCTTAGTGCTAGGTGTTGATACTCTTCAAACAGTTACATCAGAAGCTTCACCAGATCAAAAATGTAATGCTCATGGAACCAAATAATGTTAGACCCTAACTGTTTCAAGGTATATATACCATTTCTTCAGAAGTAAAAAACATCTCACCAATTAGCACATAATAAAAGAGGTTAAAACACTTCTTGCTTGCTTTACATACCCTCTTCCCTTTCAAAGGGTATTTAAAGCAAACATTTTTTATTATAAAAAGGATAAACAAATATTATAGGTCCTTTCCTTTTGAGCAAAACAGGGACACTCACTTCTTGGAGATACTTAGGTTCAAAGTTATTACAGCTAATTTCTTTTAATTCAGCTGTTAGCAACCATGACAGCTAGTGTCCAGACAGGTTTTCTATTGCAGTTTTTTGGAGAGGTGAGCCAATCACTATTTTCTCCATAGACTGTTCTACAAAGATTGGCACTATTTTGTGACAGTTTGAACCGTAATAACTTTTGAACGAATAGTCATTTAACAATAGGTGTAGCCTTGTTTTACTTAGCAGGGACCCTGCCCCCAAAATATATGCTATTTTAAAATGAAATTGAGCTAGTTGTTTACTGGATATATGAGAGGTTCTTAACAAATGTGATGTACATTTTTTTTTTGTGAAAGTATTTTACCTGGAAGAATACACTGAGATTATCTGTCATTTTTAAGTATGTCCTGGACTCATTTAATCTACCTCAGAAGGGTGAAAGGCTGAGCTGACATTGCCGGGACTAAAACCTGTGACCTTGCGGTTTGAACAGATTTTACAGCTGGTGCCTTAACCAACTGAGCCATCTCACAGGCTTGTTTGAAGTGTTTGAGTTAAGGAACAGAACCATCAGTTTGACATTTTAGGACATTTTACTTCCTATTTTTTTCAATTATTTTTAAGTCTTGGGGAGGTATCTTATGCTATGTCATAACTTAATTAACATATATAAATGATGTGCGTAGGTTGGGATATCTCATCACTGAACCTGGCAGATGCAATGTTTAGAGCAGAGGTTCTGGACTGGCAGCTCCAGGAGCAATTGGCACCTATCATGAAGAAGATGAAGCCCAGGCCTTCAATCTACATCCCAGAATTTATTGCAGCCAATCAGGAAGACCGAGCTGATCATGTCATCCATGGAACCAAAGCAGAACAGGTAAATATAAAAATCAGTCATGCTTAATCAAACTGTACAATCCAGCAGACAATACTGCATCAACCATAATGGATTGTTAGGAAATGCAGCAAAACTGAGTCACTGTATTCTCAAAGACACACCGACACTCCTGTTTCAGCTATTATCAATAAATAAGATATGTTACAGAAAGAATAACCCAGTTTAATTTCTGATGTTAATGTGCATTTAAACCGTTGAGTGCCAGAGAGGTGCCAATGTATTGCTAAGCAATGCATTGCGTAACCCTTTGGCATTCAAAGGTTTATAGGGAAATTCTGTATATAGATCTAGGGCTCTGTGTTCAAAAGAAAAGTGGATTACTTCTGGGGCAATCCAACTGTACTATAGGGGACAAATAAAATTTCCCATTATTTTAAATGGGGCTTTTAATTTCCTGAATGCAAAGCAATACTTTGTGGAGACCCTTCTAGCTTTAAAGAGCTTAAATGAATGGGTGGTTTGGGAATTTGTACTTGTCCCCTGTCATGCTGTTGGTTTGTCCCAGAATTGCTTCACTTTTCTTTTGAACATAATGCCCATTTAAGTTGTGAGATGTGAGTTTGCATCTTTAGCTTTACACCTTAACCCTTTGAGTTGCATACCCCTCTGCACTCAAAGGGTTAACATTTATTTGAATAGCAGTACTACTTGATCAATAGTAAATATGCATGTTTTTCTGCTAAATCCCAGAATATTATAGTTAAGGAGTTTAGAACTAGCATGGTGCAATTGATTGGTTTAGATTTTTCTCTACAGCAGTGGTTCTCAACCTGTGCCCTCAGTGGCTACTAACAGGCCAGGATTTGAGAATTTCCTTTTAAGAGCACAGTTAATCAATATGACTGATGAACACACTTGTATTCTAGCAGGGAAATTCCTAAGTCCTGGCCTGCTAGTGGCCACTGAGGGCACGGGTTGAGAACCTCTGCTCTACAGTATCCTTAATAATAATAAAGTTTACTTATGACACTGTACTCCTAAACCTGACGTATGAGATTACAAACTAGAAATGAAGTTTGTTAGATATTGCTTGAACAGCTCCTTAATTTTTTTTTTATTTCAGGTTCAGAAGATCCGGGAAGATATACAAGACTTTAAGAGGATCAGTAGAGTAGATAAAGTTATTGTGCTGTGGACTGCAAACACAGAACGTTTCTGTGACATTGTTCCTGGGATTAATGATACAGCAGATAACCTACTAAAAGCTATTGAGGTGAGCATTTTCTTTGGTCTCTGCTCTTCAATGAAAAAAAAACACAACATACTTCAGACTTGGGGAAGACAAACTTTAGGAGTAGAAGATACCTTCCCAGTCCTGTTCAGATTGATAGTTCTACAAGTGCTACAAATAAAAACCTCTCATCTCTAGCAAATATTTAAAGGGCTCAAGAAGATTAAGGCAATGCCGGCACCTTCGGAGTATGGGAACAGTCTTCCCATTGCACATATCTCATCTGTTGTCTGCTGGTTTACTATGCAGATCACCATTACATTGTCAGCTGGGTGACACCAGCTTTATATGGTGTCATGGGAGATTTTTTCCTGTCCTTACAGAACCTCCATCAGTGGCCTTTTATAGAGAGAGGAAAAAAGATCCCATAAGAGCAAAGAAAGGCACTGACATCCCCAGCTGTGCAGATAATGGGGATCTATCTCCATTGCAAATAGGCAGACAACTGGTAAGTTTAAGAGTTATGTCAACACTGTTCCCATAGCACTGAGGACACTGACAGCGGGTTAAAGAGTTTTCCAAATCCTACCATCTGTGGTAGCCTCCCTCTAGAAAGGATGCGTTTTATTATTACTCTCCATTTTGTCTTTACATGTGAGTATTTGTTATACAGGCTTTATCAAATGGGTCAGAGAACAAAGCTCTGCTGAGATTAGATTCCACAATTTAAAAAATAAAAAGTTTAAAACAAATTATCTAAATGAAAGACATAGGCAGTTTGACTAGACTAAAATGTGCATAGGTAACATGTCCATTTTAAAATCCCTAGACAACTTGTTTACTTGCACATTGACCTGAGGGCATTATCTGTTCAGTGACCTTCCAACCCTGGGTCAAAATTCTGGTTCACCTGCTTTAAATTAGCATATATGGGAGCTTTAAATGGCTGTATGTCCCCTGTGATACAGTTGGTTTGCTGGTATTCTACACCAACAAAATAGTTTAAAGTTTAACTGTCTATTGCTTCATGCACCCCTCCCGCCCAGATGCCATTTTTTGTGTTCAGGAAACTGATGTATATGTATCAATGTGTCACCAATTCAGAAGTAGCTAACAATTGCAATTATGACTGATTTGTGACTAGGTATTAAATAAAATAGTGAGAGAAATGTAAAATTAATGACTGAGGCAGATCAAAAAGTGAACATCCAGAAAACACAACAGCGATACTTAGTGTGGAAAGCAGGAAACATGCGCAGTCGCTATTTCCAATGTGAAAACCACTAGTGAATAGGTTTGCGCATGATTTTGGTGAAATGCATATGAAAAATCAAGATTAAAGGAGTGTATTTTTTTTTTTTTTGTGGGTGTGGTCAGGATTTTACATCTGCCTGAGTGGAATAGCAAATGAGCCTAATTCAGGAAGCTCTTTTGCAACCGATTTTATACGTTTGTGTAGTTTTTTTTGTATAAGCTAATTTTTCATGTGCAGTTCAAGAAGCGTTCGGTATATGTCTTCCTGCATTAGAACATGCCCAATATCTGTTTGCACATGAAAAATGCCTTCAGCTTCATTTCTTACATTCCAGTCTTAGTGACATATCAGTGAAATGTATCGCAAGGTATAGAGGCAAAGGGACATATGTTGTATCAGTGTGACTCGAAGGTCATTCATTTTTGGAATAGAAAGTTCTTTGATAGAGATGTCAATATGTACTGTATAATTCTTTTAAAGAAACGATAACTACAATAGTTTGCACTTGGCAAATAAATTCTCATGAGATTGTGAACTCTACACGGACATATTAACATGTCTTTATTCAGGAGATTATTTCAAATAGGACTGCTTTGGCTAGTTTGAAATTGCATGTGTTAACCCTTTGGCACTCGGAGGGTTAAAGCTCTTTGGTGTGCAATAAACTGACTATTTTTAGAGAAGAAAATAACTGAACAGAGTTCAGCAGTGAGGAAACCGTGGCAGTCTGATCAGTCCCATTGATCTCTTGTCAAGGCTGAGCTTTGTAAGATGGTTGTGTGGTATCACCAGACAAGCCACTGTCTATCTGCACTTTCTCTTAAAGGTCTCAGGTTTCATCACCTGACTGCTCTCTGGACTCACATGCTGCTGACTCATGCAGAGACATGCAGTATTACATGTACATGATAAATTTGTTCAGTTTATGAAAACTCAGCTGTACTTGGCAGTTACATGTATAGTAACAATTAAGGGCAATTATCATCAAGTATCTGCCCTAACTGTAGATCTGCTTGCCTCGAAGCAGACCTTGTCAGTTTAATGTAGCTGCAGTGTGAGCCCCAGCATACTCTGTGAAGAGCTCCCGGATTTCCCCCACCCGTGTGCTAATGCTGTATCTTGCAGGACCACCTGCTGTCCCTATAGACCAAACTCGCCAACTATCGTTTGGATATATATATATATATATATATATATATATATATATATATATATATATATATAAAAATCAATGCTTTTTTCATTTAAAGGGTTATTAATGTCTAACATTAATTAACCCTTATATTGAAGGTATTCAAAAGATACTCTTACCGTGCCAAGTTGGATCTCTGAAACATCTATGGTTTGAGAGATATAAGCTCTTAAAGTTCCCCCTCCTGCTGATGAGCTGTGAAGCTGTCAGCAGTGGATCTGAGTCTTGCAACTCAGTGGCTTTTCAGCAGAGCTGAATGAGCGCTATCGAAAAACAGATACTTCACTGAAATGGTCTACAAAGTGTGCTTGATTTGCAAGCACACTTTGCAGACCATTCAACTGAAATATTTGTTTTTCGATAGCTCTCATTCAGCTCCGCTGAAGAGCCGCCGGCTGGTCTGGGACCGGGATCTCATGACGTCAGCTACATGCTGACATCTGGAAAAGAAGAGGGAGGGGGAGACTTTCAGTGCTTATATCTCTCAAACCATAAAGGTTTGAGAGATCCAATTTGGCACAGTAAGATTATCTTTTGAATACCTTCAATATTAGGGTTAGTTAATGTTAGACATTACTAACCCTTTAAATCAGGTAATTTAGAAAGTTTTTCATCTTCGTAAGATTTTTTTAATCAAGCTACATTATAGCTCAATGATTTCTCATCACAGAATTCAGATTACAAAGTCTAGTTTTAATGCATGGGAATGTATATTATTTTGCTATGCTATTTTAGATAAAACATGAAAATGTTTATCGTGTGATGATCTATAAACACAGCATGGTAAGAGAATGCTACAAATATTGATGACTAACCTGTTGAACTGGAATTAGTTCAACTCCCAGTGACTTCATAAATCCACTTAACTTGCCTTTGGTAAATTAAATAAGTCAACAACCAAATATACACACCTTACTGGTAGCAGTGTACAAACTTATGTCAGACATGTTGATGTAAATTGACTTTCCCAAGGTTAATTTAATTTGAAGGTGTACAGCCACTATTACTCCTGGAATTGCAGTTTATACTAATATTTGTGTTTGTTTGTTTTTACCTGTGCAGAATGGTCTTGAAGTGTCTCCTTCCACAATGTTTGCAGTAGCCAGCATACTGGAAGGCTGTGCTTATCTCAATGGATCCCCTCAAAATACATTTGTCCCAGGGGCAATTGATCTGGCGATCAGACATAATGTGTTCATTGGTGGAGATGACTTCAAATCTGGGCAGACCAAGATTAAATCAGTTCTGGTGGATTTCCTTGTCAGCGCTGGTCTGAAGGTAACAGGAGCTCAGGAGATGTTTGTGTTTTTTTTCTTTTTTTATTATTTTTATTTTTAATGTAGTCTTCCCTTCCAAAAAAAACAAAAAAGCAAGTACATACATATATTTGTATATCTCATTCTTATGTTTTTTTTAAATGTGTTATACATGGTTTTTTCCCTACTTTTTGAGTCTTGCACATTTCTGCTGTTAAACTAGTGTGAGGCCTGAAAGCAAACACCATAAAGTATAATTAGATATTAGTCTGTAAGCCATACAGTCCTCAACAAAATGGCCAGTTCTATAGACTGCAGCTGTCTAAGGGCATTAATGAGTGGACTCGCTCATACATTTGATAATGAAGATGAGGTGACTTAGCTATATGGCTGTGGACATGAGGAAAAGACCAAAAGCTAGTGGACTAGCATCCTGTTAGCTAGGTACATCAAAACCTTCCACCTCAACTATTTCCTCTTCTCAATTTACCACAGACATACAGAGTACTGGTACAGTTCACTAGGTATCCACTGACTTCCAGAAGCAATACAAAATGTTAAAGAAGAAGTGCCACCTCCTAATAACACCCACTTGGCTTAGTATGGTTAAAAATCCTAATGACCTCTATGATTTGTGCCCTTGTACCTATGCTCAAGAGACAACATCTTCAGTCAGTCCAGAATGTCCTATCCATGCATTTTTTTGTGGGGATGATGGGAACTGTAATCATCCACAGATGGAGGGCCTTGGCTTCCCACCCCTTGAGTATACCTTAACAAAATGATGTATACATTCTTTCCCACATAGATTAAGACTCAGAGAGACATAACCAATTTCACTTCTTTTCCCAGACTACCTCTATTGTGAGTTACAACCACTTGGGTAATAATGATGGGAAGAACCTGTCTGCCCCACAGCAGTTCCGCTCCAAAGAGATATCCAAGAGCAATGTGGTAGATGACATGGTCCAGTCTAATCCTGTTCTGTATGGACCCAATGAGAAACCAGATCACTGCGTGAGTATTGTTTGCTTTCATTACACTGTGGCATATGTCAGAGTTTCTTAATTGTGGTACTCACTACCTGTAACAGTGCAGGTTTTCAGTATTCCCCTGCCTGAACGTATATGGACTAATAAGAATGAAACAACCACTAATGACACCCATGTGCAGAGAATTCTAGGAAACCTGTACTGTTATGGGTACTTGGGGACTGCGGTTGAGATACTCTGGAATATGTTATGGCATTGTAACATGCATGTTCATCAGAGGAGATTACAGCATTTATAGACCTTGATGGTCTCGTCTCCATATACTTCTCTTGGATTTCAAATTGCTATTTCAAAGTATGTAGAGAGTAGTTGTTTAGGTGAATGTATCATTAACTCTTTGAAGACTAAAGGGATACGTAATGCATTGTGAAGCAATTCAATGCACACCCCCTGGTCCTCAAGGAGTTAATATATGCATTATAAGGAGCAACATTTTGTTATTTTAGGTTAATTTTTTTACTCTATTTTAGCAGTTGTATATTCTCATATGGCACTCATAAGGGAGCAGTAAATGGCCTGTCATGTGGGATTTAAGCCTTTAAGGGCAGATTGTTGTGCATCCATTTGCAAAGCAATGGATTGCACACTCCTCTGACCCATAAAGTTTAAACATGTAATACATTACCTGAAAGCTACTGGAAACCATTTCCTATAACTGTAGCACTCTCACTGTCCCTCCTGAAAGTCCGTGTTCTGCAAGGATGGATTATATAAATGAATAACTGGGTACATCTAGGAGATTAAGCAACATCTCTACATTGTAGCCAATTTGCTGAAAACACTTTTCAGTTGAGAGGTTGGTGATGTCTCAGTAGCACTGAATCAAGCACTGATGTTACCCAGCCCAGTAAATTTCACAGGTTTAGGATGGGACATGGGCATGTTACTCTATGGAAAATAGATTTCCAGATTTTACAGGTCAAATCCTATACTTTTAAACACCATTCTTCAGACCCTTTACTGCCTCTTTTCATCTGCTTGTTACAAAATGCTAAGTGATGAGTTAACAATAGCTGGGGTCAGTGGTTCTGAAGATTGTAGATAAAGGTCAGACTGAGCATCTCTGAGCAGTTCTTTTGCTTTAAACTGGTTGAAGCTGTATGTAATAGATGGGGCAAGTCAGAAACAATTTGAACTTCCAAACGTCTCTATTTATTAGTAATCTTTAGTATTTCTCTTCCACTTTCACTTTTATACATTCCCCCCTATTCCATTGGTATGTTTATAGTGTTAATAGTGGTTTTGCCTTGAAAAGAGAGCGAGTCAAATAATTCTAAAGCAAAATCTTCAAATAATGTTTATTTCTCTATAAGAAATGTCCAGCTAACACAGATAAAATAAAATTATATTTTATTTCAGAGGTTCCAAATTATTCTACAATTCTTACCTTCCCTGCCTCCCAAGGCTTCCTCAACTAGATGCTCCCGCTAACGTCTGTTGATGCAGCCAGATCCACTAAGTTAAATTAACCCTTTGAGTGCTTTGCAATCTGTGGCGTACACCTCTGGCACTCAAAGGGTCAAGAAATAGTAAACTATTTAAATGCAGTACTTAATACTATGTTATATTGGGGAAGTAGTCTGTGTGGGTCCTTTTACATTATTTATCATATTTGTAGGTGGTGATCAAATATGTTCCATATGTGGGGGACAGCAAGAGAGCAATGGATGAGTACACATCCGAAATAATGATGGGGGGAACCAACACCATTGTCCTACATAACACATGTGAGGTAAGTTAATCTAATTTAACCATTTTTTTTTTTTTTTATTTTTTTTTTTTAAATTGGTTCTTACTTCAAAGTGAATTGTATCTTGGAAATCAGTTATTCTTAATTTAGAAAAATGTACCTATGTATGTGTCCTTCATACAACCATCGCAATTTATTTTTTGCATTTGAACGGTTGTCCATAGCTGAACAGTGGAATATTGTTATTGTAAAATTGCTTGCCTACATTTAAAGGTATATGGATGGGGCTTATCTCTATAGCCAATGTAATTCAGACTATTATTATATTGTAATTTGTCAGGAAGTGTTTACTAAAGGCAGAAGAATGATGCTATGTATATACAAACATCAGATACAGAGCAAAAATGTATATAAGTGGATATACAGAACTTCCATATGATGGACACCTAGCAGTAATCTGCTAAACAATTTAAGATCCACTGAGGTGATTATGTGTATCAATTAGGTTCACCAGCCAGAGTAAAAAAGTTATTAAGCAGGAAATCAAAACTTACAATACTGAATTTGGGGAACAGCATAATTTATTTGCCTACTGGATTTTTTTCCACTAGTCACTGTGAAAAGTGTGTGTGTGTTCGTTCGCTTATGCAAGCACAAATGTGGAGCAATTCCAGGGTGAACCAGCTGCACTGGTTTGCTCCAAAGATGCTGCTCTCCTTTTTGTATAAGGTCCCTTAGTCAAATAAAAATTGCCATGGTATAATAAGCTCTCAAACATAATTGCTTGCTGAGATCTGCCCTCTCTCTGTTTCAGGACTCCTTACTTGCCAGCCCTATTATACTGGACTTGGTAATTCTCACTGAGCTTTGCCAGAGAATAACTTTTTGCACTGAAGCAGACCAGGACTTCCAGACCTTCCACAGTATTCTGTCCATTCTAAGCTTCCTCCTCAAAGCTCCTCTGGTTCCTGAGGGAACTCCTGTAGTCAATGCGCTCTTCAGACAAAGGAACTGCATTGAGAACATCCTTAGGTACAGTACCAAACTTTTGTACTCTGGGTTACGTTTAGCTAATCTTTAAAGGATAACTATCACCAGCATAGTGCCCCATCAGCAGAGTGCAGATCAGAAGAGAGACTTCTGATTGTTCCACGTTAGTACCGCGTGAAGACTGAATGGCAAGACAGAAATCTTACAATTCAGTCTGCTGTCCTGATTGATACCATTCTCAGAGACCTTCCTCCTGGCTTGAAAGCCCATTGAAAAAAAAATGCCACAAGTTGCCATTTAATAGACTGCGTTAGCCCTAAAGATCTGATAAGGGACTCACTTTAGCTCATGAAATTTAAGACCCAGTTTTTTTATTTACTGAAGTCCCTTATCGGACCTTCAGTCAGCCGACACAGCTATTAAAAGGCAAAATCAGTGTCCCTAAGCCCCATATCAATAGATCCAAAGTACCTAAAATGTGTCCATAGTTAGTAGAATTAACCCTATGAGTGCCAGTGGGATATAATTACCCCGCCGGCATTCATAGGGTTAACCCAACTAAGTAACAAAACTACAGCCCATTAAAGCAACACCATTAATCCTGATGTCCAGAGGCGTCCTTAGCATCCTGGTCATCTTCTGTCCTTCTCTTCTTTCTTCTGTCTTGTATCTTCTTTCTTCTCTTCATTCTTCTTTCTTCTAGCTGTAAAAAAAACATAAGAATATGAATAAAAGTTTGCTGAAATATCGCAGACAATAATACATAGTTTAACCCCTTCAGTATCAGAGGGGTACGCTATGCATTGTAAAGCAATGCGTTGAGTACCTCTCTGGGGCTCAGAGGGTTAAACAATGTATTAGTGCCTGGTTCAATATAAATATGCCTCCATTACAACATGTCCAACTTACTTCAATATAATATGTCCAACTTGGTCAAAATACATATACCAAAATGCAATAATAAAAAACGTAGCTTTATTTTTTCTGTCTCCGCCGCTGTGTACGGCCATAGAGGTGGCGGAGAGAGTAATGCGTGTCATAGCCCCCCCCATCCTGCCCCTCACAGACCTATGTGCCCATTCCACACTGAGGGAATTTTAACAGACTACCTTTATATATGTGTAGCCTCTGTTCAAATTCTTTCACAGCCATTGGCTGGGATGTGCGAATCAGCTTAGAGCAGCTATGCTTTAAACTGATTGGCTGGGATGTGCATCTCGTGAGGGACAGGACGGGGGGATGTGCCATGCATATCTGTCTCCACCGACGCCACCTCTGCAGCCGCACACGGAGGTGGAGACAGAAAAAAATAAAGCTAAGTTTTGGACATATTGTAATGGAGACACATTTATATTGAACCGTGCACTAATACATCATTTAACCCTTTGAGCTTCAGAGAGGTACACAATGCTTTGCTTTGCAATGCATTGCGTACCCATCTGGCACTCAAGGGGTTAAATTATGTATTATTGTCAATGATATTTCAGCAAACGTTTATTCATATTCTTATGCTTTTTTTTACAGCTAGAAGAAAGAAGATACAAGACAGAAGAAAATAGAGACTATAGAAGGACACAGACATTGAATAACAGGTAAGTTTAACACCTATAAGTTAACGATTGGTGCTTGGCAGTATGTCAGGCACCGATAGTTAGCTTTTTTACTGTGAAGTTCCCAATATTTCTGCTATTTAGCTGCGTTTTGGGAACTTAACCCACAAAATGGATGTCTGGCCCAAAGACCTTTTATATGGCATAACGTCCATTCTACTTTTAGCTGGTAGAGCCTTTAAATACCAACGTAGACATTTTATTATGTTGGTCAGAACTCAGTGTGGCCATACCGCATATTTTTGCGCAGTCCTTTAAATTAAGCCCCTAATCTCTCAAAAGTTTGTCCTAAAATATACATTTTAATCCAAAAAAAGTATCCTAAAATACCAAAGTGTTCATAACATTCATTTTGGAAACTGATGCTGAAAGAACTGTTTATCTTCATTCAAAAAGTGGCGGAGAGCATAGTTTTTTTTTTTTATTATTATTTATTTATTTTATTTTGGGTTTTTTTAACAGTTATTATTTATCGTAAACTTTTTTTTTATAACACGTGTTAGGACAGCTAGAATGTTATACAATCATTAATTTGATTTGTTTGGTTGTCCAAAGCAGTTAATTTATTGAGATACAACAGAAAAAAAACATGCACTTCTCCATGCAAGTTTCCCAAATGTGAACCCTGTATTAAGTATATATTATACCAATGTGTTGATAAATTTCAAAATAATTACGTTTTTGTTGCATAGTTTGGCCAAAGTATGTTTATGCTGTCTTACCTCGCCAAGGTATCGTATCACAAGTGAGTCCTATCCAATTCTTATTGACATCTATCTGATGTATATTGACATCTATCTGACACATATTGCCATCCCTATCTAAGTTTAAAGTTGCTCCCGAAGAATTCTTGTGAGGAAACGCCCCCTGGTCTTTCACTTCTGAGACACGTTAATTTTTCTGTACAGAGTATATCTTAAACCTAGTATACGAAATAGTGGGTTGAGGGTTTTTTGTCTTTTACCCCTTGAGGGTAACAATGTGTTACACACACCTCTGGTCCTTAAAGGATTAACCAAAAGTTGGTTGGAGTGTATGGTATTTACCCTTTGAGTGTCAGAGGTGTATGCAACACATTGCATCTCAGTGCTTTGCATACCCCTCTGGCACGAGATGGTTAAGTATATATACCTCCCCATTACATTTGTAGGTGCTGTTCCTTTTAAAGGGATAGTAATGTTTCATAATAAAGCAGCTCTAATTTAATAATCATAGTATTTGGACTTTGGAGAGTGTTATTTCAATTCTGTCAGAGTTATAGTTCAAGAGTAATTCAATGACAAAGTGTCCCCCTCCCGCCCCTTTTACTGATGTAACACTGCTCAGCCAGAGCAGAAGGGAGGTGCCCAGGTAGATTGCAGAGAGGGACAACCTTCAATTAAGATAAGGGAAAATCCTGAAAAACATGTCAAGGGGGGCAGGGTTTTCATTGTTCTGATAGGAAGAAGATTGTCCCCTGCTGTTATCTGTCTGGTCTATGGACTGGTTTCCACATCTGAGAAAAGATGGCTTACACTAGGTAAAAGGGGCGGGAGGGGGAAACTTTGCTTGTGAATATCTCTCAAACCATAAAGGTTTGAGAGATAAGACTTATATCGTTCTTCATGTTTTTTTAATGCCTACAAAATAAAATAAAGATAAAACGAAGTATTACTATCCCTTTAAATTTGTCATTACTAATAGTAGGGTAATGGGCAGACTCGATTAGCCAAATGGTTCTTTTCTACCATCAAAATCTATGATTCTACGGTGGAAATTTTGTTCAGTTAAGCTTCCTCTTATTTTAAGGAAAGGTTTCTGAACGAGGCAACAGTTACAACATGTAAATATATACTCATAACTATGTATCGCATCTTCAAGAAACCTCTAATAAGAATGAAAATTCCTTCCAGTTTCTAGAACTCAATGACAACGCTTTGTTCCGTAAACTAACTAAGCCATTATATCTTCTCTACTTGACAGGGCTTGCCTGGGCCTTTCTCCTCAAAACTACATGATGCTGGAACACAAGATGCAGAGAAGTTTTGTGAGCCTCAAAAGACCAAGCACCATCTCTACACCTTGTCCCATCTCCATTAAGAAAGGAACAAGTCAACGCAATGGTTTTCATCTTCCAAGCATCAGCAATGGCCACAGCCACTCCAATGGACTGGGGAAGGTTGTAATCAACAGTGACACTGAGATAGAGAATTAGCAGAAATGCAGAAAACATCCATCTTGCCTTTTAGATTGTACTGGACTCTTTTGGGAGATATACTAGAAGTATGGAATCTACACTACAGCTACTACTCATTGTGCTTCCTTTCTTAGAATCCGTTAGCGTGCTGTGTTTGAGATGATCTAGAGATGAGGTCCTCAAACATTGCCACTTGGTTTACCATATGTACCTTCATTGTTGAACATAAGGGCTCGATAAATGAACTTTAGACAGCTTGGGCTAATGTAGCTGAAATTCAAACAACCAAGACAAACTTTCTTATATTTAATAAATATATGATTTGTAGTTTTTATAGGTCTAAAACATCTAATGAGATTCATTAAATAGTGTATGTTCTATGTACTTCTTATGGTTTTTTTTTGTGTTTGGTGAGATTCTGTCATTCACCTTGACCTGATTTGGGTTCATTACATGAATTCTTGAATTAAGAGTAATACAAAAAGAAACCTGCATAAACCCCCTGTAGAACAGAACACTGTGTAACACAATGAGAAGCAATGCATTGAACACCCCTTGGGTCCTCAAGAGGTTAAGGTTGCTCAGATGTGACTCATCTGGAGAACTTATGGTGCATGGAAATACATCTATATAAAAAGGAACCCTGAACTGCATGATCGATGAGGACGTTCCTGAAACAGTGTCAGACTGACATTTTTGCTAGGAAAGTTGTTTATGTGTTAAAATATTATGGCTAAAGTACTTCCTTGTTTTCATTGTAGATGTAACAAAATAGTTCATTAACCCTTTGAGTGCCAGAAGGGTACACAACGCATTGCAAAGCAATGCGTTGCGTACCCCTCTGGCAATCAAAGGGTTAAGTTGTTCAATCAGATCTCCCTTTGTTGATCCAGAGTTGGACTGGCACAACCACATTTGCCTCAAGCGGATAAAAAACTTCTTCCTGACTCCAAAATGGCAGTTGACTATATCCATGGATCAATATCCTACCTGTATTGTTGATCCAGCTAAACAAGATGCAAATTGGCGCAAACTGTTAGCTAGAGATTACTTAGAAACAAGGGTTCTAGATGATTAGATGTTAATTGTAATGTGTTAGAAACTGTTTGGAAATTAGATGAAGGCCACTAAACACTGAAAATATAAAATCTATAGTGGGCTACAGAGGTGTCTATAGAAATGTTTCTGGGGGAGGGGGGGGGCAAAGCCATAATATGACCCCCAGGCCAGCCCATCCAGCCTCTTTGTTTATATGGAGTGGGTAATTGTAGGTGGGGCAATTACCCCCCTCTGGACACCCATGGTGGACTATATAATAAAACTAGATGAAAATGTGTGCCATTTGGTAGATTGTAAGATTATGTAACATACAGATTGGAAATAATGGTGTTTGCATGTATAAGAGCTAACTGTAGAGAGCTATTTATTAGATACACATAGGACCATTCTCCTTTGGTAGATTTGCTCCCACGTGAGCAGATGCCAGTCTAGCAGGCGTTAACCCTGCTCTGTACCTGAACAGATGATTCTGCCATCATAAAACTGATTCATGCAGCTGATTGACTGTCCTTGTAGTGCAGCTTTAAGTGGACCTATCACATAAGACAAGTTTAGTTTGACTTACAGATATTTAAATTCTGTCTTTATGTTGTATTGGTTATTTTTCTGTTAATTGTTTTTGAGAAAATATATTTTGTTTCGGTAGCATCTGTATGCTAATCACATAATTTAAACGCCAAATGTACCTCACGCTGTGGTATTAGAAATGCCCACAGTGTGCTGGGCATTTATTGCTATCACAATATGTGGTAATATTGGCCCAGCAGAGATACTAATTGGCATAAAGTGCTAAACTGTACCACCAATTAATAATGAATAACCCTTTGAGTTAATTACTCAACCAATTTAAATTACAAAAACATTGCTCTTACAACATATGATACATTTTTCTTTTTAAAGCTTTAAGTGACCGGTCCACTCTAAGCTCAACACTTTAAAGTCTCTGACTTTAATTGCAGAAGCTGAGAACACAGAGGCAGCATTGATTGCACTTGGCCACATAAAAACCATGGCTTTACTTGTGGAGTTCGGCTCCCCTTCCTACCATTGAAGTCGGTTTTGTGACCTCAGACACAGCTAGTAGGAGCCGTACACCCAAGGTTATTTACAAAGTTTTAACTTATGGTGGTTTCTTAACCTCATTAACAATAAGAAATCATTAGCACTTCCCTTTTATAAGAAATATATCAACTCATTGGTTGAGAGCTATATCTGTGTCATGATGTCCTCCTTAAGAAATGGATCATCTAGGCAACAATTTGAAATGTGAGATATCTGAGAATCAGATGGACAGAAAAGATCTCAAAATAAATTACACTCTATTTGGTGGTTTGTGATGTACATATTTTATATGAAATCAATGGAGTTCTAGATATTATAAGTAAATAAATGAGAGATGTATAAACAGGGTAGAAGTAGTAGTGGAAATTAAAGAGTTGAAGCTGTTGAATGGAAATCATAAGAGCATCTAAAGAAGAGAGAGATTAATGAAATGTCATAAGTAGACGAGTTAGAACTGACTGAAAGATATTCTAATGTTGCTGCTTCAGAAAACATTACAACATTTTTTGTAGCCTAGAATGGTACATTAAAAACCTAAAATACAAAACTGCAATGCAGTGAAATAAGGTGACATTTAACACATTCAGTGACCCTATTACTGGATCATCCTCTCTAAGAACATTGAGAAACTGATTCCAATGTACAGCATGTTTTTTCCCCTGATGTACATGTTTTTTGCCCTGGACATATAATACATAGGAGATAATATGGTTCCAATGTTCGTGAAAATTCTTAATTGCAGCCATATTTAAAATGGATCAACCACCACAGAATATTTGCCATTCAAGAATATTCTCTTTTAACCCTTTAAGTGTTGGGGGTTATAGCATGTATTAAGCTGTATATATAAAAATGAGTGAATGTCCACACTGGGTAAGTAAGGGTTAATAATTGTAAGGATTTATTAAGCATATGCTGTGAAGCAGGTCTGTCCATGTTCAGTCCTCAAGGACCACAAACAGGCCAGGAGCTAAGGATATCCCTCTTAAGCACAGGTTAGTCAGTCAAAATGAATGAGCCACTGATTGACTCCACTGTGCTTAATCCGGGATAGCCTTACATCCTGGACTGTTGGTGGCCCTTGAGGACTGAACTTGAACAGTCTTGCTGTAAAGCAATGATCAGCACGCTAGGGGCTCAATTCAAGTGGCACCATTATAAAAATAAAAGTACCGTTGGTAGTTTCAAGTCACAGTTGCCTGTGCTGTGACACAATACCGAATAGTAAAAAAAGCACAATCAGTGCTAAATTTGAGCCGATTGAGATCAATGACCGAGGCAATGAATTTGCAATACAAATACATGCTGTGGCCAGTAACACATTAAGGGACTCACTTTTATCTCCTAAAATGTGAGCGTAGAAAAAATGGAGTTGAGTCCCCTAACGCATGTTCCTAACCACCAATGTGTAAGTGAACTGTTAAAAAAAAAAAAAAAAAACACGCGTGCACAACTAGGATTCCCTACACTAGTGGCTCGTGGATGTATTGATATGGGCCTCTAAGCTAATGCATTAAGAGCGTTTCATACCCCTATTGCACTCAAAGGATTAATCCCCCTAGAGCTAACACCATCCCATTAACATTCAACACATACCTGTAAGTCTGATGCCCAGCAGGGTCTTCTGCACCTTGGTCTTCCACTTTAATTATTCTTCTGTAAGCTTCTTTTATCATCTTTCTTCATTTCTTCATCTGATCTTTTCTTCTGTCTTCATCTGTAAACATGTTGTTGCCCCTATAAAGAAAAATAAGTATTAAAATAGAAGGCTCCATTAAATTTTGCCGCTGCCATGTAAAAAAAAGAACGAAAAACCCCCATTGTGTTACTTTTCAGGCTGTTGCCCGATCCACACTGAGGGAAATTTGAAAAGTGGCTGTCTTTTATATGGCCAGTCTCTGTTCAAAATGGCTCCCATGCTCCCATTGGCAGTGCAGTAACTATACCTCCCAGCCAATCAGCTTCCAGCTAGAGGGGTCACAAATGCACGATTGTCATCCCTCCAGCTAGCCAATCATTGAGGGATGACTAAACGTGCATTCATGACCCTTCCAGTTAGAAGCTGATTGGCTGAGAGGTGTGGTTACAGCAGGGCATGTTCCAGCTGAAAGGTAGGAGTGAATTCCTCTGGTCAGATCACACGGCTGCACGACCCTGAGGACTCTTAATTCAGCTGCACATGTTTTTCTAGACACAAAGAAACAGACAAACAGGCACCCGGAGAAGGGAATAGTTGACACACAAATATGATGTGAAATCAATATCTCTTCTTATTTATTATAACACCACATCAGTATTTATAGGTTATACAGGACGTTGTCATATAACAATAACATTTCCCAACCCCCCCCCCCCGATCAAGATGCTTTAACCTATCAGACTAGTGTCACTAATCTACGTCACATTACGTGCCTAGCTCATGCTCTGCTGCTGTGAGGGTTAATGCAGTCTGCAATAATCAGCATTTCTACTAGTGTTGCATAGCCATCAAAATGTAACATATAGAACAAAAGTAGCTGAAAAGCAGCTGATAAACATGTTATGAGCAGAAAGACAAACATATTCAGCATAAATCCTGTAAGAAACACATTAACCACTGATTAAGTAACACATAATGCTTTTATTAACCCTTTCAGTCCCTCCTTTTGTTCTGAAGAACAATAACAGTACGTAGGATAGGAAAAACTCTACAACAGAGAAACCTACAAGGGACCATGATGGCATCAAGGCAGTAAACCCTCTCTACATATTATTCTTACATACTAGTAACATGGCTGGGACTTGCAGGTATATCATACTGTGTGATAGGGGGTATAATCAAATAGGTTCCATGTCCATTACCCACAATGGTACACTTATTGATTATTGTTTTAATGAAGTGAAGGCCAAAAATATGGTAAAAATAATAAACATTATACATAGCAATCTGTCACTAATTTGGCTCCCAGGGATCCTAACAAACTCCCTAATCCTAGGAAGTCCCAGTCAAACCTACTGTCATGGTGTCTGAATCTTTCCTGTACTTCCCTGTCGCCCTCTAGATCTTGTTGTATTTTAGCATGATTATCTGTGATGAATACACAACATTTCTCTCAAACTAAAGCACATACCCCTCCTTTGGCGGCTAAGATGTAATTGAAAGCCATTCTATTCTGCAAGGACATCAGCCTGATCTGATCCTACTCTTGGTCTAGTTTATTAACAGCATTGGTAGTATAATTAAGCATTTTATCAAGGATGATAACTAGGGCATCAAGTCTGTTGGAGAGGCCTATGGAACCTACTGAGGAGAGCAGGAATCCAGCCACTTGTTCCCATCATGGTACCTATATCTTAATCTTATCTGCAATGGCCCTCTTGAAATTTCTTATTCTCCCATTCTCAGGTAACTGCTTGTATGCTCACCTCCCACATCCTATATAATAATTCGCAAAATCGTGTGTAACGCCGCAACATGCGCAATAGACACTGATGCGCGTGCTGCAGTCATGCGCAGTGGAGACTGTCCGCGCCGCGGCTGATACAGAGCTGGGCGCTCCGTAGGAGCGCTGACTGCCCTGCGACCGGGTGGCAGTGGCACTGTGGCCCGTGTAACGGGCTGTTCAACTAGTCTATACTATAAAGGAGAAGCTGGCCATGTGACCAGCAATTCTCCAGAGGTGCCACACACACCCCTAGCTGCTCTGGAGGAGGAGGAGTTATGCCTCTCTCCACCATCACAGGGTAGTGATTTTCATAGGAGTGCGTGGCCCCATGCTAATCTTGTGAAAATCTCTGCAGAGAGACACACACTATCTAACTTAGCTCTCTGCAACGACTTTACAACTGAGCTTGATCACTCCTGTGAAAATGTCTACAAGGATTTGGCCCGCCTATCAAACTGATTTCCCTGACATCTAAAGCAAAAACTCTCACAGGGGAACCTGGCTCTATACAGTACATGTACTGCAAGTGAGGGTAGCAAAAGATGCAACAGCTGGCCTGTGATATGGGACTCCTGCACATTGCAAAGCCTCATGGCAACACACAGCACCGGCACAGAAATGTTGACACCGCTGTTCAGATGCTGCGCAATGTCATGGAGAGCCAGATTCATGATAGGGACCGTAATGTTTAATGAGGGACCCCATGGAGCTGTGGGACGTCCTTATCTTTAAATGTTTAGTATGCTCATTTTATAGTATATGCTCCTTTAAGAAAAGTGAAAGAATAAAACAGAAAAAGGCGGTAGAATTTACTGGAAGGTGTAAATTCTGCCACCTAAATTGTTGATTGGTCTATTAAAGTTACCTCGTGCCAGGTATGAAGTGTTTGGGCGCAAAATAAAGTATAAATACACCTGGTTCTAGTATTGTTTGTCACCTTAAGCTGGCTTTCTGAAGCGGCAGGATTCTCAGCTCGCCTTGCAAAAGAGCTTGGAAGCGGCGGCGAGATGACTGCTGAGCTCAGGAAGCTGGTGGAAGAGCTCCGGAGAAAGGCGCTTGAATCTGGGGACTGCGCCTGGCTGATTGACTGCCTCTCTTCAGCGCCCTCAACATCAGCGGCGGCAGCGGAGGAACACGTCAGGACAAGAGGCGGCACCAGCTCAGGGGAGAGTAGGAGGGAATCAAGCAAGGAGGCTTGCATCGTCAGACAGGGAGTCGTGGAGGAACGCGATGACTTCACTGGAACACAAGGAAGTAGCTGCGTTCCAGCACCGGCTAAATACAAGAGAAGAAGAACTCCTAAAAGGAATTTCTCACCAGAGTACCAGAGAGCTGTAAAAAGAGGAAGACAGGGACGAAGTGGAAATACAGGCAAAGGAGCAAGAAGAAATGAAGATTTATATAATTCAAACTCACAATGAAGATCCAGTGTTGGGTCAGAGGCTAGGAATGTGAATACACAAGTAACAGAAGAAGCTGAAAGGACAGCACAAACGGAGATTTCACACCAGGATTTGGAGAGGTCTGGTGAGTCTATCTTAAATGCTAATTTGAACACTTTAGGGGATGTTTTGAGCTCCCGATCTGATTTGTTAAAGAATATGAAAAAAGTTACTGAAGTGAGTAGTGCATGGGATATAGAGGAGGAGGACAGGAGTGGGGTGTCACACACTGTAGCACAGAGATCATCTTTGGATAAAGGTTTAATAAGATAAGACAATGTTTCTAGTGTGGGAGAATTGTGTCTAAGGGAGTCTTTGACTTGTGATCCATCTCTGTTGGTTTTCCATTTGTCTAAACAGTTAAAAGAAAAGATTTGGAAAGGTGAGTTTCTGGATTTATTGTCTCTACTCTCAGCTTCCAAAGAATTTATTGTAAAGAAGAGTGAGGAAAAAACTGAATTGGACAGAAGGAGACCCATACCTAGATCATTTCACAATTGGTTGCAGGCTTTTTGTATTTATGCAGCGGTTATGGGGGAAAAATATCCAGAAATGTGTTCGGGAATGTTCCAGCATGTTGAAATTGTGCTGGACGCTTTCAGAACATTTGCAGGTTTTGCTTGGTTTTTATACGATGAACAGTTTAGACAAAAGCTTGCAGTACACACTAATGTATCCTGGGGTCAGAAGGACGTAGTCCTTTGGGTCTCATTAATGTCCCAACAAGCTTCTGGCCATATGCAAAAAAATACATAGTGGTCAAACAATTGGACAAACGAATAAAAAAGGCATTTGTTGGGCATTCAATGAGTCACAATGTAGGTTTCCAAATTTGTGTAAATTTAGACATGAGTGTTTAAATTGTGGGGGTAGCCATCCAAATGTCAGGTGTTTTCGTAAATCAGCCTCCACACAACCAGCAATTAAAACCAATGTTTTTAAAGGCAGTAACACCAGTGAGATTGACAAACATGTTGCCTTGGCTCGAGCACTATCCAAACAAGGCGAGGGCACTCACAATTAGGCAAGGATTTCAGGAAGGTTTTCAGTTACCAGGGTATTCAGGTAGAAATTTTCAATGGATAGATAATTTGAGATCAGCAGAAGAATTACCTGAGATTGTGAAAGAGAAAATCCAGAAGTAAGTAGAAGCAGGCAGGGTAGAAGGCCCATTTGTTAACTTACCGTTTGATTCTTTTAGATTGTCACCTTTGGGATTAGTTCCCAAAAAAGAAAGTGGGGAATTTCGATTAATTCACCATTTATCATTCCCACCAGGTGATTCTCTAAATGATCAAATTAGTGAAGAGTTAAGCACAGTATCTTACAAATCTTTTGAACAGGCTTTGAAACTCGTTAGAAGGTGTGGGAAGAATGCAGTAATGGCAAAGGCAGATATTAAGTCTGCTTTTAGACTTTTGCCAATCCATCCTAATAGTTTTTGCACTTTAGGATTCCAATTTCAGGGATTGCTGTATTTTGACAAATGTCTCCCAATGGGGTGTTCATTATCCTGCTCAGATTTTGAGAAATTTGCCTGTTTTTTGGAATGGGTGGCTAAATTTAAAAGTGGTTTTAATACATTAATGCATTACTTAGATGATTTCCTGTTTGTGGGTCCAGCTGGCTCTGAGGTTTGTCAGTCATTGTTGGAGACATTTTTCAGGGTGACTGAGGATTTTGGAGTCCCGCTGGCAATGGAGAAAACAGTATACCCAACAACCGAGATAGTATTTTTAGGTATTACCATTGATTCAAATGGAATTTAGGCTTCCTGAGGACAAATTGAGTAAGTTAAGATGCCAGTTTCAGAAACTGTTAGCAAGCAATAAAACTACTTTAAAATTTTTGCAGTCAACATTAGGTTTATTGAATTTTGCCACACGAATTTTGCCAATGGGCAGAATTTTCTCTCTCAGGTTGGCTGCTGCCACGGCAGGGATGAAATCACCTAACTGTCACATTAAGATCAGTAATAATATGAAAGAGGATGTGTTGGTTTGGAATGCATTTCTCAATTCTTACAATGGTAGGACTTTATTACAAGACAGTTTTGTTGGTAATTCAGATATGCATTTGTTCACAGATGCAGCAGGATCAGTTGGTTATGGTGCGTTTTGGGAAGGGAGATGGAGCGCACAAAAGTGGCCCCCATCATGGGGGGATTGTGGGTATAAAAAGAATTTGACACTATTAGAACTGTTTCCTATTGTAGTGGCCATTGAGTTATGGGGACAGTATTTTGTAAATAAGAGAATTTTAATGTATTGTGATAATTTAAGTGTAGTGCATGCAGTGAACAATTTATCATCCAAGTCAGGAGCAGTAGTATCTTTATTAAGATATTTACTACTTAGATGTCTGGCATTGAATATTTGGATTAAGTTGAAATATATACCAGGCCATGAGAACAGTATCGCTGATAGTTTGTCACGTTTGCAGATGAACAGATTTTTCAAATTGGTTCCAGAGGCAGAGAGTCAAGGAGAGGATTGCCCGAAACACCTTTGGGAATTAATTTAGGAGAAATGGGTAATTACATCTGTAGTTCTGTGTCTAGCTCAACTTGGTCCAGTTATGTAACAGCTTGGAATTTATGGTGTAATTGGGCTAAGGTGAACAAAATTGATCCTTTACAGTACAGGGAAGATAAGTATAAATTGTACTTACAAGCTTTGATAAAAAAGAATGTCTCTTGTTCATCTATAAAGAAAAATCTAGCTGGAATCAAATTCTTTTTCCGTTTACTGGGCTTTAAGGAGTGTGGTAAAGTTTTTGAGGTACAGCAAATTTTAAAGGGTTACGGTAGGTCTTCAATAAAAAAGGATGATAGGAGACCAATTTCTTCTCCACTTTTAGCGAATTTAATTCAAGAACTGAAGGTAGTTTGTAGAGACTATTTTGAATATGTGCTTTTTATGGCAGTATTTTTGCTTGCTTTCTTTGGTGCGTTGAGGGTTGGTGAAATAGTGGCAAGGAATAGATCGGTTCTTAGTCCCTTGTTATGCCATCACATCAAAATAAGCAGCGGTATAGCATCAGTTTTTATTCAGATATCTAAAACAGATCAGGAGGGTAAGGGTACATGGTTGTCTATTAAAGAGTTAAGAGGTTCAGTTATTTGTACGGTTGAGGGTTTATTGAGTTTTATGAGAGTTAGACCATCGTGTCAAGGTAGTTTCTTTATTCATGAGGATTGTTCTTCGGTTTCTAGATTTCAGTTTCATAGCGTTTTCTCTTGCTGTTTGGATAAGTTAGGTTTGGTAGATTGTAAATACACCTTGCATTCCTTTAGAATAGGAGCAGCTACTGAAGCTTATTCTTCTGGTGTTTCAGGTAAGGTTATTAAGCGGTTAGGGCGATGGAATTCAGAGAGATATAAAATTTACATACGGCCACAATTATTGAGTTTAGACAAGACGCAGTAATGTTATGTCTTTTACAGGTCCCAAGTCAGTGGATATTTGGATGGTTGGACATTCTTTTATATACTGGTCTTGGAAGAGGGCTTTGGTAAGATCATACACAGAGAATCTGGGATTCGATACTGAAAGATGCAGAATCTGGTGGTGTGGTAAAAGAGGAATGAAATGGAATCAAATTGAGGAATTAATAAGTTACTGTTTTAATAAGTTTCCAGTTCCAGATATAATTGTTATTCATGCAGGAGGGAATGATTTAGGTTTTATGAAGTCAATGGAATTATTTTTTCAGTTTAAAGGATTTTTAAGCAGATTAAAAACCTTTTTTCCAAGGGTGGTGTTGGCTTTTTCAGAGATGGTCCCGCGTTTATTCTGGTTTAGGGAGAAACAGCAAATGCCATTGGAAAAAACAAGAAAGAAAATGAATAAACTGTTGTCAAAGGTTGTTCAGTTATTGGGAGGAGTGTCATATAGGCACAGGGACTTGGAGGATGGTGGTAGCGGCCTGTACAGAATGGATGGTATTCATTTATCAGATGTGGGCCTGGACATTTTTAACCTAGGTTTACAAAACTTAATAGAATCAGCACTTGTTGTGCTGGGCGGGTGCAGCTCTGGCAGGGATATGCCAGAGCTGGCGGTGGAGGGTTTGGACATGGTAAATCGGTAAGAATTTGGTAAGGCTACTGGCTGGTAGGGCGGAGCCTTGGTAAGTTAAGGTTATGATGTTAAATTTTGGCTTATCAGGCTGGTAGGGCTGGTAAGAGTTTTTGGTGTTAATAATTTGATATTCAATAAATTAATTATTTAAATAAATGCTGCGGCCTTACCACCATCCATTAAGTTGTTGTGTATTTTATTGGGGTAGTTTGTTGAAGGTTTATTAAGAGGGTCTAAAGGTACGTCCCTACAGTATCCATGTATACTTATTTGCAATACAATTCTACTTTATTGTCCTTACAAGTACCTATAGCTGTGTAACAGTGCAGTACAGAGAAGCGTCCATTGTAGACTGGGCAGCAACAGGGGGAGCGTTATAGAAGCACTCACACCTTAGCCTTGCAGATGGTGCGCAGGACACAGCATCTGCAAGGCTATGGTGTCAGCTCTTCTATAACTCTCCCCCCGGTGCTGCCCTGTGTTGGAAGTGTACTCTCCCAGTCTACAATGGACGCTTCTCTGTCCTGCACTGTTACACAGCTATAGTCCCCTGTAAGGATGACCATAAAGTAGAACTGTATTACAAATAAGTACACATGAATTTGGCTGTCCATGACATTGCGCAGCATCGGGCTACAAGCTGCATTAAGCATGTTGTCCACCAGAGCCCGGCATGAGCAGCATTCAGCAACAAGCACTGTGTAAGGGAAGAAGACAACCACAGCAGCGAGGGAAGCGTCAGAAGGTTGTGTGAGAGTCATAATGGAGTGGACACCTGTGACACCTCCACTATGACTCTCACACACTTCTGACTCTTCCCTCACTGCTGCGGTTGTCCGCTTCCCTTCCACAATACTTGTCTGTGTAACCGCCTTTGCCCTGCCGCTAAATGCATCCTTCTACAAATCCCATCGCACTCCAGTAATTGTTGGGATTTGTACTCCACCACCATATGGAGGCCGTTATGCTACCAGGCACACCGCATGTCTAAAACAGAGTGGCCCGTGGCCTACAACTAACATGGGGGCGTTTGCATACCACTCTTTTTTTCTGTTCACAAACAAAAATCATGCCCAACTAACTTCACAGAATCGTGTAGTTACAATACTGTTGCCAAAGCGGCGCTATGCTTCCTCACATTCGCCTTCTCCCCTCTCTATTATGTCACTGTCCTGTGTCTGCTTATCACTTCAACCTTTTGCCTCCATAAAACTTATTTTGTACCCATCATAAAACCCCACTCATTGCTACAGGACTGGTTGCATATTCCATTTGCTGTATGTGATTGCAAAGTTTGAGAGAACTACATTTTTACATCATTTCAACACACCGTTAGAGCATTGCTGGTACAAGTGGACCACACACATACACCACTTAACCCCTTTAGTGTCACATGTTTACACAACCCACTGCTCCGGAATTACTTCACACACCACATCCAATCACTTTATTACAATACATCGCCTCAACACACATCTCTACCCATAAACCATATCACCCAACGGTATCCTTCCACACCATTGTCACCAGCCCTTGCAGTACACACTTACTCCTCCCAATCAGCTACTACATTATAATTATTAAAACCATAACGCTTAACCCTTTGAGTGCCACAGTAGTATTCAACGCATTGCTTTGCAATGCGTTTTGTATATCTCTGCCACTCAGAGGCTTAAGGAACTTCTTTACAACCACCCTAAACAACTGGTGTTACCTTAGCTGTGCTGTCTTTTCATACATCTGCATAGCAAACACACAGACAACCAGCAGAAAGCTCAGGAAATGGTGTGAAGTTTAATATGTGCCCTCCTCTCCCCCACTTTGCTAAGTGTCAAAAGAAGCAGCCAGATTAAGTATATCCCACTGTCTGCTTGCCCAGGTCAGTTGCAGTCTCCTTTCTAATGGCATGAAGAAGCAAAAAGGTACCTGGAGGAAGAGTCTTTTGTCTTGGTTTCCTCATGTTCATTTTAATCCTGACATCCCTAATATTGATATCAATGGAAACCTCTTCCTGGTCGTCTGGCACCCTGATTCCATCTTGTTCTCTGCCTCTATCAGACTGAGAGTACATTGTCACATTCCCTGTATCTTTCTTAAAACAAACTGCTACATCCTTCACTCTTTTTTTTTCTCCTTCAAAGAGTTTATTGAAAAATGAATGCATTACAAAGAGAAGGATGTAAAAAAAGAAAGACAAGAGCAAGAGGGGACCATAGTGGTCCAAGTTATAGTGAAGAAAAGAAGAGACGGGAAGAACAAGAAAGGGAGAGAAGTTAGGGAAGGAAATAGGGGGAAAGGGGATGAGGAGTTGAGTGCACGTCAAGTTGGGGAAGACCATAAAATGCTTATAAAGAGGCTGAGCATATGGAACCTAATCAGTCCTGGAATCCACCGGAGACTATACTCCATGTGGAACAGTGGAAATTGCGGAGAGCCATGGAGACCATACTTCTGCAAAGGAAGGACTACAACCGGAGAGCAGGTGCGTTAATTTTTCAAACATTAATATATCAGACACCTTCGTTCCCCACATGTCAGGAAAAGGTGATATATCCGATTTCCAATCCATAGGGACACACATCCTAGCAGCAGTAAGAAGATGTCACAGTAACTGGCGAAGAGGCTTGGTAGAAGCCACTCCTGACAGATTAATGGAAAATAAAAGAAGAGCAGGATCAAGTTGTTATCACAGTGCCTGTGATCCTCCTCTGTCACTCTCGCTTGTGGTGTGCTCTGATTTGTTGAGTTGGTTTGGCCCGCCCCTGGTGACCTTTTTATGCCTGACCGTGACACCTGTCAGGCGCCCTTTCGTGGTGTTTCAGAGCCAGTGTTGCTGTTGCTGTGTTCCTGTGTTCCGGATTCCTCTGTACCGATTTGGCCTGTTCTGACTACGCTCCTGTGTTCCTGCTCGTGATTGACTCGGCTTGTCTGAGAACCACCTCTGTGATCTGACCCGGCTTGACTGACGTTCCTGCTCGTGATTGACCCGGCTCGTCTGAGTACCACCTCCGTGATCCAACCCGGCCTGGCTGACTTCCCGTTCCGTGACCCGAACCGGACTGCTCCAGTGACCTGCTTTTTCCTGCTCCTGTTGTCGCTGTGGCGACATTCCGACTTCCGCTGCAACTACTTACCGGGCGGATAGTGTCACCTCCTTAACCCCTGCAGTGCCTAGTTCCCAATGCTGAGTCTCCGTGCTCACTTGCAGAGCTGTGCTTACGTTACTGAGCCTCCTTGTACTTGCAGAGCTATTCCTCTATACTGAGCCTTCGATCCTTTAAGCTGCATATTAACCCTTGCTGTGCTGCTGCCTCCTTAGCTGAGCCTTCTAACACCTGTACAGAGCCTAAGCTATATCGCACTACTTCTGCTGAGTCGGCCGCGTATATGTCTGGGTTGGTCGGCGGCTCATCCTGTCAACCGCAAAGTAGTCACGTTCGTTAACGTGCCCGGTAAGGCGTTATTGGCTTGTACTCATACGTTTGTTCTCTGGTTTACCCCCGTAGGGGCTATTGGCTCAAGTTATTACAGCAAAGGGCGGTCTCCACTGGGAGGCTATTGGCTTCACCGTTAGCAGTGTATTGTGGTCTCCGTTGTTACGCCCGTGGGGGCTACTGGCTCAAGCTCTTGCAGGTTGTCTCCGGTATACGCCCGTGGGGGCCATTGGCTCTAATTATCCCTGTACAGTTGGTCTCCGTTATTTCGCCCATGGGGGCTACTAGCCGGCTCTTGCAGTGCAAGCCATTACAGTTGTTACGCCCGTGGGGGCTACCGACTCACGCACTTGCAGATTTAGTTTTATCCGTGGCTACGCCCGTGGGGGCTATTCTGTGCAACTATTATGCTGATTCTACCTCTGGTCACGTATTGCCTAGCAACCTCCCAGCCTCTAGAACTCTGGGTGTTTTACCATCTACACAGCTGCTCTATCACTACCTTGGGCATGCCAAACACCACAATAGAGACTGAATGATTATTGCATTTAACCCTTGATGTGTTTTCACTACTGTGTGCCTGTCCTGAGGCAGAATATGTGATACTCTGGTTCTGTATACTGGGCCTGTGGGGGCATATCTATCCATATTTTTCTATTATTTGGTGTTGCCTGTAGAGGGCAATCTTTCACCTAATTTTTCATTTAATAAAACTGTGTTTTATTCTACTAACTGGTCTGAGTGTCTTAAAAAAACGTTACAGTTGTAGAGAGAGGCCTAAAAGAGCAGAGATATCCCCCGTGACCTGGCTCCAATAAGGTGCTCTTTTTGGGCAGTCCCACCAGATGTGACCAAGGGTGCCAACAACTCCACCACAGCGCCAACAAAGAGGCGATGCTTCTGGATAGTAACTATGGAGTACACTTGGAGAGCGGTACCACCTAGTCAGGAGCTTATAATTAGTTTCCATAGCAATAGTGTTGAGGGAGGAAAACAAAGAACGTCGTCTGATTGTAGTAATCCAAGCTTGTAAGGGAATCGATGCTTTAAGTTCAGACTCCCATAGGTCATGTTGAGCTTGAAAATCAGAAGGGGGTCCAGATAGGAGAGAGTACAGATTAGCAATGGGACGTTGGAGGGGAGTAGAGACAGAGACTTCCACGGCAGCAGGAGGTCTACACATAGACTCAAAGGGAGTAAGATCCCTAAGGATATCTGACTTATATGGATGGGAGGATATAAAACTATGCAGTTGACGATACATCCAAAAATCACTGTAGTGAAGATCCCAGCGGGTCTGAAAGTCTTCACAGGGTGCCAGGGATGCTCCTTCCATCACATCAGAGATTACCAGCCCATCGCCACGGCCCCAACCATGAAAGGAGGGAGCACCAGGAGAGAAATCCGGATTGCAAAGAACTGAAAGGAGGGGAAAGGCAATGCCCGAGAGTTTCCGAGATACCGCATCCCAAGTTTGCAAAATAGGGGATAATAGAAGGTGGCTAGTGAGAACTCTAGGTCTGGAAGTCTTACGCAACCACGGTAATGCGATAAGAGGGACGGGGTGGAAACTGAAGCCTGCAAGGCCACCCAGGACTTAGAAGTGAATGACCTAAACCAATGGGGAATGAAGCTTAAAAGAACAGCTCAATAGTATCTCGCTAGATCGGGAGACCTCCTTTGAGTTTCGGCTGAGTTATGGATGAAAAGCCAAGACAAGGAGGCTTGCTACTCCAAACGAATGATGTGAAGACGCTTTGTAAAGATTTGAGGTATGTGCTAAGCAGAAAAATTGGGAGAGTCTGGAACATATACAGGACCTTGGGAAGAAAAACTGATTTAAGGAGATTGATCCGTTCAGTCCAGGAGAGCATCAAGGAGGAGCAACGTGCCAGCTCTAATTAAGGCTGTACAGATCAGAAAATGAAGAGGTAAGCTGGATTCCCAAGTAGGATATTGATTTTTCCGCCCATTGAAAGGGAGCCAAAGTTTTGAGGTAGCGAAGAGGAGGTATATTAATATTAAGAACTTCAGATTTAGTCATATTAACCTTAAAGTTACTGACTCGTCCAAAGGCCTCCAGTTCAGTGAGTATAGCCGGTAGTGAAGTTTCAGGGGAGGTAAGAGAAAAAATGACATTGTCTGCAAAGAGGGAGATTTTGTACTCCTGTGACCCAACCCCAGTGCCCAAAATAGCAGTGTTTAGCCAAACCCGCTGCATCAAAGTCTCCATGACCATTATAAAAATAATTGGGGACAGGGGACAACCCTGTCTCATCCCATTATGCAAACGAAAAGGATCAGATAGCGACCCATTAACCCTCACTCGGGCTGATGGGTTATGATATAGAGCCATTACTCTGGAAATGAATCCTGGACCAAACCAAAAGCCTCGCAGGGTGGCCAGCAGAAAACCCCAGTCCACCCTTTCGAAGGCCTTCTCCGCATCCACCGAGAGGAGGAGAGAGGCATCGCCGTTACTTTTAGAGTGTTGTATTAAATGTAGAATCTTAATAGTATTATCTCTTGTCTCACGGCCAGGGACAAATCCAACTTGGTCAAGATGGATAATTTCTGGCAAAATGGGACGTAAGTAATTTACCAACACTTTGGCATATATCTTTAAGTCGATGTTAAGTAGGGATATGGGTCTGTAGTTTACACAAGAGGTGGAATCTTTCCCAGGTATTTCTATAAGAGCAATGTGTGCCTCAGATAAGAAAGGATGAGCATTGATTGATGTAAGGTGAACATTATAGGCAAGCACAAGAACAGGCACCAATAGATCTAGAAATCGGTGATAGAAAATTAAGGGGTATCCATTGGGTCCAGGGGACTTGCCCACCGCCATCTGTTTGATAGCTTGTTCTACCTCTTCCTGCCTGATATCAAGATCCAAGGCTGCTAATTGGGTAGGGGTAAATTTGGGAAGAGATGATCTATTCACATATTCAGCCTGGGAAGAGGAAGGACCTGTCTCAGCCCCATCCCGCAAGTTATAAAGGGAAGAGTAGTAATTCCGAAATTCAGAGTCCATGGTAGGGAGGTCACGGACAACCGTACCAGAAGTAGTCCTAATCGCGTGAATGGATTGAATCTTCAGAGGGCATTTGTAGAGGTGAGAAAGCCAGCAACTCCCTTTGTTGGCATTTTCATAATGATATCTCCTGGACCACAAATGTGACTAATCAACTTGGGCACGTAGAAGAGAATTGATTCGAGTGAGATGTGAGAGCACCTCCTCCAAGTCGCAAGCATCCCCAGAACTCTGGTGTATTATTTCCAAGTCCCCCAATGTCTCTAGCAAAGTCGAAAGCTCGGCCCTGGCTTTTTGCCGCTTGCGGGGAGTTAACTGGATACAATGACTCCTTATCACACTCTTCAAAGCCTCCCAGATCATAACAGGGGGAGGGCCCGAGTTCATATTTTCCTCAATATAATCATGTATAAAGCACCAAAGTGAAGCACCTGAGTCAACGTCAGATAAAAGAGAAGGGTCCATCCGTAACAAGCTGGCAAAGGATAGCTGCATCGGAATGTGAAGCTCCAAGTCGATCGGGGCATGATCCAAGTGATTTGATGGATGGAAGCTGAAGCTGCATAATGAAGGTGCGACTGTGAGATAAAAAAGAGATCAATCCTAGGATAGCAGGAGTGAGGGGAAGAAAAGAAAGAGTAAGAACAAGATGACGGGTTTCGAAGTCTCCAGTGCATGATCACGAAGAAGCTGTTGAAACTTAGCATAATGTGATTGAGAAAGGCTAGCAGTACCCTCTTAGCAGTCTAACAATGGGTCAAGAACAGAATTAAAATCTCCCCCCACAATCAAAAGACCATCACCTAAAGTTTGCAAATCCTGGAGGGTATGTCTCAAAAAAGAAAGTTGTCAAGAGTTAGGTGCGTATATGTTGGCAAAGGTCAATCGGAGAGAACCCAGAATTCCCCTCACAAAAATATATCGGCCATGCAGGTCATGGAGGACATCTCCACAGGAGAAGATAAAGGACTTATGGAAGAAAATTCCAACACCAGATTTCTTGGTGGAGGCATTACTGAAATAAGAAAAAGGATATTGCTTATTACATACTGTGGGTGCGAGGCCATCTGAGAAATGCATCTCCTGCACAAAACACACCTGCCCCCTCAGACGGGAGTGCTCCTGAAACAGAAGAGACCTCTTCTGAGGGGAATTAAACCCCTTCACATTTATAGCGACAGTCCTAAGTGGATAGGTCATGACCAAGCTCCAAAGGCGTATCCAGAGAATCACCAGCTAGTGAGCCTGAGAAGTGCACTTATATAGGGGAGGGAGGGGAGGATAAGTAAGGTAGGGCCAAGGACAGAGAAAAAGGTATTAAAAGTGAAAAGAGGAAAAAGAAAGAAAGAGGTATGCTACGTAAAGCATACAAGTTGTCAGTAACAGTAAAACTGATTAGTTATCGTCAGTTAATAAAGAAAGCGTAAGCGGTAATCAGGGGTGTCTAAGAGCTAAACAAAATACGTCTACATATACCATCAGTGATCGACTCCACAGCTCCCCTAAACTAAAGAACCGGTGAAGGGGCAAGGGGAAAGAATTATTTCCAAATGACACCTGTATTTAAAGGCCCAAACAGGGCCAGTACATCCAGGCGTACATGACACCTATCCTCGGACAGGCACCAGGAGGTACGAATATATACTTGGGCAATGGGCAAGGTGGTGCGGAACCATTGGCGCTATAGCATATACAAGGCTATAATACTAGGAGGTCAAGCGGTGTGCCCATAAGTCAGGCATATGAGGAAGGGGAAGGGAGGGAAGAGGACAGAGGGGTGCTACTGGGCTCGAGGGAGGGGGAGAGGTAAATGCATCCCACCCTGCGGCCTCTAACCTAAACGATATAGCGGTTCCCAGATACCTCGCAACTCTATGTCAGGTTTCAAAACAAGTACAAAAGCATCAGTAAATGATCGCCATCAACTACAGCAGACCGTTCAAGAAAAGCATGGAATTGTGGATGCTGTGTTGAGAGCAAAAGAGGAGAAAACAACAAAATGTCAAAAAGCAAATAAAATAATAAGAGACCAAATGTATTATAGCCAGTGAGTGATATGGTTGATAAAGTTCTTACCAAACATTCTAGTATTAACATCTAAGAACATATCTAGCATTAGACAATGTAATGAACAGGGCTAACACAGGATGAAATCCAGCAAATGTTTGTTCAGGGAGCCCAGACAACATCACCAAAAGCACTCCAAGCAGGGGGTGACCTCGGTGAGTCTACTCGCGAACCCCGAAAAAACATAGGTCACTTGTATTTTCCCACCCCTCCGGGAAGGGAGGAAGGAAGGGTAAGAGGGGAAAGATGAGGATAAAACAGAAATAGGGAAGAAAGGTGAGAAGGGAAAAGCCCGTATAGGTGGGAACATACCACATCCCTAACATACCACGGCATACAATTCATGTAATTAAATGATACCTAAGGCATCAAAATTAGTAAACACCTAGGAACATATAAAGCAGTAGTCATCGTAACTGACTGGGCTAAAACAGGATAAAATCTAGCATGAGCATTTTTAAAGAGCCTCACCGAAAACACTCCAAACAGGGGGTGGTCGCGGTGAGTCTACTCGCGAGTCCCTACCAAATAGTGGACACTTGCAGTATCTCAACCTCTCCGGGAAGGAAGAAAGAAGGGTAGGAAGTGAAAGGTGAGGGTTAGAGGGAGGAGGGGAAGGAAGGATAGAAGGGATGAACCCAGAGAGGTGAGTATGAACCGCAACACTGACCCATCCCGGCATAAAATTCAGGAAATGTATAATACCATAAGCAATAAAACTAGTAAGTGATAGAGAATACTAAACATATCCCCGAGGAGAGGGTTCCAGTTCCTCAGAATCTGGACGAGAACCAGCAGGCCTCTTTAATCCGGTCAGGGGTCGCTACCATCTCTGACATTGAGGCAAATAGGTAGAATGATCCACTGAAGGCCTGGAGTCAAATAGGGCAATAGGAACTGGAGGAAAATGTAGCGTTGCACACAGCTTCTGAATTTCTTTGGCTCTTCGTATGGTATGGGAGCAGTTCTCATAGGTGACAGTCATCGAGAAAGGAAAGCCCCATTGGTACGGGATATGTCTTCGATGCAGCTCATCCACCAACAGCTTAAATTGCCTCCACAGCGGCAGAGTTTGGGCAGATAAGTCATTAAAGAGAGTCACTTGAGAGCCTTCAAATGGAATTGGTGGTAAATTCCTAGCTCGCTGCATAGTGTTGTCCTTTTGCGAGAATGAATGCATGCAGCAGATGACATCTCGAGAGCAATCACTTTGTAAGGCCCGGGGTCTAAGAGCTTACACGAGCATTTACATGTCGTAGATGCTCTCTGAGGTCCGAAATGTCTCTGTGTATGGAGTCACGGAGAGAAGTGATGAGATCCTCCATGTCTGACTTAGTAGGTGGTGCTCTCAAATCCTGCTTAGTAGCCTCCGGAGAGGCCTCCGGAGCCTGATTCTCCTTGTCTGCGTCAGCCATCTGACTAGATACATGCTTGAATATTGGTGTGGAGGGGTCCATTCCGGAACACGCCGGTTTAGGGTGAAAATAAGTGCCAATGGAGGAAGACGTTTTCCTCCTGCCTGGCATAACCACTTCACTGGATGATGAGGAGAGAATCTTGCCCTCTTACACTGGCTTCTGAAAGCTTTTAAGCAGGGATAAGAGCCACGGACTCGGGAGCTCTAGTATCACACATCCGCCATCTTCAAGGTGCAGGACACGCCCCCGTAGTTTTCTTTTTCAAAACTAGTAAGATGTTTTTCACATCCTTCACTCTAATTGCCATTTAGGTTAATGCCAATTACCAATACACATTCTGACCACTTGAGTCACTTCAGGACGATAGGTAAAGTGGTCCCGAATAATCTGTCTTAACAAGTCCACATACATTTTCCCAACAATCACCAAATCTGTTCACAGACTTTTTTACACTTTCCTCTGCCTTCTGTTGCCATTCTATTTCCTTTGAAATATCTTTTTTATCACCTCCTATGTCAGTCAAAACTTCTGTCATTTGTCCCCACATCCTTTCTATATACAGAGCCTTGCAAAAGTATTCACTCCCCTTGGTATTTTTCCTATTTTGTTGCATTACAACCTGGAATTAAAATGGATTTTAATTTGGATATCATGTAATGTACATACCCAAAATAGTCCAGATTGGTGAAGTAAAATGAATAAAATAACTTATTTGAAAAAATTAAAAAAAAAAAAAAATGGAAAAGTGGTGCGTGCATATGTATTTACTCCCTTTGCTATGAAGCCCCTAAATAAGATCTGGTGCAACCAAAGTCACATAATTAGTTAAATAAAATCCACCTGTGTGCAATCTAAGTGTCACATGATCTGTCACATGATCTCAGAATATATATATATATATATATATATATATATATATAGATATATATATATATATATTTACACCTGTTCTGAAAGGTCCCAGAGTCTGCAACACCACCAAGCAAGCGGCACCATGAAGACCAAGGAGCTTTCCAAACAAGTCAGGGACAAAGTTGTGGAGAAGTACAGATCAGGGTTGGGTAATAAAAAAATATCCCAAACTTTGAACATTCCACAGAGCACCATAAAATTCATTATTAAAAAATGGAAAGAATATGGCACCACAAAAAACCTGCCAAGAGAGGGCTGCCCACCAAAACACATGGACCAAGCAAGGAGGGCATTAATCAGAGAGGCAACAAAGAGACTAAAAATAACCCTGAATGAGCTGCAAAGCTCCACAGTGGAGATTGGAGTATCTGTCAATAGGACCATTTAAGCTGTACACTCCACAGAGCTGGGCTTCATGGAAGAGTGGCCAGAAGAAAGCCATTTCTTAAAGAAAAGAATAAGCAAACACGTTTGCTGTTCGCCGAAAGGCATGTGGGAGATTGCCCAAACATATGGAAGAAGGTACTCTGGTCAGATGAGACTAAAATTTACCTTTTGGCCATCAAGGAAAAGGCTATGTCTGGCACAAACCCAACACCTCTCATCATCAGGAGAACACAATCCCCACAGTGAAGCATGGTGGTGGCAGCATCATGCAGTGGGAATGTTTTTCATTGGCAGGGACTGGGAAACTGGTCAGAATTGAAGGAGTGATGGATGGATCTAAATACAGGGACACTCTTGAGGGAAACCTGTTTCAGTCTTCCAGAGATTTGTGACTGGGATGGAGGTTCACCTTCCAGCAGGACAATGACCCTAAGCATACTGTTAAAGCAACACTTGAGTGGTTTAAGGGGAAACATTTAAATGTCTTGGAATGGCCTAGTCAAAGCCCAGACCTCAATCCAATTGAGAATCTGTGGTATGACTTAAAGATCGCTGTACACCAGCGAAACCCATCCAACGTGAAGGATCTGGAGCAGTTTTGCCTTGAAGAATGGGCAAAAATCCTAGTGGGTAGATGTGCTACTAAGCAGCTAGTCGCCAGATGAAGAATTAATTAATGTAAAGTTATTGCAGGGTTGTAGTTCCCCTTTAAATCAAACATCATTTTATTTGTCCCCAGTGCAACTGTTGGTTTGATACAGAATTGTTCCAGTTCTTTGTGGGTCCTGTATTCTGATTCTCCAGTATCCATATTTATCCCATAATGTCATCTGGAATTTCAGCCTATAGCCTATAGAACATAAGTGTTCAGTGATGCATTATACATTTGTCATTAACGTTCTTCCCAGAATATGAATTCATCTTTTGCCTTGGTTACGTAAGATTTTTGACCTGCTGGTCTTCGTGTCAGGGGTCAAGCACTCAGTATGGAAGTCTGCCCTAGTCACTCACATATAAACTATATATTACTGCCTACTCTTCATTAGACAGTGCTGGATCAGCTACTTGACTCAGAAAGTATCAACCCCTGAGCTACTGGAGCAAGATATCAGTAGTCATTCACACATGGCCAACCTTTTGACCAGTTAAAGTTTGAGGGATTTACTTTTCATGCACAAACATAATACATATTATATGAGTATTTAATGGTAAAAAACTTTCATTAAAGCCAAAGTTAAATTCTTACTCAAATACAGAAAAGCCATGAAATATCGCTTAAGTTCCTCAGACTTATCCTAATACCCCCATGAGCTTTGCTTATGACTTCAGATGTGACATTAGAAGTGATATAATTGATTACATCACAAATTACCATATTAATAATACACATCAGAAAGTACTAAAGTAAAAAGTAATTGCTCAATATTTACTAAACTAAATATGTACTAAATATGTACTAAACTAAAAAGTAATTGCTCAATATTTACTATAACAAAATAAAGAATCATGAGGACAGACTGAGGCTAACAATCTGACAGCGAAGTATCTGGCTCAGAAAGGCACCATTCGGTCTGGACATTGTGAAGATCTGCTCTGAGAGCTGACAGTGCATTGTCAGGACCTGCTTGGACACATCTGATAAAGTTTTTTTGGTGCTACAGCCAAACATACCTTGGGGTAGATGCACTAAGGCATGATAAAGCAGAGATGTCTTCTCCAGTGATATCACTTCTTCAATTCCTATGTTATCCTGTGGAGCCAATGCACTTAGATTTCGCCATCTTTTGAGATCCTCACACGTAGACTCTATTGAATAACAGGAACTGGAGACGTGATATCACTGGAGAAGTCCTCTCCCCTTTACCACCTTTTTATCATGCCTTAGTACATAACCCCCCTTATATCACCTTTCTATCTGCATGTCTCTTGTATCCATCCACTGCTGAAACACAGACACATTGAGACACGGACACATTGATTGGCTGGCAAGGGTGTGCTCACAAGAGCAGAGAGGAGTGGAAAGGGGACCTTTTGTGTTCTTCAAAATAGTATATCATATGTATGGGCACACATGACCACTGTAGCTGAATATAAGACACTTAAATTTATATAATGCTGCTCTGCTCTGGTGCACAAGCCCGAAAAACATACCCAGTTAGTTAGACAATGTGATCATTGAATATGCACACAGGACAGAGGAGGAAGTAATTAATGCACTGTCTATGTGTATGCAGAATGCACTAGGTGATCACATGAGCTAGCTCATTGAGTGTTTATTGAAACTTTATGTACTGTAATGGAGGGACAACATGTCAATTCAATAGCCTTACATTACAGCAATTCGATCACATACTTCTGCTCCTGCCCCAGAATTTTTGTCTTCTTGCACCCTCTTCTGCTTTCAGTTGTAAGCTCTGTGGTATCACAAGTGTAGCACAATTTCAACTCTAAGCTCTGTTGCATCACTAGGGTAGCTCAATATCAGCTGTTATCTCAGTGCTATTAATAGAGTGTCTCAATTTCAATTGTAAGTCCTGTGGTATTACTATTATATCTCCATTTCAATTGCAAGCTCTGTGGTATCAATAGTGTTGCTTCATTTATATTGTAAGTTCTATGTTATCATTAGTGTAACTCAGTTTCCATTGTAAGTTCTGTAATAACACTACTGCAGCACTGTTTTAACTGTAAGCTCTTTGGTATCAGTAGTATACCACCATTTTAGCTATAAACTGTGTGGCACCATTAGTGTTGCTCAATGTCACTTGATATGTGGTATCAATAAATTAGCTCCATTTTAATTGTATGTTCTATAGTGTCAATAATGTAGCTTCATTTGAGTTGAAAGCACTGTGGTATCATGATTGTAAGTCAATTTCAATTGCAAGCTCTGTGGTATCACTATCATAGCTCCATTTTAGTTGTTAGCTATGTGGCATTTGAAATTACATTTGCACAGTAACTATTCAAGGACAAGAGGGGTGTGGAGCACATTGTAAAAGAAAATTAGTTGTACTCCCCTTTGGTCCTTAAAAGGCTAAACACTATATGAACAAATGGTGTGCTGAGGTCACTGCAATAAGGGCCACTTCCTTGTACTTGCCTTTGTCTGTGACTCTGTCAGTATCCTGTACCTCTCACCCATCTTCCTGTCTCTTGTGACTCTCATCCCCCCATCACTTGCCATCCTCACCCCTATCCCTTGTACCCACCTCCCATTCCCCTCTCTTTTGCTCTTTACATGTTCACTCACCCATAACTCTTTAAAGGGATAGTAATACTTCGTTTTATCTTTATTTTGTTTTGTAGACATTAAAAAAACATGAAGAACGATATAAGTCTTATCTCTCAAACCTTTATGGTTTGAGAGATATTCACAAGCAAAGTTTCCCCTCCCGCCCCTTTTACTTAGTGTAAGCCATCTCTTCTCAGATATGGAATGCAGTCTATAGTTCAGACAGATAACAGCAGGGGCCAATCTTCTTCCTATGAGAACAATAAAAACCCTGCCCCCCTTGACAAGTTTTTCAGGTTTTTCCCTTATCTTAATTGAAGATTGTCCCTCTCTGCAATCTACCTGGGCACCTCCCTTCTGCTTTGGCTGAACAGTGTTACATCAGTAAAAGGGGCGGGAGGGGGATACTTTGTCATTGAATTACTCTTGAACTACAGCTCTGACAGAATTGAACTAACACTCTCCAAAGTCCAAATATTATGATGATTAATTAGAACTGCTTTTATTATGAAACATTACTATCCCTTTAATTTCAATTTTATGAAAAAACCCCAAAACATTTATTTAAACTCTTCCCATTATTAAGAAATACTGCAACCCCCTCTAATCACTGTTAATGAATCCCTCCTCCTTCATTGTGTGCACTGTAATTGAAATAGATTGGTATAGTTTGGCATGAGATGTGAGCAACCAGAAAATAAAACAAAAGCAAATACAAAGATAAATCTCACTAGATGCTGCTAGAAGCCAGCTAACCTGTGCCATGGTTGAAAACAGGCAGCTTATTATATTTTACAGTATCGTCTAGCATTACAAAAACTGCACATACAATAAAGTGTGGATATATTTCAGCAGATACATAAGATAAGGGGTTAAAAATACTGTAGGAAAATAATTGCTGTCTTCTCTGACAGATTTAAATGTTAAATAAGCATTGAAGGCCAGAGGGTGTCGAAAGCATTGGGAAGCAGTGACACTTAGAAAGTGCAGTATAATAGCAGTGCCCTCTGTCAATATGAGACCATCACCTCTTAGATAATAAAGTGTAAGGACAGACCCCCACAGATAGAAAGTATAGAACACCGGTGTCAGTAACAGTGCCCTCTTCACATTTAAATACCATACCTCCCAAGTGTCCCTCTTTAGGAGGGACAGTCCCTCTTTTTGACCCAAATCCCTCTATCCCTCTTTCCCACCCTGATGTCCCTCTTTATAGGAAAACAGATTGTGTGCTGTGTATATAAGGGTATCACACTGCTTCACAGCAATAAAACTCATATTATTGTTTGTTTAACCATCAGTAAATGTGTTTATAAATTAGTCTGTGTAAATAAAATACATTGGTCTTGTTAGACGTAATTTATTAGGTTACACAAGGAGGTGTCAATAGGTCATGAAATAGCCTAAAAATGCTAGGTAATGCCCCACCCACCAGTCACACCTCCAGACGCTCCCCCTAAAACACAAGTGTCCCTCTTTGGCAATTGGAAATGTTGGGAGGTATGAAATACTCACAGATGTACTTAGGAAAAGTGGTGGGATTCGGTGGCAAACCAACTGCACCATAGGGATCAAATGACAATTCTCAGCTAATATGTGTTTTTTTTCTTTAACTCGTCGAATGTTAAAAAGGTCTCCAGTGCATTGCTTTGCAATATGTTGTAGAACTCGCTAGCAATCAAAGGGTTAAAAACCCTATTTAGATCAATGAAAATTTTAGGAATATGTATTTATTTCTTATCGTTCAACTGATTTGCACCAGAATTGCACTAGTTTTCATTCTGCATGAAAACAATGCCCACCCCCCTCCCCCCAGGGCAGTACAGTATAAGAGCAGGGACCCATGGTTCTTCACTTCCTCCTTTTCCTGCAGTGACTTTTATGTTGTTAGAGGAGCAGAGGTGAACCCCACAAGGTTCGCAGCACCAGGGACGTGCACAGACATTTTGGGGGACAGGGGCTCAAATGAAATAAAGGGCACTTCTCATAATTATTATTATTATTATTTTTTTGTTGTTGTTGTTAAAAGGGCACGAGGGCACTTTGGACAAAAAGGGTAGGTGCTCAAGCCCCCCTTGGTGTCTATGTGTGCACGTGCCTGCGCAGCACCTTGCTCACTGCACGTGGAGCTACTACAACTCCTGCTCACTTCCACTTACCTTATGGAGTAGTAGTAGTTCCACATGCAGTGAGCAAGGTGCTGTGAACCTTGCGGGGTTCACCTCTGCTCCTCTAACAAAATCAAAGTCACTGCAGGAAAAGGAGGAAGTGAAGAAGCCATGGGACTGGAGTGTCCTCCAGTCCCATGACTTTCGTCAGTTGGTAGCCAGTTTTGCCCTACCGCAAGTTTTAACAAACACGATTGAATAGAGGCCCAAATCAGTAATGGCTATGTCTCCCTATTAGACTGACTTCCTTGGCTACATGTGGGAATGTGGGGCCCTTCAACTGTTGTCCTTCTACAACTCTCATCATCTCCGGCAAGATAACAGCATGATTGGGGATAATTTGAATTGTACACTGGCAAAAGCAGGAGAGCATCATGCTGCCCATTTTCCTCTTACAATATCTGTTACCCTAGCATCATTCCACTGCTCACTGGTGCTCACAGACCAAATCAGAAACCCTCAGTTTACCTACCCCTCTCCTGCACTGTCTGTCACCCCATGCTTTTTCACGGTCCATTGGTGTCTACCCCCTTAATGACCAGGGTGGGGGACACTGGAAGACCAGCGCTTTTATTTTTTAATCGGCAATCCCAGTGATCACAGTACACCCTGTAGGCGTACTGTGATCACAAAATGTCTTGTACTTAACTCCAGGACAGCCATGACAATCCTGGCACGTCACCTGTCGTTAACGGGTTACAGAGCACAGCATACACTGTTGCCATCCTAGTCTCCTTCATAACTCACTAGTAGTCTTACACAAGGGCCTGGGAAATTGCTTCTGATTTTGCCAGATTACAACTCCCTTCATCCCCCGCCAGCTAACAGTTTGCAGGGGATGATGGGAGTTATAGTCTGGCAACCACTGGAGAGTGTCATGATGGGAACGTAGGGCCCAGATTTGCACCATTTTATGAGTTGAGAATTACTTTGAGTGTTTATAGGAGCACTGCTTTGGTGCTGGATAAATAGGTGTACAGTTACAGTGAAGTATAAGAGGACTTCACTATAGTTGTTATTACAGGATAATAAACAGAGTTTTATGATATTTGTTGTTGCTGTATGAGGATATCCAGTACAGTAAGGAATTAATTTTGGCCCACTGTCAGAGTTTTAGCTTAGTGTTACTCCTGGCTCAAAATGTGTGCTGACCGTAGGCCATTACTGGGGAAACGCAGTAATGATAGAACAGTGATGTAATGTAATGTTAATGCTGCCTGAAGATGTACTGTATTAGCAAGGTAATTTGTGATGTCCCCGTGTCATTCATGAGGTAATGTGTGATGTAATTGATTATGTCATATATGATATCAGTGTATATCTATCTTTCTGGTCCTCCAGAGGTTAATTATCACTCACAATCAACTAGCTGCACAATTACTTGGGGCTGGGGGGGGGTTTCTTGCACTTGGTTGGGCCTAGGACAACAGAAAGCCTAGGTACACTACAGTTTGGAGGAGTAAATCAAGCTGCAAACACAAAAAAACAAACAGATATGATAGGGGAAGAAAGGAGGGATAATATTTACCTCTTTGACTTTGATAAAGTCCTGACTTTCCTTCAAAAAGTTAACTTCAGCATGGGAGAGGATGAGGTGAGCGACATTGACATTTGCAAGTTTTGTACAGCTTTACCAGATCATACAGGAGGACCCAGACCCCTGAGCTTACAGTAATGATGTCATCACCAGGCTTCAGAAATTATTACCTGCCATACATTTCATGGCATCAGTCTTCCAATCTACCAAGGGCATCGTGTCAGGGATAGCCATCCCCCTTGTTCCAGGGCTATAACTGAGGTATTTAAAGATATGACAAGCAAGACACAGACATATATAGCCTTCCCCTCCACAGAAAAGGAAAGGTAAGGCTCAAGTTATCCTTCTACAGGAGGGGTTGGGGTTTTCCAGTGTTACTGGGGCTATTAATTGCAACCTGGGAAGATTGTCACTCCCCAAGAGGAGGATGTCACGGTTCCACAAAGATGTTCAGGAGTCAGTACGGTATAGTTAAATACAATTTATTAATCAGAAAAGGAGAACACAGTATATACAACAGAAACAAGCAAATGGTTACAGGCCAGCGAGCTCTGCTATCAGGAATAGTAGACTGCCAAGCCTGACCAATCTGCTGCAGACTAAGCCTAAGCCACTGGTAGTCTCTACTGGAACCAGGAGCAGGAACAGAAGCATGAACAGGAACACAGGATCTTGATCTGATGTAGTGGGCGTACCGACTTACGCCTGCAGTCAGTAGGGAGCGATATCTGACTCACACCTGCAGTCAGAATGGAGCGAGCTCTGACTCATGCCTGCAGTCAGAATGGGAAATATATATAGCTGACTCACGCCTGCAGTCAGTATCAGAGCTGGTCTACCAAAGCCCCAGGTCCGCACTAGATTGGGTGTCTGCTAGGTACAAGGAACAAACGTAAGAGTAGTCAGACAGGGTCATAAGTCAGCACCAGAGGGGGTAGTCAGACAAGCCAGGTCATACACAGTTGAGGTAGTCAGCCAGTGCCACAGGTCTGCACCAGGTTGGATGTCCACTATTGGGATAAGCAAAAGAATAGTCAGACAGTGTCACGGTTTGTTAAGACTTTCAGACTTAAGGTTAGGTAAAAACACAACTTTATTGAAAAGTTTAAGACAATCCCATAGGGTTTTATACACATACAGACAAAACATAGAATAGGCAAATGTCCATAACAGTAGCAATACAGGTTCTACCGGCCTTGCCAATATACCGGGCAAGGTAACCTGGAGAATACAATAGGTGGCTCTACCGGCCTTGCCAGATACCGGGCAAGGCAGCCAAACGGAATACCAATGTAGTAGGCTCTACCGGCCTTGCCAATACCGGGTAAGGCAACCTCAAGTAGGAGGAATGGAAGGTTCTACCAGCCTTACCAATACACCGGGCAAGGCAGCCTGATGGAATACAAGTAATAGGCTCTACCGGCCTTGCCAATACCGGGTAAGGCAACCTTGATATGTAATAATAGGAGGTTCTACCGGCCTTACCAATATACCGGGCAAGGCAGCCAGACGGAATACCAATGTAATGGGCTTTATCGGCCTTGCCAATACCGGGTAAGGCAACCTTGAGATGGAATGATAAAAGGTTCTACCGGCCTTACCAATATACCGGGCAAGGCAGCCCAAAGGGAAGGTGACAACCACAGTGACCTCAGGGACGGTCAGATGGTCACTGACAGTAACAATGAAATAGAGACTACCAGATCAGTGGTTTCACTGGCAGTTTGACACTCAGTACCCGTGTACTATCAGAATAGTTAGCTGTCTAGGACTGGACAGTGTACTGAGAACTATCAAGTGCATGAGCAACGAGACAAGGAGTAAACCAGTGCCCTTACGTTGGGAAACATCAAGCATAATATTGAGTAAACCCACAGGTCATGGAGCGAACCAACGCCCGCGCATTGGTAACCAACAAACAGAAACTGTAGCACTAGGTAGTGGAGCAAACCAGCGACTGCACGCTGGGAGGAACAGGCTAGTAATAGCACAGCCGTCAGGTCAAGGAGCAAACCAGCGTCCGCCCACTGGTACCAACAGGCTGTAAAGTGTAGCCGCAAGGCTAATGGAGCGAACTAGCGTCCGCACACTGGGAACCAACAAATGAGTATAGGCCTCAAAGCCAAGGAGCAAACCAGCGCCCGCACGCTGGGACCAACAGGCTGTCAAGTGTAGCCGCAAGGCTAATGGAGCGTACCAGCGTCCGCATGCTGGGAACCAACAGTATAGTGTATAGGCCTCAAGGCCAAGGAGAGAACCAGCGCCCGCACGCTGGGACCAACAGGCTGTCAAGTGTAGCTGCAGGAGCGAACCAGCGTCCGCACGCTGGGAACCAACAGTATTGTGTATAGGCCGCAAGGCCAAGGAGCAAACCAGCGCCCGCACGCTGGAACCAACAGGCTGTAAGTGTAGCCGCAAGGCCAATGGAGCGAACCAGCGTCTGCACGCTGGGAACCAACAGTATTGTGTATAGGCCGTAAGGCCAAGGAGCAAACCAGCGCCTGCACACTGGAACCAACAGGCTGTGAGTGTAGCCGCAAGGCTAGGTAGTGGAGCAAACCAGCGTCCGCACACTGGTACCAACAGGCTGTAAATGTCGCCGAAGCGACCGATGACAATGTCGCCACGGGTGCAGGAACTGGAAGCAGGAAATGAACAGGAACCAGCAGAGATGGTCAACCGGATCAGGAACGGCAAGAGAAGACTGCCAGCAGGAACAGCAACCTCTCACGATGACAACCGGAACCAGACTGGAACCGACACAGCAGGCAGGAACTCAGGAACAGGACGACTCAGCAACTCAGGAACACAGCAAAAGGCCCAAATAACTACAGTAGCAAGGTGAAAGAGGATGCTGTCAGAGACACCACGAAAGGGCAACCAAAGGGTGACCAGACTGAGTTTAAAAAGGCAATGTGAGGCGGGCTGAAGGCAGACAGCCAATGGGAGCCTCTGAGTCAGGACTCAGTCTGCCTTTTAAACCCCTCCACAGGAAGTAGGTAGGAGAAGCAGCTCAGAGGAGGAAGTAGGTAGGAGTAGACTACAGTAAGCAAACACATAAAACAGAGGCCTGCTGCATGCTAGAAGCCTTGTGTCCCTGAAACCAAGGTAAGCTGTAACAGAGGAGTACATATATGTGAACCGGAAGAACTATCATTCCATAAATACCCTTATAGTCTGTGATGCAAACCTGAGGATACCCCATGTTTACTGCTTTCCCTGGGAAAATATATTCCTCTAGACTGTAAGCTCTCACGAGCAGGGCCCTCTGATCCTTCTGTTCTCCACTACTAATTGTACTATTTAATATCTCTGTATGTCTATTCCCAATGGTACAGCGCTGCGGAATTAGTTGGCTCTATATAAATAAAGAATAATAATAATAACACAAATGACTCCTATATTCTGTCCAAGTCCTCCAACCACAAGGATTTTTAATATAGAACTCTTTATGTAGGATCGCTGCTAGGTAAGTAACAACACCTCTACATACATAATACATAATAATAATACATGACACCTTCATCCAATACACTGACCACAGTACTCTCTTCTAGTCTAGAGATGCAAGCTACGCTTGCAGAACGTGGCTGCTGACTCCAGTGGCTGTTCCCCAAATCCCTGCCCAGTACAGATACAGTGAGGCTCCCATGAGAACAAGGAATATAATCGAGAGAACCTCTGGCCTGTAGGGGAGTACTAAACTTTCCCATTGATTTATATGGGAACTGGCAAAGGGGATCGGCGTTGCCCATGGGGATGATGTCCTTTCAGTGCTTGAGGGGTATTGAACACACTGACTGACAATGGTTAATTGTTTGTGAGCCAAAAAGGTATGCACACAGTGAAATGTTCTGGCTAGCTGTTTGACACTTATGGGGTTTAATGAGGCCAAACAAAATGTGCAATATGTTGAGTTCCTTCAGTGCCAAACAGGTATCCATCACATTCCACTGAATGGATACCTCTTTGGCTGTCAAACACAAATCTTCCACTGCTGCAAATGTAGCCAAACCATTGTGAAGCAATGTGTTGAATAACCCTCAAGCAGTCAAAGGACTTAATCCCCAGAGGCAACGCCGTACCCCTTTTGTTAGTCAGTGTATTGGATGAAGGTGTCTTGTATTATGTTCTATAAAAAGAAGCAGTATCCATGTCTTCCACACACACCCAAGGGAAGCAGTCACGAGGAGATATTGTATCTGTCTAGCACATACAGGGGGGCATGATTTTCACAGGATTGGGGAGGAGAGTGTGTCACGTTATGCAATCAGAACTTTCTATCACGTGACATATGTGCAAGTGCAGCAGTCAAGGTAAGGTGGCTGGACACAACGACAGCAGCCTCAAAACTCACTGCTTACTTACACTCAGTACACACCAATGGAAAGGATGCTGGGACACCATGTGTAACAACTGCATATATTGTATACAGGAGAAGTCTACAATATCATTAATACAAAGCATGTTTTCCATTCCTGTGCTCACATTGTAACCCACTATTGATGTTTCACAATGGCCTTCACTGTGCCCTGTGTTCTTTCTGTGCCTCGCTAATCCCATTACCCTCCTCAAGGTGTTTCCATGACTTCCATGCATGGGCCAAATTCCACATATGTAACTGATCACACCTCATTCCCATTTAACCCGTTCAATGGCAGAAAGGTATCCAATGCATTACACTGCAATACATTACATAACTCTCTGCCACTCAGAGGGTTAATGTGTATACTTACCAAAGACATGATTTCACTGGGGCCTATGCATGATGCAAATGTGCTACCCATTAACCCTTGCACTGTGACAGACATAGCTAAACCATTCTGTTCCAGTTTGTTGGATATCACACAGCACCCACCACAAAGGATACAGGGGGCATCAACATGTGTATGTGTCTCTCATATCATGACTTTCTTTTTTGTGTGCGTGTGACTTACTGTACCTCTGTATGGCTTACTCTCAGTGACTCTATAATTACTGACTCTCTGTGTCTCTATATGACTTAGTCACTGTGTGTGTCTCTCGGTGTCTGCACTACTCATACAATGCCGTGTGGAAACAAAAACAAGAGAGCACACCTAATTCCTATCACAAATAACATATATTTGTTGAGAGAAGTTATAAAATAAACATTGTAAGAAATGGTATAGCTGCAATAATATAATATAATAGGTACCAGAGCTATATGTAAAACTGATATCACACAAGGAACGACACTCGTTGGAGTTTTAGACATTGACAAAAGTGATTTTATACAGCTCTGTTGTGTTAGTATGAGGCCATTTGTTACTTTACATGACATTGCTTTACAAGATATTGCAGTGAATGAAGAGCCATTCTACAATGCTCCTCTTCTTGACATTGATGGAAAGGGACGTTCATGGTTCCAGTATTCCTCCATGTTTTGTTTGGGCTCAATGTATGTACCTTGTTAGTGGCGAAAAGCTAGAAATGATACATGGAGGAATAGTGGAACTGTGAGGCTTTCCATCAATCTGAAGAGGAGAAGCAGAAGTGGATCAAGTGGGGAGCTGTCGTAGATGAGGAGAAGCACCCGGGTTGGACATTCTATTAACCTTTCAAACTGCGGAGGGGTAGGAAATGCATTGCAATGCATTGTGTACACCTCTGGCACTCAAAGGGTTAACAGATGAGGCTTGGGCAGCTTTGCTCTTAGACTTGTGCAAGGCAAAAAAATTTGGTAACATTCGATTTTGGACTAATTTTTTTTATTCCCATTCGGAGGATCTGCATTTCGGACTGGACCTGTTCCACTCGACGAAATTCGGCAATAGTCCGAATTATTCGGCCAAATTTAAAAAAAACTTTAAAAAATGCAATAAAAACACTCCCTTGCAGTGGCAATAAAGCAATAATGCTGCGTCAGACTGGCTGTGTCACTCTGAAAATGAACACAAATTCCTAATATTTTTATTTTGCACAGGAACACAAATGACTCTCCCTTGCAGTGGCATAAGGCACTAATGTTGGCTGCCTGCCTATGCCTAATGCTACCTGCCTGCCTACACAACAACTGAACAGTGGACAGTGACACTCTCTATCTCCTATCTTCTTCTCTCTCTGAGCTCCTCCAACAACGGACTAACAGGAAATGCAGGCTCTCTGGATGTCTGTGTCATTAGTCCAACCCCCACCATGAAACCAAGAAGCTAATTGGACTAGAGACAGGGTGGGAAAGTAGAGCATGAAACAAAGAAGCTAATTGGTCTAGATACAGGGCAGAGGGAAAGTAGCACCCACGCGGGTAGCCGTCATCTGAATTGCCGCAAGTTGTACCAAAATTTCGGACCAGGTCTGTTCGGATTTGGGATTTTTTAACTAATGGTCCTTTCCTTTTTGACCAGCCCGAATGATGCTGAATGACCCTTATTCGTCCAAATTCTAAATATGGACAAACCAATTTGCACAAGTCTACTTGCTGTGTCATCACGGGGCACTTCTGTGGCTGCTTTAGGAGCAGCACTATTGGATACCTCATGGCATTATATACTATGCAGAACTACAGGCACCCATGACCTGCCCCAGTCACTCACTCAACTGTGCTCCAGTGCTTGTGGTGTCCATCCCAGATGGAGCCTCCTCGATTGATGTATTTAAATTGGCAGGGTTGGCAACAGGGGCAGGTCACCTTGTTGTAGTATGTAAGGGGGTGGGGGAGTGAGCTAGGGACCCGTGACAGTACACATCTGGCAGGCAAAGTGTTAACTGTCTCCCTCACTTTATACTGGCACATGATACCTCCTAATCATAAATCCCAGCCACCATATTCTTATGCGTAGGTGCATACACACTTTTCATACTCCCGGTGCTGGCTTCTGTGTGACTTCTGAGAAAAGTGTATGTGTTGGTGGAGCGGGGACAGTCAGCCATGTTTTTTTTTTAACAGGAAATAGTGAAGGTGGCCCAACTCCTTGCAGACATTTTGACAGGAGTGGACAGGGGATGACACCCCACTGTATCTCCTAGGATGGCAGTATGGAGGAGAAATTAATATCTCCTCCTTACTGCCACCCCTGGGTGTGTTTGTCCACCCAGGGGTGTGTGTGGTGGAATGGAGAATCTGGCACCTTGCCATATTTCTCATTTTATTAATATAGATTTCAACCAATTGAATGCTTTGCAGTGCTTTGGAGACCTCTCTAGTATTCATGGGGTTAAAATCCCCACATAGATCAATGAGAATGTTTCATAGATTTAGTTCTCCCCTCTCATGCAGTTGGTTTGCCCCAAGATTCCCTCACTCTTCCAATAATCATATGGCCCTTAGTTTCTGACTGTCGGTACATCACTGTTATGGAGCACCAGCTCCCCTCATTCTGGTCAATGCTGTAGAAACAGTAGTGTTGGTCAGGATGATATGATGCGGAGTTCTCTGACAGTGGATGCGTTTAATGACTCAGACCCAGAACTAAGCAATATCCTGTCAACATATATACACTTGCATTAATGATGGAGATTACACATGGGATGGAAAAACAGATTTGTGGCGATGTGGGTTCTTACTTCTCGTATTCCCTGTTGGGCTTCCATTAGGCTGACCATACCATAAAGGTGAGGTATGGTCAACCTAGCTTCCATGTACCTACTGCAATCTGAAAGCAATGCTCTGCACAGCCGCAGACACTCAGAGGGTTAAACATAGTATACATGTTGTGAAACGGAATAGTAGTTGATTGTATAATGTGAAGTCTGTGTGTAAATGGTGTACTGCTCTACTAAACTCATGTCATTTTTTATTGATCTCATGTAACTGCATTGCTCTGTTCCTCTCATGCAGTTACCATATTCATTGCCCTTCCAGTGTCATGCAATCATGTGATTGTGTATTGTCCTCATGGTCTCCTAGAACAGGAAATTATTGTTAGTCTCATTATTAGGGAAATAGGGAAAATATGCAATAACAGTAATGGTGTATTGCCCTGGTAGTCTCTTATAATACATTTTTTGTCATGCTGCTCTCATGTGATGACGTATTACCTTGCTGGCCCCATGTTATACTCTGTTGGTCTCAACAATGGTGTATTGCCTTGCTGGTTTCAGTCAGAGGTGTATTGTCCTGCTGGTGTGAGAGCAAAAGAAGAGAGAGAGAGAGAGAGCTGCACCTTGTTGACGGACCCAAGAAGGCTTTAATGGATGTCTAGAGTTCACATCTTCTCTCATTCAGGGAGGAATTTCCCAACATTTTGTGACTGGACTGTCATCCGGGAAGGACTAGAATAATATCTTCAGGATATTTCTTCTCTGTTTACTGCACTTTTGAGCAACAAAATATTGCACTCTTAGTAGGATATCAGTCCTACTTACCTGAACATCCTGATGATTGCTCTGCATATGTAAATTACCATTGGTCTTGGTCACCCTAAGGTTAATGGGGAATCCTGATGTGGATCCCTTGCTCATGAGTGCCTAGCAAGATAAGAGCTACCTCACTGAAGAAGACTAAGAAGGCTGAATGTTGAGCACTATGGGCCTTATGCATAAAATGTGGAACAATTCTGGGAAAAACAATTGCACTAATGGGAAGAATTGAAAATTGCAGAAGGACTACACTACTGATCAAGCAATATAAAACAAGTGATATAAATAGACACTGTAACATGATTTATTTCTATTGATTATCAATCCTTTATATCCAGTGGAGGTCCAAACTGAATTCTTCCAATGTCACTCTCCAAAGCAACTCACCAACAGGTATGGATAACAGTATATCCAAGAACCATGAACACCGATATCTATTACTCCTATGTTGTACAATAGCATACTTAGAGTATATACACCTGCTGTCCAAATTTTATAACTGCAGAATTGCACGTGTCCACTCAGTATAAGAGTCACCATAGTAACAAAAATAATGGCTGTGATAATGGTATAACTTGGTCACAGAAATATTCACACACGTGTAAAATGGTTGCAAATGGCCATATAATCCCAACAACCTATGTTTATACGCCCAAAGACATTAGTGGTGCGTAATATAGAATGAAACTTGATTGTTAAGGGAAAAATAACACTAAAAAACTATCAAAAATACAAAAACATAAAGACAATCATATTTACAATGCTAATATACACAATGAAGAAGAAGAAATTTATAATTTTATGAAGACCAATTTAACATAAATAAATCAAGCCTATTTAAGGCTTCAAGATGTAAGGTTTTCAAAGAGAAAATCCAATTTACCTCCCAGTTGGAGAGTGTTCCCAATATATTATAGTGGCATGATTAACATAGGTCTTCCTGTCATAGGTCTTAACAGTCACACAAGAGAGCTCTTAGAGACTTTAACTAAAGTAGACATATAGCACTACCACATTTATACATTGAAACACGTAGCCCTGCCGAGTAGTTCAGCCCTGGTGGATATGTTTTTGCTTGCAGTGGCGGGTAACTTTTCAGGTCTGGCTAGTAGCAAAGGACTTCAAATTTTAAGCCCTGATGTACCCAATTTAATTTTTCTGTCACACATTAGGTCTCACACTTTTGCCAGTAGTGGATGCCTTCTTAGGAAACTTGATACACTTCCAGAATACACCCTGAAGTTTTTCCTCTGTATTTAACATAGGTATGCAATTTAAAAAAATATTTTTAATATCGTTAAATTCTGAATGTATAGTATGAACACAAGCACATTGCGGGGAGGTCCTATGGCTTTTTAACTGTTGTTGTATTAGAACTGTTATATATTATGGGAGCTATAGTCCATTAAAAGGCAGAGTTCCACAGATTGCTCTCTCCCAGTCAGATTTGCCAAAAGAAAAGAAAGATTTCAGCACTGTCACTGAGTCCCTGTTGCAAATTTGTCCTTCTTCATTTCCATTTTTTGGTTATTGGAGGTATGTTCAACACTGAACCTTTTTAAAATGTTTGTACACTCAGATGGCCTATGATTAAGTACCTGCTATGGTACAAAGTTATATGACAATTTGATATTTCTTTCTGGTGATGAGTTCATTAAATACTGATGTGTGCAGCAGCGATTTGTTTTTATATGTGTATAATATTCCTATACTAATTGTGGTGTGCTACCGCTCTGCAATTAACTAAGGAGATTATATCCAAAAATAAATTAGCAAGGTACTCCTCAATACTTGGTAATCACAGTGCAAGTTGTGAAGACTGAATTCAATAGGGGCAGTCTTACTAGAGCCGGTGATTGCTAAACAAGTAGCTTGACTAGGAAGAAGAAGAAGGCAGCAATAGCCTTCCTGGTTGCCGCATTGATCAACTATCCTATTGGATTGGTGATTAATGCTAGGGGGGCACCAGGAGGGGTCCCGATGCCCCCCGCGAGGTCTGAATTATATTTAATACAGTTTACATATTTTAAACATATAGGGAAATGTTATGACAATGCATACTTTGCCTATTAACTGTGTGGGGTCACTAAATGCCGGACTTAGCTGAGGGGGGGCATAATGTCGGATGTAAAGGGCACTATATGTCGGATTTAGCTGGGAGGGTGTAATGTCGGATGTACAGGGCACTGTATGTCAGATTTAGCTTGGTGGGGGCAGCAGGTCATATGTACAGGGCACTATATGTCAGATTTAGCTGGAGGGCAGCATATAGAATGTTGGGCATCATGGGGAACATCACCATTGTGTGTTAGCTCCATATACACTGCCTAACACCCCCCAACTTTCATCCCTTTCCCAGGCAGTGCCCATGGGGATTTGTGGCTAGCAGTGTGCAAGAGGAAAAGGCTCGATAGGGTCAGACAGTGTACATGGGGATCTGTGGCTAACAGTGGGCAAGGCAACAAGTCTGGGGGGTATGTGGTAGCCACAAATCCACATAGATGCTGCCTGACCCCCATCCTTGTTCCCTTGGGAGTGCACAACATGTATCATAAATGATACAGAGCTAAGGGGGTAATTGTGTAGTACTTGGAGTACTTTTCTAACCCTTTGAGTGCCACAGGGGTGAGCAGTGCACGTTCCTATGGCACTCAAAGGGATAACGCAGTGATGCTGGCCATGGTGCTGAAAGTATACACTCCAATCCCCCACTGGCCAAGCGGGGAAGCAGAAAGAATGCTCTTAAACTTCCGAATTGTTGTAGTGTCGCTGATGTGTGAAGGGAGGAAATCCCTTCCATATTGACAACAGTTCACAGTCCTCCCTGCTTGTGATTGATTGAGGGCTGTTACTGCATAGGAAAGTATAGTGAGATCCAAACTTTGCCAACCTCAGGTAGGCAAAGTTGAGACTGTGAACTCTGACAGCAGAGGCTGCTATGACAGTTTAGTGACTGTATCAAATTGCCACATTAACCTATCAATACACTCCCTTGCATATGAAACTGTCTCATTATCCTGCATATCCATATGGAAATTAGTAATTATGCTTCATTTCTATATGGAAATAGGCCATTGTCGATGTAATGAGTGAAAATTTGTAAACCTGTCGGATGGATGTCGATGTGGGCAGATTTTTATCGGACTGATGGTGATGCGATGTCAAAGACACTTTAGTGAATTCTGTCGTTGTGCCTTCGACACTACTCCGACAGGACATCTACATTGTCATGCCTCTTTGAACCTTAGTGAATCTAGACCAATGTGTTATACATAAATATTTAATATTTTTACTGCCAATGGCTTATCCAACATATTGCAAAACAGTGCTTTGGACACCACTCTGGTTGGGGTCTATTTGTTTTGTAGTGCAGAAAGAAAAACATTTTCTGATGCTTTTAAACCTCAACTCACATCTGTTTTATCAATATAATGCTGGCTGAGTATGATGTAAGTTGGAGTTCAACAACAGCTGAGGAGTTAACAGCTTATCATGGTCTCATGCAGGATCAGGGTTCCAAAACAGGAACACTAGCAACATAATGTGTATGCCATCTGAGACACTGGTCACATTCAGACAAACAGCGTGTTCACAATAAACATGTAAGACACAATTCACTAAGACAGTGGTTCCCACGCCTGTCCTCAAGCCTCTAAAACTGTGCATGTTTTCTGGATCATCTCAGTTTAGCACAGTTGCTTCTGTAATTAGAAAAGGAGGATCTATTAGAAAGAACAAGCCAATAATCAATCCACTTGTGATCACTGTTGAGGTGGCTTGGGACAGGTTTGGGAACCAGTGCATGGAGATAAAGAGGTGCATTTCAGAAGTTAAGTAACTGCATCACAGACAATAAATGAGGATTCACAATGATTTCAGTGGAACTTTGGATGCCAGATAGGTCTCCAACTCATTGCTGTTTATTCTGTGCAGACCGCTCTAACATTCTATGAGTTAAGATCTAATTTCCAATCAATATGGCATGGGGATACGTTATGTGTCCTCTGGGGGTGCAGTTATTTTGCAACAGAATTGCCCCTCTTTGTTTTATTGCATTTGTTTCCTGTCATGTTTACATGACATATTATGATTATTTATTTATAAAGTGCCAGTAGTTTCCACAGCAATATACAATAGAATGGGGTTAAAAACAAGATGATATACAATTAAACATTATATGAGATATATAACAAGCATATAATATGAGACAAACTGCTTGAGGGCCCTACTCTTCTGAGCTTACAGTCTAGAAGGTGCATGGGGTGGTAGACACAGAACATAAAGGGACTTTGATATAAGTAATTTGTCTGATTTTTAATTCACATATTATATATGTTTTACTGCCATTATTAATAATATTATGTCTTGATATTTCACATACTTGTATGCTAAGCCTTACCATTAACTTTTATTATATTTTGTGCTATTATTGTAGCATGGCATTCACAAGGTTAATATATTTGGGTGTAGTGGGCTATACAGAGACTGTGACATTTGTCATGGTGTATTTCCATTTGTTGGTTTTTACAGGTAAGTTCCATATAATAATAATTCTTTATTTTTATATAGCGCACACAGATTACGCAGCGCTTTACACTCATATTGGTTCCTGTCCCCATTGGGGCTCACAATCTAAATTCACCTATCAGTATGTTTTTTGGAGTGTGGGAGGAAACCCACAGAAACAAGGTGAGAACATACAAACTCATTGGAGATGTTGCCCTTGGTGGGATTTGAACCCAGGACCCCATCGCTGCAAGGCAACAGTGCTAACCACTGAGCCATATGGAACATTTAAAACAATATATATGTTTGTAAAATCAGATGGGCCTCTGCTATGGTACAAGACGAGTAAGACAACCTGCTTTGTCTGTGTTTGTGTATCTTGTTTTTAACAAGATAGAATAAGGTCTTTGATTTTACATCATTAGCTCCAGTGTTTCCTTGAAAAAAACATGGGACCTCTGGACAGCAATGATATCTTTCTATCCTGTGAGTTCCATTATGCTAATTGGCTGCGACTGGAGTTTAAGCCGACACCAATTTATCTAGTTAAACAGCTACTAAATGCTGATGTGACAGTGATTTGTTTTTTTATGCATACAGTAAAGATGGACGAAAAGCCCCATTGCGTTTTTCTTTCACTTAAATTTCTATTCAATACGTACATTTTCTGCCTTTTCGTTGCTGCTAATGAAATTCTCGTAAGAATGTTGCCCATTTCCACTTCTGATTTCTATAATCCTGAGCTTTCCTGGTGCATTGCAGTGGGACAAGGCTGAGGGCTCAGTATATGTAGTTCCATGGCCACCAGTGAGGCAAGGCTAGAGGGTAATTATGTGTGGTTGTATGGCTACCAGTGCAGTGGGACAAGGCTGAGTGGTCAGTATGTGTGGTTCTGTAGCTACCAGTTGGGAAAGACTGGGTTGGGCAGTATGTTGTTTCTATAGCTACAAGTAGAACAAGGCTGTGGGGTCAGTCAGTGTAGTATCATTACTACCAGTGCAGTGGGACTGGGCTGGAGGGTCAGAATATGTGGCTGTATGGCTACCAATGAAATGGGAGAAGGATGGTTGTCAGTATATTTGTTTCTATGGCTACCAGTGGGACATGGCTGAGGGATCAGTATGTGTTGTACTAAAGCAGACGTGTCATACTCAAATACAAGGAGACTCTCCCCTTTCCACCCCTGACTTGATAGGAGCTGGGGGATGAGATACTGATGCTGAAAGCCCAAGCGCCCCAGTTTCTAATTTAGATTTTTTTTATATAACTATATATAATACAAGGTGATCATATGATCACCTGCCATTAACTCCTTAATGCCTACCTTTGTTGGAAAGCAGAAATACTGTTAAGTCTTCAAACTCAAATATCAAAGTCACATATTCCATTCAGTGTGCTTCGCCGCAGTTTAGCAGCCTATTCTGTGTACTCTGCACAGTTGCAGAATAGGAAGAAATACTGTTAAGTCTTCAAAGTAAAATATCAAAGTCACATATTCCATTCAGTGTGCGTCACCGCAGTTTAGCAGCCTATTCTGTGTACTGTGCACAGTTGCAGAATAGGAAGAAATACTGTTAAGTCTTCAAACTAAAATATCAAAGTCACATATTCCATTCAGTGTGCTTCGCCGCAGTTTAGCAGCCTATTCTGTGTACTCTGCACAGTTGCAGAATAGGAAGAAATACTGTTAAGTCTTCAAACTCAAATATCAAAGTCACATATTCCATTCAGTGTGCGTCACCGCAGTTTAGCAGCCTATTCTGTGTACTCTGCACAGTTGCAGAATAGGAAGAAATACTGTTAAGTCTTCAAAGTAAAATATCAAAGTCACATATTCCATTCAGTGTGCGTCACCGCAGTTTAGCAGCCTATTCTGTGTACTGTGCACAGTTGCAGAATAGGAAGAAATACTGTTAAGTCTTCAAACTAAAATATCAAAGTCACATATTCCATTCAGTGTGCTTCGCCGCAGTTTAGCAGCCTATTCTGTGTACTCTGCACAGTTGCAGAATAGGAAGAAATACTGTTAAGTCTTCAAACTCAAATATCAAAGTTACATATTCCATTCAGTGTGCGTCACCGCAGTTTAGCAGCCTATTCTGTGTACTCTGCACAGTTGCAGAATAGGAAGAAATACTGTTAAGTCTTCAAACTAAAATATCAAAGTCACATATTCCATTCAGTGTGCGTCACCGCAGTTTAGCAGCATATTCTGTGTACTCTGCACAGTTGCAGAATAGGAAGAAATACTGTTAAGTCTTCAAACTAAAATATCAAAGTCACATATTCCGTGTAAGATGAAGAAGGCGGGTAAAAAGGGACGGGGAAGTGGACGTGATCCTAATAGTTCAGGGCGCGGGTCAGGACGCGGAGAAACTGTGCCTGGTGCCAGAGCACAAGAAAGAAAGACATCCACCATACCTAGCTTCATGTCTAATTTTACAGGGCGTCGCAGGACATCACTCTCGAGGTCCGACCACTGCGAACAGGTGGTCGGTTGGATGTCAGCTGATACTGCTTCCAGTCGGTTAAGCACCACCCTGTCTTCCACCAAGTCCACTCTCAGTAGCCAAGAGTCTGGTCAACATAATCCTCACTCTGATCATCCTTCCTCCCACCATACACGGTCTGGTCAAAGAAGTGATCCCACACTGGGATATAGTGATGAGCTCGTCTCATCACCAATCCTTCATTTGACCCTCTCTCCAAACACGCTTGCAGAGGAACATGACATCTTATGCCCTGATTCACAACCTCTAGAGGGTACCCAATCACAAGAAGATGACAGATGTGAACGGCATTTAAGGTCAAAGGAAGTAGTGGATGATGATGATGATGAGACACAGTTGCCATTAAATCAACCACTATTACTGTCTCAAGACCTTGTTGAGGAGGATGTTATACAGTTGTCAATGACTGAGTATGTGGTGGGATCAAGACATGAGGAGGATGATCAGAGTGAGGAAGTGGAGGAGGACTTGGTGGACGATGAGGTGACTGACCCCACCTGGGAAGGTGTAGAGCCGAGCGATGACAGCAGTCCTGAGGGTGAGCCATCTGCAGCACCGCAACAGGCTGGAAGAGGCAGTGGTGTGGCTACAGAAAGAAGGCGGACCGCACCAAACCGGCCCGCAAATGTTCCACGGAGCACCCCCTTGCGTAAATCTCCCTTGCCAAGGGGTAGGTGTTCCGCGGTATGGCGTTTTTTTAAGGAAAGTGCGGACGACAAAAGAATTGTAGTTTGCAACCTGTGCCACACCAGAATGAGCCGAGGCATGAACACTAGAAACCTCACCACCACCAGCATGATCCGACACATGGCATCCAAGCACCGTAATAAGTGGGAGGAACGCCTGGATCGCCCATCTGTGTCTGCAGGCCACACCACTGCCTCCTCTTCCCCTGTTTTCTGTGCCGGCCAATCGCCTGTCGAAGGCGCAGGCCCGCATACCTCCCGCCCTGCACCTGTACCATCTGAAGCACCATCAGCGACCACATCCACTTCCCTGTCCCAGCACAGCATCCAAATGTCGTTACCCCAGGCATTTGAGCGCAAGCGAAAATACCCAGCCACCCACCCACAGGCCATAGCACTAACCTCACACCTTTCCAAATTACTGGCCATCGAAATGCTGCTATTTAGGCTTGTGGACACTGAGTCCTTCCGCAGCCTGATGGCAGCAGCTGTCCCTCGGTACGCGGTCCCCAGCCGCCACTACTTTTCCCGGTGTGCCATCCCCGCATTACACCACCATGTGTCCCGTAACATCACCCGTGCCCTGACCAACGCAGTTACTGGGAAGGTCCACTTAACGACTGACACAGGGACAAGTGCTTGTGGCCAGGGACGCTACATTTCCCTGACGGCACACTGGGTGAATGTCGTGGAGGCTGGGAGCGACTCGGACCCTGGGATGGCACGGGTGCTACCCACGCCGAGGATTGCGGGCCCTACCTCCATCAGGGTTTCCGCCAGCACCTACGTTATTGGCTCCTCCTCCTCCGTTTCCACCTCCGAATTCTCTACACGCAGTGCCACTCCCCCATCAGCCAGTAGCTGGAAGCAGTGTAGCACTGCAGTGGGGAAGCGTCAACAGGCCGTGCTGAAGCTGATCTGCCTTGGGGACAAACAGCACACGGCCTCAGAGCTGTTGCAGGGGATTAGTCACCAGACCGAGCAGTGGCTCTCGCCACTCAACCTGCAACCAGGCATGGTTGTGTGTGATAATGGGCGTAACTTGGTGGCGGCTTTGGAGCTCGGCAAGCTCACACACGTACCATGCCTAGCGCATGTATTTAATTTAGTGGTTCAGCGATTTCTAAAAACCTACCCCAATGTGCATGATCTCTTGACCAAGGTGCGCCGCGTGTGTGCACATTTCCGTAAGTCATCTACAGCTTCAGCCGGCCTGTTGAAGCTGCAGCAGCGCTTACAATTGCCAGCTCACCGGCTGCTGTGTGACGTGAGCACGCGCTGGAACTCCACCTTCCACATGTTGGCCCGGCTTTGTGAGCAGCAGAGGGCAGTAGTGGAGTACCAGCTGTTACACGGTCGTCGCCTCTCCGTTCAACTTCCTGTAATCAGAAGTGAGGAGTGGGAATGGATGTCAGACCTCTGTGAGGTTTTACGCAATTTTGAGGAATCGACACAGATGGTGAGCGGCGATAACGCTATTATCAGTGTAACCATCCCACTTCTGTGTCTACTGAAACGCTCGCTGCTCACAATTAAAACTGACGCTTTGCATGTGGAAGAGGTGGAAATGCGGGAGGAAGAGCTTACACAAGGTGATAGCCAGAGCACCCTCACTTCGTCTTCTCAGCGACAATTGGAGGAGGCGGAGGAGGAGGAAGACACGGTTGCCTCCGCTACAGAGGGTAGCCATGGAACTTTAGTTCCATCTCTTCAGCGTGGGTGGGCAGAAGAGGAGGAAGAGGATGAGGAGATTGAGAGTCATCCTCCTGGTGAGGACAGCGAAATCTTGCCTGTTGGTACTCTGGCACACATGGCTGACTTTATGTTAGGCTGCCTTTCCCGTGACCCACGCGTTATACGCATTTTAGACAACACGGATTACTGGGTGTTCACCCTTCTGGACCCCCGCTACAAAGAGAATTTCTCATCTCTCATTCCTCCGGTGGAGAGGACAAGCAAAATGGTGCAATACCAGAAGGTTCTTGTTGAAAAATTGCTCCAAAATTTTCCATCTGACAACGCTGGCGGCAGAGTACGTGCTACCTTGGCCAACAGAGAAGGGGAGAAAAGGGGAGCACACAGCAGTTCCGACAAAGGCAGGGCAACACTCTCCAAGGCGTGGGACACCTTCATGACACCCCGCCAGCACCCTCACCCTGATGCGCAGCCTAGTGTCACAAGGAGGGAAAAGTTTTGGAAGATGGTGAAGGAGTACGTAGCAGACCGTGTCAGCGTCCTCAATGATCCCTCTGTGCCTTACAACTACTGGGTGTCCAAGCTGGACACGTGGTATGAACTGGCAATCTACGCCTTGGAGGTGCTGGCCTGCCCTGCCGCCAGCGTTCTGTCTGAGCGGGTATTTAGTGCTGCTGGTGGCATCATAACAGATAAGCGTATCCGCCTTTCCACCGACAATGCTGATAGGTTGACACTTATAAAAATGAACAAGGCCTGGATTTCCCCTGACTTCTCCACTCCACTGGAGGAAAGCCCTGGGGGAACATAAACTCACTTTATATATGTTATTTACAATGATGGGAATACTCTGTATTCCCATTCACCCCTTCCACCCAAAAAACGGGTATATGGTTGACTCTTAATCTTCTCATCCTCCTCCTCCTCTTCCATATGCCCTGTGCTATAATTTTTATATAGGGCCAGCTCACCAGCGGGCCCTGTGATATAATTTTTATATAGGGCCAGCTCACCAGCGGGCCCTGTTTGACAACTTTTGGTATAGGTCAGCTCACCAGCGGGCCTTCGTATATAATGTTTTATTGGGTCAGCTCTCTAGCGGGCCCTCTCATATAATGTTTTATAGCGTCAGCTCACTAGCGGGCCTTCGCATATAATGTTTAGGATGGTCAGCTCCGCAGCAGACCCTCACCCATAATGTTTTAGATGGTCGGCTCAGCGCACGTTTCCGTCTTAATCATGGCCCCAGTTCAGAAAAATCAAGGAAATTTTTGGGAGAATTTGCCTTTGCGCACGTTTCCCTCTTAATCATGGCCTCAGTTCAATAAAATCAAGGACATTTTTGGGAGAATTTGCCTCTGCGCACGTTTCCCTCTTAATCATGGCCTCAGTTCAGAAAAATCAAGGAAATTTTTGGGAGAATTTGCCTCTGCGCACGTTTCCCTCTTAATCATGGCCTCACTTCAGAAAAATCGAGGAAATTTTTGGGAGAATTTGCAGATGATATACAAGTAAATATACAGCAAATATTGTTTGGTAACAATTTTTCGCCTAAAGTCGTTTTTATTTTCCTTTTTGTGTGTTTTACGGTCAGTCTGTAAAAATGGCGTACTACGGGCGAAAGATCGTTCCCAGCAGCAATGTTGGAGTCCAAGATGCATCCAGACATCCTCCCTATGCTGTCCCTGAACCATTTCTGTGGTGTTTCCATCATTTTCTGCCCTTTTCCTATGGACCAGGCACCCTCCCCTCATCAGAGCAGGGGGTGCCTGGTGTAATGCTCGAGTCCTCCCATTGACTTCAATGGGGCTCGGGTGCTCGGCTGAGCACTCGAGCCTCCGGGGGTGCTCGGTCAGAGCACCCGAACACCCGAGCATTGGGGTGCTCGCTCATCACTAGTTATAATGTGAAGACAACAGTGTAATCTGCAAATCAGCTTATTTATGGAGGAGTCTAATGCAGCTGGTAAATTTATCCAGGTTAGCACAGATGTCTCCATAGACTTGTAACTGTGTACCTGAGCTTGAGTTTGGGCTGAAGTTCAAGTGCAGGAATGAGCACGCTCATGCAAAACCTCACTAGCAGAGGGCCTGGAATGATAGAGCTCCCTGCCATGAGTGTCCACACAAGGGCAGGTCCAAGAGCCAGTGAAGCAGGTGGACATTCTGGATCAGGCAGGTGGCAGGAAAAAATGGTTGCAGCTCACAGGTAGATAGGTGGAGCTAGTCAATTTAGCTGCAGAACACAGGGAGGGGTTCCTATGGGCCATGCGCCAGTGGATCCGTGAGGCAAAAATCCCCTTCAGAAAAAGAGCATTATCTTGTATTATGGATGGTAGATCAGAACTCCCTTTATTTATTAAATACACTGCTTTTATACACCACCAGACACTATCATCAAGATCAGAATCCAAATTAGGAATTGGAACAGTGCTGTTAGAGTTGACAAATCAGGGGAAGCCCTGTGGAACCAACTAGGGACTGTCATTTAGTACACACTCAGAGTTCCTCTTTTCAAGCCATGCTGATGATACTAGTTAGGCCAAAGTCTTTTGTAAAGGAAGCACAGCAGAAGTCAGTCCACATTCCAACCATTCCCTTGTATCTAAACACATGGTGGAAGCTGATATCTGTGCAGACCACAGTGGAACAATGCTTAGGGGGTTAGAGACTGTACACAGGGGTCTGTGACTAACCGTGGGCAGTAGAACCAGGCTGGGGGGGGGTCAGAAAAATGCACATAATTGTAACAGAGAGGACACTTAACACAAGGGACATACACTTTTACATAACATTTTTGAAAACTATGACATTTCCTACTGCATTCATTAGCTAGTGGTCATCCAACAAAAATACTGTAGTTCACCATTGGTACTGGCTGGCATACCAGAAGAAAAAAACTACACCTGGCATTTTCTCTTTTTTTTTTTTTTTTTTTTTTTTTTTTTTAAATCACGTGTCTGCACTAAAATATTTTAACCACACCAGATTATGAAGAAAAGGACATTCACCTGCATCAAATGAGGGGTCACTTATCTTTTTAACTTCGGCTAATGCGCAATTATTTCCCGAAAGTGGTGCTATAGGAAAAACAACAAAACATTTTCACTTTACAGATACTAAAGTCTAACACCATGGAATTTCTTAGCGTATGCAGTGTATAATGCCAGACGGAGAAAAATGGTACCCCATTGGTATGGGTTGACATACCATAGGAGGTGCCAGGAATATAGCTACCAGTGGAACATGGCTGGAGGCGGGGGGCAGTCATTATATACCTGATGCAAAAGAGCTAGCCAGAGAACACTCAAAGTGATGAGGCTCTATAGGATAAGTATCCTTCCCAAGGTGCAATCTCTTTTAACTCACTAGTGCCTTTCACAGAGAGAAAATATCCCAAAGCACATCATACTGATCCTACCAAAAGGCAGTCCAGCCACGAAGTGCCAGGCAAAGCCTCTCTGAACAAGAGAAGCAGCCAACCCCAGCCGTACGTTTCAGCCTTGTTGGGCCTCATCAGTGAGGTGCAGCTGATCTCTGTAAGCACTGTGAGCAAGGGGTCCACATCTGGATTACCCTGTTACCCTTAGGGTAACTAGTCCCAAGGAAAATTTGCATATGCAAAAGAGCTAAACACAGACGCTCAACTAGGAACGAGCCTGCCCTCAAAGTGATGAGGCTCTATAGGATAAGTATCCTACCCAGAGTGCAATCTCTTTTAGCTCACTAGTGCCTTTCACAGAGAGAAAATATCCCAAAGCACATCATACTGATCCTACCAAAAGGCAGTCCAGCCACGAAGTGCCAGGCAAAGCCTCTCTGAACAAGAGAAGCAGCCAACCCCAGATGTACGTTTTGGCCTTGTTGGGCCTCGTCAGTGAGGTGCAGCTGATCTCTCTAGGCACTGTGAGCAATGGGTCCACGTCTGGATTACCCTGCTACCCTTAGGGGGACTAGTCCCAAGGGAAATTTGCATATGCAAAAGATCTAGCCAGAGACGTTCAACTAGGAACGAGCCTGCCCTCAAAGTGATGAGGCTCTATAGGATAAGTATCCTACCCAGGGTGCAATCTCTTTTAGTGCACTAGTGTCTTTCACAGAGAGAAAATATCCCGAAGCACATCATACCGATCCTACCAAAAGGCAGTCCAGCCACGAAGTGCCAGGTAAATCCCCTCTGAACAAGAGAAGCAGCCAACCCCAGACGAACGTTTCGGCCTTGTTGGGCCTCGTCAGTGAGGTGCAGCTGATCTCTCTAGGCACTGTGAGCAAGAGGTCCACGTCTGGATTACCTTTAGGGTGACTAGCACCAAGGGCAATTTGCATATGCAAAAGAGCTAGCCAGAGACGCTCAACAAGGAACGAGCCTGCCCTCAAAGTGATGAGGCTCTATAGGATAAGTATCCTACCCAGGGTGCAATCTTTTTTAGCTCACTAGTGCCTTTCACAGAGAGAAAATATCCCAAAGCACATCATACTGATCCTACCAAAAGGCAGTCCAGCCACAAAGTGCCAGGCAAACTCTCTCTGAACAAGAGAAGCCGCCAACCCCAGCAGTACGTTTCGGCCTTGTTTGGCCTCGTCAGTGAGGTGCAGCTGATCTCTCTAGGCACTGTGAGCAAGGGGCCCACGTCTGGATTACCCTTAGGGTGACTAGTCGTAAGGGCAATTTGCATATGTAAAAGAGCTAGCCAGAGAACGTTCAACTAGGAACGAGCCTGCTCTCAAAGTGATGAGGCTGTATAGGATAAGTATCCTACCCAGTGTGCGATCTCTTTTAGCTCACTAGTGCCTTTCACAGAGAGAAAATATCCCAAAGCACATCATACTGAGCCTGCCAAAAGGCAGCCCAGCCACGAAGTACCAGGCAAATCCTCTCTGATCAAGAGAAGCAACCAAACCCAGATGTACATTTCAACCTCATTGGGCCTCATCAGTGATGTACAGCTGATCTCTTTAAGCACTGTGAGCAAGGGGTCCATGTCTGGATTACCCTGTTACCCTAGTCTCAAGGGCAATTTGTATATGCAAAAGAGCTAGCCAGAGACGCTTAACTAGGAACGAGCCTGCCCTCAAAGTGATGAGGCTCTATAGGATAAGTATCCTACCCAGGATGCAATCTCTTTTAGCTCACTAGTACCTTTCACAGAGAGAAAATAGGCCTGGCATTTCGTGGCTGGACTGCCTTTTGGTAGGATCAGTATGATATGCATTAGGATATTTTTTCTCTGTGAAAGGCACTAGTGAGCTAAAAGAGATTGCACCCTGGGTAGGATACTTATCCTATAGAGTCTCATCACTTTGAGGGCAGGCTTGTTCCTTGTTGAGCATCTCTGACTAGTTTTTTGCATATGCAAATTATCCTTAGGACTAGTCACCCTAAGGGTAACAGGGTAATCCAGATGTGGACCCCTTGCTCACAGTGCCTAGAGGGATTAGCTGCACATCAATGATAAGGCCTTTTGGCTAAGATCTGGCCTTTTGGCTAAGATCAAGTGTAGTATCCGTTCCTTTGCAGCTCGGGGACGGAGAGGCACTTGGTCGGACGCCATGGCCGGGAAGCGGCAAGCCTGGGATATGACTCGCCTATGCTTTCTCACTAGACACGTGATTAACTGGGACATGAGTTTTGGTGGAGCACTGGCACAGAGCACTTTCGAGGTTTACTTTTTTCACTTTTTCTGCCCTAGCCTTTTGGCAAGGTGGTGAAGAATTTTTATAATGCCGGACGAAAGGCTGGGGCCTTAAATGGCACTTTATTTTTTATTATTTTGTCACTGAGCACGTTTTTGCACAGTGTATTGATGAATTTTATTTATTCACTTATTTATTCTTCACGGCACTTACCCACGAACTAAGCACTTAAACACTTAAAATTGCCGTAGTGGGGCCAGGTCCATGATCTGCGCTTTGGTGGGAGAGCTGGATGGCCACCTCCCCTTAAAGATTCGGAGGCTCCTCTCTCCGGAGGGAGCGGAAGATTCGATGCCCTGGGGTAGGGACGCTACAAATGCTGAAGACCCCAGGGTGAAGACCCTCCTCTCCTTCCGGGGAGGAGGAGAAGTCCAAAGGGCCCCCCTAGCTTGGATGGCAAAGGGGGCTGAAGGCGGACCTGGCCCCTGGAAGTTCACCGTTTGAGCGCATGTGAGAACACAGTGCACGGAACGGAAAAAGGGACGCACGGGATTGTACAGCACAGACTGCACAAGCACCTCGGACTTTAAATAACATCTGGCCTTGGGGCATCCTCCTTTCAGGGAGTAAAGCCTCTTGCTGTTATTGGAAGTGAGATGCGGTCTTAGTGCCTTATCGCTGTACTCTTGGCCTTGGAGCATTGGTCTTCGGATCTTCAGCCTCTTGCTGCTTTAGGGAGGGGGCCATAATGGCACATCATATGACAGGAGGAGACTTCGAATCTGCTGATGTTAGACTACAAGATACTTTATGTTTTGTGGTGGAGGAAGAATATCGCCAATCGAAGGCAAAAAAATACATTGTGGAAGTGCTGCTGAAGGACGTATTACATGTGAGCCTGGATACGGTTTTATGTTTCCAGGATTTTCTGAGACGTGGAATATATGACGTTACCTTCACCTCTCTGTTTATTTGTAGTCAGATCTATGAAAGGTATCGGAATTGTAAGGATATTGGAAGATTTAAGGGAGTAAATGTTCTTCCACTCTTCGCAAATGAAGAGACAGTTCTAACAGTACACATGTACAATCCACGGGTAGTGGACAAGGACGTGTTTACTTTTCTATCCCAGTATTGTAAGACAGTTTGTTTTGTGGGATGAATTTACGACGAATATAAAATGTGGACTGGTAAGCGAAAATATGTGGTGAATTTCCACTCGGATGTAACCAGATATGGAGAATTGAAAAGACCCCCTCCAATGTTTTTGTTGGGAAGAGACAAAGGCTTTCTGTTTTATAGGGGTATGCCTCCTTATTGTAAGAATTGCCGGGAATATGGACATACGGCGGAAAGCTGTGTAGAGAACGCAGTATGTCGATTTTGTGGCCAATCGGGTCATGATCCAGGGCATTGCCAGAAAAAGTCTTGTAACTTATGTGGGAGTCTAGACCATCAATTTAAAGAGTGTCCACATAGAGAAAGAAGACGTCCATGGGGACAAGAAAAGGAAGTAGCTGAAAGGCAGCAAGTGACATTGGAAGACCTTACAAACTTCCCTCCTATTGAAGTCACGTTGGAAAGAAAGGGTTACATGAGGAATCCAAGCCCTGAAAGTGGTCCTCCATTTTAAGACCTGAGGAACTGGAGACTGCTAGAGTTTCATTAATCTCACAGACTGTGGAGGAGGCAGGAGATATCCTTGAAGACGTGGCAGAAGAGAATGTGATCCCTGTTTCTAAAAGAAATCTGGAAAAACAGAGTGGAGAGGACAGTGACATGGAAGGAGAAAATGAAAGGGGTGAAGTTATTTCAGATACCCCTCTACAACCAGCATTTAAAAAGGTTTGTCACAAAAAGAAAAAAAAGAGTGGGGTGAAAAAGACTCTACACCCAGGCCTAAAGGCTCTGAACAAACTTTGGAGGCACTAGCTCCAAATCCTTTTTACGTAAAAGGACTTGAATCACAAGAAGAATATGGTTTATTCCCATCTGGACCCAACGATTTATTGACAATCCTTTCCGGGGACGGGTCAGAGGTTATACCAGATACTGACCTTCCTGGGAATACTATATTGCCAACAAATTCGGCTGATGTACAATCAGATGTAGAATCAGGGTTTTCCCCACTTAGTGGGGACCTACGTGTATCGAGACCAGGAAAAGAATGAACTAAATGTTGAGTTTGTAGTTTAAATGCACGGAGCATCAAAAACCCTTTTAAAAGGGCGGCTTTGTGTGATTTTTTTCAAAAAGAAATATTTGATGTTGTTTTCTTACAAGAATGTGGTATAACAATGGAGACAGATTACAAAAAATATTTAGAAAATTGGAATAAGGGCCCCTCAGTCTGGTCAGGAGGAAATGAGAACAAAAGTGTGGGAGTAGCCATCTTATTTGGGAATAAAGATTTTCGGGTAGATAGGATTGAAGAAATAATACCAGGGCAATTATTGATTGTTTCTGTTAACCTTAAAGGGTTGTTTTTGAAATTTGTAAATGTATATGCACCTCCATATAAGGGACAAAGGAGAGAATTTTTTGAAATTTTAAGTTTGTTTCTTCTGGGTTCTGTTCCTTTAATTATAGGTGGAGATTTTAACTGTGTCTTTCCTGATGAGAGTAGGATGGGGGGAAGTAGTTCTAGGAAAGATGGATCTGCGAGCCTTCTTAGGAACATGATTGCTGATAATAATTTACAGGATGCATGGCGTGTGACAGGGAGTATGGATGATGGTTATACTTGGAGCAATAGTTTAGTTAAATCTCGAATAGACTTTTTGTTTTTTTCTAAGGGGATAAGGGTGTCTGACTTTAAAACACATTTTAGTATTTTTTCTGACCACAAAATGATTGAATGTGTATGTGAGATTCCTGGTGTGAAGAGAAAAAAAAAACCCTATTGGAAACTGAATGTTTCCTTACTTGAGGATGAGGAAGTAAGAATGGAATTTATACAGTTATACAAAAAATGGAGAGAATGTAGATTGGGAATTAATGTTTGTGAGTGGTGGGACTATATGAAAAGGAAAGCAAAAGGGTTTTCTATCCATATTGGTAAACTTCAAGCAAAAAAACAGAGAGATGAGTATAAGAAATTGCAGAGATGTCTGCAAACTTTATATGATTTTAAGTCTATAGATATAGATGTGGAAGAAGAAATTGGCAGAGTTAAAGAAAATATTAAAATGTGTATAGAGAAGAAAGGAAAGCAAATTGTTTTCAATACTAGAGTAACATGTTTAGAGGAAGATGAAAAATGTTCAAGATTTTTTTTCAAGAAATTAAATCAAGGTACGAACATTCTAGATACTTTAGAGAGTGAGAAGGATTTGGAAGGAATCTTAAAAAAATACATGAGTTTTATTCTGCACTTTTTCCATTAAAGGAGATAGATTGTTCTTTAGGAAATTATTTTTTAAGTAATGTAACATCACTTACTTTGGAAGATCAGGAGAAATTGATAACAAAGCTGAATCAAATAGAAATACAGGAGGTTATCAATAGTTTTAAAAAAGGAAAAACTCCAGGTACTGATGGTTTACCAGTAGAATTTTATGTGACTTTTTGGTCTTATATTAAAGAGGATTTTTTTGATTTGTTGGAAGAAGGTTTTGAAAATTTTCGATCACCAAGTTCCTGGAAGGAGGGAGTGGTGAATCTTTTGTTTAAAAGATAAGAAAGATATAAAAAATTGGAGACCAATTACTCTTCTGAACATGGATTATAAAATCTTTGCTAAAGTGATAGCAAGTAGACTGAAAAAAGTAATTGCATCTGTGATAAATATGAATCAAGTTTGTGGGATCCCAGAGAGAAGTGTAACTCAAAGTCTTGTGCTGATTCGAGATCTGATTTGTGATGTAGTAAATAGGGAACAGGACGTTGCCCTTATGTCAATTGACTTTGAAAAAGCTTTTGATAGGGTGTCTCATAATTTTTTATTTCAGGTTTTAGAAAAATTAGGGTTCCCAGAAAAAGTGAGGAAACAAGTAAAAATGATGTATGCAGGATGTAAGAGTGTAGTTTCAATTAATGTTTTTTTCACAGAAGGAGTAATTTGTTCAGGGGTTAAACAAGGATGTCCTCTGTCGCCTTTATTGTTCATCTGTGCCATTGAACCCTTATTATTAAAAATAGGAGAAGATAAAGAGATAAAAGGGGTACAAGTTCCTGGAGCAAAGGGTCAGGAAGTTAAAGTTTTAGGGTACATGGATAATATATCCTTGTTATGTACAGATCCTGTTTCGATTAAAAGGGCCTTTAGGTTAATACAGTGTTTTTGTAGTGCAAGTGGCTTTAAAGTTAATTTAGGGAAATCTGAGTGTATGTTGTATTGTAGATGGGAGAGTAAATTTGAGATGGATGTGTGTTTACGTGAGGATAGTATTAAAATTTCGGGTATTATTTTTACAAAAAATTAAAAGAGCGACCAGATATGGCAAGCTACATTGGAACGAGTTAAAAAAAATTATTGTTTTGGAATTTTAGACAGTTAACAATCTAATTCTAGATTATCAGACAAGTAATCTTGCCTATTGTATTATATGTTGCAATGGTCTTTTTCCCACCAGAGCTTTGGTTAAAAAGAATTATCGGAACTTGTTTTTTATTTTTTTGGGGATCCAAGATGGAAAGGGTCAAACGTAGAGATATATGTAAACTACAGAGAAATGGGGGAAAAAAATTTCCGGATATAAGGATGTTTTTGAGTTTGCAATATTTTGCTTTTTATATTAAGAGAGTTTTCAGTAAAAAAGTGTGTGTGTTAGATGATTTTGTTAGATATGCTACTGGTTATATTTTTCATAGATATAAATGGGTGGACATTTCTTTAAGTAGACCATATTCTTTTCCTCCTCCATGGCAATATGTAGTGTTGGAGAAAATAATTAGAGAATTTAATTTAAAAACGATGGGGGTAGAAACTTTAATAGATCATAGAAAAATATATCAAGAACTCAAAAAACAAGAAATTGTTCAAAATGTATATAATTTTAATAGCAACAGTTCTATAAGTATTTGGACGAATATAGCCTGTAGTGCTCTGAGTAACACTCAAAAAGATCTGGCATGGAGCATTGTTAAAGAGTGTTTGCCCACACGTGCATTTCAGCACAGGAGTGGTTTAATACGTAGTGCTAAATGTCCAAGGTACAGATGCGGGGAGGATGAAACAGCACTACATGTTTTTTGGAATTGTACTTTTTAAGACAAATGTGGGAACGTGTAGGGCCAATGCTTAAATGGTTTGGATCCATGCAATCCTTAAATTTTGAGGCGGTTTTATATGGCCGTATTGATTGTAAAGATAAAAACAAATATGTATGGTGTTGGTTAGTGATAAATTGTATAAAAGAAGCTATATGGAAAATGAGAAATATTTTGCTAATTAGAAATGAGGTTCTGAGCATTGCGGATTGTTTTAAATATGCTTTGAGCCTTATGTATATTTATTATTTGCGAGATACAAAATCTGTGGGAGAAGTTGGCGCTAAAAGATGGTGGAATTTTTCAATGTGGAATTTGCTTGTATAAATATTTGCTTTTTGGGGGGAAGGGAAAAAAAAAAAAAAGCAAACATAAGCGTAATATTTACCATGATGATGATTTTGTGGTCAGCTTGGGTGAAAATCCCAGGTAGGATGAAGACTTTTTGATGGCCTTGGGAAATGTTTATATCCTGTTGACTGAAGGGTTAAAAAAAAAAAAAAAAAATGTATGTCTGGGGTTTGCTGCTTCTCTTGTTCAGAGAGGAATTGCCTGGCATTTCGTGGCTGGACTGCTTTTTGGTAGGATCAATATGATATGCTTTATCTCTGTGAAAGGCACTAGTGAGCTAAAAGAGATTGCACCCTGGGTAGAATACTTATCCTATAGAGTCTCATCACTTTGAGGGCAGGCTCGTTCCTAGTTGAGCATCTCTGACTAGCTCTTTTTATTATATGCCTGATACCATGACTAAATTGGAACAAGCTTTAGGGGGTTAGTGAGTGTATGCAGGGGTCTGTGACTAACAGTGGGCAATAGAACCAGGGTGTGTGTGTGGGGGGGGGCCATCAGACAGCATATGTGAAGGATCTGTGACTAATAGTGGGAAATGGAACCAGGCCGGGGGGAGGGAGGTCAGAAAGCATATCTGTGACTACCGTGGGCAGTGGAACCAGGCTGTGGATCATGGGTCTGGCAAAGCTCCCAACATTTCAACTGACCAAAGCGGGAAACTTTTGTTTTAGGTGGGTTTGTTTTTTGTTTTTTTGGGTTTTTTTTGTTTTTTTTTTTGTATTTTTTTTCTTCAGAGGTCAGACACCCAGGCAGGGGATGGGGGCATAGAGTTAACTTGTACTGAGAGGAGTCTGGGGGCTGGAGGTGAATAGGGTACAGGGCTGGGGGGATTTAGGAATAAAGAGAGAGAGAGGCCTGGCCTGGGAAGGAGGGACACGGGGACCCACAGCAAACTCCAGGGCCGGCAGTTACCTCCGGAATGGCGCCTTTCATCCTCACAAAGGGACCCCGGCCTCCAGCATAAGGACCCAGTATAGGTGGGTTTGTTGGGGTCTTGAATGATGGGCAGGACATGACTGAGAATTTTTAGGTTACTTCATGACCTATTGACTGCTATTTGTGTAACTAACTGAATAAATGAGTTAGAGCAAAGCCAAAGTATTTTATTTACACAGACTAATGTATAAACACACATACTGAAGTTAAAACAAACATTAATGTGTGTTTTATGGCTGTGGATCAATGTAATACACTTATATACACACAGCACAGTCTGATCTCCTAAAAACAGATACAACAGGGTGGGAAAGAGGGATCTGGGTCTCAGATGGACTGGCCGTCATTAAGAGTGACACTGGGGAGGAAGTATGGCAGTGTGTATGTTACAGGGGTGTCCAATGCATTACAAAGCAATGCATTGGATACCCTGTGGAAAACAGAGGGTTAAATATATATATATTTTATTATTCATACAGACCTTGTTGTGGGGCTCAAGGACCCCCTCCTAATGCCCTCCCAGAAGATCTTGCTGGGAGATCAATACATGTAACACAGGAGAGCAATGCTCTCTCCTGCTTGCATTCCTAACCAAACTTTCTGGTAGGTGTGGGAGAGATCGGAAAAGCCTCTCCACGACACTGGTGATCATGTCACCAGTGACATGGGGAGACTTTCCCTGATACGGCCTACTTCAGGTAGTTCAGGTAGAAGGGAAGCAGGAAACCATGATGCTCTCCTGGTCACCAGTACTAATTTCCCAGTGCAATGGGCTGTGAGATCAATAGCTGGGGGGTCATTAGGAAGGGTCCTATGGGAGTGGAGATGACTAAAGCCACGTGTAGGGCATGGACTTGAGTATGCAGATAAATATGGCAAGCCTGTGCCCCACAAAGAGCTAACACTCATGAGGTTAAACTTTTCAAGTCCTGGGGGAATGTCACCACATGTTCACCTCTTGTTTCTCCACAGACTTACTTTAACAATTACCAGTAAGATATTTAAGGGCCATGCTCTGAGCTGGATCATGAACTTGGATGAAGGATATCTTGTAATCCATAATTCCAGATGTCTGAGTATATATGGGTTCCCTAAAGAAAATAATTATTATCTCCGTAATCCTGTATTGTATTATTTAGACCATATGGCACATCTATTACAACATTAGTAGAGGATTACCTTCTTCCTTTTGTTTATGACAGTGGTTCTCAAATGGTTTTCTATGGAATCCCAAGGTTCCCTGAAGAAGTACATAGAGTTCCATGGGAAAAAATTGTTTGTAATGGTAGACTAATGAACAAGGCTGGGGTGGTAGACAAAGAGACTGATGTACTAAAATATGGTTCAATTCTCAAGCAAGCCAGCTGCATCAAAGGGAACAAATACACATTTCCATTTATTTGAATTGGGCTTTTAAGCCATTGAATGCTTTGCAATATGTATGTGACCTTTCTAGTATTCAAGGAAGTAACTATCCCATTTACATTAATTAGTAGTTTGGTGATTTATGGTACAATTGGCTTGCTCAAGATTTGCTTCACTTTTTCTTTATAAATCAGCCTCAGTGTATAAGTCTAGTCATGTGCCCTACAAGTAGATATGCAGAAGACTATGGTAATTGGCACCTTGAGTTTTAACCTAATAAACCAGCCACAAAGTTAAGTACAAACTAGCAATCCTTTACATTTGATATTGATGCTAGCTTAATCCATTGGATAAGGGGTATCCAGTCTGAGGCCCTCCAGCTGCTGTGAACTACAACTCCATCATCCCAGTGGATGATGAGAATTGTAGTCGACAACAACTGATGGCTTTCAGGTTGGACATCCCGGCCATTGTGAATAAATTCATTTGAGACCTCTCAGGTATTCAAGAGCTTAAAGGGTTTGGTTTTTCAATAAAATCTTGGTGGAACCCTAAGGGATCCACTACAGCAAAATGTTTGAGAACCACTGGTTTAGGATATACCTGTATATGGGAAAGATTCTGATGAATTAATGCAGAAAGTGAACTCCCTGCATGATCTAAAATTGCATATTGGTAAATGTGATATTTCAGCATTGAACGCCAACATCATTATCTTCATCATAGGCACCTGGCTTCTCCACCTTCAGAATATATGACTTCTTGCAGTTCTGTTGGAGCAATATTATTTTAGATTCGAGACTCACATTTTCCTCTAGATCACTGTAAATGCTGTGGAATTCTCAGATGCACCATACTCCCCATCCTGTTGATTCTTTCCGGTTTGTTTGTGTCAGTTAATTGATGTATTTAAGGTGCATTGTGGCTCCTGTGGATTATTGATTGACTTTGTAATGAGTATTAAAGGGATAGTAATGTTTCAAAATAAAAGCAGCTCCAATTAATCTTCATAGTATTTGGGCCATGGAGAGTGTTATTTCAATACTGTCAGAGTTGTAGTTGAAGAGTAATTAAATGATAAAGTGTCCCCCTCCAACCCCTTTTACCTATTGTAAGCAACCTCCCCTCAGATGTGGAATCTGGTCTTAGGACCAGACAGCTCACAGCAAGGGACAATCTTCTTACTGTGAGAACAATGAAAACCCTGACCCCCCTTGACAGTTTTTTCCCTTATGCTAATTGAAGATTGTCCCTCTCAACAAGCCACCTGGACACCACCTTGCTGCTCTGAGTTGAGTAGTGTTACATCAGTAAAAGGGACGGGAGGGGGATACTGTATCATTCAATTAGCCTTGAACTACAACTCTGACAGTATTGAAATAACACTCTCCATTGCCCAAATACTATGAAGATTAATTGGAGCTGCTTTTATTTTGAAACATTACTATCCCTTTAATTCACTTACATTTAATCCTGTGTGGCATGTGAAAGAAATATGTTGTGGATTTTACTTACAGGTCTGAAGTCCGAATATGTATCATCATTTAGAACACAAATAAATTGCATAGTGAGGTGTTTAACCTGAAGAATTATTTCAGGCGTGTTATATTTTAGTTTTATCTCAAAGATTCCTGATGAAATCTTTGTGGAAATTTGGAGATAAAACCTAGTGATAAAATTACCAACTTAAAGTGTATTCAGGCCTAATTCTCTAGAATACTATAGGATCAAGTAATAGTTGGGAATGTAGCTGTATAACACAGTCTATACTAAGCATGAACATGTTTAAATATGCACAACTGCCTATTATTACAAGAGAAGTTGTAACAAGCTTGCCTTGCCTAAACCCTTCAACTCATTTGAATACATGAAAATCTCAATGCATATTGGAAAGGTGCATTAACAGGGTTCATGCAGGTTATAGTAGTGGGTGATGCAAACTTTTGTCAAAAAATGGACTGATGAGACTGTTTCAGTATTTTAGGTCTCCATACTTTTACTGTGGGTGATACCTATTTGAAATTAGGTCAGTTAAACCATGATGGCATTAGACAGACACAGCTTTTAACCCCCCTTAAGGACCCCTGACGTGCCATCATGGAATTCTTGGATGGCAGTGAGGCTGAACACTGCTGTGCTTCACATCTTATCCATTTGGATTATTTTTGTGTGTGTAACTCCTCATTATGTGATTCAGTTATGAATAATCCCATCACAAATAGAAAAGGAAAAAATTAAAGGTCTAGTAATGTTTCACAAAAACTGCAGCTCCAATTAATCTTCATTGTATTTGGGAGAGTGTTATTTCAGTACTGTCAGAGTTGTAGTTCAAGAGTAATTGAATGATAAAGTATCCCCTCTCACCCCTTTTACTGATGTAACAATGCTCACCACAGAGCTAGGGGTAGGTGAAAAGTGTGAACAATTTCCAGCATGACTTTTCGCAAAAACTTGCCAATTTCTCGCTTTTCCCGCTAAAGATTTTGCCTTCCCGCCTATACAAAAATGTCCTCCTTTTCGCTTATTTTAACACATTTTTCACCTATATTTCCTATAGGTACTACATTTCCCACTGTAATATTACTTCTTCTGAGGGCTGAAGTTTAGAAATAAGTAGCTGAAAGTCAAAGTTGTGAGTCCTACAGCAACGTATGGCTTGAAAGAGGTGTTAACATGCAGAATGCATTTGTACTTTGCCCACAACACGAACTTCCTGCTTAAGCGACACTGGCACATATTCATGAAGATGTCAAGTAATAAGAAAAATTAAGTACAACCTACAATGTGGCAGATGTGTATTGTAGTCAGAGGCGTAACTAGAAGCTTCCGGGCCCTGGTACAAGAAGTGCCACGGGCCCCCCGACCACATTGACTTTCTCCACAATGCCCCCCCATCTCCCACCTGGACTCCCGTGCGGTGCTCTTAGTAATGCAAAGCACTGGGAGATGATGTAATCTCCCAGCGCTCTGCATTATTAGAGTGCCGGCAGGAGATTGCGGGCACCAGATGGAGGGGTCGCAGGTGGAGGTCGGGCCCCTGGAGTGCACGGCCCGGTCACAGGTGCAACCCCTGCGACCCCTATAGTTACACCACTGATTGTAGTAGTGGTAGTGGTGGTGGTGGGGGACTGGCATGGTGTGATTTGTGTATGTATTTTTACCATTGTCATACGCTATCCTCCTTCTCAGATTATTGACACACATTACTTATCGGTCATAGCAGTGATACCAAGTGGGGTAGATGGTGGCAACACTTCTTTATATCCCCCCCCCCATCTGTGCTGCTGTTAATATATTTGTCCTGGCTTTGTCTGTCATACTCCTCTGCAGTAGGAGTCATAGGTGTTATTTGGACTGAACTAACTGTTGGTACTGGCAGTAGCACACTCTCTGACACATAAATAACTTCACTACCTTTTTTCTGCCCTAGAGCCCTGGAAACTTTTTAAAGTGCTTCTGCTGCTGCTAGTTGTGGCACCTTTGGCCTGCTGATAGTGTGTCTCTCAGTCAAATCTGTGGTTGTGCTTCAGGTGGGATCTCATAGAGGAGGTGCCTAGGTGTGAGCCTGCTTTCCCCCTGCTCATGTGTTTTTTGCACAGACAACATATAGCAACATGCTTAGCTTGAGGATTCTGAGTGAAGTATCTCCATACTGAGTGAAGTATCTCCATACTGTGGACTTCATGGAAGGAGGGGTTCCTGAGGTGGTGGTGCTGCTACTACTGGGGCTAGATGTTGATGCAATTCTACTGCCACTACTACTAGGTGGCAAAGGTGCAGCACTTACAGCAGCAGCAGAGGCACTAGTGATATCTATCATTGTGGATGTTAATCTGTGTTGCTGTTGCTGGCTACTCAAAACAGGTGTGTGTGGTTGAGTGGGACTTGGACTTTGAAGAGGCGATGATGCTTGTAATGACTGATAGGGTGACTGTGTGTTTTTTTGACATCTGTGCTCATCCAGGGTCAGACTTTCCAATTGCTTTCTCAAACAGTTTACAGGCAGGCACAGTGCTCCTTAAATGTGGTGGAAGATTCAGCCTTTGGCTTTCTGCTAACCTTATAGCCCTGTCATCATCATCACTCCCAACTTCCTCTGTATCTGAACAAGAGAAGAATGCTGGAGGGATATATTCTAGATCTGCATCATCATCAGTCATCATTAAGTCATCCTCAGCATCACCTGACAATTCTTGCCCACTACCCTTATATTCCTCTAAGCTTTTAGAGGTCTCAAACAATGTATTTTTACTTTTACTGTAACAAAGTTCCCTACTACTTTGAGGATGGATGTTTTGGTGCTTGTGTGTCTCACTATCTGATGCAGCATGCGCTTCAGCTGCTACACCTTCCTCTGTTATGCTATTGCCAGCATCATCAACACTTGAATGCAACTTGTTGTCATTTTCAGTGTTCTTATAAGGTTCTTTATTTCTGCTGGCACTGGTGGTGCTGGAACTAGTTTTGCTGGGACTTTGACAAACTGCATCCTCCCTTGGAGTAGATGGATCATCATAATTGATTGCACACACTGCATCAACCATTGCTGAAGTCAGTTTTTTAACTACTACTTTACTCTCACGTCCCTGTACTGCTCCACCCCTCCCCCTTACCCTTGTGCATTTGCTGGACATTATGCAACTACACTGTGTTTTTTACTGTACAGTGCACAACACAACTGATGGAGCTGTATGATGCCTTGCCTAAGCCCAGTAAGCTGTCTGTCGCTGTGACCTAATATATTTAGTTCTTTATTCTTTTTTATTTTTATTTATTTATTTTTTAAGTTGTCCACCCTGTTGTCTTATTACAGTCTGTCCAAAAAAAATTATAACTGAAAAACAAAATCAACAACTTCTTTCCACAAACTTCCCCACCCAGCACAGAGACAATAACATCAAGATCAGCAAGCAAATAGGTCCCTACCTGCTTGTGTCCTGCCAATCAGTCACATGGAATTTTGGAGTATTTGGGGTCAACCTCCTTCCCCCATTCTTCTCCCCAGAGTGCCCCACTGACTCTCCTAATACACACTTACACAGAACAAATGTCCTACTAAAAGATTCCCAAAACTAAACTTCAATTCCACTCTCCGTCTTCTCTAGCTCAAAAAACATGCTGCTCTCTCCTCTCACAAACACAGAATGGCATGCTGTTAGAGCCTGACAGCCTTTTATATGGCTGTAGAAAACTTTCATGTGGTGGAGAAACATTTTTCTTTCCATTGATTTCAATGGGCGAAAAAGGCAGGAAAAAGCGGAAAAACTGCACTTTTCACGGTAACTTATTCGCCAATCGGAAAATGCCATTATTCACCTATTTCAGTTTGGGATTAAAATTTTCACCCATCCCTACTCACAGCAGCAAGACTGTCTGGATGGATCACAGAGAGGGACAATCTTCAGTGAGCATAAGGAAAAATCTGAAAAACCCGTCAAGGAGGCAGAGTTTTCCTTATGCTCACAGTAAGAAAATTGTCCCTTGCTGTGAGCTGTCTGGTCCCAGAAGGACCAGATTTCACATCTGAGGGGAGGTGGCTTACTCTAGGGGCAGGAGGAGGATACTTTATCATTCATTTACTCTTGAACTACAACTCAGACAGTATTGAAATAACACTCTCCATGGCCCAAACACTATGAACATTAATTGGAGCTGCTTTTATTGTGAAACATTACTATCCCTTTAAGGGATAGACTGGTACAAGCTGATCCAGTCAACAAATGAAATAAACTTGTAATATCCTTTTCTAAACAAAATTGTTACTACATGTCCCACGGTTGTGGCATTTATAACGGTCTTATTAAAGTGAGTTCCATTACTCACCACCAAACTAAAACACTGATTGAATTCTCTTATTTGAGTGGCACAGCGGATTACTGAGTATTATATTCTGAGGTACCTATGTGGACTTGAATGTGTTAGCAAGACACACAGGTGTAAGAATATCCTAGAATAAACAGCAATTTACATTGTGCATGAAAATAAAACAAACAATTGAATGTGGTTAGTAAGTAAAGCATTACATTTCCTGAATTTCAATCATTCCTCAGGGCAATATGGTGAAAGAACTTCTTGGAAAGAAAGGCATATCACATCTGCACTCTGCAGGCTGTGGTACCTAAAAGTGTTAACACAAATTGTTTTATTCTTACTATTTGCCACATTGACTTAAGGCCTAATGGAATTCCCACTTGTGTTTCCAAAATACTTTAACAGATTGACATTTAGCAATGTGCACTTATGTTTACACAAGACAAAGTTGACCTCATTGGTGGTCTTGATTCCTGTGCTGTTATGTGTGAGGAGTCCACAGTAGGTGGTCCAGGATGTTTCTCCTGATGAAGGTATGTACACATTACCCTGAAACAATTGTTTAGCAAGTCACATTTGCAAAGAGACTATTGTAGCTCCAGCTCACAGCATTAAGATGATAATCACCATGGGTTGCCTCTGCATGCATCTAGCACTTGGAACAGAGGTGAGCACCTGCTATAGCTTCCAGGGGTAAGGAGGTAATCAGAAAATGTCATTTGAGCTGTTACCACTGGCAAGAGATAAAGGTGCATGGGTAATCAAAGAAAGTACCCCATATAGGAATGAAAGTCTGAATCAGTATTGTGAGAAAGGAATTATGCACTTTGGTAAAAGCAGAGTCTGGTAAAACCAGTAGAAGAAATAAACTGATCAGATGGGGGTACAGAGGCAGAGCATGGGACAAACCCAGGATTTTCCAGGGAGGGGGTTTCCAAAAACGGTAAAATATATAATCTATGGGATAACGATATCTAGAAATTTAGAGAAACAAAAAAGGATAGGGTACCCAACAGTGCGATAACTTCAAATATAGACTAAATAGATAAATGAAGTGTTACTCACAAAAGAGGTGGTCAGAGGAGACTCTGACTATGACAGAAGGTGGAGATATTCACGCGTCTCCACTCAGTTAACCAGATTGCTGGAAAGGGTTGAATAGTGTCTCAAGAGATCTTGACTCTCTTCACACCAGTAGTAACTATACTGAATCCTTCACGCATGGATATTAGTATCCAGACTGGTTAAATAACAAAATCCAAGATGCAAAAACAGTTCCAATAATACAAAATATTTATTAAAATAAATATGGGATCAATCCATATCTTTTATATATATATATATATATATATATATATATATATATATATATATATATATACACACAGTGGCTATGAAAAGTCTACACACCCCTGTTAAAATGCCAGGTTCTTGTGATGTTAAAGAATGAGACAAAGATAAATCATGTCACAACTTTTTCCACCTTTAATGTGACCTATAACGTGAGCAATTCAAATGCAAAACAAACTGAAATCATTGAGGGGGAAAAATAAAAAACTCACAATAACCTGGTTGCATAATACTTTGTTGAAGCACCTTTTGATTTTATTACAGCAATCAGTCTTTTTGTGTAGGAGTTTATTAGATGGCACATCTTGATGTGGCCAGGGGCGGACTGACCAGTCGGACATTCGATCATATACTGAGGGCCCGCCTCTGTGGGTACAATTGGAGGCAATGAAGGACATAACTACGGGAGTGGATATGTGCCAAAAGCTAACAGACAGGGGAATACGGAGCATGGATGCTGGCTGCTGACTGCTTGGGTAGTCAGCCAATCGGATGTATCAAGGAGGGAGGGGTTGGGCCTGTAACCTCCCTGATGACTCTCACGTGATGGTGAGAGAGCAGCGCATGATGAAGAGGATAACACAGGAGCTCCACGTCAAAGAGAAGAGCAAAGGCAGAAACGGCAGAAATGACAGGCAGCCCACCAAGTAATGTATGGAGAGACTAGAGAGAGAGAGAGAAAGAGTGAGTAGAGTACAGTAGCTGAAATAGGCTGCACAGGAAAGCTGTAATCAGCCTTCCTTTCTGCCTCCTGTCTCCTTATAGTATTAAAAATGAGTAGGATACATAAGGAAAGGCCAACTGGCTACATTCTATGTCTGGGCACTTTGGATGTTGTGCTTCTATTACCCACAATGGGATCCTTATCTGCCCAAAATATTAAGTAAAACAGTAAGCCCATCTTTCATCCTGGTGTTTCAGTAAGACTAGGGGGCCCCCACAAGTCTAGCTCATGTTTTGCTGCCCATACTAAATTGGTGGTCTGCTAGACTAAGAGGCCCCCAGAAAGTTCTGACCATGTAGCCTATTATGTAACTAGAGACCCCGCTGCACTCCGGGGGCCTCCAGAAAAGTGTACCCCACACCTCCCAAGTGTCCCTCTTTAGGAGGGACAGTCCCTCTTTTAGACCAAAATCCCTCTGTCCCTCTTTCCCACCCTGATGTCCCTCTTTTTAGGAGATCGGATTGCATGGTGTGTATATAAGTGTATCACATTGCTGTACAGCAATAAAACTCACGTTATTGTGTGTGTAAACATCTGTATATGTGTTTATAAATTAGTATGTGTAAATAAAATCATTTGGTCTTGTTATAAGTCATTTTTTAGGTTACACAAAGAGGTCTCAATAGGTCATGAAATAGCCTAAAAATTCTTAGTAATGCCCAGCCCACTAGCCACGCCGGCAGCAATACCCCCTAAAACACAAATGTTTCTCTTTTGCAATTTGAAATGTTGGGAGGTATGGTACCCTATCCAGCACAGAAGCAGACTGGAACTGAGTTACTCTGAGCCCAACTCATCTGCTTTTTTCCTGGTATGAAGTATGGAGGGGGCGGGGTAATGGCAGGACAGGCAGCTCTGCTATGCTGGTCAAACGTAGCTAGTGCAGGCTGCTCAAATCCTACAAACACCAGATATGCACCTACGTTAGAAGTGGATGAGGAAATGAAGATCCCACAAACAAAGCTGGCCACCCGATTTGAAAGACACTGGAATGTGGCATCCAGCAGGAAGGTAAAGAAAATATGCTTTAAGAGAATTAACCCTTTGAGTGCCAAAGAGGTATCCAATGCATTGTATTGCATTGGATACCTCTCAGGTGGCACTCAAAGGGTTAAAATAACAGGGATGTGGGTGTAGAAGATGCAGGCTTGCACTGTTTAGTAACTGTAGCTGGCAGGCACCATTTAGTAAGTGGGAGAGGAGCAAACTGTGTAGAATTATATCATTATTTGAATCTCCATACTGAGCTCTAGCAGGACAGGTTGTGCTTTGAGCACAGGCGACTCATTTCTGACACACTTGCAGCTTCTGAGATATATTACATGTGTTTGGGATCACTTTGGTGACCCACAACAATAAATCTTGATTTTGGAAAAAAGTTGAAACAAGTTTAAAGGGATAGTAATACTTCATTTTATCTTTATTTTATTTTGTAGGCATTAAAAAAACATGAAGAACGATATAAGTCTTATCTCTCAAACCTTTATGGTTTAAGAGATATTCACAAACAAAGTACCCCCCCCCCCCCGTTCAGCCAGATCAGAAGGGAGGTGCCCAGGTAGACTGCAGAGAGGGACAATCTTCAATTAAGATAAGGGAAAAACCTGAAAAACTTGTCAAGGGGGGCAGGGATTTCATTGTTCTCATAGGAATAAGATTGTCCCCTTCTGTTATCTGTCTGGTCTTACAACCAGATTCACATCTGACAAGAGATTGCTTACACTAGGAAAAAGGGGCGGGAGGGGGATACTTTGATTGTGAATATCTCTTAAACCATAAAGGTTTGAGAGATAAGACTTATATCGTTCTTCATGTTTTTTTCATGCCTACAAAATAAAATAAAGATAAAATGAAGTATTACTATCCCTTTAAGAATGCTCTGAAGCAAACCCTGGAGGTTGCTGAGAGGTGGAGGAAGGAGCCATCTGTACAGCGTCGGTCTGATAAGCATGGAGAGAGGCAGCATAACTTGTACTGATGTGTAGAATTCATTGGACAAGTTACAGTATGACACTCTGGAATCTCAAATTAACTGTTTGAGTACCAGTTTTGGAGAGAAAAGGGTTACATTTGAATGCTGTGCAATATAAATTCTTATGTTTATGATGGGTACTCTCCCCCAAGCAAAACAAAATTGCTATATGCACTTTCACTTGCAATATTTGCCCATCTCTTATCTAGTGGATTACAGTTGGCTCTCCAATGATTGTTAGGCTTTTGGTTAGCTGAAAATGATGTAGTTCCCTGTATGAGTAACAGGCTGTGGAGTGGGTCTGTATATGATAGGGTGTATGTACTTGCTAAACATACTGTTTCATTTATCTTGAACGTTTTAAAAGAAATATTTTGCATAGAGAAATCACAAACACTTTTGTGTAGCCACTAGTAACGCCAAAATACAATAGCCTGCTTCTCTTAGCACCTGGGCTTTAACCCTTTGAGTGCCAGAGTGGTAAGGAATGCATTGCTTTGCAATGCATTCTGTACCACTCTGGCACTCAAAGGGTTAATTACTTAAAGCATCAGCTTAGGTCTGCTTGTCATGAGGGGTATATGGCTCTTGGGGATATTCAGCTTGGTGTAATGCTTTGCAATGCATTGAGTACTCCTCTGGCACTAAAAGGGTTAATTGCACTAGTAACAGAGTCCCAAAATGTTAATTTCAGTTTTAGGCTCTGTGGGGTCACTTGCTTTACTTCACTACATTAATGCTATTTAAAAAAAATAAGAAAAAGGGGATGTGGTGGGACAATGGCCTAGAGCGATAGCTCAGAATGGGACATAAATGTTAGTGGGGCATAACTGGGGGCAAGATAAAGGGGGCCCATGACCTCTATATGCCAGGGGCCCTGGGTGCTGTCAGTCTGCCTCTGGACATGGCAATATTTGCCCACTCTTCTTTGCAAAAGCACTCCAAATCTGTCAGATTGCAAGGACGTCTCCTGTGCACAGCCATGAGTGAATGTGATTGATTAATTCTGAACACAGCCACATCCTCGGTTATAAGAGGGTGTGCACACCTATGCAACCAGGCTATTTTTTTATTTTTTATTTTTCCCCCTCAACGATTTCAGTTTGTTTTGCAATTGAATTATTCACGTTATAGGTCACATTAAAGGTGGAAAAAGTTCTGACATGATTTATCTTTGTCTCATTCTTTAACATCACAAGAACCTGGTATTTTAACAGGGGTGTGTAGACTTTTTATATCCACTGTATATAGTTAAAATATATGTCTAACTGCTTCTTTGGAGACAGAACTAACAAACAACAAACTAACAAGGTTTAAAAATCCTTAGGAACCCATTCATTGATCAGCGGGCTGAGCATGCATCAAGTATGATGGAAGCTGGCACACATCAAAATGCGGGCGCAGAATTGCAGAGCAGTGAACGGGAAACAAAGACATCTGTAGATCAAGGGTCAATATACAAATCACTACTATTTACATAAATAAAAACTTTTACTTATGCTGAGGATATTATCCTCTGCAAGAATGAAAAGGCAACACTCATCTACCGATAAGTGGCATAATGTATTAATATTTAACCCGTTCAGGAAGAGGACAATATAGGTTTAGCAACAGTTGTCATGAGATTAAATTCTCTTTGTACAAAAACAGTCCGGAGGTGTTTATATCCCATGTATATATATATATATATATTCAAAGATAGGATGGTGATGCCAATAACGAATACTCCCATTTTGACCAATTCTGAGGTGGTACGGAAAATTGAAGATATAAGCAAAGCTCTTTTAGGAATTAGAGAACTTGTTGAAAACTGAATGCAACTACTGGTGGGATGCAGAAACTCTTAAAAAATATTTGGGAGCTCGGATGATTCCGCGGGTGTTACGGGTTCATATATTACCTACTTTTAAGAATGAACCAACATTCATTGAAAACTGGTACAATGTCCTTGATACTTGTTCTCTATCCCTTATGCAATTATTGATAACACATAAGGAAAACAAGATCAATATTATTAAAAAGGATATTGAATCAAAGATTCAAGAGCTAAATAAACAAAGATAATCTGCATTTGTGGCTATGGAAGAAAGTAAAAATAAAAATGTAGGTAAGTATCAGATAAATATAATTGAATGCAAGAACAAATTTGATTAGAGTTGAGGGGGACAATAGAAATAGCCACGTTCAACAATGGAAGAAGAATGTTAGATCTAATTCCAAAAATCCACCATTGAGAACTAAGTCTAGTAGATATAATAATCATGAAGGTAATTCCAAGAAACCCCCAAATCAGGATAGAGCCCCCAGAGGTTCAGATTTTAAACATAATATTCACACCCCAGCCACCATACCCAATGTTTCAGGTAATGTTGATGTTGGACATAATGATCATTCCATCAATCCAATTAGTACCAAAATCAATATCAATTCAAAATATAGCGCTGGAGATATAAATCTTATCCAACAAGAGGTTAATCCTAGCTTATTCTTATCCCAGTCCAGTGTTATAGATTTGGTGAGTTAATTGACTTCCTCTTTTTTGGGACTGGGATCTCAAATAGCCCCTCCATTGAATTTTAGGTGGTGGAGGACCATGTCCCGGGTGACTGTAATAACAACACTGACAAGTACAGTAAAATCAATATCTTTATTAAAATAAGAACAGAATAAATACGAATAGCACTTCCCCAACCCTCACAGGACCAGGTGTGAAGACAGTGCCTAAGCACTTCTCCGGATCACCGACTGTAAGGAGGCAAATACCACGCTGACTGAATATATATACTAGTAGCGAGGATGGTAGCAGCTACTAGTACAGGAGCAGCTGTGAAGCCCCTGTGGACAGAGGGAAAATCCCCTAGTACACTAGGGTGGTTTAGCACAGAGACGGATCTCCCTACAATGCTAGGGTAAACCAACAGGCAGCAGTGGCTGAGAACCCCTAGAACGCTAGGGTAACGAAAACAGGTAGCTGTGACTGAGAATCCCTAGAAAGCTAGTGTAACGGAACAGGTGGTGACTGAGAATCCCTAGAATGCTAGGGTAACCCAACAAGCAACGGTGACTGAGAATCCTTAGAATGCTACATTAACCAATGGCACAGAACAGAGCTACAGACAGTAGGAATGCCAGTGGAACGGACTGTCGCAGACTGAGCACCGCTTGAGTGGAGGAAACAAGGCAGCACGGAGAGTGCAAGCGGAGAAAGTAGGCCACGGGTATAGAATGATGGATAGTTATCCGGATCAGGGGTCAGCACGGAATGGGTAGTGAGACAAAGCCAGGAGTCAGACCGGAGTGGGTAGTCAGATGGAGCCAAAGGTCAGACCGGAAGGAAGGCAGTAGTCAGGGATTAAACAAAGCCCAAGTCAAAACGTAGCCAGGAGTCATACATCGAAATCACAAGCGCTATAGTGCACAGGTACACCACGAAAGGGCAAAGGAGTAAAGGCAGGCTGAGGCCTATATGGCCTAGCATGTAGGTGGAGACTCACTCTGGCAATTAACAGTGGCCAATAAGAATAGCGAATGTGCCTCAGCGCAACAACCAGGAAGTAATGCAATGTCGCCTGCAAGCACAGTGTCGCTGGAGGCAATCGCAGGCACCATGATAAACCACAACAGATTCCTGCCCTTGAATGGAGAAGAGTTGGCAAAAAGACCAGGCCAAGAGGACAGAGGAAGAGGCAATGGTTCACAAAAATCAAAACTAGAAGCAATGCCCCAGTAGGTAACAATGTTATCAATTTGACTAGTTATACACTTAATGATGCTGAACTTTACTTTTTGTCTAAGGGATTGTCCTTTAATCCTTCTGTGTTTCCTGAATTGTTTGATTCGTTTGTGGACCTGAACGATTTCTTGTGAAAGTCATCTCTTAAGAGATATTTCGCTAAGAGATCTTTGGGGCCCAGTAGTGGCTTTATGCCTGTGATTACCAATTATGACTTGCAGGATGAAGCAGGTAGAGAGAGATTATACCTTATGAGGATGAACATACTGAGTTTCTCCTGAGGGGTACTTTTCCATCATGATTGAAACACCATTCTACCTTTTACCAAGAGTAAGGGCAGCTTTGTAGATACTTTTGCCAGTCTGGTAATAGGGGATTTCAAGTCCTTAGTTGCCAATTCTTTAGGTTCCCATTTTGGGAATCTGACAGCCACAGAACTTGAGGCACTCTGAGATCTAACCACTAGATCATCATTAAAGCAGCCAAGGCAGGCACATTGCTGACCAAAATCGAGAGGATTATGTCTCGGAGGCCAATTGGATCTTAGGTCACAGTGACTACTATTCTATTATGAAAGGTGATCCAACCAACCGTTTCATGAGTGAGATGAGTCTGTTGGTCGAGCAGCCCTATGTGGACATATCACGGTGCCCGTGATTGCTGCAGTTCCCTGTCTGTCACCAGTAGGGGGCTTCTATTGGCTGTCTGCAGTTAGCCCGCCTCTTGTTGCCTATTTAAACCTGGATTGGGCACCCTTTGAGTGCCCTTTCGTGTTGTTTCTGACCTTCTTGCTATCACTATGCTAGTGATAGCTGGGCCTCTGTTCCAGTGTTCCTGAGTTCCTGATCTCCTGTGTTCCTGGGTTCCTGATCTCTACTGTTCCAGTGTTTCCTGGATGCTGAGTTACTCCAGTCCTGGTTCCGGCCTAGTCTCTGGTGTTGCAGTTACTGCTGAACTTCTTCTATGCTGTTTCCTGACCTGACTGATGGTTGCTGGTTCCTGTCATCTCATCACCTGTCTTCAGTATCCTGGCGACCTTCTGCCTGGTCGCGTTGGTGACATTGCTACAATTCTGTGTCGGTCCCAGCGTGCGGACGCTGGTTTGCTCCTTAGCCTTGCGGTTATACAACTCACTTGTTACACCAGTGTGCGGTCACTGGTTTGCTCCAAAGCCTATCAGCTCTACATAGCTGTGTTGGTCCCAGCGTGCGGACGCTGGTTTGCTCCTAAGCCTTGCGGCCATACAAACTCACTTGTTACACCAGTGTGCGGTCACTGGTTTGCTCCAAAGCCTATCAGCTATACAATCTGTGTTGGTCCCAGCGTGCGGACGCTGGTTTGCTCCTAAGCCTTGCGGCCATACAAACTCACTTGTTACACCAGTGTGCGGTCACTGGTTTGCTCCAAAGCCTATCAGCTATACAAATCTGTGTTGGTCCCAGCGTGCGGACGCTGGTTTGCTCCTAAGCCTTGCGGCCATACAAACTCACTTGTTACACCAGTGTGCGGTCACTGGTTTGCTCCAAAGCCTATCAGCTATACAATCTGTGTTGGTCCCAGCGTGCGGACGCTGGTTTGCTCCTAAGCCTTGCGGCCATACAAACTCACTTGTTACACCAGTGTGCGGTCACTGGTTTGCTCCAAAGCCTATCAGCTATACAAATCTGTGTTGGTCCCAGCGTGCGGACGCTGGTTTGCTCCTAAGCCTTGCGGCCATACAAACTCACTTGTTACACCAGTGTGCGGTCACTGGTTTGCTCCAAAGCCTATCAGCTATACAAATCTGTTTTGGTCCCAGCGTGCGGACGCTGGTTTGCTCCTAAGCCTTGCGGCTATACTACTCACTTGTTACTCCAGTGTGCGGTCACTGGTTTGCTTGCAAAGCCTTACGGCTATACTATTCAGTGTTGTTCCCAGCGTGCGGACGCTGGTTTGCTCCAAAGCCTTGCTGCTTAACGATTCTGCTAATTTGCCAGTTTCATCTGACTGCTGCTACTATCTCTGGGCTGCCCTGCCCAGTATTGGTAAGGCCGGTAGAACCTTTTGCCACATTCCATCTGAGGTTGCCTTACCCGGTATTGGCAGGGTCGGTAGAGCCGACATTGTGTATCTATTGAGGCTGCCTTGCCCGGTAATTTGGTAAGGCCGGTAGAACCGTTATGCTATTCCATCTGCAGGTTGCCTTACCCGGTAATGGCAGGCCGGTAGAGCCTATAGACTGTCCTGTCCGGTATATTGACAGGACCGGTAGAGTCTGCCTTCTGTCTGTGCTATATCCTGTATATATATATATATGTATGTTATTGCCATCCTAAGTTATCAATTTATTATTTCAATAAAATTGATTTTTTTACCTAAAACTTGTGTCTGAGAGTCATAATAAACCGTGACAGTACGAAAGGGCCATGACCTCAGACAGCAAGGGTGAAGGTAACGCACAGAATATCCATTGGAGGATGGATGTGCTCGAGCAACGTTTGGATCAGTTGGCAGTTGCAATCCAAACGATCCTTGAACGCACGGTACTCGCTGACAAATCGAGTTCTAGCCCGGTGGTCTCGCCAAGTCAGACACCGGAAAGTGATACCAGGCCCCTAGAGGGTACTGTTAAAGGTTTAACGGCTTCTGCACCCTTGCCGCTAAGATATGATGGTGACCCTAGTCTCTGCAGAGGGTTCATCAACCAACTTGAAATCTTTATGGAATTGACGGCACATGCATTTCCCAATGATCGTAGTAAAGTGGGGTTCACGATATCACTGCTCACTGGCAGAGCATTGGCCTGGGCTAACCCCTTGTGGGAGAATGCTAAACCTTGTACTAAGAACTTCAGAGAATTTGTGCAATCCTTTCGAAGAGTGTTTGAGCCTACTGGTAGAACCAACTCTGCTGCCAAACGCCTTATGGAGATACAACAGGGCAGGCGTACAGTGGGCGACTATGCCATCGAATTCCGCACATTGGCAGCAGAGGTAGGTTGGAATAACGAGGCATTATTGGCAGCTTTTTCTCAAGGCCTGAATGACCACATTAAAGACGAAATTGCTGCTAAAGATCTACCTATTGATCTAGATGATTACATTGAGTATGTTATGATAATTGACTCCAAAATACGTGAGAGATCAATTGCCAGAGATCGTAAAACACGATCAAAAGATAATGAGCCTAGTAGCATATTTTGCCCACCCATCCCTCCCTTGGCATTGAAGTCTAGTGAACCTGTACGGGAAACAAGCGAACCTATGCAAATAGGCTTCACTAGACTAACCAAGGCAGAGAGACTTTATCGCAAGAAGCAAGGGTTGTGTTTATACTGCGGTAAAAAAGGGCACTTGCTAAATTCCTGTCCGGTACGTCCGGGAAACGCACACACCTAGGGTACCTTGGGGGACAGGCCCTAGGTGGTGTACAATCGTCCCCAGTGTCGGGCATAACGAAACCCACCATTCAGGTGGTATTGTCTTGGGCACAACGATCTGTGGAGGTTTTGGCCTTGGTTGACTCTGGTGCAGCAGGGTATTTTATGGATAATACCTTTGCTGACTTGCACGGAGTTCCACGCATTGAAAGAGAAAACCCCTTGACTATCGAAGCGATTGATGGTAGACCTTTAGAACCGCCTCAGGTTTTATTTGAAACTATGCCACTGTCTATGACTATTGGGGCACTTCACAGAGAAGAGCAGCAGTTTCAACTGATTAATTCTCCGCACCACGCGGTAATATTGGGATTTCCGTGGTTACAGTTACATAACCCACAATTTGATTGGAAAAAGTGTGAAATTGCTGCTTGGTCCCAGTTTTGTATGGACAAGTGCGTCATCCAGCCTATTAAGGTCCTATGCACCTCCTCTGCTATACCGGATGTGTACCAACAGTTTGGCGATGTTTTTAGCAAAGGAGAGGCTAGTATGCTACCCCAGCATAGACCTTATGATTGTTGCATTGAATTGCAGCCTGGAGTAGTACCTCCTAAAGGACGCACTTATCCATTATCTTGTGAAGAAAATAAGGCTATGGAGGACTACATTTCTGATGCCCTTGCTAGAGGGATCATACGAAAATCTACCTCTCCAGCTGGGGCTGGGTTCTTTTTCGTAAAAAAGAAAAATGGCGAATTAAGACCATGCATTGACTACCGGGGCTTGAATAAACTAATGGCAAAAAACGCATACCCAATACCACTCATCACCGAGCTTTTTGACAGGCTTAAGGGCGCTTCGATTTTTACCAAATTGGACCTACGGGCCGCTTACAATCTGGTTCGCATTCGAGCAGGTGATGAGTGGAAAACTGCCTTTAATACTCGAGCTGGGCACTATGAGTATCTAGTAATGCCATTTGGGCTGTGTAATGCACCCGCAGTTTTCCAGGAACTGATAAACGATGTTCTGAGAGATATGTTACAGACATGTGTTGTGGTTTACCTTGATGATATACTGATTTACTCCCAAGACATGGCACAGCACATCAAGGATGTATCTGCAGTATTGCTACGACTCCGTGAGAACAAATTATTTTGTAAATTGGAAAAATGTGAGTTTCATAGAACCAGTGTGCCATTCTTGGGGTTCATAATTGGCAATGATGGCATTGCCATGGACAAAGATAAGTTGTCAGCTGTCCTACAATGGCCAAAACCCAAAGGCCTTAAAGCCATACAGCGTTTCCTGGGTTTCGCCAACTATTATAGGAGGTTTATTAAGAACTTTTCTTCCATTGTCAAACCTCTGTCCGATCTTACGCACAAGGGTGCTAATCCTTCTTGTTGGCCGGTATCTGCTGAGAAAGCCTTTGAAAATTTGAAGCTGGCATTTGCTGCGGCTCCTGTGTTATCCCACCCCAATCCTCTACTTCCATTTACGTTAGAGGTTGATGCCTCAGATATTGGGGTCGGGGCAGTACTTTCGCAACGACACGATAAAGGTGGAACTCTCAGACCTTGTGGATTTTTCTCTAAAAAGTTGACTGTCACTCAAAGCCACTATGAGATAGGTGACAGAGAATTATTGGCCATTATCCTCGCTCTTAAGGAATGGCGTCATTTGCTTGAAGGTACTAAGAATCCTGTCTTAATCCTAACGGATCATAAAAATCTGACGTATCTCTCGGAGGCCAAGAGATTGTCCTCCCGTCAGGCCAGGTGGGCACTGTTCCTGTCTCGATTTAATTTCATTGTATCATATTTACCGGGGTCAAAGAATATCAGGGCTGATGCACTGTCAAGACAATTTGAGGCCGACAGTGACAGAGTGGAAACACCAGCACCTATCATCCAACCTGATAGAATACTGGCTACTATACGCACGAGTATCACTTCTCCCTTAGGGGAGGAGATCCTGGCCTCTCAGGGGTCCGCTCCCCATGAAACCCCAGTGGGCAAATGTTTTGTCGCTGAACCATTTCGTACTAGGCTGCTCGAAACCTACCATTCCTCTAAGGCTGCGGGACATATTGGTAGAGACCAATTGTTATGGTCCCTTTCTCAGTTATTTTGGTGGCCTTCCATGAGAAACGATTGTGCCGAATTTACGAATGCCTGTGCCACCTGCGCCCGCGCTAAGACCCCGAGACATCTCCCAGTGGGCTTGCTTCAACCGGTGCCTAATGGCGAACGCCCCTGGTCTCATGTTTCCATTGATTTTATGGGAGAATTGCCTATGTCTAAGGGGTACTCTTTTATATTCATGGTGGTGGACAGGTTTTCTAAAATGGCTCATTTCGTGCCCCTCCGTGGCCTTCCTTCAGCTAAGGAATTGGCAATGGTATTCGCCAGAGAAGTATTCCGGTTGCATGGAGTGCCTAGGGTACTGGTGTCTGACAGGGGGAGCCAGTTTGTGTCTAGATTTTGGAGGGCATTTTGCCAACAGATGGGCATACAGCTGTCCTTCTCTTCTGCCTACCATCCCCAGACCAATGGAGCCGCTGAACGAGCTAATCAGGGATTGGAACAATTTCTCCGTTGTTTCGTGACTGACCATCATGATAATTGGTCCGACTTGTTGCCTTGGGCAGAGTTCGCCAGGAACTGTGCGGTCAATTCTTCATCTGGGAGCTCTCCGTTTCTGATTAATTATGGGTTCCAGCCCTGTTTGCTTCCAGATTCTTTTCAGATGCAACAGATTCCAGCTCTGGATGAGCATATCGAGCAACTCCGTTCCACATGGGCACAAGTTCAGAGGGCACTTGGTCAGTCATTTCAGCGTCATCAGCGCCATGCTAATCGCAGAAGGCTTCCAGCGGTTTCCTTTCAGGTTGGGGATAGAGTATGGCTTTCCTCCAGAAATCTCAAGCTGCAGGTTCCGTCTAATAAGTTGGCTCCCCGGTTTATTGGTCCATACAGAGTTATTCGCAAAATTAACCCTGTTTCCTATGCACTAGACCTACCTGCATCCATGCGTATCCATAATGTGTTCCATGTGTCTCTTCTTAAGCCTCTGGTTTGCAATCGCTATACTACCACACCTGTGGTGCCAGGACCTGTTGAGGTCGAGGGCCAGGAGGAGTACGAGGTTCAGAGCATTATTGATTCCCGTAGGCTTAGAGGAGGGGTACAGTACCTGGTACATTGGAAAGGGTACGGTCCTGAGGATCGTTCATGGGTGGATAGTAAGGACCTTCATGCACCTAGGCTAACTAGGATCTTTCATGCCAAGTACCCACAGAAACCTAAACCCTATTCTAGGAGAGGGGGTCTTTGAGAGGGGGGTACTATCACGGTGCCCATGATTGCTGCAGTTCCCTGTCTGTCACCAGTAGGGGGCTTCTATTGGCTGTCTGCAGTTAGCCCGCCTCTTGTTGCCTATTTAAACCTGGATTGGGCACACTTTGAGTGCCCTTTCGTGTTGTTTCTGACCTTCTTGCTATCACTATGCTAGTGATAGCTGGGCATCTGTTCCAGTGTTCCTGAGTTCCTGATCTCCTGTGTTCCTGATCTCTACTGTTCCAGTGTTTCCTGGATGCTGAGTTACTCCAGTCCTGGTTCCGGCCTAGTCTCTGGTGTTGCAGTTACTGCTGAACTTCTTCTATGCTGTTTCCTGACCTGACTGATGGTTGCTGGTTCCTGTCATCTCATCACCTGTCTTCAGTATCCTGGCGACCTTCTGCCTGGTCGCGTTGGTGACATTGCTACAATTCTGTGTCGGTCCCAGCGTGCGGACGCTGGTTTGCTCCTTAGCCTTGCGGTTATACAACTCACTTGTTACACCAGTGTGCGGTCACTGGTTTGCTCCAAAGCCTATCAGCTCTACATAGCTGTGTTGGTCCCAGCGTGCGGACGCTGGTTTGCTCCTAAGCCTTGCGGCCATACAAACTCACTTGTTACACCAGTGTGCGGTCACTGGTTTGCTCAAAAGCCTATCAGCTATACAATCTGTGTTGGTCCCAGCGTGCGGACGCTGGTTTGCTCCTAAGCCTTGCGGCCATACAAACTCACTTGTTACACCAGTGTGCGGTCACTGGTTTGCTCCAAAGCCTATCAGCTATACAAATCTGTGTTGGTCCCAGCGTGCGGACGCTGGTTTGCTCCTAAGCCTTGCGGCCATACAAACTCACTTGTTACACCAGTGTGCGGTCACTGGTTTGCTCCAAAGCCTATCAGCTATACAAATCTGTGTTGGTCCCAGCGTGCGGACGCTGGTTTGCTCCTAAGCCTTGCGGCTATACAAGCTCGCTTGTTACACCAGTGTGCGGTCACTGGTTTGCTCCAAAGCCTATCAGCTATACAAATCTGTGTTGGTCCCAGCGTGCGGACGCTGGTTTGCTCCTAAGCCTTGCGGCTATACTACTCACTTGTTACTCCAGTGTGCGGTCACTGGTTTGCTCGCAAAGCCTTACGGCTATACTATTCAGTGTTGTTCCCAGCGTGCGGACGCTGGTTTGCTCCAAAGCCTTGCTGCTTAACGATTCTGCTGATTTGCCAGTTTCATCTGACTGCTGCTACTATCTCTGGGCTGCCCTGCCCGGTATTGGTAAGGCCGGTAGAACCTTTTGCCACATTCCATCTGAGGTTGCCTTACCCGGTATTGGCAGGGTCGGTAGAGCCGACATTGTGTATCTATTGAGGCTGCCTTGCCCGGTAATTTGGTAAGGCCGGTAGAACCGTTATGCTATTCCATCTGCAGGTTGCCTTACCCGGTAATGGCAAGGCCGGTAGAGCCTATAGACTGTCCTGTCCGGTATATTGACAGGACCGGTAGAGTCTGCCTTCTGTCTGTGCTATATCCTGTATATATATATATGTATGTTATTGCCATCCTAAGTTATCAATTTATTATTTCAATAAAATTGATTTTTTTACCTAAAACTTGTGTCTGAGAGTCATAATAAACCGTGACAGGACAGCATCTTGGGGAGGAGTGAGAGGAACTATCTATGTATACATCAACCTAAGGTGACTATTTATTATTACCACCTCCCTAAGGTACACAAGTCCTTGTCCTCCCCCTGGTGAGGCCGATCATATTGGGCATTGACTTGGTAACCTCCAATATGTCATCTTATGTGGATTTTCATTTGCAAAGACTAGTATTGAGATTACCCTCTTAAGAGACTCTTCTCATTTACTATCTCTTTTGAGTCCCTATACTCCAGCATACCTCCCATGAGAAAGGTCTGGCAGCGAGTAGACACTTTCTCTATTAGGACTTACTGATGTCAATTAAACAAATCAAATTCATCCTTCAGATGATTAATTTCATATTGACTCATAACTTTTTTGAGTTTGATAGGAGAATTTACTTACAGGTGAAAGGGAAGGCTATGGGCCCCAAGTTTGTGCTGAGTTATGCAAATATCTTTATGGGCCTAGTAGAAAAACATAAGATCTATGATTCCAATCCATTTGGCTCGAACTTGGTGCTCTACCAACTCTATATTGATGATATCATAATTTGGAGAGGTGATATGTCTATGATCCCCAGCTTTGTTGAGTATCTCATTGACAATGCATGGGGTATGTCTTTCACCTCAACTTCTCATAGTTCAATCATGCAATTTTTAGATCTTGAATTAGAAGGCAGAGAAGGTTTTCCTATTTGTTCTTTAACCCATTTCAAGTCTGTTGATAAAAAACAGTTATTTGGACTTCTGCAGTTGCCATCATACCAAATGGCTGTGGAATATTCCATATAGCCAATTTAGACATATTAAATGTAATTGCGCAACCCTGGAAGATTATGACCAACAGTCAAAATTATTGGAGACTAAATTCAATGCAAAATCGTATCCATCTTAGTTGATTTCAGACTCATAAGAAAGCAAGAGCTGTTGATTCTCAAAGCCATCTGAGCACCTCCAGCATCCTTACCACTAAGAGGAAAAATCCAGATATATTCCCAGAGTGTCCTATATTTATCACAAAATATGTCTGTGAGGGGGATATATTTAATATTTCTAAGAAGCATAGGTCAATATTTCTAAATGATCCCTTAAAAAAAAAAATGTTTGCCTAATCAACCTAGTCACCTATAGGAGAGTGAGAACTTTAAAGAACATACTAGCACCTAGTCACTTCAACTGAAAGATAACTAATTGGACGAACACCTTTGGGCAATCGAACTTACAAGTTTCAGAAGGCTTTTTGTCTCTTAGACCTATAAATAAATGTTTATATGGGGCCTTTAGATTTCTCTCTTACCGGTCCATTCATTCCAGCTAAATCAAGGTCTTTTACATCCACTGTCACTGGTGAATGTTTCACCATTAACAGTGTGATGAACTGTAATACAGCTTTTGTGATATATTTACTCACCTGCCTGTGTGGGTTACAGTAGATTGGTCGCACCACACAAAAGTTTAGATCACGATTGGGTCAACACAAACGAAATATCAAGAAGGCTTTCCTTTTACATAAAGTGTCATTTTGCTATATGTCATGATAAAAACCTGCAAGGTCTGAGGGGTTTACTAATAGAACATATATCCTGTTCCAATAATTATAATAGAATACGAAAACTCAATAATTGCGAATCCTTCTGGACACACAGACTCTCCATACTCTCATCCAATGTCCTGACAGAAGTAATAGAGGCTACCCACTCTTAGCTTACTTTTTGGAGTAGTAGATATTTGTTTGTCTCCCAGAAATATGGATTAGCTATATTATTATTATATTTTTTTTCCCAGTGACTAGGCTTAGTGACCGTATTCATCATGCATACATTCCAATCATGTTTGTAGAAATGCTATTGCGTGTAGTGATCCAGGGAAGGGTTGGTTTATGGTGATAGTATTTATGGAGGTAGTTGATATGCTTCCCTGAAGAAGTGAGTTTTCAGGGAGCGACTGAAGATCTGAAGGCTAGGGGAGAGTCTGATGGGGCGGGGGAGGGAATTCCAGAGCTCAGGTGCAGCATGGGAGAAGTCCTGTAGGCGGGAGTGGGAGGATGTAATAAGAGCTGTGGAGAGCAGTAGATCATGTGCAGAACAAAGATGGCGAGTTGGAGTGTATTTGGAAATGAGAGATGAGATATAGGGGGGTGCGCTGTTAGTAAGGGCTCTATAAGTTAGCACCAGAATTTTGAATTTAATTCTGTATGCTATTGGAAGCCAGTGTAGGGCTTGGCAAAGGGGCGTGGTGTTAGAGAAGCGATGAGCGAGGTAGATTAGTCGTGCTGCGGAGTTCATTATGGTCTATATGGCCAATCAGTAATGAGTTACAGTAGTCAAGACGGGACATGATGAGTGTTTGGATTAGAATTTTAGCAGTGTCTTGGGTGAGGAAGGGTTGGATTCTAGAGAAGTTGTGGAGATGGAGGCGACATGATTTGGAGATTGATTGGATGTGAGGAAGAAAGGATAGGGCAGAGTCAAATGTGACCCCCAGGTAGCATGCTCTAGGGTTTGGTGTGATGGTAGTGTTGTTGATAGTGAGGGTAATATCTGGGATATGGCTGGTAGGAGAGGGAGGGAAGATAATTAGTTCGGTTTTGCCAAGGTTAGATTTGAGTTGATGGGAGGACATCCAGGAAGACACAGCAGACAGACATTCAGATACCTGGGACAGGAGGGAAGGGGAGAGGTCTGGGGAGGAAAGACAGATGAGTGTCATCAGCATAGAGATGATGGTGAAACCCAAAGGAGTTTATTAGTTGGCCAAGGGATGCAGTGTAAATTGAGAAGAGCAAGGGGCCCAGTACTGAGCCCTGAGGCAGACAGTGGTAGGGGTGGGGAAATGGAGACAGAGTAGGACACACTGAAGGAGTGGTTTCAGAGATATGAGGAAAACCAAGAGAGGACAGTGTCACGGAGACCTAGAGAGTGGAGGGCTTGGATGAGGAGTGAGTGACCTACTGTGTCAAAGGCAGCTGACAGGTCCATGAGAATGAGTAGGGAGTAGTGGCCTATGAACTTTGCGGAGAGCAAGTCGTTGGCCACTTTAGTGAGGACAGTCTCAGTGGAACGATGGGGACAGAATCCAGATTGCAGGGATCAAGCAGGGAATGGGAGCAGAGGAATTTAGTGAGCTGGTTATATGTGAGACGCTCGATGAGTTTGGAGGTGAACGGAAGTAGGGAAATGGGCTTGTAGTTTGACAGTGAGTTGGAGTCTAGGGAGGGTTTCTTTAGAATGGGTGTGATTAGTGCATGTTTGAAAGAGGATGGGAAGGTGCCGGTTGACAGAGAGGTTGAATAAGTAAGGGGTGGTGTTCGTAAAGGTGAAAGTTATTGGGCGAGGTGAGATGGGATTGGGTCAAGAGCGTATGTGGTTAGGTTTGAGCGAGTAAGGAGAAGGGATACTTCATCCTCTGTGATGTGTGAGGAGCTTAGTGTGTGTGGGGGAGGCGGGGCTAAGCTGGATGGGTGGGGGTGGAAGTGATGAGATATCATGTCTGAAGGAGTCGATTTTGTCCTTGAAGTGGGTGGCGAGATCTTGGGTGAAGAAGTTAGTGGAAGGGGTTTTTCGTTGGTGGGCGTAGAAGTGATTTGAAGGTTGAGAAAAAGTGTTTTAGGGTTGGAGGAAAATTAGAGAGAAGTATGACTGTTTGGCCAGGGCGAGGGCTGGGCTATAAAAGCGGAGAATGAATATGTAATGTATAAAGTCAGTTGAGGAGCGCAATTTCCTCCAGGGCCTTTCGCCAGTGAGCGAGCACCTTTGAAGGTATCGTGTTTGTCTTGTGTGCCAGGGTTGTAGTGGGGTTGTGCGGGGGTGACGTAGACTTGCAGGTGCAGCTGTGTCAAGATTTAGATCCATATGATCTGTATTGATTTTTAGGATACATTTATATTTGTTTTTTAGTTTACAGAGTTATGACACTTAAGGATATAAAAATAGATGTGGATGTAATATGATTGTATTGAAACCATCACTGTGGATTTTATTTAGTTCTATTGCAAGTTCCTTTTGGTTGGTGGCTGTGCCGTGAGATCTCTATCTCTCCTTTCCCCTTTTGTTATGATATTCATGCTGCATTTGGTATGGCATCGTCATCCTATATATCTGGGATATAAACACCTCCAGATTGTTTTTGGACAAAGAGAATGTGATCCCATTACACCTGTTGCTAAACCTATATTGTCCTCTTCCTGGAAGGGTTAAATATTAATACATGATGCCACTTATCGGTAGGTGTGTGTTGTCTTGTCAGGCTTGTAGAGGATAATATACTCAGCATATGTAAAAGTTTTTTATTGGTGTAAATAGCAGTGATTTGTATATTGACACTTGATTTACAGATGTCTTTGTTTCACATTCACTGCTCGGCGATTCTGAGCCGGATCTTGATGTGTACCGGCTTCTGTCATACTTGATGTGTGCTCAGCCCACCGACCAATGAATGGGTTCCCTAAGGATTTTAAAACCTAAATTGTTGTAACTGCTCGTTTGTTAGTTCAGTCCCTGAAGAAGCGGCGGCTATACACTGCGACACATGTTAGACATATTTTAACTATATATATATATATATATATATATATATATATATATATAGATCCCATATTAATTTTAATAAATATTTAATATTTTGGTACTGTTTTTGCACTTTGTTTTTTGCTATTTGACCAGTCTGGATACTAATATCCATCCGTGAAGGTTTCGATACAGTTACTACTGGTGTGAGTCAAGATCTCTAAGGACACTATTCAACTCTTTCCAGCATTCTGGTTACCCGAGTAGAGAAGGGTGAATATCTCTACCTTCTGCATTGTCAGAGTCTCCTCTGACCACCTCTTTTGTAAGTAACACTTAATTTATCTATTTATTCTGTATTTGCCTTTATAGTACTATTGGGCACCCTTTTTTGTTTTTTATGTTTCTCTATTGCCTTGCTGCTTGAGAGAGCGATTCTGATAAGGAGCAGCCCAATTGAAAGATTGCAGACTATCAGTCTGGGGTATAACTATTCTTCCCAATAAGCGTTTTTAGCTGTGTTATACATAGATGGATTCGCAGCCACTCTTCTTGTGAGCATCCACCTGTCGGGTGTTTTGGGTAGTGGATCATGTGTACTGATGTATTACACTAGGAAGCGCCTCCTGTTCTTCTCTCTTCTTGTTGTCCTGTATAATCTAGAATTTGTTGCATACTTCTTAGAGCAGGAGTGGGCAAAGCTTTCGTTTGACTACAATTCCTCCATGCCAGCAAAAGATTATTCAAGTTCTTGCTCAACAGCAGCTGTAGGGCATATAAGGATGATGGGAGTTGTAGTCAGCAACAGATGAAGGAAGGCAACCGGTTGAACAACCCTTGCATATAAATATACTCAACAGCAGCAACATGGATTTCCCATTATTGGGGTGCTAAACCTTTGATCCGATTGGAGGCAATATAGTACAAGGGGGCTTCTTGGTATTTGGAACCCCTCTGTCCATTTGACCTTGGGGGGGATTAAGGGGAAGAACTAAGGGCCATATTCAAGAAACTAAAGAGCATCAGTTCTCTGGTGGATTATCATTAAGTTGATTTAGGCAAATTAAAACTTGCTACAAAATTATCAAAAATATAGGGAAGTCCCTCCCCAACACATACACATCTATAAACAGGCACAAAGAGATGGGGCAATTGATGAAAGGGAGATACTAGATCTTGATAATTAAATATCTAACAAACAAGTTGGCAGTTCCATTGATCTAGAGGTACCTTTGTGTCTCAAATCTAAAATAACAGTGCTCCAACAAAACCATAAGAGATCAAATATAGACCCCATTTCATATGATAAGTGCAAACCTGGAATGTTTCATGCAAGATAGCATGGCAACAAAATGCAATGGATAGCTTAGTAGTGTTCAAGTGCTTAAAATCCCTATTTTAATGTGTATTTGGGGTATTTCTATTATGTTGCCGTTGGTTTGTTGCATAATTGCTCACCTTTACCTTCCTGAATATGGCCCTATTAAACCGGTAAATGATAATGTTGTGCATACGTACTGTAAGGTGTGCATTATTAGTGTATCAGCATTGTGATGAAACAATCCAGTCAAAATATATGAAAAAAATCAAATTACATTTATTGATGCAGTTTTGTTTTTTTTTGTATTTTGATAAGCAACTTTCAGTCTAAAGAATTTTTACAATATAAAGAACATACAAATGACATGATATATAAATATATATATATATATATATATATATATATATATATATATATATATATATATATATATCCTACACTGGACAACTAAAATCTAGGACTGAATTCTAACCATACAAGCAAAATACAAAGCAGACTCTGTGAGAGAGAGCTTTATATCCCAAATACTGTCATATCATATAAAGAACGAATAGCAGTACAGTTTTATTTTTTTGTCTTTTAAATCCTGTCCTAATGTTACAGTATTTTACATCACACTAGAATTACGCAGACATTGCAGGAGAAAAAAAACTGTATAAAAATTAGGGCTTTAAGCACAGAACAAAACTGTTGTCATTTTGCAGCACACCAACTGCATCAGAGGGGACAACCAGAAATGTCCTAAATTCCCATTGATTTAAATGGGTCAACCTCTCTACCATTCAAGGGGTTAAAAGACCGATTTAAATTAAGGAAAATGTTATTTATCCCTATGATACAGATGGATTGCCACAGAATGACGCCACATTTCTTTTGTGTGTAAGGCCCTAAGAATAGGAAGAAAGTGGGTTATTATAACATAATTCTGTACAAAGTTGCTTTGGGATACGATAGAAAAACAAAAATAAAATAAAACAATAAAAAGAACAGACATCTTTTGTAATGAGGTCCTTTATGTTTAGAAAAAAAAAATTCCTTCATTAGAAAGTTAAAAGTTGTCCCTTGTTATGCAAAAGAGACAGTATACATCTCCCCTCCCCTTTCTACCACAACAGATTTTGTCCCTGCAGGCTCCAAAAGAGGGGATGAAGAAGGAAGAGGGGGATCCAGAGGGGGATCATCCTGCGTGAAGGTTATATACAGGTACTTCTCATGCTTGGCTTCTTTGTCTCCATTAAGGAGGCAATGAAAGGATTATCTTAAATGGAAAAGGGTTTTAGGGAATCACAGTAGTGTTGCAGATAGACAGAAAAATGCAAATTCTCAAAGAATAAATTAAAAAAAACCCTGCCATCTTTAGGGAGGAGCTCCTTGTTAAAAATTAGAAAAAGTGGTTGCATGGTTAATATATGTGTATACATGAATACAGTGTGAGTATATATGTATAGTAAGAGGATTATATGAACTTAGAATTAGACCATCTCCATGGAGCTAAACATGGGGTTTTCTGCAACAGTTCAATGGATTTAAGATTATTCACTTTATTCAGCATTATTGACTCTAAAGTGGCCATAACGACAAAGTAAGAATTAACAACAATATAAGTAATGAGCATGGACAGAGAACACTGTAGTCTAGACCGAGGTAAGCTTGGAGATCTTTTGAGGAAAACTATGTCATGACTGGGTAACCCTAGGTTGATGGCATGGGAAAGAAGTCTATCAAATGAGAAAGAGCTTTCCAATCCCTCTATTACTTCATGGAGACACTTTAGTATATAAGCTCCATACAGAAATATAAGCATTGTAAATTTCTTTCATCAAAATGTACTTCAATCACCTTAATGCATCTACCCGCATGGATTTTTACTCCATTTATTCTAAAACTTGTAATCATGGTTTTCTACACACATATTTTCTCACATAAATATACATAAAGTAATTATTAGTTGGTCTGTGGCATCAAGGTAAGACTTCATTTACATTGCTAAAACCCCTGAACAGAGACCTAGTTGATATGACACGGGTATGACTTAAAGTTGCTGCGATTGCTGGAATAATTAACGGCTACCCAGTTGTTGTCATATTTCAATATTTACAGGACTGCTGGTAAAATACCAGTTAGGAGACAAGTCTATGGTGGACATTGTATATTTCCCTACTTGGTACTAAATGTGTTCTTGTAATTTAGCTAGAATTAGATTCTCCTTGGTCTGAGGACTTATTAGATTGTCAAACCAAGAAATTCAACACTCTTTACAGGGAATATAGTTGGTGCTCGATTTGTGGTTGCTAACCTCATATGTCAGAGGTGGGCAATCTGCAGCCTTCTAGCAGACCATGATTCATGGTAGGCTGAAGATGCTCATATAAAAGGTTGCAAAACTGTATTCAAGATAATACATGTATTTTTTTATATACAAAATCTGCAACCCCCTCTTACTTCATCTAACTTAATTTAAACACACATTTATTCATCGCTCTTAAATGCTGCCCCTGCTTAATCCCTTACATGTAAAGATATCATGAAACAGGCCACTGGAGAGATCTTTAGCATCCAGGAGAATAGAAGAAACTATAATGAATAAACATTTGTTTTAAACTGTGCCTATAAAACGCATTTAACATCAAGTAAATAAATCTGTTTTTATTCACGTTATTATAACCTTTTCTGCTTGCTCTTGGGACTGACTGTATAAGGTGATCACAGAACCTGTATTTGCTTTCTCCACATAATAATAATTGTAAAAAATTTATTTTAGTGGTATCATCGCAGAGTTGTTCCAGTGGAGCCCAACAGTCAATTAGTCATCATGGGATAGATCCACCAGACATTCTATTGTTTACATTAGTGTATTAAGATAGAAGACTAAAGGTTCATTCGAATGGACTGCCCTGTGTAATACCCTTCAGAGCAAGTCACAGAGTTGACTGTAATGTGCAATGGTTGAAAGTTGTCTGTAGACTCAGCTTGCTTCAGCTTCCCTGTGATTAGTAATAGTAATATGTGAAGCTGCACTTTAGGAAGGTGTGCACAGCAACATACATGCTACAGTGCAGACCATTCAGATGAGTTATTGAATCAATGTGATACAATGGTTCAGCTACTGGCTGGCCCACACGGGCATCAGCCAAACTTGCATTTTTGGTGTCCAGGTGGACTGGCCCTCTGTTTTACAGTGGACACCCATGCTTTCAGCTAGCAGGGATAATGCACTCCTCATTTATTAAAAGGTGATAATATTATTAAAGGAAAACTATGACCTAAGAAATGTGACAGTCATAACCAAAATATTATATATACTATGGAGCAGGCACAAGTGTTAATACAAGTGCTAATATAAAGTATAAAAATATACCGGTGCTCTCTAAGACTGAAAAATACATATACAAAACTAGAAAGGGGAAGGAAAGAAGGGGAAGACAGAAAATCTTACCCCACTACCACCCCAAAAAGAGTCTTATTAAAGGAGGCACTAAAAAAAGCACAAATAATAAAGTGACATATTCAAATCTTTATTTGTAAGTACAAAAATATAAATCAAAAAGGAAAATGATCATTACAAACATCTAAAAACAGGAGAAGAGGTTCACATTGTCAGGATACGCATATAACACAGACTTACATGCATCTAGATGAAACAGAAACAGTAAGGTGAAAAGTCACCATGTAAAACATATCATTTGTACTGTAATACAGATCACCAGAAACAATGAGTCACAACAAATACATAAAGATATAATCATCTGAAATAATATTAAATCTAAAGAACAAAAAATATATAGCCAATACCAAGTGTCTAAAAATAGTGGATAATGTAATAAGTGAACAAAGATATCTCCAAATATTAAACAGATAATGAAAATATACTAATTTGATATAAATGTGAGATAAAAATATCTAATATGTCCTGAAACTGTAAACCTCTCAACACACACCCATCCCAACGCGTGTTGCCAGAGACGGCTTCGTCAGGGGATCCCTCATCTCACATTTATATCAGATGAGTATATTTTCTTCCTTTTTTTATATTTGATGTCTTTGTTCACTTATTACATTATCCACTATTTTTAGACACTTTAGACACTTGGTATTGGTATTGGCTATATATTTTTGTTCTTTAGATTTCATATTATTTCAGATGACTATATCATTATGTGACTCATTGTTTCTAGTGATCTGTATTACAATACACATTATATGTTTTATATGGTGACTTTTCACCTTACTGTTTCTGTTTCATCTAGATGCATACAAGTCTGTGTTATAAGTGTCCTTTTCCTTTTTTATTTATATTTTTGTACTTACAAATAAAGATTTGAATACTTCACTTTATTATTTGTGGGTTTTTTTTTGAGTGCATCTTTAATAAGACGCCCTTTAGGGGTGGTAGTGGGGTAAGATTTTCTGTCTTCCCCCTTCTTTCCTTCCCCTTTCTAGTTTTTGTATAACCAAAATGTTGACCAACAATATTCTTTTTATGAAGGAAGTCTATCATAATACTAAGGCAGAAATTCAGCAGATATTTCCACTTGGTCAATTCTGTGATCATATCCTGACTAAGAGTCAAAACTGGATTGCCGAATTGTGTTTTATTTTATTTTTTCATGAAACCCAAAAATGTCTCATTGGATTCCTTTTAGAGGGCTAACAAATGCTTCACAACAACCATAAATGAGGGGAGGAGAAACACAAGAAAGTGGTCGAACATCAGCCATTTTCTATGCGCTGGATCAGGTAGGGGAAGTCCCCTCGGTCTGCTGACTGATCCCCTATGTGCCCGAATACCCATCCCATATCCATGCCGCTCGTGGTTTAACACCTTAATTGGGGGATCTCACTGCTTCAGCAACAAACAAGATCAAGCCCTCCACTACCATGGATTAGCTCAAATTATTTGTACTAGCAGTAGAGGGGTTAGTGAACCCTGAGCTACAGAATCTGTGAAGGCCTATTTACCTACTTATATTTGAAAATAGAAAGAGGTCAGCACTTTGAATAAAATACCAATAGTGTATGATGATTTTCAGATTAATACAAATGTCAGTTTTTAAGACACTTCATTTTGACCACTGTATTCTTGTTAATCTGCTTCTGTCCAGCTTAAAATGTTATCTTACTGTATTGTTAAACACATTAGAATGTCTGGCTCTATTCAGGACTGTGTAGCAACTTCCTTTCAGAGTCACAATAACCCTAAAAGCCAATAGCTCTTTCCAGCAGGAAACTCTGCCATGAACGGATACTACAATTTATTTTTATGCTTAGTGCACATGGGCAACTTTGTTGTAGTGACCGTAACGTACAAAAATTTGGTGTTTGCATTGGTGAGATATGGTGGTGTTCACAAGTGTAACAATCTCAGTGTATGCTGTCGCAGGGAGAAGCCTACGTTAACTTTCCACCAGCAGAACATTGATTCACCTACAAATTTGAAAAAAAAAAAAAAAAAAAAAAGTGGCCTATTTGAACAAAGTCAGAAAAGATTATAATAATGGAAAGGAAACAAAAATATTTTTTTAACAACACCGCTAAAGGCACAAAATACCTTTTTATGATAATGTCCTTTAAAGGGAAACTATGATCTAGAAAAAAACACTTTGGTAATTTTATTGCGATTTTAAAAATCACCTTTACGTTGCATCAGCCATTTTGTATTTAGAAAACTAGTGTCTGAGGTATTTAGACTTACAGATTATACAAAGTAAGGAGTGACATGCGGGCACTTCCTGGGTTAGATTTGAATGACCTCATCTACTCACTGACATGCCACAGCAATGCATTGCTCTCCTTCTTTAGCACAAACAGGGTTTAGTATCAGTGAGAGCAGGAGATGACATGGCTAAGACAGGAAGTGCTTATTACAAGGCATGCATTCGCACGATTTATAAATTAGAACTGAAAAGCAAATTTTCTAAATAAAAATAGCTAATACAACATAAAGGTAACTTTAAAAGCTCTTTTAAAATCACCATTTGTTTTTATGGGCTAGTGCCCCTTTAAGAAGATGAAGAATTTTTATTAAAGGGCAATAAAGAGTTAAAAGTGGATACACACATGTAACTTTTTATTGCCCTTTTGAGAAAATTCTACTCACAATTTTCCATCTAAAACAAGGTTAGCATCTTCAAAATAGAATTTGAGGTGGAAGTAAGTCCCAATCAGGCAGAGGTACTTTGAATAAGGGAGATACTAAAAACTTGAACACAATTGATTGCCCTGTTACATTGGATAGAATATGATTTCTACATTGTTTCATACAGACATTTCCAGTTCTGGTTGTAAAGATACTGCCACAGCTATATAGGACAAGTGACTTTCAGTGCTTGAGAGAATGGTCACTGTTCAGTTTGGGGATGTTGAGCTGAACAGTAGGTGAGGGCTTCATCTTCACTTCATGACAAATCCAGAGATATTGAGATCACAGGCTCTGCATGGGCCGTTGCATTAGAAAACATATGCTGGTGCATACATCATTCACAAGATTAAGTGCTTAAACTGAATGTTCTGGGAGCTCAGACAGTCAGAGCTTACATTCCCAGCACCTCACTTCCTGTTTAACTTCACTTCCAGTTGGTCGTACCGATAAAGCCCTATGCTGGCTTCATTGGCGGCATAGTTATTAATTGAACCACAAACAATATTGGGGTATATGGCGCTCTTGTATATCAGAGATCCCTCAAAGCTACTGACAATGGCTATGTGCTGCTCTCCTCTAATCCTGTCAGTGGGCAGGATAAGAAAAAAATCGATTATAAACAATGAGAAAAGCGCAAGCCAGTCAGTATAATAAAAATATATAAATCCACTTTATTATAACACAGAGAAACAAGACATGGATACTAGAAATAATTATATGTCTATATAGAGGTGTATTTAGATATACTAATTAAGAAAATAAAACAATAAAAGGTCATCACACAGAATAATTATATATAATAGAGTCCCAGTATCATAAATGCTGTCATAGGATGGTAGATAGTATCTGATCCTATCCTATGTCTCAATCTTTATACAGCAGCCATCTAACGTTCCAATATGCTGAAAAATTATATATCAGGACCGACTAATAATAGAGTCAATGATGAATATTTATATATATATATATATATATATATATATATATATATATATATATATAGTCTCTCCCATCTGTACTTATCTGGATCTTGTTGGCTGGACTTTTATAAAGTACATGTAATCAGAACTGGTCTATGCCCACAGGAGGCGGCGGATATCTACCAGAGCTCAAGACTTACTACGTTGTGGATTAACTAGCGCAACAGTTTGTTCTATGCCCGCAGGAGGTGTTTGGCAGATCTGTGTAACAGTCCAGCCAACAAGAACTGGATAAGTACAGACGGGAGAGACAACAGATTTTATATATATATATATATATATATATAAATGTTCATCATTAGTCCGTCCTGATATATCATTTTTCAGCATATTGGAACTTTAGACGGCTGCTGTATTAGGATTGAGACACAGGATAGGATCGGATACTATCTACCATCCTATGACATCATTTATGACACTGGGACTCTATTATATGTAATTATTCTGTGTGATGACCTTTTATTGTTTTTATTTACTTAATTAGTGTATTTAAATACATCTATATAGACATAGGATTATTTCTAGTATCCACGTCTTGATTCTCTATGTTATAATAAAGTGGATTTATATATTTTTATTATACTGACTGGCTTGCGATTTTCTTATAGTTTGTTTATAGTTAGTAATTGGTTTAATTACCTAAAGTAAAACATAATATACCGGGTAGATACAATTAAAAATGCATAGTTTCATAAACATGAGAATTAAATGCATTTAGTGTCTGCTATTTTAAATAAAAATCTTATCTAATAATGCAGATCTAAGATATAATTCTGTAATGGTAGTTCATCCATTTACACATTAGATCATCTACAATCTGAATAACCCCTGCTTTAGCTCTGTAATACATATATGACCACACTATATATGTTACATATACCTTATATACGTGTGTGTATGTAATTTTATTATAGTTGTCTGAAAGCAGCACTAACTTCACATTTTTATATCCTTTTTTTTTTCTTTTAACTTGCCAGAATTACTGCAAGATCTCCCATATTCAGCAACTATGTTTTGGTTGTTTTAAGGAAATCTAAATTCTGCAACACTAGCACAAGCATAGTGATTGAAATTATACAAGAATCCCCCTTCCTTGTTGACTGTTTTTTCCTTGAACTTACCCTCTGTATTGACCTATTGTGAAAGCAATTTCCAAGTGATATTTAAGGTAGATTAACCATTTTTAATGCTCTTTGTATTTTCTTTTAATTTTTATTTCACTTGACCAAATGCCTGCAGTAGAGTGTCCATATTGTCAATCCTGTTTTCACTTTACCTCACAGCACTGAGCTAACCTTCCATGCAGATCCCAAAGAATCCTGTAAGACAAAATGTACTGATTTTTTCTTGTCAGATTAGATTCCTTTTATGTCAATTGGTAAGAGGGACTTGACAGCTAATTTGATATGAATTTGGGACTAATTTGTATAAACTAAAAATAAGCCATAATGGGAAAATAGAGAAAAATGCACTGTATTATTCGGATTTTGAAAAAAAAAAAAAAAAAAAAAAGTCATAAAATGCTGGTTAATAAACGTTATCTTTTGAGGATTGCCGTGAACATACCAAGCTACCCATATCTTCCACCAGAAACAATAGTATGTTTTGTCCTAGCTGGAACTGATACACAAACTGGGATGAAGGCTGCCATCTTGCTCTTTAGCAGGCAACATGAAAACTTTATCCTGCTTCACTGGAAAGGTTGTAGGAAAGTGAATGGATGATGCATCTTCTTATGAGAACTGTTGGAGTACAGCACCATTTACAGATATATTTCTATAATGAACATAAGACATCAGAAGAATAACACCCCTAAGATCCGGCAAGTAAAAAAAAATAAATTAAACGGCACACCTGCATGGATGGTTGCTTTAATTTCTTCAATACCAGAGCATGTCCATTCTGGCATTAAAGGCAGTAATGTTTCAAGATTCAGATTTCATTGAGATTTCATTGTTTGATCCTCCTCTGTTTAGCCCAGCCAATGTTCTTAGTGATTTCATAGATATAGCTTTTTGTTACCTACAATATGTAGCTGAATTTTAACCCAAGTCATGAGAGCTGCATTGAAAATCCAAGTAAGGGTCCTCTTTTGTCTGCAAACTAGATTTTGGCAGAAGAGTAACAATGGACTTCCCAGATGTGTATCCTGATTCACCCTCCCTCACCCACCACACACATCGCGGTTCAACAGGTAAAGTCTTTGCAGAAATGCAGTCCAGTCATTTGCTCTTTAATGTTTTTTTTAGGTGTCTCTGAAAAGGATGCAAGGAACCTCTAGGATGGGTGCTTTCCTGCTTTTAAATATACAATTTGTAAAATGTGTTTGTATTACTCCTCACTGCTTGGGCATTGGAAGTCCTCTTGTGAAGAGGTCTCTTGAGAACACTCAATCCAATGGCACATCAGAGGATATCACACACTCATGGTCATGCTGGGTGAATACTGTGCAGAAAAGAGAGAGGTATATGTCAGTTTCATCTCAACAATAATACCAGGAGTACACAAATGCATTATATATATGTCATAACCCAGCGGTACGCAACCTTTCGTTCTCCAGTTGCTGAAGACTGCAACTCTATCATCTGCACTCAGCCCAAACTGGTTGGGATGATGTGATTTGTAGTTTCCAAGAGCTGGACAATGTTGCCTACCCCTGTCATGGGTATAGCCAGTAATGCAGCAAATTCATAGCATAGCCAAGTATTATCTCAACTAACCAAATAAAAATGCTCAATTTCAATCCATCCAGGGTTTAAAGGGGAACTATAACTACAGGAATAAATAGCAATGCTTGAAAGCAACTATTTAAATTTGCTGTGCGACATTTAAAAGTGTGAGTGTTGCACTTTTTAAACTATAATCCTTTATTAAGGACCAGAGAAAGGTTAAAGGGATAGTAATGTTTCATAATAAAAGCAGCTCTAATTAATCATCATAGTATTTGGACTTTGGAGAGTGTTATTTCAATTCTGTCAGAGTTGTAATTCACCAGTAATTCAATGACAATGTATCCCCTCCCGCCTCTTTTACTGATGTTACATTGCTCAGCCAGAGCAGAAGGGAGGTGCCCAGGTAGATTGCAGAGAGGGACAATCTTCAATTAAGATAAGGGAAAAACCTGAAAAGCCTGTCAAGGGGGGCAGGGCTTTCATTGTTCTCATAGGAAGAAGATTGTCCCCTGCTGTTATCTGTCTGGTCTATGGACTGCATTCCGCATCTGAGAAGAGATGGCTTATACTAGGTAAAAGGGGTGGGAGAGGAAACTTTGCTTGTGAATATCTCTCAAACCATAAAGGTTTGAGAGATAAGACTTCATGTTTTTTTAATGCCTACAAAATAAAATAAAGATAAAATAAAGTATTACTATCCCTTTAAAGTAAAAGACTATTGTAAGAGATGTTGGAGATTAAGAAATATATAGTGTGGATAGGTGCCTTCCTGGAGTGAATGCTCAGTCGGTTAAAAGGAGAACTGAAGAAGTAGGACATGAAAGTGAGATGTTGTTGTTGTCCATTGTGGCTCAAATGATTTGTCCACAAATGATTTCAGGGCAGTGCGGAAAGAGTTTTTTCAGCTATGAAATAATCTTGTCATGTGACATAAACTCTTTCTTTTGCTGCAGTTTTACTTATGTAGGGGGAGTCTGAGGGTAGGATATTTTGCATCAGGTATTTAGTGTTTAAGTAGGCAGTATAAAGAGAGTACACTTACATTTTTTGTAAGTATTTGATTTTTATTTCTTGTGGCCACTGCATTTTATGGTGAAGCAGTGTTACAGTCTATGGAAAGGTGTGGATGTCCAGAACTCTTCATCAATTGAAATAGCTCCACCATGAAAAAGATTAGTCACACTTTTTTTCTTTAAAGGGATAGTAATACTTCGTTTTAACTTTATTTTATTTTGTAGGCATTAAAAAAACATGAAGAATGATATAAGTCTTATCTCTCAAACCTTTATGGTTTAAGAGATATTCACAAACAAAGTATCCCCCCCCCTGTTCAACCAGATCAGAAGGAAGGTGCCCAGGTAGACTGCAGAGAGGGACAATCTTCAATTAAGATAATGGAAAAAGCTGAAAAACTTGTCAAGGGGGAAGGGCTTTCATTGTTTTCATACAAAGAAAATTGTCCCCTTCTGTTATCTGTACTGTCATACAACCAGATTCACATCTGAGAAGAGATGGCTTACACTAGGTAAAAGGGGTGGGGAGGGGAAACTTTGCTTGTGAATATCTCATAAACCATAAAGGTTTGAGAGATAAGACTTATATCATTCTTAATGTTTTTTAATGCCTACAAAATAAAATAAAGTTAAAACGAAGTATTACTATCCCTTTAACTCAAGTGCTTACAAGTATGCAAGTCTGATCTGTAATAATGTTTGTATGAAGCATCTCCCAACCTGAGTCCACAGATATCATAAGAGATAACTCTGTTAACTATCTCCTTTATATACCACTAAATTATTTCAGGGAGAGAGAGAAAACATTTCCTTACGCTTTCGCTTTGGAAGGGGTTTAAAAAGTTCCCGGTCATCTCTCCGTCATCTCGAGGTGTCCCTGGAGGGTTATTCATTCCTGCCATGTTATTTGGAGAGTTCTACAGAGACAGTAGAAAGCATTTTAGAACATATTACAGCATTTACACACAATGGCACAATTAACTATTTGATTGTTAGAGACATTTCCCATGAATTTTGTATTACACTCTAGCATCAATGTGCATATAAGGTAGCAAATATTACTTAAAGTTTGATGAAGGGATTTGGGCTGTTAACCTAGGTCTTCACAGGGGAAATTTAAATAAATCCACTTTCAGTGCTGTGGTTAATGCCTGTTTCTTTAAAGCAGAACTTTCACTTAGTATAAATTCGCCCTCCAATAATTAAACATATGGAGACTAGCTTCATAATACTTCTATCACCTCTCAGAAGTGCCAGATTCTAAAGAAATCCTTAATCTTCGGAGACCAGAAGACAGGCATCAGCACAGACATCTTGTCTGGGCACCTTCTCTGTCAGTCCCGGTCTCCTCTAAAAAGCAGTGCAGTGTGCCACATGGTAACAGGAAGGGACTGACAGTGCAGGCGTGCAGACGGCACTAACCTGGCCGTCAGTCTCTGAAGATTAAGGATATCTTTAGAATCTGGCACTTCTGAGAGGTAATAGAAGTATTATGAAGCTGGTCACCATATGTCTAATTATATGAGGGTGACTTTATACTAAGTGAAAGTTCCGCTTTAACAGAGAGTGGACGGTCTTCAAAGGGCTGTGCAGCTAAGCCTACCAGGATAATGTTGTATTAACCACTTGTAGTCATATATACTGTATGTTATAAAAAGACAATGGTGCACAATCCAAACCACCAAAAATCAGCACTTACATTTTAAGTAGCAGTAAAGTAACATATATAAAAATTATGAAGAACTTTAACTCCACAACCCCCTGTGCTTTATAATATGTATAAATATCCAACACAAAAGTTAATTGATGAAAACAAATCACAGGTGGTCTGTGAAGTTAAAGCGGAACTTTCACTCAAATTAAAGTGCCCCCCAAATCATTATGCACATAGTGATATGCATATAAATACTGGTATTATCCTGAATAAGTCCGGCGTTATTGAGAAATCAAACTCATTTCGAGATGCACTGGCAGGCATCTTGCTGTACCAGCATCTGTGCGCCTGCACCGTTAGTCCCTTCCTGTACCTTAAGGTACAATGCAACTCCCACTCACCAATCCTAGAGGAGACCGGGATGGACAGCGCAAGCACACAGATGTCCCTTCGGAAAGATGTCTACACTGATGCCTGTCTGTGCATCTCGGAACAAGTTGGATTTCTCAATAACGTTGAACTTATACAGGATAATACTAGTATTAATATGCAAATCGCTATGTGCGTAATGATTTGGGGGCATTTTAATTTGAATGAAAGTTCCGCTTTAAAGTTCTCCGAACTATAACCGTCATATTTCAAAATTTTTACTCACTTGACTGAGAAATTTTATGTTGGCTTTAGCCAAATGGAACTTTCACCTGAATTCAAGTTTGCATATTTGAAAACTGCATAAAAAACTGCCTGTGTGTCATGTTAGCCAAAAGACCAGCAAGTACAGTTAAGGATATATTCGTACTTGTTACCATATGTTAATGTATGCTAATTACATTACTGTGTTGTACCAGTGACATTTCATATGCTAATTAAGCTTTTCAGTGATGTTTTGTATGCTATTGAATCAGTTTCAGTCATATAAAGGGTTTCAGTGACATTCCAGTTACATTTTACATGCTAATGAAGCTCTGTGCTGTACAAGGAAATTTTTGCTTTCACTATCCCCAGAAATAAAAGTGTGAATATGTGCTAAACTATACATCTGCTGGAATTTTGGTTAACATGACACACAGGTAGTTTGAATGCAAATATGTAAAGAAAATCCAAGCTGACTGGTCCACTTTAACTTTTTTGCCACATAATTTTCACTTTATTTTTGTATCCTCTACAAAATTAAATAAAGTTAAATACGGGCATTACTGACCCTTTAAAAAAACAAAAAAAAAAACAAAAAAAAAACCAAAGTATTTGAAGAAAGTGCCATGAAAGATATTTGCATTGAAAGCTCCCCCCTCCCTCCCATTCTCCTGATGTCAGCGTTTAGCTGACTGCAGGAGATCTTGGTCTGAGGATCAGCCGGCGGCTCTGCAGCAGAGCCAAAATCGCGTTATTTAAAAATAATTACTTAATTTCAAATGGTCTACAACAAAGTGTGCCTGGTTTGCAAGCACACTTTGTAGACCGTTTCATTGACCGTTTCATTGAAGTAGTTCTTTTTAAATAAAGCAATTTCGGCTCTGCTGAAGATCCTCCTTAAGTCAGCCGACTCCTGACAGCAGGAAAAGGGAAACTTTGACGGTGAATATCTCGCAAACTGTAAGGGTTTGAGAGATGGCATTTTCTCCAAATCCTTTATTTTTGTAACCTCTACAATATAAATACATATATATATATATATATATATACATATAAATAGGAGCATTACTGACCCTTCAAGTAATTTTTTTTTAAGTCAAAGCATGTTTTGGAAAGATGCACTTTTTTTTTTTTTTTTTTGGAAAAAAGCAATTGAGCTTGCATGTTCAAAATGGAATGTTTCATTTGACTGTGTGTGTCTGGAATGCTCAAATGAATCTTTGCTTTGTTTAATTTTTTTCTTCAATTGAGCATTCTCTGCACACACTATCAATTTTTTTTTTGTCTAATTTCTTTTTTGATCAAGAACAATTTAGGCACATTGCCAAAGTTTTTTCTCTTTGCTGTATCTTTTGCTTGACCGAGCTTTGTGTGTGCATATGATCAATGTTTTCATTTTTTTACTCTTTATTTCCTCAAGGGCCACGATAACAAGAGAACACTGGGGCTTAGGTATAAAGAGGAGCAATACTGGAGAAAACCAGTTGCATCATAGGGGAAAAAAAAATCCCAGTAACTTAAAGGGGCATTTAACCACTTGATTGTTGAAAAGCTCACCAAAGTATTATGCAATCATTTAAGTGATTTAAAGGGATAGGAATGTTTCACAAAAACAGCAGCTCCAATTAATCTTCATAGTATTTGAGCCATATAGAGTGTGATTTCAATGCTGTCAGAGTTGTAGTTCAAGAGTAATTGAATGATAAAGTATCCCCCTCCCACCCCTTTTACCTAGTGTAACATTGCTCTCCTCAGATGCAGAATCTGGTTGTAAGTCCAGACAGATAACAGCAGAGGACACTCTTCTTACTTTGAGAACAATGAAAACCCTGCCCTCCTTGATAGGTTTTTCAGCTTTTTCCCTTCTCTTAATTGAAGATTGTCCCTCTCTGCAGTCTACCTGGGCACCTCCCAGCTGTTCTGAGGTGAGCAGTGTTATATCAGTAAAAGGGGTGGGAGGAGGATAATTTATCATTCAATTTCTCTTGAACTGCAAGTCTGACACAATCGAAATAACACTCTCCAAGGCCCAAATACGATCATGATTAATTAGAGCTGCTTTTATTATGAAACATTACTTTCCCTTTAAAGTCCCATTTAAATCAATGAGAATTTAGGGAATGTTTATTTGTCCGTTATGGTGCAGCTAGTTTTCTACATAATTGTTCCACATTACTTTTATGCATGATGCCCAGAGAATTGAGGGCAACTTGCTACTATATAAATTGTTATCAGGGGCAGATTTAAATCTCAAGTGCATCTAGGCTCCCTTAGAGCCACCTATGGCAACACCTCTTTCCCTCTCCTGGCCCCACCCCCAGACTCATCCACTATTTTCTGGCATAGAAAATACCCTTAGTTTATAACAAGATAAAAAAAAAATGGCTTTAACTCCTTGGTTGCTAGAGAGATCTGCTAAGCATTGTGAAGCAATGCTTTGGAGATCCTCCTAGCATCCAAGGGGTTCAATAATAGCTTGTAAAGGGGAATAAAACTGGTGCAGAGACATTGAGATTGCTCTGGCCACACCCACAATTCAGAATGTGGGTGTGGCCAGAACAGCTGGGGTTCCCCCTCGAAATCTGAAGCTCTACGGACTTGTCTACTCTGCTTATTTGGAAATCCGGTCCTGGTTGTCATGACATTAAATACAATCATGTGCAGAATGGGAGTACAGTATTACATAAAATCCATATCTAAGCTAATAAGCTACTTTTTGCTCTATAATTGTCTGCAGGATTGCTAGAGATCCAGTAAGGATTATTGTGTTTTACAAAATGTCACATTTTTATTACTTAACAGAATTAGTATAAAGGGTCCAGACAGCCATGTCAAAGAACCACAAATGGCCTAGACTTCAGTTTGAATGTTCCTTCCCTACAGTCTATACATAGTTGCACTTAATCTCTCCTTTACCCTCAATAGCTATTTTTCAATTATTGGTCTGAATTCATTTGCAGGTGATATATGTGGATAACTGGATTTTATCTAAAACATTTCTACTGTAGTCTGATGGGAAAACTGGACATAAAACATGTATATCTGTAATTTTTTCCAGCCCAGTACCTGGCATATTGTATATACAAGAAAATATGTCCCTTTTGTGATTTGACCTTCCACCTCTCATCTCCATATACTGACACTTTATATTGTATTAATTACCTTTGGCAACACATCCATGTCTCCAGAGCCTAAAATAGAGAAACTAAAGTGATTACAAAAATACTTTTAGTTGAAAAATATCCTACACTGTTACAATAATTTTATTCTTCCTAAAGCTATTTCAATAGAGCCAAAAGCAGCACATCACATATCACTCATTCAAAAAATATATTCAAGTAAATTACAATGCATCTTCTATGGATTACTATAAAGGATGCTGCTAGGTACTGGATGAGGGAGCTAATGATCCTGGGGTAGATTCACTATGTGATGATAAAGTTATCTCCACTTTATCACCTCTTTATCACTGCTTAGTGAATCTCCCCCTGGTCTCATGTTTAAAGCCTTAGGTCTTGTTGCCATTTTGGGGCATGTAATGGTGCTAAACTTCCTACTAACAATGGTGTAACTGTGCTGCATCCCCATCTCCAGGTCTTTTGGGGACCTAGCCACTCCCCTGTTTACTAGTAATAAATGTTTGTGTCACAAGTCAATAGAAATCCACTGATCCATTGCATACTGTTCATTTAGGAAAAAGTAACTGAAGATGGTCGATTGTTTATTGAGACACTCAACAGGACATTAAAGTGTTTTTCCCTAAAAGACTAGCATGCAGTGAATTTCTGGGGCTTAATATATACTCATTAGCCCCTGCAGTAATGACTGGCTTGACATACAAGTGTAATTCCTGCGCTATATACTTGTGTCACAAGTAATTATATTTGTGATAATTGCATTATTTGTAAGAGTTACGACATATGAACACATACTTGTTACTATGTATTATCTATGTAAAACGTCAGCTTAAACACATCCTTAAGAAAAGGAGAAGGTTAGGGCTCTGAATCAAATACCACCACCATTGCTTAAGTTGCTTATGTATGGTTAGATGAAATATAACCGCAGTTATAAAACCAGCCACAAGATGGGACCACTGACCCAGTTTTAAAGAGAAAACATCTTTAATTAGATTTTTGTATGCAAAACTGAGCAATATATAAAAGAAAAAACTGATCAACATAAATGTTCATGTTTTCTTTAAACCCTGAATGCCAAATATATATTCCCAATGCAATACAAGAATATGGGAAACATTTATCTGCTGCCCGACTACAACTCCCATCACCCTCTGACAATCACTGACCAGCTGTGAATGAAAGAAACTGTAGTCGAACAATCAATGGAGGGCTCCTAATAACCCTTTGTGTGCCAGAGGGGTACTTAATGAATTTCTTTGAAATTCTCTGCATACTCCTCTGGCATACATATGGTTAAATTACATTTACATTTTATCAACATTTATAGCCACAGGCGTGGGCAAGCTATGGTCCTCCAGCTGTTGTTAGACTACAATTCCCATCATTCTCAGCCAGCCAATGACATTAATGCATGTACTAAAAGGAGTACAACAGAGGTGCCTTAACTTTTCTTTTGTCAAAGGTCAGATATTGAAAAGAACAATGAATTAAGAGTAAGATGATTATTTCTAGATAATGCAATGAAATTAAAGTGAGCACACAATGAGTATTTATACCTTGGTAGATCTTTACACCTCTAGTTGTTGAAGACTACACTTCTCATGATCCCCAACTAGCCATTGACTGGCTGAAGTTGATGGGAATTGTAGTCTTCAACAGCTGGAGATCCAAAGATCTTCTACCTCTTATTTATACTGACTTTGCAGTTAAAGCGTGTGTGTGAGCTGCAGTGATTCAAATTAGTTATAAGGAAGTGAAGCATCTGCATCTATCCATATATACTACTCCTCAATTCAGTGCAGCAAGAATCAGCAACAATTTAGCCAATTCTTTGCAACTTATGAAGGTCCCCATAAATGCTTTGCACTGTGCCGAAAATCTTTAGAGTCATGGGTGACCTGGCTGACCTGTCCATCCCCCACTCTAGGTGCAATGACAGCTATGAGCCAAATGATTTAACATTTACTAATAATATCTTGAGCCATTTGCTATTCTTATTCATACAGCCCTCCACAATAAAATTCTGTGAGACCTCACACGATGTGAAACAGAGCATGGGAGAGATCATCAACGAATCTTGAGGCGATATGAGAGTCCTCTTTTGATTTAGGGCCATTTGCACATGGAAAGTGGTGCAACTCTAGGGCAAATCATCTTTGTCAAAGGGGACAGACTATCCTCTTCAATGCTAATGAGGTATCCATCACATTGCTAGCATCCAAGGGCTGAAAAGCCCCATTTAATTTAAAATTTGTAGAAGTGTTATTTGTCCCTGAGGTGCAGTTGGTTTGCCCTAGAGATGCTCCATTTTGTTGATTTGGCACTTTTAGGAAAAGAAACACATACTTTAACCCCTTAAGAACTAGATGTGGTGCACAAGACATTGCTTTGTAACGCACTGCACATCCCTCTGGTCATTAACAGGTTAAATACAACAAGGATCCCAACATGCAGGGATTCCAAAAAAATATTTTAAGGTATAAATCTGCCACTATTTGTTTTAATACTGAAATACATAAATGAAGAACAGAAACATAATTTGTTTTTTTAATTCTGGCTCAGTAGAGGCCTATGCAATTACTGGGTTGGCCGATCACTGACCAGTAATTATTATCATATAAGTAGAGGGAGATAGAAGACACACTGCCACCGCTGATTCCAATATGGAAGGATGTGGGTTTGGGGAAGAACATGATATCCTGATGTAGCTATTTATGATCTGTTATATGTTCTGAAGGTTAAACATACATATGCCTATTTCTTTACATGTTCAATACCATATTATATAGGTGCACGTTATATATAAAAAATAATGCATTTCAGAAATACTTACCTAGTGATCCATTCATATGATGAGGTTCCATAGCACCCATTCCTCCCATCGGGCCATCAGGACCAGGTCCCATTGGGAACTGCAAGAAAAGTTTGATTAACAATCTTTACATGTCAACTCTACTTAGGACCACAGAACGTATGTACTTCAAATATAACTCTACAATATTACTGTTGCTCTTAAAGAAGAATATTAGTTTCTGAAAATGTTTTAATATTAAACTTGAGTAAAGGTGAGATAATGAATTAACCATTTATGATTCTTTTGTTTTCTATGTTCCACTAGTACTGGTTTTATGTCTCTTTATAGCTATACCCTCTTGAACAGCGCTGTGAAATAATTTGGCGCTATATAAATTAAGGATAATAATAAAGTAACAGAGAGGTGTGCAACACATTGCTTTGAAATCAACAGCACACACCCTTGGTACTTAAATGGTTAATTAGGATGAGTCTCTGACTTACATGTAATCAAGCAGGGAAATTCTTATGGCATGGCTTATTATTGTGATACTGGAGGACTGGTTTGGGAATGCCTGAAGAAGACAAGTGATTGTGCACTAGGGTTACCATAGGACAGGTTTGCCGGGATATGTCCTATCTGGGGGGTTTCTTTTACTGTCTTGCTGGGATTTTAAAATGTCTTAAAAATGTAAATTATCTTCCAAATAAAAAAGTTTCATCAAATATCAACATACTCTTGTCTTTCTATTAAAGGGATAGCAATGTTTCATAATAAAAGCAACTCTAATTTATCATCATAGTATTTGGACTTTGGAGAGTGTTATTTTTAATTCTGTCAGAGTTGTAGTTCAAAAGTAATTGAATGATAAAGTATCCCCCTCCATCCCCTTTTACTGATATAACACTGCTCAGCTCAGAGCAGCAGGGATGTGCCCAGGTAGATTGCAGAGATGGACAATCTTCAATTAAGATAAGGGAAAAAGCTGAAAAACATGTCAAGGGGGCAGGGCTTTCATTGTTCTCACAGTAAGAAGACTGTCCCTTGCTGTTATCTGTCTGGTCAAGCAACCAGATTCCACATCTGAGGTGAGAAGTCTTACACTAGGTAAAAGGGACAGGAGGGGGATACTTTATCATTCAATTACTCTTGAACTACAACTCTGACAGTACTGAAATAACACTCTCTATGTCTCAAATACTATGAAGATTAATTGGAGCTGCTTTTTTTGTGAAACATTACTATCCCTTTAAAAATGTCAGGGATTTTCAAACAGTGCCTGCAATATTACAATTGGCCACTAGGTTTGCTCCTGAGCACAATAGATTACTATGTGGATTCCCTACTAGGTCTACAGAAGCGACTTCTACTGATTGGCTAGCTACACCAAAACAGGTGGTCTCTTCTTTCTGTTGAAGAAGGAGTACAAAGTAGCACAGGGGTGTCCAAGTTTTTTCAGTCATGAGCCACATGATCAGAAAGGCATAAGTGTAAGGGCAGCATTACTTTTTTATTGAAAACAACAGATAAATATAGCAAGTCAGCTATTTACTTACTGATAAAGTCAGTGACAATACTGATACTTAAAGGAGCAGTAAACTTTTTTTATGAAAACACATATTTTATTGAGCATTTCCTGCTGAATAAAACAAGATCACTCCCATCACTGTCAGGTGTTTTATTCAAAATGTATAGCAGTTTAAATAATCAGGAAGTGAATTTACTGTGTTTACTTCCTGATAGTTCTAACTGACAGGAAGTGACAGGCTGTTTCTATCACATTCTATGGAGAACTGTATGTCTCTGACTTTTCTGACTTTCCTCTCCATTAGAATCGAACTGGAAATCTAATTAGAATTTGACCACTAGAGGGCACTGCTAATGTAAAAAAACATGGGTTTAAACTGTTATAACTCTGGAAATATAAATCTCTCGGCAGTATATATATATATTTTTTCATAAAAAAATGTTTACTGCTCCTTTAACTGACATCTATTCTTAAACTGTATAGTACTGGCAAGCAGGGTATTAGGTCTTACTGGCCTACTTTATCATGTGTGCTAGTTAATTATGTGTAAATTAGGTATAAAAATATATATATTTTTAAAAATCTCAGATAGGTCATACCCACGGGTCAGATGGTCACTCTAGCCCACTCTAGTAGGTGACTATCTATGTCTGGTGACTTCTACCACTAAAATCTGCTGCTATGGTTATTTCTTTTGGCGAGGCTAAGCCTCCCCCTGGCCTTCGTGATCCTCCTATGAAAATTAGGAAGCAGGAATGTGTAGAAAAACAAGCAGAAAGACAGAAGTTGTGTGTTTTGTGTGGCATGGTATAAAGGTTAGAGAAGAAGTTTGGTGTTATTTGGTAAGAAGCTATATAGGATGAATGCACACAAAAATGGTTGAGAAGAATAATATAGGCATGATTACCCTTATTAATATCTGCAATGCGCTTTTATCACATAATGGAAAAAGGAGACAAATTCCATTATATCTTCAGTTACTTTTCTCACAGGCAGAGGGGGTGCCTCATCTGTTCTGGCCACGCCTACATTCAGAATTATGGCTGTGGCCAGAGAAATCTCTGTGTCCTTGCACCAGTCGTATTCTCCTTTACAGGTTATTATTTAACCCTGTGGGTACTAGAGATATCTCCAATGAATTGCGAAGCAAATCGTTGGAAATCTCTCTAGAAACCAGGGGTTAAAACTTTCATTATTTAGCCTTGCTTTTTGTGGGCCAAGGGTATTTTCTGTGCCAAGAAAATGGTTGAGACTGGGGGCGAGGTCATTTGAGGAATGGGGGTGTGGTCATGGGTGAGCTAATGGTGCCTAGAGTGCCTTTCCTAGGGTCACCTGGGATGTAAATCAGGCACTGGAGGTATTTAACCTGATGAGTGCTAGAGAGGTCTCTAATGCATTGTGAAGCAATGCGTTGGAAACATCTCTAGCATTCCCCATTTCAATCACTGGGCATTTTGGGTAATTCTATTTATCCCCTATGGTGTAGCTGGGTTTGTCCTACAATTACTCCAGTTCTTATTTGTACATCAGCCAAAACGTACATGGTGACGTTTTCAACTTTGCTCTTTGTTGAAGAAGTGGGTCAAACTGTGTTGAGTTTGGATTTCAAAATGTCAAGTAAATATGGAAATATTTTGCTCTGTGCTGATATACTTTAGGATTCGGGGGGTAACATGGTCAACCTGCCCTCCATTCCCTAGTCTAGGTGAAATCAGGTGTTTGAAGAGCTATAGTTGTTAGAGGAGGCAAATACAGTCGTTGATACCTTTATTGTCTAACTAAGCAGATTTAGCATGCAAGCTTTCAAGACCTCTTAGGTCTCTTCCTCAGGCATAAGCCTGAGGAAGAGGCCTAAGAGGTATTGAAAGCTTGCATCCTAAATCTGCTTAGTTAGCCAATAAAGGTATCAACGACTATATCTGCCTCCTGCATTTCTACTGCTAACATGGTACCAATTCTCATAGTTGTTAGACACTCACACTTTGGTATGTCGTGAAGCTGTAAGCTCTGGTTCTGAGAGGCAGAGTTATACTTCATTTACATAAATGTAACATACAGGCAAAGAATGGAACAAGGGCATTTAAAGAAGCAGTAAAGTTTTTTTTAAAATAAAAAACAAACATATTGTAGTACTTTTCCTGTTGAGTAAAACTAGGGTACTCCCACTGATCAGAATGCATTTTTCTAGCGTTATTGCACTTTAACCTGTTGTGTTTTTTCCCTTTCAATTAACAGTGCCCACTAGTGGTCAGTTTTCGACTAGTTATTCTGTTCCGTTCTATGAGAGAGGTGAATCACTGAACTTTCAGGAAGTAATGATACTGTCACTCACTCAACATCTTGAACTGTTATAACTTTTTAATAAAACAACTGACAGCAATGGGAGTTCCCTTGTTTTACTCAGTAGAAAAATGTCTAAAATAGTTTTTTTAAACAAATGAAAAAAAAGCTTAGTGCACTTTTAAGCAGCAAACTAAAGTAATACAATCATGGAGAAAACCAAGCATACCACAGGGCTCATTTGAAAATGTCTGTAAATTTCCATTGATTTATAAGGGGATTTGTAACCCCTTGAATTCTAGAGAGGTCTCCAATATTCAAGAAGTTATAAAACCACCTTTTGCAGGCCAGTGGGGTGGTTCAGCACATTCCAAAGCAATGCACCGCGTACCTCTCTGGCATTCAAATGGTTAACATCAATGTCAATTTTCAATTTCTCCTATGGTGATATTGGTTTGCTCCAGGATTGTTTCTCTTTAACCTGATGAATAAAGGTCCAAGGTCTCAGAAATGAAATTACTGAGGGGAAGAAATAAATAACCACAGTAAAGATTAATTGAGTTATAACATGCCATCACCGGTGTGTAGGGCACTTACATTAGGTCTGCTTCCGCCAGGTCCTATGGGGTTCATCATTGTGTACATATTTTCACTGGAATTTGTAGAATCTGTACAAAGTAATACAAAATGGCCAAGAATGAATACAAAATGCATTTACTTTATCTATTCCTTGCCTAAATATAGACACAAGGAAACAAAACCTACCAATCACCCTGAAAGGAATGGAAACTTTGGCATGTGGGGAGTTACAGGTTGTTCTGCATGGATATCAGACAGTGCTAATGTATTATCATTGGCCAATATGCCACTGCACTATGCACACTGCAGGTTGTTATCATGGACCCATTTTGCTTCCATTATCTGGCACTCAGAATTTACAGTGCAAGAATGAAACGTAAACCAGAACTATCTTTCTGTGGGCACAATGTGGCAGTAATAGTAAGTGGGGACGTCTGACATAACAAAGGGCATGGCTTAAAGGGATAGTAATACTTCATTTTAACTTTATTTTATTTTGTAGGCATTAAAAAAAAATGAAGAATGATATAAGTCTTATCTCTCAAACCTTTATGGTTTATGAGATATTCACAAGCAAAGTTTCCCACCCCGCCCCTTTTACCTAGTGTAAGCCATCTCTTCTCAGATGTGAATCTGGTTGTAAGACCAGACAGATAACAGCAGGGGACAATCTTCTTTGTATGAAAACAATGAAAGCCCTGCCCCCCTTGACAAGTTTTTCAGCTTTTTCCCTTATCTTAATTGAAGATTGTCCCTCTCTGCAGTCTACCTGGGCACCTCCCTTCTGATCTGGTTGAACAGGGGGGGGATACTTTGTTTGTGAATATCTCTTAAACCATGAAGGTTTGAGAGATAAGACATATCATTCTTCATGTTTTTTTAATGCCTACAAAATAAAATAAAGTTAAAACGAAGTATTACTATCCCTTTAAGAAACACAATTAGAACAAAGGAGGTGTCTAGACAAGGTAGGATGGGAAAGTGGGCAGTACAGGGTATGAAAAGGGGTCAGAACAGGGCAGGGAATGGGCAGAGCTTTGAGGAAACTGAGCCAAAAAAGCAGGTCAGTTTAACCCCTTGATGAACTGAGATGAGGACAATGTATTGTGAAGCACTGCTTTGTTCAGCCCTCTTGCCCTCATGGGGATAAGGAGACACATAATTGAACAGTAAATACCAGAGCGTCTGATGCAAACATAGAATGATCCTAGGCATGATAGTTTTGCAAGTGTTACTTTTTAGCCTTTATATTTTAGATATCTTGTTTGTGTTTGCAAATAATTTATTAGCAGATTATGAATACATTTTGCTAATAAGAAAAAAAACAATCAGGCGCTTTTCTAGAAGGAAGCAACATTGGTAAAATGGCAGCCCTGGAGCCTCATGCAGTCCTCAGATTTCTCCAGCAGCCCCCAAACTGTTTTCTGGTACAGTAGGAAGAGGAGATTATTACCTTCTGCCAAGAGGCTTCACAATGCATCAGAGACCTTTCTAAAATTCAAGAGGGTAAAATCCCCATTTAAAGTGGAACTACCACCCCACGTACAGTTAAATCCCAATATTTATCCATCTGGCAACTAGCTGAACAATAGTACTAATCGCCAGAATAATTACCTCCTTATCGATAAATTCTACTGCTCCGTAGACTGACAGTCAGGAAACAGTGCTGACATCTTTACATAGTGACGTCTGCTTGCCTGCGCTGTCAGTTCCAGTCTGCTCTAGGAGGCGATGCTTGGTACCGTAAGGTACCATAAGATTCTTTTAAAGCTGTGTTGCCTGGACGTCAGTCTTGGGAGCAGTAGAACTTAGCTATAATGAGGTAACTATTCTGGCGACTAGTACTATTGTTCAGCTAGTCCACAGATGGGTAATTTTTTGGGTTTAACTTTACGTGGGGTGGTAGTTCCCCTTTAAATGAATGGGAGTTTTGTCTCCTAAGGTGCAATTGGTTTGGCGCAGAATTGTTCCTGTTTTATACATAATGCTTTATTGGGGACTTACAAAAGAAATGAGGAGCATTTCTAGAGCATACCAACTGCAACACAAGGGAGAAATGACTGTCCCCAAAACTCCCACTGATTTAAATGGGGATATGAACCCCTTTATAGCATTCACAGTCTTAAAAGCCTCATGTGAATCAAAAGGAAGTATTATTTGTCCCCTAAGATGCAGTTGGTATGCTCCAGAATTGCTCGTCATTTATATTGTGAATAAGTCCCCAATAGGGATTTATATTTAACTCTTTGAGTACTAGAGGGGATGCTTCGCAATACATTGGGTACCCCTCTCGGACTCAAAGGGTTAAAACTAGAGCAATTCGGCCGCAAACCAAATGCACCATAGGGGAGAAACAAAAACACAGTTTCCACTGATATAAATGGGATATTTAATGGGTTTAATGTTACAGAGGTCTCTTATGTATAGCACTGTACTATGCTGAAGTCCACTTGGTCATTCAAGGGGTTAAAACACAATTTAAAGCAATAAGAATTGTGTAGTTCTCCCCTATAGTGTAGCTGGTTTGCAACAGAATTCCTCTGCTTTTCTTTTCAACACAAGGCCCTATGTAGAGGCTGATATACTAAGGAGAATGGGAAGTATTCTAGTGCCAACCAAGTGTGCGGAACATTACTTTAGCACTGAAGACTATAAACGCCCCATCTAAATCACTGGAGATTCGTGGTATTTTTTCACCCTCACTCACTCTTGTTCCTTCCTGTTCCTGCTCTTTGACCTATTTTTCATACACATACCAAAGAGAGATGGAACAGTATGTCTTCTGGCCAGAACAACAACCAGCGGCCCGGAAAAACAAAGTAATAGATCTGGACTGAGTTCTGACTTGTCTGTTAAGGCCCAATGTGGATTAGCCTAGCTGGTGGCTCCAGGGGTGTAAATGGGTAGTGCAGTTGTGATGGAGCCCGCCATGCAAGGAGGCCCATTGGCCACAGGGTCAAATAATTTTTTAAGACAGGGACTTAAGCTCTCTGTATCTTGATCATCCTAAAAACCCAGGGAGTCAGGTGAAACAGTGAAAACACATAAGTTCCTTGAACTGGACATTGCATCTATCGCAAACATTAGAGGGTCCTTCCTATTGGTGGTCCTCCGGTTGTTGCGAGATGACGACATCCACTGCTGGGAAACCCCAGCACTGTACAATCAGGTTGAACACACTCTGAGTTCCATTTCTGGGTTCCTGATGTTGGCGACTTTGAAAGTCTGCAAGCAGGTTTTGCTCTCCTGGAATGTGAACTGCTGAGATGGCTGGGACATGAGTTTTTGCCCACTGAACAAGATCCCGGATCTCCGCCCAGGCTGACTTGCTTCTGGTAGGCTTAGGCTTGGATTTTCCCATGTGTCCCTTGGGATATTACATGTTAAAAGAAAAACCCTAAGTAGGACAAAGTAATACAAAGTAGCAGAAAAATACGATAAAATGAACAGAAATACCCAAAAAGGTACTTATCTGACTGCAAGGGATTAAACTGGTAAGGTAAAGGAAACCACTCTCTGCGTAACCTACACTAGGACTGGATAAAATGGCTGCCCAAGCACCACCCTGTCCAATCCAGCATGCATGGGAAATGGAGGGATTCTGGGGAATTTCGTTTCTGATTGCATATGCCCAGCAATCTGTGGCTGTCAAGCCATGAAAAAACTGACAGAGCAGGCACATCAATTCATTTTGAGCCTGCTCTGACCCTTGTAAGAAAAACAGGTACACATATATGTAAAGATTCTCTATGAAATGCTATGAAACAAAGATGGCCACTGCATGGGCTCCAGTTCTTAAAGGGACCGTGTTCAATAAAACTAAATGTAAAGAAATAAGGCTGGAACATACATATATATGCATAGCAAAATGAAATAAAATATAAATGGAATAAAGTTATCTGCTCTAAAAGAAGGAGAAAGCCTAGTTATAATAATGCAAAAACAGCCCAAGTACAGAAAGTGTTAAAAAAAACCCATACTAAATAAGCAGAGTGCAAGAAAAACTGGAAGAATTTAGTTCAAAATAGACAACACCACCAAATCCCAGTGGGTGCCAAGGGACGTATGAGCATAGCACTCAAATAGTTAACTTCAGACTCCAATTTTTAAATCGAGAAGCTCAGAGAAGTCTAAAATTAACGGAACAGTGCCAACTTGCCCTTTCTTGAGGCACAGGTCACTTGAAACTGAGGGGCGGGGGGTAAAGTTGGAGGGAAGAGGGCAAAGGCCCTGTCTTTTTTTGAAGTTCATTGCTCTCTGGAGGAGGGAAACTTTACCCCCATGGTTCCTGTGTCCCACATTAGACGTAAGAGGAACTTCCATTGACACTTTATCCCTTAAGAGTCATGACAGAACTTCTCTACTGGTAGATCGTACTGGTAGCGCAACATCAACAGAAATCCCTGTACTACAGACATGTACAGTAAAATATACATTACCCACACATATATGCTAAATGAATTAATAAAAACAAGTAATATTAACATGTTAGAAAGCTCTCAACTTTTTTACCTTTTAATGACAAGCAATTTTAATATGGGTTAACATTCACTTCTAAAACAGGATAAAAACAGGGACAGCAGGATCCAGAGACAGAGTAAAATCCAGAAATTGTCCCTGGAAATAAGGGACCACTGACAGACATGCTCCACTTTGTTTCACCCACTGTGCCCTTTTCATGCCTGCTGTAAAATCTCAGACCCATTTGATAATGAACTTTACTTTATCATTTTTTAATTCCCTAACTCCATTATCAAATGGTACTTACTATATTTATTTATCCTCTTATTGAATACAAACAATACTAGTTTTAAAGCCCGTATACATGGGCCAACACTGGCGGCGCTGCAGTCAAGCGAAGTACTGAGTGCCCGAATGCGCTGCGGCTGATACGGAGCGGGGACCTCCGAATTCAGCCCATAGTCTTCTCTGCGCACCAGAACGTTGGTCTGAATTCAGAGCGATATTGTCCGTATCAGCAGCGGCGCGGGCAGTCTGTACTGCGCATGACTGCAGCGCACACAGCCATCTCTACTGAGCACGACGGCTTCTGACAAACATTCTGACAAATATCGGATTTGTGTTTTATTACCTCCTGGGCTGGGCATGATGGGTGTTCCTGGAGGACCACCACCTCCTGGAGGACCCTAAAATTATTCCAAAAATAATATCTTGAGTACAGTTGTAACATAAGATGTGACAGAGAAAGAGATGGATAAAGACGAAAAGAAGACACGGACAGGGAAAATGATGAACAGAGATGTAAACAGATGATTGAGATGGACAGTAGACTGACAGATATATTGGATTTCTTATTCCTAAAACAATACCTACCACATAGTTCCCAGGTGACGATGATGAATACGCTATCTAAATATAGAAATAAAAAAGGAAAACCATGAGCAACAGAATTAATTATCCTGTGTGTACCAGAGGGGCAATATGGTGGTTAACTCCCCCATTGATACACTACTTAGCATTGAGTTGCAATGAAAAAGAAAGGTCTACATCAATGTTATTAAAATATAGGCACTAGTCAACAAGTCAAACAACACTTTGGACACTGGAAAGGCTGGAACTCAAAACAATCCACTGCCATGAAGAACTTGAACAGTCTACACACAGTATTTATTGTTAGCTCATGGGGAATTGGAATTCCTCTGTTTCTTCATTGTCATGGTGAAATTCAGACCTTGAGGTCAGCCAAAAACCAAGATTTTAAATACAGCCCAAACATATTAAAGATTTCATTTCACTTAAGTTTATTGGTTAATTGTTTGACTACACAGATGTTGAAAAGAAAATCCTGTTGGTTGCTCTTGAGGACTGAAATTGCAGACCCTGTTATACAGACCGGCACTTGCATAGAATGCTCCCTTTCTCCCCTACTGTTTGATTTGACTTACCAGCCTATGTCTCTTGTTTTATAAAAATGTATGTTTTGGTTTAAAGGTTGGTACCACCCACTACCATCAGCAAGTTATGCAGTCTATCAACCTAAATTTAAGCTTAAAAAACCCAGAAGACAGCACTCACACAGAGATCACTGGTGACACTGACAACCATTGTATTGTGTTCAGAGAGTGAGTATTCACAATAAAAAGTGTTATGACCAGTTACCACAGCTACAGTAATACATATTCTTTCCCTCTGTAATATTATTTGCCTTTAGGAGTTTGCCAGGCACCCTAGCAAAGATAGATATTTGCAGCAGATTTCTTGTTCGTCTCTTGAGCCTGCAGAAGGTGCCCTGTTTTAGTGTTGTGGCTGCTGCATGAGGTCCACTTTAACCCAAAACAGTTGGTTGGTGTAGTCTTTAGCATACCAAGGGTTAAATACTTAATCTTCTGTGCTTATCTATTATCCTAGAATAATCAAAACACCAGGCTTTCCTCTGGTTTCAGATTTTCCTCAAAAAAAACAAAATTTGATACCATCCTAGCCATTTTTCCTGGTATCATATCCCTAAAGATCTAGTAAAAACCCCACAAGGTTTTTTGTTCAGAAAGCTGTTTCCCCTCTTTAACAGCTTAGACCAGTCTCACATTCAGAGTTTCAATCCAATGGAGTCATTTCCAAAAAAATTAATAGATAAATTAAAAACTGATGGCTGTGAGGCAATTTCTGTGGACAGTTCTTTGACACTACACATCACAGGATTTCACAGGAAACAGACACGAGGGCTCAAAATTTCCACTCTCCACTAGCCAATGGCGAATGAAAATTTAGCCCTGGCGAGTAGAAATTCAGCCCTGGTGGGTATGTTATGGCTTGCAGTGGTGAGTTACTTTTCAGGTCTGGCTAGTAGCAAAGGACTTCACATTTTAAGCCCTGCAGACATCACACGATTATAAATTTTTTTTCAACACTACACTACTTTAAAAGAATAAGGAATAAAATGTGTGGCACAGCCAAGACCAATAACGGATTAGACTTCTGAAAAAGTGTTTAATTTGTCCATAAGAAAACAGTATAGTACAACTAGCCTGACACATTGCATGTTGACTGGACACTTAATCATGTGATTAATCTATTATTAGTTTGGAGACTGCCAAAGGACCTGACTGTTATTTGCTTGTTGAGTGTTTCTATGCAAAATGCTTTTTGATACATGGACATTTGCACTCTTATTCATTACATCTTTTGGACCACCCATTTGTATAGGTGTTTAATAATGAACACGTCAACATATAAGAATTAAAGGGATAGTAATGTTTCATAATAAAAGCCGCTCTAATTAATCATCATAGTATTTGGACTTTGGAGAGTGTTATTTCAATTCTGTCAGAGTTGTAGTTCAACAGTAATTCAATGACAAAGTATCCCCCTCCCGCCTCTTTTACTGATGTAACACTGTTCAGCTAGATCAGAAGGGAGGTGCCTGGGTAGACTGCAGAGAGGGACAATCTTCAATTAAGATAAGGGAAAAACCTGAAAAACTTGTCAAGGGGGGCACGACCTTCATTGTTCTCATAGGAAGAAGATTGTCCCCTGCTGTTATCTGTCTGGTCTATGGACTGCATTCCACATCTGAGAAGAGATGGCTTACACTAGGTAAAAGGGGCCGGAGGGGAAACTTTGCTTGTGAATATCTCTCAAACCATAAGGGTTTGAGAAATAAGACTTATATCGTTCTTCTTGTTTTTTTAATGCCTACAAGATAAAACAAATTATTAATATCCCTTTAAAGTTACCAACAAAAACATTTTTTTTTCCATGATCATTTCTCTTACATACAAGAGTACAATTTAGTTATAGGAGGGTGTTAGCGCATACTCATAAATCACTAATAAATATATTTAATTAGCACATACTCATAAATCACTAATAAATATATTTAATTATCAGCCGAAATTGTATAATTAGACGTGTGACATCTCTATACAACCATCTCCCAAGTTTTCAGATTTGTCTGCCAAAATATTCCTTATACAGAACTTAAAAAGGCTACTTACCGAGTTAGCGTTGGGGTTTGGCCAAGGCCCCCGTCCTCCTGGACCCCTGTAAGATATAAAATGACACATTTTAAAAAGTGCCTTTCACAGAATTAAACATGTTTGAGGAGATGGAAAACATCAGAAACTTAGAATCTTTCTCCTACGCTTTTATAATTCAATTGTTTAACCCTTTTGTTGCAAGAAGTTTGTGCAATAAAATGCAAAGGTAAATTATTTGCTGCACGGAAAAGGTTAAACATTTTTGTAGCACTAAAAAGCTACTGTTTTTAAAAACAAACTGTTGTTTAGTGCCAGCGTGAAGACAACAAAATGGCTGCCTCTGCCCAGTAGTCAATAGCTCTGCTGAATCCAAGCCAAATGATGTGATCAAAAATAATCCCTCCCTAAAGAGCATTATTCAAACATCAGGTTGCCTACTAACCTTCTTACACCATATTTCTGCTTTGACTGACACATACTTTTTGACACACATCAACGATTTTTTGACTACGCTTTCTGCAAATTTTTTGGCAAATTGTCATAACACTGCCATTTATCCTACTAAAATACCTCTGGTGCAGCACTTATTTATAATTATGCAAAACCTGTCTCTTTTTGTGTGAGCCATTTATTCATCCAAATACCTGTGTATTAAACCCTTGTACAAAACAAATTAACAGCAAAGTATATAAATAATATTTTAGGGTAAAATCAAAGTTTTTGAATGTATTATTCAATAAAATCAGTGCTGCAACATTTTCATGAGGTAAACTTGACATACTTGCAATTCATCTGGGCAACAGGCCAACGACAGTAACATACTGAGTGGTACTTCATAGCTAGATTTTGAGCGCTTCAAAAAAATACTTTTTGGAACGATTTGTGGTATGTCACAACAACCTTGGTTGCAATTGTCTGTGATTATAATCAAATAAACAACAGTAATAATTCAGCACTAGTTGTGTCCTTAATAGTTCTGTTCCCCATTCAGCCCATTTCTTCTCTGTATCCACTCAGTCTTGTCTCTCCAAAAATGACATACGCAAATTATAATTTAAAAAATAAGCTACAGGAAATAGCAATGGCATTATGAAATGCAAGCTCACTTGATTAACTGGGTTTGTGCGTGTGTACAATGCCTATGGGGTTAAGAAATAATGTTGGGTTCCTTTATGAATGAAAAAGTGGAGCAATTCTGGGACAAATCAACTACACCAAAAGGGAAAAATAAAAATTCCAATAGATTTAAATTGGCTTTTTAATTCACTGAATGCTAGAGTGGTCTTTAATCCATTTCAAGACCTCTCTACAGAGCAAAGAGATAAAAGCCCCATTAAAGCAAAGGGAATTAATATTGTTTTGATGGAGCTGATGGTTTACCCTACATTTGTTCCTATTTTTCACTATACATATGGCCCATATGGATAAAGTTACAAAAGTTGTATGGCGCATACCTGCACAGCCTGCTTGATTCCCACTATAGCATGCATAGACAATCAGATTAATAGGACACAGCAGACCTACTGTATACATATAATAACAATACTAATAATACTAGAGCTAGAAAAGACTAATCCATACCTCCCAACATTTCAAATTGCCAAAGAGGGACACTTGTGTTTTAGGGGTGTTGCTGGGGGTGTGACTGGGAGGCAGGGCATTACCCAGAATCTTTAGGCTATTTCATGACCTACTGACACCAACTTGTGTAACCTAATAAATGAATTATGACAAGACCAATATATTTTATTTACACAGACTAATTTATAAACACATATACCGATGTTTAAACAAACAATACTCTGAGTATTTTTGCTGTCGAGCAATGTGATACACTTATATACACACCACGCAATCTAATCTCCTAAAAAGAGGGACATCAGGGTGGGAAAGAGGGACAGAGGGATTTAGGTCAAAAAGGGGACTGTCCCTCCTAAAGAGGGACACTTGGGAGGTATGCTAATCTTAGGGTTAACAAACTGAGCCAACTTAACATTGCTAGTATAATATCATCACCGCTAAGTTATATGACTAGAGAAGACCTTCCAGGCAAGAGCAAACCCATTATAACTGTGAGTACATGTACTTCATGAATTTCAGGGCTCCTAGTGAGGCTGAACCTCATTCGTGGAACCCTGAATTGGATCATAAAAAAAACAAACAAAAAAAAACATGCTCTGTGGTCCTTAAGTGTCAGCTGTCTGTGTTTGCGCCGGTCCTTAAGGGTTTAAACAGGTTTTTTTTTTGTTTTTTAAAAAGCTTTATTGAAAAACTTCAAGAAAGGAGTACATTAACAATAAACAATTATTCAAATTGAAAGTACAACACAGTACTTAAAAAAAAACACTAGAAATATAAAGCTATTAATGAAATAAGGAATAATACAAACATTCCATAAAACACATATGTGATACAGAGAACGATAACAGGTAAGATTAACTTAAGTGCTAGATAAAGTTCCATATCAAAAGAGAAAGAAAACAAGCACAATTAGAAGAGAGAAGAAAATAATAAAGGAATACGAAAGGAAAGAAAAAGAAAGAAACAGGGAAGCGGAAAATGAAAGGAAGAAGCCAAGAAAAGAGTGAAAAGAGTGACCATCGGGGACAAGGCTCAAGTCTCTGTCACGATCAAACCAGCATATCTGAAGACAGCCAACAAGATCTGCGTCTGTCAACACAAGCTGAGAGTGTCAATGGTCTGCGTGTAGAGGAAGGAGCTAGGAGGCCTAAGAGACCGGGGTTAAGGAAGCAAGTGACTAAGGTGACGCACTATCCCAAGCCACCCAATCGGCCCATATCATTAAACAGCGGCCCGAGGAGCCCACACTGGAGGCGTGAGTGTTTTCCAAGGCATAAAGACTACGAACTGCCATTCTCCATTGGTTCAAAGTCGGAGAGACCTGGGTCTTCCAAAACCGAGGAATCAATGCCCTCGCTTCATTTAGTAAATGACAAAGTAGCTTCTTTGAGTTTGGAGGCAAAGAAGGAACCATTTCCACATTCGAGAAAAGAAAAAGCGTGGCCTCCAAAGGCAAGGAAGTAGAGAAGATACATCCCAAGATTTGACACAATTCAGACCAGAAAGTCTGAATATTAGGGCATAGCCACCAAATGTGGGTCATATGACCAACATCTTGCAGGCATCTCCAGCAAATAGAGGAAGCGGTCTTACAAATAGAGGCCAGCCTATGTGGAGTATAAGAAGTTTAAAGTTCGTTTCCTGTCGAGCAGTATCAGTAGCAGAACCTAACAAGCGAGCATAAACAGTAAACCAAAATGCAGTCGGCCAGAATATACCCAACTCTCTTTCCCATTGAGCAAAATACCATGGTTTAGCAACTAAAGATGAGCGCCTCACCAAAAGCCGGTAGAGTCTGGAGAGAGATTTCCTTCGAAATTTCCCCTCCACAAGGAGAGATTCAAATAGAGTATACTCACATGTTTCATAACCTATGGCATTCAATGAGGCCTTGAAATGTTGCAGTTGACAATAGGGCCAAAAGGCAGACTGAGAAAAGCCATACATCAAGCAAAGGGACTCCAGAGGTAAGAGTCCAGTAGAAGGAAACAGAGTACCCAAAGTATGAATATTTTTAGAAAACCAAGACTTAAATTTCGAGCCAACCGCCCCAGCCGGAAAGTCCGGATGACCGTACACCGAGAGACAAGGAGACGGATATGGAGCTATCTGAACTGGACCTCTAGCAGCAAACCATAATTTTAACACATGCCCTAATACAGCATGTGAGCGTATCCCAGGAGACACCGAACGGGGCAGGATCCAAAGCAGATTGTGAGGAGCAAGATCCGTCACTCCATAGAATAACGCACTCACCCATTCTTGGGAAGGTTCATAAAAGGCAGACACTAATTTCTGAATCCCACTAGCCGAATATAATGAGTAGATATGTGGAACACTCAAACCACCACTTGGTCGAGATTGATAAAGACGTCTTGAATCTATTCGCGGAGGTTTTTTGGCCCAAATAAAACCATTCAATCTGGATTGAAGAGTCCGCAACATTAGCTTGGGGAACTTCAAGGGTACGCACTTAAAAATATATTGAATTCTCGGAAGGGCAATCATTTTAACTAAATTTATCCGGCCAAACCAGGAGATCAAAACAGAACTCCACTGAGCTATATCTTTGTCAAGCCGTCTCAAAAGGTCTTCATAATTTAATTTAACAGAAAGATTGAAACTCGTGGAGATCTTGATTCCCAGATACGTAAGGGAGTCCTTTGCCCATGCGTATGAGAATGACTTACGTAACAGGTGCAGCATACATGGTGATATACCAACTGGCAAGATTTCCGATTTAGTGTAATTGATCTTAAAATTGGACACTACTCCGTAATCATTAAGTATCTCCGTAAGTTTAGATAGAGAAGTATGAGGATCGGTCAAGGTGAACAGCATGTCATCAGCAAAACTAGCAACTTTGACTGAACCACCCACAATTGGGACTCCTTTAATACAGGGTTCCAGTCTGATTAACGACAGTAAAGGCTCCAAGGCTAATATGAAAATAAGAGGAGAGAGCGGACAACCCTGTCGTGTCCCATTGGAAATGGCAAACGGATGGGATAAGTAACCATTGGCTGCTACTCTAGCAGAAGGTGACTGATATAAGCAAAGAATGCTATGCAGACCTTTTGTTCCAAGGCCCAAATAGCGGAACAGTTCCTCAAGATATGGCCAACTTAGACGGTCAAAAGCCTTTTCAGCATCCACTGACACAAAAACAGACGGGACCTTAGTTGTACAAACCGTCTGAAGAAGACCAAAAACTTTAGTAGTATTATCCTTCGTGTCTCTTCCAGGTACGAAACCGGCTTGATTCTGATGTATTACCTGGGGAAGATAAGGTTTAAGACGATTTGCTACAAGTTTAGCATACAGCTTCAAATCATTGTTGAGCAGCGATATGGGACGATAATTACTGCACAAGGAAACATCCTTGTTAGGCTTTGGGATGACCGAAATATGAGCAGACAACATATGCGAAGGAAAGTGAGAGCCGGAATGTATAGCATTGAAAGCTGAAAGCATATGCGGAAGCAAGGAATCATGAAAGGATTTATAATATGCGATAGGAAAACCATCCGGCCCGGGGCTCTTGCCCAAGGGGGATGTTTGGAGCGCCGTCTCTAGTTCAGCCATAGAGAAAGGTTCTTCTAGATTAGTCAACAAGTCCTGTGGTAGAGATTTCATACCTGATCGAAGAAGAAAAGCACGTATTTGGTCGCGGCTAGTCGAGTCAGAGTCTGAATCTTTCTCTGGATGTAAGTTATAAAGGGATGAGTAAAAATCACGGAAAGCTTTCGCAATATCAGGAAAAGTAGTAACAGAAAGACCCATAGAATTCTTGATAGATCGGATATAGGACTTATGCTGTTTAACCGCCACTATGCGTGCCAGGAGTTTTCCACATTTATTGCCATGAAGATAGTGACGATATTTAAACCAGAAGAAAGACTTTAGCGTCGCCGTTGCGTGATAATTTGCCAATGTTTCCCGAGCTTGAGTAAGAAGACGAAAATCGTCAGGAGAAAAGGTGGATTGATGTTTAGTTTCACAACTCCGAACATCAGCTACTAGGGACTCCCAATGTTTCTGGCGTTCCTTTTTTCGCCTAGCCCCCCATTTAATAAACGCACCCCGAACGACACACTTGTGCGCGTCCCACACGACCGGAGAAGCCACTTCAGTACCCACATTCAGACGAAAGTATTCATCTAGAGTCGACCGTATATCCGACCAGATCTCCTTGTCTCTCAAAAGAAGCTCATTAAGGCGCCATGTCGTTGAACCAGAGTCATAAGAAGGTAAACTAAGTGTGATCCAAACCGGCGCATGGTCAGACCAAGTAATTGGTTCTAAACCGGCATCAATAACGGAATGTAGTCTAAAATGGTCCAAAAACAGGTAATCTATCCTAGAATATTTAACATGACAGGGAGAGTAGAAGGAAAACTTTCTTTCCCTCGGATTCAAAGATCTCCACACATCAACTAAATGTACCTCACCCAATAATTCTTTAATTCTGCGAAGAGTGGAAAAGGGGACACTAGACACCTCCGAGGAACTATCCAGAACTGGGTCCAAGGGTACATTAAAGTCACCCCCCAACAATAGATGACCAGCTCGAAACACAGTGAGTTTCCTCATAACTCTTTTGAAAAACCTGGCTTGTCCAACATTCGGGGCATAGATATTAGCCAGGGTTAACGTAATCCCAAAAATAGTGCCTTTAAGGAAAAGAAATCTACCATCAGGATCAAGCAGTCGATCAGTCTCTATCCAAGGAAGATGAGATCGTATTAAGATAGCGACCCCCTTCCGCTTCGGGTCTGCGGAAGCAAGCCATACCAGTGGGAAATATCTGTTGGAAAAAGAGGGTTCATGACGTCTCCTGTACAAATACAAAATCAGCCTTGAGTCTCCGAAAGTCTCTCAAAGCTATAGCTCGTTTCTCAGCAGTATTTAAGCCTTTGGCATTAACTGACAAAAATTTTAAATCACATTTATCACTTGTAGTCATTTAAGTCTACGAAAAGAGGAGGAGATAATACAGACAGAGAGGCAACGCCATGGCCCCGACAGCCACTAACAAGCAGGGAAGAGAAGGAGAACGAAAAGAAGGTAAAAGAAAGAGAAAAGAGAATAAAAAAGGAAAAGGAAGTTTGAATCGATGACAAGAGACTAAGGTCACTAGGACACATAGCACTTGCCAGTAATAGGTCGAGATGGCCAAACAGGCCCAGGGGGAAGTAAATAAGAGAACAAGAAAGTCTGAGGTGACGAACACCAGATCAGAATCCGAGATATATTAATGAGGGTATATCAGGGCAATTATAAGGTGAACTGTTAAATTATAGAAAAGAAAATAAGAACATCACACAACAGTATATGCTATGCAAAGGAAACATTAAGGAATGACACTATCAGCCTATGGCCCCCAACAGAATCAGCGGAGGGAAAGAACCTCTGACTCTCTACTCCCGAGGTCGTAACAAAAGTCCTCAAGAGGATGGGAGCCCACAAGCTGCTAGAGCATTCACCCGGAGAAGGGAGTAAACCAGTCCAACTGAGTTGCACCTATATAAACATATACAGACCTACACAAACGGACAGATATATAAATTTTTTTTTTTTTTTTTTTTTAAGTCCCTGTCAAAGTGCAACTCCCTCCCCCAGCAACAAGAATACCAAAACACATGCAGCCTGACATATAGTACACTCGGCCCCAAATAGTGATGATCCATAAATTGTACCTCAGACTACCCTAATAATCAACTGAGTAGCCCACCCCACGCTTAGCCCCCAATAGTTCACCAAATAATTCACCACAAGCGGGTCGCCAAGAACATACACAACACGGCAGACTCCTAGGATGTCATCACAAAGCAGGCCACAATAAAGCTCATCCACATCCCAATCGTACTCCCACTCAATGTACACCAGACCAACACACAGCAACCCCACGTCCCATACATGCTCCACACACATCAAGCGAAACTCAACATTCCTACTTATGTCTAGGTCAGCATATATAGGCGCCATCTAGGGCACACAAACACCCATTAACCCCCTAAAACACTAGAGGCACCATCCCCTGCCCAGGAGCCACAGGACGACCCACGCAAAGCACAGGCCACCAAATAGCCCCCGACCAAGGGAACACCCCCAGCTACATTCCAATATGACAACAGGGTGTACAAAATAAGGCATACATAGATGTGTCATATAAACCTTATCGCAGGTAACCTTAAATGTATTGAAACAATTAGAAACCACAATGCCCTCCCCCAAACAAACCAGCAGCAAGAAAGCCCAGTATGTCCGAAGGAGGCCATCTATACTCATCAAATGGGGAAAAGGGGGTCCGTGCAGGCCAGAAGAAGTCAAAGAGGACAGGATTCATGAGTCCAGTCCACAAATGTTAGGTATCCAAGTTGTAGAACAAAGTCAAGCTGTGGGCTCCTGTGGCATGGCTGGAACATCATACTCAGTCCGCAAACGTTTAAATGCAGCAGGTTTTACAATAGACCATCTGTCTCGCCGTTCCTTAGGGGAGGACTGCCCCTGTGGAGTAGGGATCAACACTCGAGAATTTGCATCAAGGGGGTTGGCGACCCCCAAAGTGGTACAGAAGGCAGGGATCTCTTCAACGTTCTTTAAGGTAGCATTCACCCCTTGGTTGGTAGCAATTAGGGCAAACGGAAAACCCCACTTATAGCGTATTTGCAGATTACGCAAGTGATCCGTTAGTGGCTTCAGTGCCCTCCTTTGTTGTAATGTACGTGGCGCTAAATCTTGAAATAGCTGGAGGGACACTCCTGCATAGCGAATCTCTCCCATCTCGCGTCCCTTCTGAGTAACCTTTTCTTTATCACGGTAACTAGAAAAGCAGCACACAACATCACGGGGAGGGTCCGAAGGGCCACCCCGTGGGCGAAGAGCCCTATGCACTCTCTCCAACTGGATGGGAGAGTCAGACTGGACACCCATCACTTCTCTAAATAAAGTATCTAGTGTTGAAACAAGGTCCTTGTGAGGAACCGATTCAGGGAGGCCCCTTATACGTACATTACACCGGCGACTCCGGTTCTCCAAGTCATCGACTCTGTTCAACAGAAGTTCAATCGCGTCATCCTGTTGTGCCATAATAGTCTCAAGGTGATCTTGTTGTTGACAAATACCATCTTTAACGTTCTCCAACTCCGACACACGCTGGCCCAAAAGCGTCAAATCTCTCTTTAATTCTGCCAATTCCTCTCTCACAGCTTCCTTCACATCTACCACCAAGGCCTTGAGATCCAACTTCGTCGAAAGGTGAGTAATATCAGCCGTTGTTAGATATTTCGGGGAAGGGCCATTAGAGTCCACAACAGTGCGATCAGCTTCCCTATCAGCACCCCGAAGGTCCGGCGAGGAAACAGGGCTTCGATGGTCAGAATCCATATACGAGTCCAGGCTATGATCTGAATCGCCAACAAGACTAGTAGGCCCCGATGCGTCACAAGGTCGCGGAGGTAGGTATTCGGTGATTTTCCCTTTTCCACGGTGTTTCTTCGATATTTTCTTGACGGAAGACATGGTCAACAAGTACACCAACCGTCACCATCCAGTTCTCCAACAAAGAAAATACCCACAGGCTCAGTTTATAGCTGAAAACAGATTCGATCTAGCAGAGCACCACGCTCAAGCAGCCATCTTATTCGGCGGTCGCTCCGCCCCCCCTTAAACAGGTTTTTATTCTTTGAATGTTGGAGAGGTTGCCAAACTCATAGCTTCGCAATGCATTGAGACCTTCCTAGCATTCAAGGGATTTAAAGTCCTATTTAAAACCATGGGAAATTTGATTTGTTCTCTATGGTGTAGTCGGTTTATTTAATGCTTTGCATACCTCTCTGGCACACAAAGGGTTAATAGCTTACTGAATATGGCCCTTGGAGGCAAGTCCTCAGCAGCACGCAAGACTTTAAGGAAAGTACTAAGCAAGAGGAGCTGCTCCATCTTGTGAAAAGGACTAAGCTAGTTCAGATCCATACATGAGTGGGTAACTCATTCCTACACTTACATGTTCATCCCAGGCATGCCAGGGCCACCTAAAGAGTTGGGTGGAGGTCTCATGCCACTGCCATAATTCTGAAATAAAAGAAACACAATCCAGTAATTAGTAAATCTGTACCCTCTCATATTTGATTTCTACGGGCTGTATTCAACAAGCTAAAGAGGTGCCATTCTGGAGCAAACCAACTGTACTATGGGGGGAATGAACATTCCCAAAATTTCCATTGATATAAATGATGCTTCTAACTCTTTGAATACTAGACAACTCTCTGCCGTCCTCTTTAGCATTCATTAAAGAGACAGTAACACTATTACTAATATTTCAAAAATATTTATTGTAATGTTTATCCACAATGGTACTCCCACTGCTGAGAGGGGTTTTATTCAAAAGCTATTGCAGCTCAATCTTGATTTTTATATGCTGCAGTATCTCAGTGGCCCAGATATGTTACAGTGGCGCTGTTGTTACACCATTTTATAGACAGCTCCGGTCAGTTGAATATAAATCTCCATAGGATGGTGTAGCAACAGCGCCACTGTAATAATTTAGGCCACTTAGATATTGCACCTTCAAAAGGTTTGAGCTACAGTAACTTTTGGATAAAACACCTCTCAGCAGTGTAAGTGCCTTTGATTTACTCAAAGGGATAAACCCTACAATATATATATTTGGCATATTATGTGTTACTACTGCTTTAAAAGGCCCACTTAAATAATTGGGAATATTCATTTACACCCTTCAGTGCAGCTGGTTTGCTCAAGAATTGTTCCTCTTTAGCTTATTCAATATGGCCCTGTGTTTACTGCATTTAGGTGAGAAAAACATGATGTGCAGATAGTGAGAATCACTTCCTTCACACATTAGAAAAGATGGAAGTGTAAAATCCAGCACAAGGTCTGATTCTGAGATGTTCTACTTACCTGTGGACCCATAGCTGCCATTCCTCGTGGTGGGTTCATTCTCTGCATGGGTCCTCCCATGTTTGGATGTCCTGTAGACACAAGATTAGTATACTCTCTCATACTGTATACAAATGATAATACTCTTGCAACATATCACCATTGTGTTTTCTCTATTTCACATTTGATGCTAGGGACATCTCCAATGCACAGACGAATACACAAGTATTTAAAATGTCATTTAATAAAAATAGTTTATCTAAAAAGAGCTTTCAAAACTACCGCTAAGTTATCTTAGCTAGTTTTTTATTTAAATAAATAGTTTAAGAGATATTTAGTTTTATTTGTCACTTCATGCAAGTTAGACATCTGGCATGCCAGTCAGGTTCTAACATTCCACACTGCTCCACATCAGAACTGCCAGTGCCTGTCGGCTAGTTGTACTAGCTTATGTGCATAAACTGGCAATTAGCTAAGCCTAAATATTTAAAACTGTAGTTTTAAATAAAAATAGATAAAAGAAAATACTTTTCGAATTACTTATTAGTACAAAGTGACAGTTCCACTTTAAAGCCCTCCAGAGCCACGAACAGTGTTTTTAAACTTCCAGAAACAAGCCATGACTATGTAAATATTCATATATGCAACTTTTTATTGTACCATAAGTGAATACAAAATGAATACAAATAACCAGTGAGAAGCTAGGGTAGTAGTCCTCAGTCAGGGTACTGTGGCACATTGAATTGTTCTGGGTACCAGCTTAGGGCTTCACCATTTTTCAATGAAGACAAAAATGTGAATACTCTGTTTCAAATATAGATTTATGGAAAATGTTATGCACAATATGCCTTTTTTCATTCTAATCTAAAGAAGAACTAAATATATATATTTGTACCTCTCAATAAATCCTTTATAAATTAATTATATAATGTTAGCGGTGCCCTGACATTTTTGACGGAGAACCACTAAGCTAGAGTCTTTGAGGTGACATATTCCTACAGGACAGTCAGTGTCATAGCACCTGTGGCCATTTTAATATCCATAAATGGTTAGACAAAGGAGTATACTGACCTTGCATAGAAAATAGCCTGAAAGTGACCTTGTCCCTCAAAATGCAAGTAAAATATCGAATGATAAAAAAAATATATATTATAAGCCAAGGTTGTGTATGACCTGGAAGAAGCACTACAGGTGGCCAAATTGAAAGGGGTATTTCAAGAGAAGTTTTCTTATTGAGAAAAACAAGGGTGGTGTTTCGTTAAAAAGTTATTACAGCTGAAACATGTTAGATTTATTTTTATCAACATTCAGCCTATTAAAAATCATCAAGAGGCGGTACTTTTGCTATAGTTTCCTATGTAGAATAACTGTTAGGGGTAGAAATTCTCCAGTAATGCCCCCAAAAAATTAATAAAAGACATTTGCTGTCTGGTTGAGCTATAATAAGTGTTGAATGAGGCACCCTTATTTTAGATCTACATTTTACATTTTTTTTGGGCAACATGCCTGACATGAACTACTGCAATGGAAGCAGGGAAAATAAGGAGACATTTCTCAATAATAACAAGCAAAAGTCTTTTAAATCTGAACTCTAGTGTGGTGCCAACCACACTTTAACCCCTCGAGTGCCGGAAAGGTGTTCAATGCATTGCTCTGCAATGCACTAGATACCGCTCTGGCACTCAAAGGGTTAACACAATGCATTGGACACCCCACTGGCACCCAAAAGAATTAAAATACATACTGAAATTTAATCTAAATGTGCATTAAAAAATATAGAATTTTGAACATTACAGTAAACATATGGAACAACTATTTGCTACTCAAGTATTTGCCTTGATAAATAAGCACCAAGGTGTTAAATCAAACAGGCATAGCTGAGCTAAGCAAGTTAACATTACATTTTTTCATTTTGTAACTGTGGTTTGTTACAGTACCATGCTCCTGTTAAAACTTATACAATGTTGGAGATATTTAAAGGGCACCATACCCTAAGAATAAGTGGTGCTTAAGTTGTTTATTTGAATGACTTACAGTACATAGATAAGTGCCCTTCAAACTATTATATGTATTTGCAGTTATATTTTAGTCTCTTGTTTCAGTCTGATAACAACGAAAATCCCTTATGATCTCATTCAGGTCTGTTGTAGCCTTTTGTTTGTGATGAAGAGGTTGTCTAGAGGCAGACTTCAACACAGATCAGTATATACAGGAAACTGCACATACAATGTGTACAAATAAATAGCTGAAAAGGACTGCGGTATGCATAGCACCTTACTTAGGTAAGTTAATGTGATTTGTTCCTAGGCTATAGTTCCCCTTAAATTAACCTTTTAGGATATCTGATGCTTTATCTGACGCTAGTGGATAAAAAGTAAAGTTTTCTACAAGATACAAAGGCCATATAAACAAGAAAAAAAAGTGGTGTAACCCTCCCTTTCCCCATTAATCCAAATTGTGCTTTTAACCCCTTGAACGCTACAGATCCCACCAAGTATTAAAGTCAATGGGAATGTTTATTTGCTCCCTATGGTAAAGCTGGCTTGTCAGAAGAATTGTTCCACTTCTGTTTATTCACACTGCTCATTAGCAAAACAATTACTTTTAACCCTTTGAGTGCCAGAGAATAGATGTTGGAGGGGTATTTGTTCCCCCTTACACGTGCCCCCTCCATAAAAACATAAGGGCTGGGCAGGCTGGCCAGGGGTCATATTATGGCTTTGCCCCACTCTGGAAATATTTCTGCGGATGACCCTGTGCCAGAGAGGGGTCCAATGCATTGCTTTGCACTGGCGTTCAAAGGGTTAAAGGATGAACTTTATATAGAAAAAAAAATGATATTTCCTGCTGCATGTACAAAACAAAAGATGAACAAGTCTGGGGCAATCACACTGCAGGAGAAACAGTTATTCACACTGAATTAAATGGGGCTTCTGACAACTTGAATGTTAGATAGGTCTCCCACACTTTGCAAGGCAAATCCTTGGAGAGCTCACTGACACTCAGGTGCTTAAAACTCTATTTAACTAGAAGGACTGTCCAATACATTGCAAAGCAAAGGGTTATATCTATGGGAATACAGGGAATTTGTATTTGATCCACATAGTGCAGTTAATCTGTACTAAACTTGCTCTAATTTTCTTTATACATATGGCTGAGCTGGGACTCCTTAGTCTATTGATAGCAGATATTATTGGTGTTACGCTTTGCTCCTCAAGTGGTGAGCTATGGGATATTGGGAGCCGCAGTGTCATTTCTGATGCTGTAATCGGATTAAAGAAAAGCTTAGATGTGCCAAGTATTGTCAGACTAAGATTTACTTCTGCTTGGTGACTGCTTCTGAGAAGCTGAGGAAAATGGAACCACTGAATCAGGAAAAAAAAAAAAAAAAAAAAAAGAAACACAAACACACTTGAGGAAAGTTGACCAGTGAGAGGTTTCTGAGGTGTCAAACTGGATGAGATTTGTGGCCTTATTCAATAAACTAAAGACACAACTCTGTAGCAAATTTGCCATCAATGAATTGGTGACCTCTGTAGTATATTTAAATCAATATGAATTTTGGAAATGTGTATTTGTCCCCTGTGGTGCAGTTTGTTTGTTTCAGAATTGCACCTATTTAGCTTACTGAATAGGGTGTTGGGTAATCAGTCTGATTCACCTCTTCAAATACTGCAGAGAAAACTCACTGCTGGAATAACATCTCCGGTGAACTCTAGCCCCTCCCACAACTAATCACATGACCCCACCCCAACACACCTACTTTTGCCTTCCCCTGAAATATTAATACTTCCATAAAGAGACATTTCTGAAATTGAGGGTATGGGAAAAATATCTACTTTCTCCATAAACAAGAATTTGTCACCGAGAACAATATTCAGTTTAAATGGCAACAATGAAATGGGTTGTGATGTTTTGAAGTAAACCGTAAAACAGAAGGCTTTTCTGGACCAAGCAGTCTATGTGGTAAAACGCTAACAAATCTGTAAAGGCATCATGGAGCATATGAAGAAGAATATTTCAGAGAGGCAGAAGTGATACAAAAAGAATTACTTTCCAGAAAGTGTCATGTTTACAGAAGATCCTACCAGCTGCCGTGGTAGAATTCAATACAGTAAGAGGAATACACAATTCTAAAATATCTGGAGCAGATAGGAGTCTATGCTGAGTATAAGAAACTAATGCTCTATTAAAGGGGAACTGTACCTATAGGAATACTGTAAGTGGCTCTTGCCTCATATTGTTCTACAATACATATTGTTCTATTGGATTTACGAGCTGAAGGTGATGGTGCCTCATGGCCTGAAAATTGATATGGACGTAGCAGTTTTTATGTGACAGATCTGAGTGAGATAGGTGTTTAACTTACAATGTAATTATTGTGGATGTTTTTAGGATCAGCACCTGTTACTTTTAGATAGGGGTTATTTTACATATATGTGTATATCTTTTTAACATATATGTTTGCTTTTCAGGTTTTTGTGTGTGTGAGGTCCTATTATGGTTCATATGTCTGTTTTTGAATTCACTAGGAAACCAATATGTCTATGTTATACATATCTGCTACACTGAAGCACACATAGGATTCCCATACATACAGGGGGATTTTTGTATCCAGCCCAGTGGTTAACAGCTATCCTGTCTTTTCATTGCTATTCTGTAGATGATATGGTTAGCTTGTTTAATTTTTGATTATGGCCACTGAATCGGACCTTAACCACCTCCTGATGATAATTGGTAGTACATTTGGTTCTGTTTGATGAATGCTCGTGCAGATTCTCAGTACTGACATGGTAATTTAATGATACTTTTGTATTAATTTATTTTTTATGAAAAGTAAGATTGGGTTTCTATGTTTATGTAGAATTCGTTATTTGTTTTTGTACTAAGCTTTTTATAATCGAGTATACGATTGTTAAGCTATGCAAATGATGCTAGCTGATTATCCAATTAGAACTAATTGAAAGTATTAAGTATAGGATGTTTATGAGACTGTTTCCTTTGATTTGAGCCTTTGAAGAAGCTGGCAGAATTCCAACAAAAATGCATTTGGTCATTTGTGTCCCAGCCCCCTAGTCAGTTCACTTGTTTTTCCACCACGTTACCAGCCTAGATTGGTTCCCCAGACTTTAGCACTTGCAGTGGTCCTTTTGAACTCTTGATTTTTGACATCATTGGCACCAATACAACATCTGGCTAGCCTGCTGCAAAGTAAATGGAGCAGAACATAGAAAGAATGCTGGTGCAGTATGGTGGACGGAGAGGCTGTTACTAAGGGAATGTGGCAATGTGGCTTCTAAGGGGCGTTGGGACGCCGAGACACTTATTAACCTTTGAGTTATTGGTAGTGCACACCTGTCTTTGCTTTTATGTGTATTTTAATTAAAAACATTGTACTTAAATTTATTCTCTCTTTTTATGTATATGTGGTGAGTGATTCTCATGACTGGAAGTACATGAACGAAGTTTTGTTTTTTCTGGAGTCTTTGTTTAAATGGTGGTTGGCAAGACCACCTACATTGTTTCTGCTGCAAGGGACTCTATCTAGAGCAGTGGTTCTCAACTCCTGTCCTCAGGACCCACTAATAGGCCAGGATTTGATGATTTCCTTGTTAGAGCACAGGTGAGTTCATCAATGTGAATTAGCCTCTGATCACCACACCTGTGCTCTAGTAGAGAAATCCCTAAGTCCTGGCCTGTTAATGGGTCCTGAGGACCGGAGTTGAGAACCACTGATCTAGAGAGAATCACTAAATACATAGTTTCATTATCATTCCATTTCATGCCATTCCATCACATCAATAATTTCTGTACTTTTATGTGTGATTGCTGTTGGTTCATATGGACAGTAGCTCTTACATATATATTTTACAATCATTTTTTATACATATGTACTTATATCATACATATATTTTGTTTTATTTGTTACTTTATTACTATTTTAATCAGGGATTGTACTAGTGAGCTAGGCACCATTAGGAGTTTCTGACCAGAGTGACGTAAGTGGAGGGTTATTACAGTCACACACATTTCCCCTTTTAAAAACCAGACCTGCTTCACAAACATTTTGCAATGTTTTTTTAGCATCCGAAGAGTTAAAGCTTGAGGTCTACAGCGAGATGGAACGGGCAGATGAAATGAGCCGAGCAGTTGTATGTTTTCCTTGGCACTGCCAGCTGCTCTGAAATCCCTTGGAGAAGTAATGGCAACTCTTAATAGTGTCCCTCTGCTTCTGCCGCTCCCTCCTCTTGAGCAGAGTTAAACTCGCCATATGGTGTTAAACCAGCGTTCAGCGAATCTAATTCATGTACTTAGGATACACTACACAATCTCTCCTTAATCGCAGGGAAAGCCTGCCTAGGGAGTGCTCAGGAAGAAGGCTGCTCTGCTCTGAAAACCTGCTGTAAAATGCAACCCCGCTCTCAGTGACACAGTAATTATTTCTGTACTTTATCTTTTTATGGGACAAGTTTTAATGAGCTTCTGACAGAAAAAAAATCTCTTTAGGAAAATACAGAAAGATGTATCATTATCAATACTGAATTTGGTCTCATTTGTCTCTGCACCTGATTTGCTATGAAAAAGTGTACACATACTGTCCCATAGGGGACAAAAGAGGATTTTAGTCTTACCTGTTAAATCCTTTTCTTAGTCCATACAGGTTACTGGTAACTTTGGGCAGGCGATCTGCCCCTTTAAGTAGGCAGGAACAATTCTAGAAGTGAATGCAGGGGGTGGAGCCTACTTCCCTCCTTGGCTGCAGCTAGCCAATCAGCTCCAGTATGATTTGCGACACTAACTATTGACTAGATAGTAGAAGGGAAAGAAGACTCCTGTGAGCATGATCCTGAAGGACCCCCACAGTCTGCCACAGGAGAGCCAAGCATGGTCCCTTGACAGGGTGGGAGACCAGTAACCCGTATGGACTAAGAGAAAAGGATTTAACAGGTAATACTAAAATCCTCTTTTCTTTGTCGTCCAATACAGGTTACTGGTAACTTTGGGATGTCCAACCATTGACTTTCCCAGAGGCGGGAAGTAAGGCAAGGACCAGGTGCAGGGCCCCCAAAGTCACCAGAGCAGATATGATCAGATCAGAGATAGCCCAACAAAACAAATGAAGTGTCAACGGACATTAAACAGGGGTAACACCACCCCAGGAACTGTTACACAGCACACTAAACAAAAGCCAACAGGGCTCAAAAGTGAAGGAAGCACCAAGAACCGGAGGAAATCCTAGACAGGCAAGACTGCCTCCAGGATTTTCCTCCCAAAACTGGCGTCAGCCGATGCCAGCACATCAACACGGTAGTGTTTCGAAAAGGTGTGCACAGAGGACCAAGTGGCCGCCTTGCACAACTGATCAGCGGAGGCCTGATTCTTGTAAGCCCAGAGGCCCCAAAAGATCTTGTAGAATGAGCCGTGACCTTGAAAGGGAAAGGCTTCTTCCTTAGCTCATAAGCCATATGAATAATGGACTTGATCCAAGAAGAAATAGTCACCTTGGATGCAGGTCTTCCTGCCCTAGGACCCTCAGGAATGACGAACAGCGCGTCTGATTTCCTGATAGACTCAGTGCGATGTAGATAAAACTTGAGACAATGCACCACTTCTAACAAGTGGAGATCCCTCTCCTTGTCAGAGGTGGGTTTGGGCAGAAAGAGGGCATCACAATCTTCTGATTGATGTGGGACTCAGAGACCACCTTCGGGAGAAACTCCTGAGAAGTGCGAAGCACCGCCGTGACCTTGTGAAACACCAAATAGGGTGGTTTATAGGACAAAGCATGTAACCACGCGACACGGTGGACAGACAAAATCGCCATGAGAAAGGCCATTTTACACATCAAGAGGCATAGAGGAATAGTAGCCAAAGGCTCAAATTGGGGGCGCTGAAGGACACCCAGAACCAAGTTAAGATCCCACTGAGGAGCAGGAATCTTAAAGGCAGGACGAGCATGAGCAACGTCCTGGAAGAAAACCTTGACATCAGGAAGGATGGCAATGTGCCTCTGAAAGAAAACAGAAAGTGCAGAAGTCTGAACCTTAAGGGAACTCAAACTGAGGCCCTTATCCACACCGTCGTGCAAGAAGGCCAGGACCGTAGGCAGATCAAAATCCTGAGACAGGCCCTTGTTAGCACACCAAGACAGAAATGTCGACCAGACACAATGGTAGATCTTAGAAGAAACAGGTTTGCGGGCACTGAGCATAGTAGCCACCACACCAGAAGAGAACCCTTTCTTCTTCAATATTGAGGATTCAATTTTCAAGCGGCCAAAGCTAGCCGATGAACATCCTCTTTCCACAGGTAACCCGGTAGAAGATCCGGACGGTAAGGGAGCAGGAATGGCTCTGCCACTGATAGGTCCAGAAGCTCCGGAAACAAAGACTGACGAGGCCAATACGGAGCAATCAGAATAACTGGACAATGCTCCAGTCGTAATTTCTGTAACACCCTGTGCAACAATGGGAGAATGAGAACTGAAAATGTCCCCTGTCACAGGCAAACCGGAGGTACTGTCGGCTTTCTGGATGAATGGCAATGTGTAAGTACGCGCCCTGAAGATCCAGAGAAGCAAGGAATTCCCCATGGCAGCAATCACCGTCCGTAGAGACTCCTGGTGATGATGAGTCCAGGTCACAAAGGAATTGAGATCGTTCAAGTCCAAAATGGGATGACAACTGCCATCCTTCTTGGAAACCACAAAGAGATTTGAGTAAAAACCCATTCCCCTGTCCTGAACTGACACCAGCTCTAGAACATCCTTGTCCAGAAGAGCCTGAACAGCGCAGAACAGACGGCATTTCTGTGCACCCTGAGGCGTGTGAGAAATACGAAAACGAAAGGGAGGAAGAGAGATGAGAGGGATCCTGTACCCTTCCATCTCCACCAGTAAAACCCATGGGTTCGCCATTGAACTCTCCCAAATGCGGTGATAGTGTCGCAGATGACCACCCATAGCCGAGTGCGGACCCGAGTTCGTCGAGTCATGCCGAAGGAGGCATGGAAGCCTTGGGCTTGGACGAGACTTTGGGCTTCCATTGTTGTTTGTGCTTGGAGGAGGTACACGGAGCCAAGGGAACCGTCTGGTTTGCCGGACGTGTCTGATTGTGAAAGGAATGAAAATACTGATTACGTTTAAGCGGCAATTTATTTCTGGGAACCAAGGGTAGAAGAGTACTCTTACCCCCTGTGACCTCACTGATCAGATCCTTAAGATCTGGCCCAAACAAAGAGGTACCCTGAAAGGGTAGGGAGAGCAATGCTTTCTTAGAAGCAGTGTCGGCTGACCAGATCTTGAGCCAAAGAGCTCATCTGGCCACCACAGACATGGTGGAAACCCTAGCCACCAATCGGATGGCATCAAATAAGGCAGCAGAAACATAGTGCTGTGCCTCAGAAATGTTGGCAAGAAGGAGTAACTTATCCGAAGTGGACAGCCCGGGTGAGCTGTTCAGTCCAGACGGCAATGGCCCTGCTCACCCATGCTGCTGCGAACGCTGGACGCATAGCAGAGCCAGCAGTGGCAAAAATGGACTTGAGGGAAAGCTCCAGTTTCTTGTCCGTCCAGTCCTTCAGAGCGAAGGCATCAGAGACTGGTAAGGCAGTAGACTTAGATAGCCTGGAAACAGGAGCATCCACTTTGGGAGGATGAACCCACTGAACAAGCACAACTTCAGAAAAGGGATAAAGCTTGGCAAAGGGATAAAGCTTGGCAGAGGGCTTCTTGTCCAGGGATTTCCACTTCTCAGACACAAGGAGGTCAAGAGTAGGGTTAGGTGGAAAGTAAGTAATGAACTTTTTGAAGCTCCTGGAACACATCAGAGGGGTCAGAAGGAACCTTCTGAACTAAGGGAATGTTAAGAGTAGTTAAGACAGCTCTGATCAGGCCCTCAGAGGATGGTTCAGTATCAGCCTAAAAAGGTTCCACAAAAAACTGAGAGGAGCCCAACAAAGAACATTCCTCAACATCTGAATCCACCAGCAGTTCCTCCTCAGAGGAATCTGACATGTCAGGTACTCCCTGAGGTTTGGGAAGGGAAGACTTGACTGAGGAGGGGGCCTGCCAAGACTGAAAGGCCCCCTGTAAGATTTGCAATGTGGACCTACGGTCCCTAGTAGCAGCCTTGAACTCTTGCACCCAAGCTGCTCTAATGCATGGCTGGAGGTCTCTGGAATGCAGTCAGGAACATCAGAACATGCTGGGCATAGATTACCTGAGAATTCTCTAGGTAGCCCTGAGTGACAGGAAGAGCAATGCGCAACGGGGGATACAGAGATCCCAGCCTCCTTAGTCTTAGGTCTGGCCCCAAGCTCCAGCAGTATAGACATTCTCACAGTGTCAAATAATCATACTGTATAAGAAATCACCCAAGTATAGTGTGTAGGATTCACCCCAGAAATTGATAAAATAAACTTATCTGGCAGGCAAAGGGTTAATCAGCAGAGGAGGAAAGGAGAGCCCAAGCCCTGCGTAGAATACTCGCTCTGGAAAGATCACAAAATGGCTGCCGCAGTGGGAGCCAATCAGCTTGAAAAGCAAACGCTCATGGGAAATGTAGTTTTCCCAGAAAAGTACCCCAAACAGTGCCAAAGCCCCCTGAGCCCCCCAACACACTAGAAACATGAACCGGATGATAGAGCAAGGGCAGACAAGTAACATAGTAGATAAGGCTGAAAAAAAGACATGCGTCCATCAAGTCCAGCCCATGCCAATAACACCCCTGTTGATCCAGAGGAAGGCAACAAAAAAGCCCGCTGGAGCAATTTCCAATGTAGTCCCAAGTGTGTGTGTGGGGGGGACTATTCCTTCCTGACTCCAACTGGTAGTCAAATAGTTCCCCGGATCAATATCCTATTTGCTTTGAAGCCATCTGTCATAATTGTCAATATTGTTCTGTGCTAGATAGGCATCCATTGCTTTTTTAAATGCAGTTGCATTATCTGCAAGCACAACATCCCGAGGCAAAGAATTCCATAGCCTTACCGCCCTTACTGTAAAGAATCCCTGCCTATGTTTTAGTCGAAAGCGTCTTTCCTCAAGTCTTAATGGATGACCACTTGTTCTTAGCTCAGCTCTTTGCATAAATAATTCATTGGATAGTTCTTTGTATTGAACTTGAATGTATTTGTAAATGGTAATCATATCACCCCTTAGACGTCTCTTCTCTAATGTAAACAACCCCAGTTTGGCTAGTCTCTCTTTGTAACTCAGTAAAATGAGCAATCTCTGAAGTTGCTAGATTAAACGGTTGCAGATATATGTCCCAAACAGTACAGTCCCATAGACGTGAATAGAGCAATGACGTCTATGCGGTAAAGTGTGCCTTAAAGGCGCAGAACTCAAATTTTACAAAATTAAGAGTGTAATACTAAAATGTGTAAAACAGTATTAGAACATGTGAGGACACCCAAAAAAACACTAAATCAGTAGGAAAAGTGTTAGAACCCCACAAAAAAGTGCCATTCCAGCATCTAAAGGGTTAAGTTAACACACAAACCTGCTCCAAAACACCCAACAGACATACAGATAAACCCTATGAGTGCAGAAGCATGCAATAGGAACTCCAATGAAGACACCCCTGTGCCGAAGGGTACTGTGGGACAAATGGACCTGCAGCACTCAAAGGGTTGCTCACCTTTCCTTCAGATCTTCTGGCTTCAGATTACCATGTAGTAAGAAGTAACCTCAGTGGGTAACTCCTGGGGAAACACTTGGAATCAAGATTTTCCCCCCAGGGCTTAAGGTCCTGGATAGTGAGCTGGTCACATCTAATTGGGGGTATTCCATATCTACCAGAAAAATAAAAAAGTTTATAAAACTATAGCAATACTGTTTTCTTCACCAAGGAACAAATCTTTCTGGAGCTGGTTGGCTGCTACAGTCAAGGAGGGAAGGTAGGCTCCACCCCCTGCATCCAATTCTAGAACTGTTCCTGCCTACTTAAAGGGGTGGATCGCCTACCCAGACTTACCAGTAACCTGTATTGGACAACAGAGAAAATCAGCTGATTGAAGGATCTCTGACTGTTAATGAAGCTTACCTTGTGGCCGTGTGGGGTCCATGGAGTTTGGCAGCAAAGGCTGTGAGCCTGGGACACCAACAGGGGGCTAGAAGAAAGAACATATCCTAGTTATATGCTGTAATGCCACTGAGTCTCTGTTAAGGGGAAAACGAACACTTACAAATAAACTTGGGTTATATAATTTTAAATATCACGTATTTCCATTTATCATCTGTAAAAATTTATCATTTTACACTAGATCGCTACTACAATTTAATCCTAAACTTGCATTTGAATGAATCTCTTATTCAGACACCAATGGGTTCAATTTCTGCGTGCTCTTTTTAATGAGAGACAAGAGTGAAGGCGGTTAATGAATTGAGATTGATGTCCACCACTTTCAGTGCGTTTACAGACAGTACCAGTCTATCAGGCCTGAGACACATGATTTCTGAGGGAGTCAGGGAGAACTGGAAAAAGTAGGAGCAGTGGTTGTCATTTTTTTAACCAAAGCACCCCAACACACAGGGGCTGATGTACTAATGCAAATTGGGGGGTGGGAGATGTATTTAAGGGAGATAAGGGTCAGGATGATGATATGGTGGCAAATTCATGAAGATGGCTTATCGACAGTATACACTAAGATCAATCCTCCACAAACCACTGACATCACCACAAATCCACCATGCCTTCAATAGGTGTACGATTTTGCTTGACAATGGTTCATTTACACATGGAAATGTAGGTTATTCATATGGGTGTTTTTATATGTTAACTAGTTTTAAAGCCTGTGTACATGGGTCAACACTGGCGGCGCTGTAGGTGCGCAGAGAGGACTCCGGTCTGAATTCGGAGCTCCCCGCTCCGTATCAGCTGTGGCGCGGACAGTCTGTACTGCGTATGACTGCAGCTCGCACAGCCGTCTCTACTGCGCATGACGGCTTCTGACAAACATACTTAGCGAATTATAATATAGGATGTGGCATATCTCAACATGCACTGAGTTCCGGTAGTAGCCTTTGCTGTCAGAGTTCACAGTCCCAACATCAACAGTTTGAGGTTGGAAATGTTGGGAGCTCCCTGTAGCTCTCTATGATGCCAGAGGACATCTGCCCTCACTTAACCATTTCAGTGCCATAGAGATGTGCACTGCATCCCTCTGTGGCACTGAAAGGGGTAAAAAAAAAGTTGTTGTAAAAGAGTTGTGCTATAACCCCCTAACAACCAGATGGTTGTGCAACACATTGCTTTTGCACACCCCTCTGGTCCTCAACAGGTTAATCCTTTGGATGCCAGAGGGGTACGCAACAAATTGCAAAGCACTGCATTGCGTACCCCTCTGGCACTCAAAGGGTTAAAGCACAACTCTTACCACAAACTTTTACCACAATATTTACCCCTTTCAGTGTGACAGAGGTATGCAAGGCACATCCTTATGGCACTGAAAGGGTTAGGGCAGAGCTTTCCAAACTTTTCATGTTGGTGACACACTTATTAGACATGCATCATTTAGTGACACAGTAATTCAGTTTTGGTAGCAAACCGGAGGTTAAACTAATAATCCCTTATAAGAGATACAGACACATAAATTGTAATAAGAAGATATATGGGGACACAACATATCACATGAAAACCTTTCATTCATACTGTGGAAGGTATTAAGCATGTTGTGTAGTTTTTAAAAGGGCGACATGAGAATGTTGCGCTACATATAAGATGAAGATTCTCATGTCACATTAGTAAATAGATAACGCATAACTGATTTTAGAAGTATTGTCCGTCTTTCCTGTCTTATCGGCACCACAAGCAGAATCAGCAGCCACGTGACAGGCAGCCTCGGCGCACAGGGACACTCCAGCCTGGCAGCCCAAAGAGAGGGCAGAGGTATAGAGGAGGTGGCATCTCAAAAGATTTTAACAGCTGAAGCGCCAAAAGATTTGTAACAGCTGGAGTGCCTCCGTGTGCTGCATATATATTATGTATGCAGCACACAGAGGCACTCCAGCTGTTACAAATCTTTTGTGGCGCTCCAGCTATACGCAGCACACAGAGGCAATCTCGTGCTATGTAAATACTACCATTAAGTAGTAGTAGTTTATCTCAGCTCCCAGTGTAGCTCATACTTGGGTTGAATGACAATCTTGCGCTGTGTAAATGGCACCTTTGCCTGTGACACACCTACACACCGCAACCAACACACTAATGTGTCGCGACACACAGTTCGGAAAGCACTGGGTTAGGGAATAATGCCGTTTGTGGTGCTGAAGACTGAACATATCCTCTCCACTTCCCCAGGGTGCAATAGGGGGAACATACAGGACATTCACAGACTTCAGGGTTATCAAACTGCTAGAGAAGTGTAACAGAGGGCTTCTCATACGTATCGCCAACAGTTCAACAACCCTGCATACTATTGAGGAAATCCCCCCTTCCCTTGCATTCCTAATTCATAGTGCATATGGCAATGCTGGTCTCCATCACCAAGGCAATGTGCTCGCCGCACATCTCCAGACACACACATCACCAGTGCATCTCCCCCCTGGAGTTATTCTGTGCAAACCTACTGCAAAATAGGGGGGAAATGAAAATTCCCAATTATTTAAATGAGGCTTTTAACCCTCTGGACGCTAGAGAGGTCTCCAATGCATTGCTTCCCAATTAGTACGAATTTGGGGAACTTTTACTTTTCTCCTGTAGTACAGCTGAGTTGCTCTAGAATTACTCCAATTCTTATCAATACATCAGCCTCACAATCTGAAATGATCAAAGTAACCTTAAAGGAACACTAGCACCAAAAAATGATATTGGGTTAGATACACTTCCTGTAAATACCTTGAACTCCATTCTAACCTCATAAAAATTCTCTACTTGTTTTAGGGCTCTTAAAATTTAGTTCTGTATATGTTCTGTCGGGGGCTCTCAATTCTGCTTCTTTCCTCTACAATAGCAAACTTGCTAGGAGTTTCAGAACGGATATTGTTTTATTGTCTGTTAATTGGCCTGAGATAAAATATCAACCTTTCTTAGTGGAAAAGAAATGGATGCTAATCTCAGTAGATTAACAGCATTAGCACTGCACAAATAAATTAACCAAACTGTGTCTTTACAGCATAGGATTACATTTTAGGGATCTGACACAAAATAACTACAGTTTACAGGAAGTGCATGATATTTAAAAATTAGATAACCCAATTTCATTTTATTGCTCCTTTAACCCCTGAATGTCAATGGGATATGCAAAGCACTGCAAGCTCCTCTGGCATTCAACGGGTTAAAGCAGCAGTAGACAATCAGAACCAGTTACTTATAGTTACTTATAGTTGAAAGGTTGGCTTCCTCTGGAAACAACAATTACTTAGTTATTGCTGTGCCTCCAAATCCCTTTATTTATTCAAACACGGTCATGCTGCAGATTATTTTGGTGCTCATGGGATATCCCCATAGAACCAACTGTAATCCTCTGTCTGAGACACTCAGCTTTTCATAGGCTGGTAATAGCAACAGCGCCACCTAGCTGCAAAACATCTTCATCTGAAGCTATAAGAAAATGCCAACTTATCTTTTAATTAACTTTTCTAAGAAACATTGTTTTTCATCATTACTGTGTACATTTCATTTAACATTTCAAAAGGTCATTTGTCAAGGGTGTAATGATGGGTAGAAATGTATATAGTTACTCTTAGGTCTCACAATCAGAATGACAAAAAGCATGATGCTCAAAATTTTTATAAATATACATTCAGACCTCAACATTCAAGTTTTTTTTCAAACTCTTCAATGTGGTAAGCTAGTGCCCATGGCAAACCAAACTGCCACAGCACTCTGGGTGGGAACCACTGCTATACAATGATGCTTTTGGTTATGATGATGTTTTTTTTCTTTTGCTTAAATAAAATAAAAAGTTATGCAAACCTGATTTGGCATTCTGAGGGAAGGTCGAGGTCCACCAGGATACCGAGGGGACATGAAGGGCTGAGGAAGATACAAAATTAGAGCAAGTTAGAAAAATGAAGACAAGTAATATTGTGCCTGTTTTAAAGGGATATGCAAGGGTTTACAGTCAGAGCCAGATACTGAACATGGCAACCATGCTAATGCCTATGGCCTGTGCCTAAACAAGGGGCTTGGCAGCAGCGCAGTGTCTCACAGCAGGTTGAAGCCTGTTATTTGAATAACATTACATAATGGCTGGTGATTTACAATATACAGAGTGGAGTTGGCAACGAGGCAAGTTTAGAAGCAGTGAGTTGGGTGCAGAAGTCTGCACCACGCAATGCACATGTGCATAATAAAGTCTTCACCCTGGACTGGTAGCAACCTCTCTGTACTCCCAGAGGAAGGAGAGCGTGGCAGAGCACTGATGGCTGGCAGATCATAGATAGATCTGCACTCAGGAGAAGGAAGACAAGTGCAGCTGGGCTGGGCTAGCCTATAGCACATGGTATACCAGAGAGCAGGAGGCAGCAGGGCCGGCGCCACCTATAGGCGAGGTAGGCGCTGGCGTAGGGCACACATTCTCTGGGGGCACAGTGCCCCCCCCCCCTTCCCCACCGCTTGCTACCCAACTCAGTGGCATAGCGGTGGGGAGACCAGAAAATGTTAGCCTGCCCGACTTTGACAGCAGCCATTATCATGTGACACTCAGCTACACAGCATGCACCAAGTCTGCGTCGCTGCTTATCACATGGTCCCAGCTGCTCTCATTGTGGGCAGTGGGGGAAGAAAGACTGGAAACAATGGAGATATCATGGAGGAGTCAGACTGAAGAGGTAAGAGGGGTAAAGGGGGGCGTCAAGAGCGGTAAAGAGGCAAAAGATGGCCAGTCAAGACTAGAGGGGGAGAAAGTCAAAAGGGGGGACAGAGTGAAAATGGGGGGTCAAGAGGGGATAACGAGTCAAAGGGGGGAAAAACATTCAAGAGGGGGATCAAGAGTCAAACAGGAGGAGGAGGAAGTCAAAGGGGGAATCAAGAGGGGGAGAAAGAGTCAAATGGAGGGAGAGTCAAACACACTGATACACAGAGATAAGCACACACACTGATACACATACAGACAAGCATACACAATGGCACACATATAGAGAACATGCACTCTGACACACTGATACACATATAGAGAAACACACACTTACACACTGATATCCTTACAGAGACTCTCACACACTGACACACACATACATACAGGGAACACACACATACACATATAAGGAACACATGCAATATCACACTGATACACATACAGAGAAACACACACTGATACTTCTATAGAAATCACACACTTTGACACACATATACATATAAGGAACACACACATTGACACTTATACATATATTGGGAACACACACATTAACACACTTATATACATATAGAGAACACACACACAAATTGACACTTATACACATATAGGGAACACACACATTAACACACTTATATACATATAGGGAACACACACACAAATTGACACTTATACACATATAGGGAACACACAAACACACTGACATTTAAACACATACAGGGGCGGGGCATAAAGGGGTAGGACACAAGGGGCGGAGCCAAAGGCAGCAAAATTAGGTTTTGCCTAGGGTGGCAAAAATCCTTGCACCATCCTATGGAGATTTATGGTCCCGGGACCAGAGCTGTCCATAGGATCGTGTAGCAACAGCGCCACTGTACAATTTCTGGCCACTGTGATATTGCACCTAAAAAATTCAACTTTGAAAATTAATAACTTTTGAATGAAACACCTTTCAGCAGTGGGAGTACTCTTGTTTTACTCAGGGGGATAAACCCTACAACATATTTTTTTACATTTTAAGTATTACTATCCCTTTAACTGTAAGCTCTGTGGAATCAATTTTGTAGCTTCCTTTTAATTGTAAGCTCTGAGGTATCACGTGTGTAGCTCCCTTTTAATTGTAAGCTTGGTGGAATAACTTTTTAGTTGCATGCTTTGTGGTATCATGTTTAGCTTCATTACAATGGTAACCTCTAGACTGTAAGCTCTCACGAGCAGGGCCCTCTGATCCTCCTGTTCTACACATCTGATTGTACTATTTAATACCTCTGTATGTCTATTCCCCAATTGTACAGCGCTGCGGAATTAGTTGGCGCTATATAAATAAAGAATAATAATAATAATAATAAGCTCTGACATATCACTTGTGTAGTTCCAATTACGTTGTACCGTTCTGCTTAAACTAAGTTCTGTGGTGCCACTACTTCCATTAACTTTCAAATGCAAGCTAAAGGGGATCAGTTGTGTCACTGACTACCAATGGGATTACTTGGGAAACTCCAATCTCTTTTATTCATAAACTCCATGGTATTATTGTGTAACTGTGTTGGAGATGACTCTAGCATTGATGGTGACAAGATGGTTTAGTGGCTCCATGTGCCTATAGTTTTCAAAATGTTCAGTAAGAGTGCATGCATTTGGATATGTGTGATAGTGTATAGATCTGTATGCATCTGTGTCTGTTGTAAGCAACACATTGTTTTGTAAATGCATTTTAGCAGAAAAGGGTTTAATATAGGGAGATAATTATAACTATGTACAATACTGGGCACAGCTATGCAAAGCTATACAGTAAAAAAAATGATATACAGTGCCATAGATAACTGCTTTGAGTTTAGACCCCTTCTCTTTTAAGTTCACAAAAAAAAAATTGATCTCCTATTTGTTTTCTTAGCTCACTTATGCCATACATTGCACTTATTACATCCTCCCACTCCCGCCTACAGGACTTCTCCCGTGCTGCACCTGGGCTCTGGAATTTCCTCCACCCATCCCATCAGGCTCTCCCCCCAGACTTCAGCTCTTCAGACACTCCCTGAAAACTCACCTCTTCAGGGAAGCCTATCAATTACCTCCATAACAAAATTGTAAAGAGCTGCGTACACTTGTGGCGCTATATAAATAAACATATTGATTCATTCATAACAGTTATCACCAAGAACTACCCCTTCCCTGGACCACCGTGCTCAACAACATTTCTCTCTCCCACCCACTGACTGGCAGTTCATGTGGCAGGAGGCACTTACATCCAATAGCACTTACTCATGCCTCCCAAGTGTCCCTCTTTAGGAGGGACAGCCATCTTTTAGAGCCAAATCCCTCTGTCCCTCTTTCACACCCTGATGTGTGAAAGAGGGACAGAGGGAGCAGACTTTGTGATGTATATATAAAGATATCACATTGCTCTACATCAATAAAACTCACATTAATATTTGATTAAACATCAGTATATGTGTTTATAAATTAGTCTGTGTAAATAAAACACTTTGGTCTTATTATAAATCATTTATTAGGTTACACAAGGAGGTGTCAATAGGTAGTGAAATAGCCTGAAAATTATCGATAATGCCCTGCACACCAGCCACTCCCACAGCAACACCCCCTAAAACACAAGTGCCTCTCTTTCACAATCTGAAATATTGGGAGGTATGCTTACGCCTTCTGTGTCTAACCTACCTTCCTCTAGCCTGTAAGCTCTCACGAGCAGGGCCCTGTAACCCTTCTCTTCTCCATATTTGACTTGTACTGTTTAACATCTCTATATGCCTATTCCCTATTGTACAGCGCTGCAGAATAAGTTGGTGCTATATAAATAATAAAGAATAATAATAATAACATTTCATTGGTATTTGAATCAACATACAGTGGTTGGATGGCATGCACAGCTGCCTATATACCCACAGTAAAATCATATTCATCACATATTTAGGGATAGTATAACTAAAAAATTATTTTTGGTAATCAGGTCTAGGACTACATGGTATTCAAAAGGGTATGAACTCTACTGAGTTTTTGGTGAAACGGTCTCTTTAAAGGGATAGTAATGTTTCAAAATAAAAGCAGCTACAATTAATCTTCATAGTATGTGGGCCATGGAGAGTGTTATATCAATACTGTTCAGAGTTGTAGTTCAAGAGTAATTGAATAATAAAGTATCCCCCTTCTGCCTTCTGGAACTACAACTCTGACAGTATTGAAATAACACTCTCCATGGCCCAAATACTATGAAGATTAATTGGAGCTGCTTTCATTTTGAAACATTCATTTAAGATGCAATCAGACTGAACATTTTGAAACACCTCGATGAAAACAAAAGATGAGCAATTCTGGGGCAGACCAACTGTAATTTAAGATACAAATTCCCATTGATGTAAGAGGGGCTTGGATGCTAGAGATGTCTGCAATGCATTCAAGGTATTAAAAACCCAATTTACATACATATTTAGTTGCCCCCTATTTTGCCTTTGGTTGGGGCTAGAACTGAGCTTCTTTACCTTTATGAATATGGTCCTAAGTAGTTAGACTTTTCTTACATCTGAAATTAATCCTTTCAGTGCCTGAGGGGTGCAATGCCCGTCTGGCACTGAAACAGTTAATTTACAACCAAAGCATTGAACAGGTCACTGTGTCATGGATTTCTATGAAATCAATACGAGGGGCGAGCTACACAGAACAATTCGATGAAATGAACATTTACTGCAACTCTGTGTCAAGAAACCCCAACCTAGTTCCCCCCTTGACCTTTCTATGGGTGTTTTATTTCCAAGAATTAGGTTGTATAAATCAGAGATAATATGGCTGAGGGCTATGTGTTTTCAGCTGTTCAAACAAGACAGCGTGTTTTAGTGACTTGGCCCAGCTCCCTTATTCCCAGGCTACAACCGGTAGTCAATATGATATTAATATTGCATTATTTCCTGCTGCCCAAGAGAAAGACTTTTAAATATTGATGAAGATTCCTCTGTTTGTGTATAGGTATGTAGAAATGGATTACGAAACATTAACTAAACTTAAGGGGGTAGGGAGAAAATGGAGCTATAATGCCAAATACAGTATGCATGAGATGAACAATTCTATAGATAACAATAATGGTCAGAAAAAAACTCTCCAAATTCTCACTGATTTAAAGGGACAGTAATGTCCCATAAAAAAAAAAACAAGCTAAATGCCACAAATCTTATCTCTCAAAACGCTATGGTTTGAGAGATATCATCCGCTAAAGTGTCCCTATCCCTCCTCTTCTCCTGATGTCAGCTGTAAGCTGACAGCAGGAGTTCCTGGTCCGGGGACCGACGATTGGCTCTTCAGCAGAGCTGCAATAGCGCAATTTAAAGCGGAACTACCATGTCACAAAATGTTTAGCTTAACTAAGTCCCCTTCTGGCGACTAGCTGCTTAGTAGCACTAGTCGCCAGAATTATTAACTGATAATAATAGATATATGCTTTATTCCCCAGCTGTCAGTAGCATGGAGAGCGGACATCTTGCCAGAATGACATCCGCGCGTCTGTGCTGTCAGTCCCAGCCAGGTCTAGGAGGTGTTGCTAGGAGCCGTCCGGCTCCGGCTGGGACTGACAGCACAGACGCGCGGACGTCATTCTGGCAAGATGTCTGCGCTCCGTGCTACTGACAGCTGGGGAATAAAGCATATATCTATTAAATCAGGTAATAATTCTAGCGATTAGCGCTACTAAGCAGCTAGTCGCCAGAAGGGGACTTAGTTAAGCTAAGCATTTTGTGACATGGTAGTTCCGCTTTAAAAAGAATTACTTCTTTGGAACTCTCTACAAAGTGTGCCTGGTTTGCAAGCACACTTTTTAGACCGTTCCAAAGAAGTAATTATTTTTAAATCGCGCTATTGCGGCTCTGCTGAAGAGCTTCCTCGTGTCAGCCGACATGGTTCTCCTTCTGTCATCTGTACAGCTGACATCAGGAGAAGAGGAACTTTAGCTGAGGATCTCTCTCAAACCATAGTGGTTTGAGAGATAGGATTTGTGGCATTTAGCTTAGGATTTTTTAAATATACTCACACTGCTGGGAAATAGGTCTTTCCGAAGATAATATAGTTTTCAAGTTAACCCTTTGAGTGCCAGAAGCAAAGCACTGCACACCCCTCTGGAATGCAAAAGGTTAATGTGGCTATTCGTCACATGCACTGCCTTGATTCAGTCAGAACTCACAGATACAAATTCACCTCTCTAAGGCTGGTGAAATGTGAATCTTGCCATAGGTCTCTATGCCTGACCCACACCCCAATGGCAATTATCACTCCTCCCATAAGAGATATAAGAAGTGACAAGAGGGAGCTGAGCTTGGCTACATTATACAACAGTAAACTCCCTCTACCATCAGTTTATGACACTCAGACCTACTCTGCGGCATATCAAATCTTACTTAGTGCTCCAAAAGCTGAATACATTTATAACATGCACGTCCCTCTGAGACCCAAATCCCTCTCTCCCTTTTTCCCAACCTGGAATCCCTCTTTCAGGAGATCAGACTATGTGGTGTGTATTTAAAGGGATAGTAATACTTAAAATGTAAAAAACAATATGTTGTAGGGTTTATCCCCCTGAGTAAAACAAGGGTACTCCCACTGCTGAAATGTGTTTCATTCAAAAGTTATTAATTTTCAAAGTTGAATTTTTTAGGTGCAATATCACAGTGGCCTGAAATTGTACAATGGCGCTGTTGCTACACGATCCTATGGACAGCTCTGGTCAGTTGACCATAAATCTCCATAGGATGGTGTAGCAGCAGTGCCACTGTACAATTTCAGGCCACTGTAATATTGCACCTAAAAAATTCAACTTTGAAAATTAATAACTTCTGAATGAAACACCTTTCAGCAGTGGGAGTACCCTTGTTTTACTCAGGGGATAAACTCTACAACATATTTTTTTTTACATTTTAAGTATTACTATCCCTTTAAGTGTATCACTCGGCTCCACAGCAATGAAATTCACATTAATGTTTGCTTAAACTTCAGTATATGTATATAAATTAGTCTGTGTAAATAAAATACTTTGATCTTGTGCTGAATCATTTTGTCATCTACACAGGGAGGTGCCAATAGCTCATGAATATATTTCAGTGTTGTATCCACCATTCCTGCCCCCAGCACCTCCACCTAATACAAAAGAGCCCACCTCTTTTGCCATCTGAATCTCTGGAAGGCATGTTCTCTGCCTCTTCCTCTCTGTGGCAGTGATCACGTGCTGAACCACTGAGGAATAGCTGGAATGGATTGCTCAGGTCCTAGAGCAGTCAGTTACAGCCTCCCCTCAATGATCATAGCGTGCCCTTAGGCACATTTTTATTATTAACCAGTGCCAGGACTGTCATCTTCCTTAAATGATGGAACCGTGTGACAGTCCTAACACGTCATCTGGCGCTAAGGTATAAAAAGAGCACCAAGAATATTTAGTATTATGTTTTCACTTCTAGAATATAGAGATTATGTTGCAAATTAAATTACCCCTTGGATGCAACGCAATGCTTTGGATACCTCTCTAGCACTCAAAGGGTTAAATGAACATACTGCATGTATTCACTTAAAGGGATAGTAATACTTAGTTTTATCTTTATTTTATTTTGTAGGCATTAAAAAAAACATGAAGAACGATATAAGTCTTATCTCTCAACCCTTTATGGTTTGAGAGATATTCACAAGCAAAGTTTCCCCTCCCGCCCCTTTTACCTAGTGTAAGCCATCTCTTCTCAGATGTGGAATGCAGTCCATAGACCAGACAGATAACAGCAGGGGACAATTTTCTTCCTATGAGAACAATGAAAGCCCTGTTCCCCTTGACAAGTTTTTCAGGTTTTCCCTTATCTTAATTGAAGATTGTCCCTCTATGCAGTCTACCTGGGCACCTCCCTTCTGCTCTAGCTGAACAGTGTGACATCAGTAAAAGGGGCGGGAGGAGGATACTTTGTCATTTAATTACTCTTGAACTACAACTCTGACAGAATTGAAACAACACTCTTCAAAGTACAAATACTATGATGATTAATTAAAGCTGCTTTTATTATGAAACATTACTATCCCTTTAATGGCTATTATATAAAATCATAAGCGGTCAAATACACATTATAAACACACACATTCTTCTTCATCAGTGATTCTCAGTGGTGACAGATCTATGAGTGGTAATACTATTCACCTATGTTTACGTGTGGTGATCCAGAAGCGCAGTTCGATTTATATACCCTGAGGCCGGGAGCTGGGAAGAAACGTTTTACAAAGATCTAAGATTTCTATGTCTATACACAAACCTATACACGCATTCCAACCTCTTTTCTCAAATGTACTGTTAGAGATCAAAAGACTGATGCCTTCGTTGAAACATGCACTTTTCTGATTTACAGAAATCTTCAGTACATGTACACTATTTATACTATTTCTGACTACTAAGCGGAGGCTCTTGAGTCCAAAGTACATGTAGGAACAACATTTTTTTCAGTTAATCCCTTTTCACAAGCAGTACTCCCCTAAAAGGAACACTTGAGATGGATGAGAGAATGTTCATACTTTTTATACTTTTTAAAAATGTACCAAATGAGCACAAATCATCACAGGAAAAAACATTTTTTTATACTATTGATTATCAAACTAAATGATAGGTTATACATATAAATGTGGCATTAAAGGTATAGTAATACTTCGTTTTATCTTTATTTTGTAGGCATTAAAAAAACATGAAGAACGATATAAGTCTTATCTCTCAAACCTTTATAGTTTGAGAGATATTCACAAGCAAAGTTTCCCACCCCGCCCCTTTTACCTACTGTAAGCCATCTCTTCTCAGATGTGGAATCTGGTTGTAAGACCAGACAGATAACAGAAGGGAATAGTCTTCTTCCTATGAGAACAATGACAGCCCTGCCTCCCTTGACAAGTTTTTCCCTTATCTTAATTGAAGATTGTCCCTCTCTGCAGTCTACCTGGGCACCTCCCTTCTGATCTGGCTGAACAGTGTTATATCAGTAAAAGGGGCAGGAGGGAGATACTTTATCATTCAATTACTCTTGAACTACAAATCTGACAGAATTGAAATAACACTCTCCAAAGTCCAAATACTATGATGATTAATTAGAGCTGCTTTTATTATGAAACATTACTATCCCTTTAAATGAAAGCCCTCCTTATCCTTACAAAATGGTACATAATTTTTGTGGCTGCACTAAATGAATTAGTGAGAAAATATGGTTGAACAAAGGCATATTTAAACATACCTCCCAAGTGTCCCTCTTTAGGAGGGACAGTCCCTATTTGAGACCCGAAATCCCTCTGTCCCTTTTTCCCACCCTGGTGTCCCTTGTTTTAGGAGATGAGACTGTGTGGTGTGTATATAAATGGATCACAGAGGCCGGTGTATTTCTTTGTTCCTTATGGCATAATGCAGGAAACGTGCACAATTGCTATTTCCCATGTGAAAACCACTAGGGAATAGGTTTGCGCGTGATTTTGTTGAATTGTGAGTGAAAATTCAAGATTAGTGAACGGCTGCGTATATTTATTTTTTGTGGGCGTGGCTAAAATTAACGAATCTGTGTGAGTGGAATAGCGAATGCACCTAATGCAGGAACTGCTATTGCGAATGAATTTATACGTCTGTGTACTGTTGTCGTGAAATGAAATTTTTTATGCGCAGTTCAAGCAGCATTCGGTATTTAGCTTCCTGGATTAGAACATGTGCAAAATCTATCTGCTCACAAAAATTCCTTTATCCGATGTGAACGTTTCTTGCATCGAGCCATTAGTCTCATAAGAATAGATACTTGTACTCACTTTAGTATGGGAGACAGTATTGTTGTTTTGTCATCATTTCTCTGTAGTCATTCTGAAATGGTTTATTGTATTTTACAAAATTTGTATTATATACCATCATTCTATATTATTGTATGTTCTGAAATCTTCACTAAAGCTTTTGAAAATAAATAAATAGATAACTAAATAAATAAATGGATCACGTTGCTCCACAGCAATAAAACTCAAAATATTGTTTCTATATAACTCAGTATATTTGTTTATAAATTAGTCAGTGTAAATAAAATATTTTGGTCTTATACTACATCATTTATTCGTTTACACAAAGATGTCAATAGGTCATGACTAGAGATGCACCGATACCAATTTTTTAAGACCGAGTACGAGTACCGATACTTTTTTTCAAGTATTCACCGATACCAATTACCGATACTTTTTTTTTGCAGTCATTTGCCAGTTTTCTAAGTACCTATATGCTTTAGGTACTTGGAAAACTGGCAAATGACCGCAAAAAAAAGTATTGGTATTGGTGAGTACTTGAAAAAAATAATAATAATAAAAAATATATATATATATATATATATATATATATATATATACACACACACACACACCACCTCTTGATCCTCCCCTTTTGACTCTTTCTCCCACTCTTGATTCCTACCTTTTGCTTCATTTTACCCCTCTTGAGCCCCCTTCTTTTGCCTTTGCTTTTTCTCTCCCTTTTGATCCCCCTCCTTCTCCTTGACTCACCCTTTTGCCTCTCTCACTCTCTCCTGATCCTTTCTCCTTTTGCTCCTTTCTTGGCCCCCCTCTCTGCCTCTTTCACCACCAGCTGCCCCATCTTGCCTCCCTTACTGTCCTCTGCCGGGTGCTCACTGTTCTCTCGCGAGCCCCGGCAGAGGTCAGCGTCGGAACGTTGCCATGGTAACCCGCGGCAACGCTCCGATGCTGCAGGAAGGAGAGAGGTGACCGGGGAGCATTGTGAGCAGCTCCCCGGGCTCCCTCTTTGCAGCACCGACCTTGACACAGGGTATCGGTGCTGGCATCGGCCGCATTTGCGCGAGTACAAGTACTCGCGCAAATGCTGGTATCGGCACCGATACCGATACCAGTATCGGTGCAACCCTAGTCATGACATAACCTAAAAATTCTCAGTAATACCCCACCCACCAGCCACGCCCCCGGCAACACCCCCTAACAGACAAGTGTCCCTCTTTGTCCATTTGCAATGTTGGGAGGTATGTTAAAATGTCCAAAATTGCTCGTCCTCTAAAGAAAAAAAAAAATCCCTTGTCACCAAGCGGTTAAAGTTTTTTTTTAATGCATTAGAACAGCGATACTGAGCACCAATCCTGTGGGCACACCAACACTTCAGGTTTCACAATACTCCTAATAAGTAACAGGCAGCTCGATCCAAATGCCTGAAACTCTTATTAAGGGGATAGTATACTTAATATGTAAAAAATATATACTGTAGGGTTAATCCCCCTGAGCAAAACAAAGGTACTCCCACTGCTGAAAGGTGTGTTATTCAAAAGTTATTACAGCTTAAACATGACTTTGTTTAGGTGCAGTATCAAAGTGGCCTGATATTGTACAGTGGCACTGTTGCTACACCATCCAGTGATGATTTATAGTCAGCTAACCAGAGCTGTTCATAGAATGGTATAGCAACAGCACTACTGTACAATTTCAGGCCACTGTGATACTCAACTTTGAACTGTAATAACTTTTATATAAAACTTCTTTCAGCAGTGGGAGTACCTTTGTTTTACTCAGGGTTATAAACCCTACAACATATATATTTTTTTACATTTTATGTATTAGTTTCCCTTTAAGTAGAGGTATCCTGAAAGCTTGACCTGCTATTGTACTCTGAAGACTAACACTGAGAAACACTGCATTAGAATAGTGCCTTTGGTTATGAAAAATACCTACATTTAATGTATTAAAAAATCAATTAATTAAGACATAAATAAATAAAAAAGGTTTCCAGTATACATGGCCGGAGTTACATTCCAGGCTCCCCTAGGCAAGGAACTCTGGGCACCCTTAGCTCCGCCCATGGCCACACCCCACTCCTCACACAACCATGCCACCAGTCTCATCCTCTGTTTCCTGGCACAGAATATACCTTTGGCCTACAACAAGCAGGGATATAAAAGCTTTAACCTCTTGGTTGCTAGAGCGATCTCCAACGCATTGCTCCGCAATGAGCTGGAGATCCCACTAGCATCCAAGGGGTTAACTAATAGCCTGTAAAGGGGTGTATAAGCTACTGCATGGAACAGAGATTGTTCTGGCCCCACCCACAATTCAGAATGTGGGTGTGGCCAGCACAGCTGAGGGGCCCCTCAAAATTTGGAGCTCCAGACAAGTGCCTAGTCTGCCTACCGAGAAATCCAGCTCTGTGTATATGGTTCCTATCCCCAAAGCTAACCCAGTATACTAAACACAATCTATATTTTCATTTTAGACGAATGGGAAGGATAGTCAATGCAATGACCTTTTTCCAGTCTATAAGCCCCACCTCCCTGCAGAGAGGATGCGGAGCAGGAGTCTATATTATTATTATTATTATTAGGCCTCCCACGTCAGTGCTTATAGGGCATTGTTAAGAGATTGCTGCTTGAGGAACTTTAAATCCCCCTTAGACAATGGAGGAGTTCATCAACCCTTTGAATGCCAGCGGGTATGCAACGAATTGTGAGGCAATGAATTACACATCCCTCTGGCACTCAAAGGGTTAAAGATTTTGGGACTGTAGGAAATGGGCGGGGCATTATTTATCAGTGCTAATTAACCCTTCAACTCAGACAGGCATTGAAAGCTCCACGTACTATAAGCTTCAAGGTTTAGTAATGTCTAGTTATAAATTTAGGCAGTATTGTAGATTTAACAAAAATAAATGATGCTGAGCAAGTTACATCTCTCAAACCTTTATGGTTTGAGAGATATAGGATTTTAAAGTTCCCCCCTCCTTCCCCTTGCGCTGACGTCACACAGAAGGAGATCCCGGTCGAGGGGACCAACAGGAAGTTCTTCAGCAGAACCAAAACACGAATATCTAAAAGAAATACTTAACTGGAACTGTCTACATAGTGTGCTTGCAAACCAGGAACGCTTTGTAGACCATTCCAATAAAGTAACTATTTTTAGATATCAGTATTTCGGCTCTGCTGAAGAGTCGCCTCGAGTCGGCTGACTCAAATCTCCTGCTGACAGCTTTACAGCTGGGAGGGGGGAACTTTAAAACTTTATATCTCTCAAACCGTAAAAGTTTGATGATCGGACTTGCTTCACAATTTACTTCTGTTAAATCTAAAATACTGCCTAAATTTATAATCTGACATTACCAACCCTTTAAGGATACTTCTAGGCCATACAGAACTTCAGGGGTGGAGAGGCTGTACCGGAGCCAATATAACAGCTTCGCATATGGGTATAAACCAACCTTTTTGTAAAACATGACAGGAGGCGACTCAAAATGAGGCCAAGGGCCATTAGTTCATGCCACCACAGACTATATTTATTGTGATGATGTGATTATGAACTAGTATCCCAACTGATAACTCACTTGCCTGAATCAGCTTGCCATTGATATGTGTTCCCACTATGTGAACGTAAAACTCCCAATCCCATCCCTGTCTGTAGTTTAACAGTAATTGGGATGAACTCAGATGGGAAAGATTTGCAATTAAAATACTTGAACAGACACCAGACACATAGAAAATGATGGGAAAGGGATTTGATTGCCTTGAGGCTATGGCTGGATGGATGAAGCCATCATCTTTCAGTATCTGCTGTTCAGAAAGAAACCAACAGGAGTTCCCATTTGGAATGAC